>JARHVA010005829.1:42500-737500 GCA_037957365.1 Torreya grandis | reverse complement strand
TCATCAAATATAGCAGAAGCTACCATGTGTCATATTTTGTGAGAAACTAATATAAGTCCTGAAGACTTTTTCAAATGTAGCTAAAAGCTCAGCAAAATATGCCACGTGTCATCCTCCTTAGGATTCTCAAGAGGCAAGCGAAAGCTGCCACCTTTTCTGTTGTAACTTTGTAGAAAGTGACACGTATCTGCATTTGTGATTCTGAATTTATAATAGGTTTCAAAGCCTCTATCAATAAACATTTCTCAAAGAAGCCGCAAAATGTGCCAAATGTCCCTTATAAAAGTTTGGTAGAAGACGACAAGCATCAATCTTTGCGATTTCTCCCTCCTACTTCTAGTTTTCATAAAGACTGTGGTGGACCCCCAGCGAGCTGCTAAAGAAAGCAGAATGCGCCATGTGTCATCATTTGCCTGACTCTCCAAAGACAAGCAGAAGCCGCCACCTATTCATTTATAACTCCATGGAGAGCGACACGTGTCTGCGTCTAAGCTTGGATCAAGTTTATAAGCTTCTCCTAAGCATTTTTTAGAGCACAACATAAACTGCCACATGTCATCTTCTACCAGACTCATAAAAAATGTTTCTAAAAGCCTCTAATAGTAGTGAAAATTGCCGCGTGTCCTCGCCTGTTTCTAAGCAGATGCTACCACGTGTCAATCTTTCAGCAGAAAGCAACCAAAGAATAGAGAGGCAATTTAAGGACTTGATTCAACAGCCAGAAAAGGAGGAATGATGAAGAAAAGAACTAGAAATATACATGCATGAGATATGTTTCAAATGATGGCAGACCTGAGGATGCAAAATTGGTGGCAATGAAGTGTCTGTTGATTTTTGTAGACTTAAGTACGAGAGCCCTAATCATTATGAAGCAGAGGAAATAATATAAAGATCTGGAGTGTCAACATAGTGTTTAGATCCGATAGACTCTTGAACCTAGAAATGTGGATACAGATTTCTCGAGCCTTTAAAAGACACAAATTGTTTGGGAATCAAGGCATAGTGAACAATGGTGCAATCAAGAGAGGGAACTAAGAGAATCATCCAGTTCTAGGAGATGATAGTCGAGTTAAGATATAGAATTGAAAGTGCATTCAAAGCATTGCATGCACAGCATGAGTTGTTCCTTGGGATAAACATGCCAAACCTCTCTCGACCTCTATATATTGTAATCTCTCTGATTGTTATGGGGATCTTTTTTTGCCATAGAAGCAAATCACTCTGCCCAAATTGAAAGGCATTTACTGAGACTTTGAGCTCAGATTGTTAATCATTTTTCTTCATTTGAATAAGAAAGCAAGTGACCTTTTCAGACTTTGTGTTGAAAATAGCCTGTGTTATTTAGGGAATTGTTCATATGTCTGTTTCCTAGAAGCATTCTTGTTTATTTGATCTAACAAGCAGAATTAGCAGAAGTGGTTAGGAAGGTGTCCTGAAGACCAACTGTGGGATGACTTTGTGCCCCCCACAAGTACCTTTAGTGTGTTTGTATTTTCTTTTTCCTGTGTAAAGGACCTTGGGATGACTTTGTGCCCCCATTGTTTTTCATATCTTATTCTTGAGAAATCCAGGTGGAGACTTTGTGCTACATCTTGATTTGCTGGTTATTACATCTTTTTCTACATTTTGCTGTTACTACCTGGAGTATTCTTGTGGCTTGCTGAACAATACTTCTAAAAGAAGAGGAGTGCTTTTTGTCATTTTCTTTGAGTTTCTCTTTTGATTTGCACACATCATCTCTAAAGAAAGAGAGATGGATGATTTGTCCTACCCTTGAGTATTTTATATATATATATATATATATATATATATATATATATATAGGGAACCTCTCCTTGATGAGAGGAGAGATCAATCCCCTTCTGATGTGGTAAACCTACACATTTGGATGACTAATCTTCCTACTTTGGCTAATCAGACCTATTTTGTTTATCAGTACGCTGATCGACAAAATATTCACCAACAGTTTTTGGTGACTCCGCTTGGGATATAATTTTGTGCAATTTAGAACCTCAAGTTTCAAATTGAAACATCACCTATATAACCCATTATCATTATAACCCTTATCCATTACAGACTCTGGCGACTCTGTTTCATGTCTTACCCATTATTCATTATAACCTTACCATCTTTCTCCACCTCTGTTATTTTATCTAGTCTGCAAAACCAGAGCTATTGAGAAAGAGTGTGCAGTTTGAAGCCTCAAGCCTCAAACTGAAGCTGAGCTAGTCCTTTTCCATTTTTGTCCTATAATCTGGCTACTCCATCTAGATTTGTTATCTCTATTTTTCTTAATTAAATCATGGCAGTTCGAGGCCCCTGGGGTAACTCTTTTGGCCCACTCAACTTGACTCCACCTCTGCATGAACTCCCACATAGTTCAAGAAAGAATTTCCCCAAATTATTTGGTGATGGAATAGTTCACCCTGATGAACACATTGTAGCCTTCAACATAGCCTATGGTGTTATAGGGGTGGAATTTGAAGATGTGGCAGTCATGCTTTTTGTGGAGACACTACAAGGTGCTGCTACAGACTGGTTCTACCATCTGCAAGCTGGATTAGTGACTAATTGGGATACACTTAAAGCCAAGTTCAAACCAAGGTTTAAGCTCATAGAAGATACACATGCCTCACTGGCCCAACTCACTCAGATGAAGAAAGAGCCTCATGAGCCTATGAGGGATTTCATAGCCAAATTTGAAAAACTGAGGAACATAATTCCTGCAATTGCTCGACCTACAGTTGAGAATCTCAAATGCTTCTTCATTAATTCTCAGTTACCTGAAGTAAGTTTTTTTTTGAGATGTGTTAGTCAAATAGACTTGCTGCAGCCCAACTTTTGGCCAATGAGGTAGAAGATGATCTCATCTTAGTAGGGAAGATAAGAAGAGATTCAAGCATAAATAGATCCTCATCATCTTCTGAATATTCATCTACAGGCACCATTGATCTAATGGTACAAAAGCTGGTAAATGAATTGCTAGCCTTGAAAAGGCAAATGGCACAAAGTATGTCTTCTTTTCCTCTATATAAAGATATACCAAGGAGGACATTCCCTAATCAGCCATATCAAGGCAACACTGCCAGAAGTCAAGGGCAACAAAATCATCTTCCTCCCCCACAGAGGAACCCTATCCTTGAAGCACCTCCAACAAACTCGGTAGTTGGATAGCTAGAAACAGAGCATGTTTCCTATTTTCAACCTGAGTTAGGGTAAGAAAATGGTGCTGATATCTTCAAGGAGGATTTAGAAGAATCAACTGGTGACTTCCACATTAGTTTCCTGAATTACCAAGATGAACCCAGAAGTGAAGGTGAAGCAGTCAAAGGATCATACACAGTATTCACCAGGTCCTAAAATCAGTCAGCCCAATAGGCTGACAAAGAGAAGACAGAGGAGTGACCCCAACCAGTAATTTCAATTGCTGAGCAAAAAACCCCTCTTCTTTTTCAATCAAAGGATTCAGTGATTACCAAAGAAGTAAGTACATCAAACATCTCTACACTGTCTACTTCAACTTCACAGATCAATCCTCCCCCTCCCAAAAATAAAAAAGATGAACTCCCATCCTCTCTTCCAAATCCATCTCAGTCATTTGCCATGATCGATCATGTCAAGGAATCCAAAATTCAAATGACTGAGTTTGAATCCCTACAAGTCAATCCTGAGCAATTGGACATTGATGGAGAACCAAGTGTGGACCTATCTGAGGCAAAAATTGTGGTTACCCAAACGTCAGCCCCTACAGCTCAAATTTTATTTGAGCCTTCAGGTAGGGGTAATTACTTCTTAACCAAAAATGATGCTCCTGTCTCAGATGATGAAAGTATTGTAATTGGTAATCCAAGATTCGATTCAATTAAAGAATTAGAAGAATTAGTAGGGCACAACACAAATCAATAAAGATCTTCCATCTCTAATGAAAAGAAATATGATAGAAGATCAACTTCTGATGATGCTTGGATCTTGGAAACTGATGGCAGCATTTCTTCCACAGCTGGATACAGATCTCTATTTCTCAGATTGAACACTGCTCAGGGTGAAGAGGTCAAACTCCTTCACATCAAAGGAGATGCTGAGCTGATTGTTTGTCAGGGGTCTGATGCTGACAATCAAAGCATATGCTGGACTGGACCAATAGAACAACAAGTTATGATGGTGGACCATGCTGTTGCAAATCAAAATTAGGCAAAGAAACTTTTCATAGGGAGAGAAGGGAGTTATGGTTTTCAATTTGAAGACCACGTCCTGCCACAGAGCAAAAATAAGAAAAGACCAAGAGGAAGACGTAGAAAATTGGTTTCTTAGTGGAGAGCTCCATTCATCCATCACCATTTCTGGGGACAAAATGTCTTCTTGCTAGTTTACCAAGATGGCACACCCTTTTCTCTACCTCATAATGGGCAGCATCTGAAACACTTCAACTCTTGAAGTATTAGATCATTGCATCTGTATATATGTATATTTGTACAGTTTTTAATTCTATTTTGTTTTGTTTGTTTCTATTTTTGATGCCTTTCATTTTTAGGTAGCATGACTCCATAACCCAATGGCATACTTGAAGACACTGGAGATTCTAGATTCTACTCCATTCAATTCTTTTTACAACTGATAGAAGTTCCCCAACTGGAACCAGCTGTTGTACTCAAAAAATGTCACTCATTTTTAGGACAATGTATAAGTTATTTTGGTCTTGCGAAAACCAAAATATTTCTTCTCATTGCAAAAAGTTGTTCTAAGCTTTCAAAATTGGGAATTATTCAAGCTTTTTCAATCAAAGGACTAAAGGTTCAATGGGTTCAAGGTTCAACAGGTTCAACATGTTTGGTTCAACGAAGATCAAAAGGACTCATCCGAAACAAGGGAATGAACCATTGAACCGTTGAACCAAAGTTGGTTCAATTGGTCGGTTCAAGTGATAAAGTTCAAAGGAGTGCCCCAAGAGTCAAAGACACAAGTGCCCTTGCAAAGGGAATTTTCATGGCAAAAAGTGACCAAGGCAAATAAATGAACCGAGATAAAAGCCTGACAAAATCCCACCAATGCTGCCAAGTGTTGTCTTTCGAGCCTCATTTCACTTTGATTCTAAGAGCTGTGAAAGCTGCCACATATCCTTGGTAATTTAAGTGGAACACACCAAGTGGCATCGCTGCATGAATCCAAATGAGTTTTGCATAGCTCTATAGTGTTTCAAAAATGTGATGGATGCCACCACGTGTCCTTCATCAAAGTCACAATGGATGTTGCCATGTGTCATCCATTGAGACACAATATCAAAGCAGTAGAAGCTAACACATGTCTCTCATCAAATGCAGTAGAAGCTGCCACATGTCATCTTTCAAGAGAAACTAATATAAGTCCTGAAGACTTTTTCAAAGGCAGCTAAAAGCTCAGTGGAATCTGCCACGTGTCATCCTCCACAAGATTCTCAAGAGGCAAGCGGAAGTTGCCACCTTTTCCATTGTAACTCTGCAAAAAGTGACATGTGTTTGCATTCGTGATTCTAAATTTCTAATAGGTTTCAATGCCTCTATCAATAAATGTTTCTCAAAGAAGCTGTGGAACATGCCACATGTCCCTTAAAAAACTTTGACAGAAGCTGACAAGTGTCAATCTTCGTAATTTCTCCCTCCTACTTCTAGTTTTCATAAAGACTGTGGTGGACCCCTAACATGCTATTAAAGAAAGTGAAACGTGCCATGTGTCATCATCTATCTAACTCTCCAAAGACAAGCGAAAGTTGCCACCTATTCATTTATAACTCTACAGAGAGTGACACGTGTCTGTGTCTGAGCTTCAATCAAGTTTATAAGCTTCTCTTAAGCATTTTTTAGAGCATAGCAGAAACCGCCATGTGTCATCTTCCATCAGACTCATAAAAAATGTTTTTAAAAGCCTCTAATAGCAGTGAAAACTGCCACATGTCCTCGCCTGTTTCTAAGTGGATGCTGCCATGTGCCAATCTTTCAGTGAAAAGTGACCGAAGAATAGAGAGGCAATTTAAGGACTTGATTCAACAGCCAAAAAAGGAAGAATGATGAAGAAAAGAAATAGAAATATCCATGCATGAGATATGTTTCAAATGACGGTAGACTTGAGGACTTGAAATTGGTGGCAATGAAGTATCTGTTGATTTTTGCAAACTTAAGTGTGAAAGCCTTAATCACTGCGAAGCAGAGGAAACAGTACTAAAGATTTGGAGTGTCAACATAGTGTTTAGATCTGATAGACCTCTTAAACCTAGAAATGTGGATGCAAATTTCTTGAGCCTTTAAAAGACATAACTTGTTTGGGAATAAAGGCAAAGTGAACAACGGTGCAATTAAGAGAGGGAACTAAGAGAATCATCTAGTTCTAGGAGATGACAGTCGAGTTAACATATATAACTGAAAGTGCATTCAAAGCATTGCATGCACAACATGAGCTGTTCCATGGGATAAACGTGTCAAACCTCTCTCAACCTCTATATATTGTAATCTCTCTGATTGTTATGGGGATCTTTTTCTGCCATAGAAGCAAAAAACTCTGCCCAAATTGAAAGGCGTTTACTGAGACTTTGAGCTCAGATTGTTAATCATTTTTCTTCATTTGAATAAGAAAGCAAGTGACCTTTTCAGACGTTGTGCTGGAAATAGCCTATGTTATTTAGGGAATTATTCATATGTCTGTTTCCTAGAAGCATTCTTGTTTATTTGATCTAACAAGCAGAATTAGTAGAAGTGGTTAGGAAGGTGTCCTGAAGACCAACTATGGGATGACTTTGTGCCCCCCCACAAGTACCTTCAATGTGTTTGTATTTTATTTTTCCTGTGTAAAGGACCTTGGGACGACTTTGTGCCCCCATTGTTCTTCGTATCTTATTCTTGAGCAATCCAGGTGGAGACTTTGTGTTACATCTTGATTTGCTGGTTATTACATCTTTTTCTACATTTTGCTGTTACTACCTGGAGCATTCTTGTGGCTTGCTGAACAGTACTTCTGAAAGAAGAGGAGTGATTTCTGTCATTTTCTTTGAGTTTCTCTTTTGATCTACACACATCATCTCTGAAGAAAGAGAGATGGATGATTTGTCTTACCCTTGAGTATTATTTTCTGTTTATATATATAACATACCTACAGGGAACCTCCCCTTGATGAGATGAGAGATCAGTCCCCTTTTGATGTGGTAAACCTACACATTTGGATGACTAATCTTCCTACTTTGGATGATCAGACCTATTTTATTTATCAGTACGCTGATCGACAAAATATTCAACCAACACAATCATACAACCATCTTATTTAACCTCTATAAGTGCTAAGGGGTTCAACTATGTTCTAAAAGTTTGTAAAAATTGGCAGATCAATATTTTATTTAACATTTATTTTTAAGAAAACATTTATTTAGTTTACTCATCAATTGAAACATGATTTTTTCATCATGAAAAGGTTAGATGAATATACACCCTTCAATTTAAAATTTAGACAAATACAATACTTAAATCACAGGTGTTGACCATAATTTCACCATAAATATGAATACTAACTTTGTATGTAATGGCCTATAACTTCCCACTCACAAGAAATTTTCAAAGCACATACTCTATAATTTTATTGTAGGGCAAACATTGATTGATATAATATAATTTAGAAAATGAAGAAAGCCTCAAAGTTGACCAACTCTACAAATCATTTGAGAAAATGAAGAAAGCCTTAAATTTGACCAACTCTACAAATCATAAAGAAACAAATTTCATGCATGCCATGCCCAAAAAATAAAAAAGCCCTGTTAAACTTTAATTGGCTGGCTTACTGATGGAATTGAGTTTAACATGTACACATTATCACCTATAAGGCAACAACACAAAAAAAAAACACCAATAAATTCTTCAATATAGAAAAGGAAATAATACACACTAAAAAGGCATCCATATATCATACCGATAAATATTAAGTGTATTATCAAAAGTATGCATAGCTAGAAACTTGAGAAATGAAATTATGCCTTTCAAATTATAATGAAGATAATCTTTATGACATAGGTTGTGGTTAACCACAACCAAGACAGATAACTAAAAAAACTATGCCTTGCTGAACCTGTAAACGTTTATCACTTGGATCCATAATAGAAGCATTTATGGTAGGAAATAATATTTATAAGCTAAATTCTTCCATAAAATTAACTACCATGGTTAACTATTTCAAGACCCCAAAATGCTTGAAACTAGAGTTCATTTTGCCTAAGCAGTGCCTATCCATAAAACAATATACCCTTTGATTTCATCACTAAATAGAAGTATAGAGTCTATTTATAGATAACCACCAATCTTCAATAGAAATAAATTTTAGCATTTTTATAAAACTCTAAAGTGGCTATTAATTTTAGAGTTTAATATGGGATTTTGAGTTGTTAGAACCAACAAGTTAAACTTTGACTGAATCGGTAATGATTCCCATGATCATCATCGATCCTATTAGGATCAATGTAGATTTATATCCAGTCTGACCTCAGGGTCAAGGATCTTGATTTTTCACATCGAAATGTTAATGAAATTCCCCTAGAGTACTATGGAAGAATGCCATCCCTATTTCAATCTATCCACACTCTGTCCAAAGCCAAGCACATCCCTATCAATGAGATATTTCTCTACAACACAAGAAACTTTTTCAGAGGTAAGTATGCTATGTGTTTGAATGATTTTTGATTAATGTATTATTCATTTATATTTTGTTTACTATCATAAGTTTGTTTAGATAAACTAGTGACCAATCTATAAGCCCTTTAGGATATGTTAAAGCCCTTCTTAGGCCCCATCCTGAGTTTTTCAACACACACTATAAAGATCGACCACAATTCTTTTTGTATCAACATCGATTACCTAATTGATACCGATTCAGAGATAATCAACATTGATCCCTATGTTTTTATTTCTATCTACAAACTGAGACTAGATTATCAAGCTTAAGTGTTTCAAATTTACTGTTTCTAAGTCCTAAAATCATGCATTGCTATCTATAGATGACCTTACTTGGTGTTATACATGATGTGGTTTCAATTACCCATAGTTCCTCACCCATTATTTGTCAATAAAAGTGACATATCTTTTTAGATAGGAATTTGTGCGATTATCTTTGTCCCAACTCCAGAAACCATCACCAAGCAATAAGAGCAATTCAAGAACAAGAAGACATAGCCATAGCATATTGGAATGAACATTTTGATAATATCTATGTATTAGATTGATTTGATTCAATCCATTTTAAGAATCTTATCACATGCTTTATTGTAATTTATCTCATTATATTATCCACTTGATTCCATAAAATAGTGGACTGATATCCCTATAAGGAAGTGTACCACTTTCCTGGAACTAATCTTGTATCAGGCAGTCCACCCATATATCTTATTAATATAATCTTATCCAAAAAGGAGCTCCTACCTTACTGGATCAATGTACACATTCCCTATAATAGGTATTCTTCTTTAAACCTTGTATCATTTATATTTTTAGTAAGTTAATCTTTATAAAGAAATGAACCGAAAAATACTAAAACATAAAAAATTAGCATTCCCTAGTGAAACATTTTTTGAGGCACTAGGTAAAAATCATCAAACTAAGATCTAAAATTGCATGCCCTAGTGAAACCTTATTTGAGGCACTATGGGGAAATCAAAGTCAAAATCCTAGAAACATTGAAGAAAATTCCTCTAGTGAAACCTTATTTGAAGCACTAGGGGATAATCAAAGTCAAAATCTAAAAATTCAAAAATCCAAATGCCTTAGTGAAAACCTCTTTGAGGTGATATCAAACCAAAATAAAAGTAAAAATCATGTAGATACTTTAAGTCTCATAGATCATGAGATTATTGGTCCTAATCCTCCTTTGCATCATGATCCCCACATCCCTCCAAATCATCTAAGAAATTAATTTTCACCCTCATTGGTAGCACCCTATTTCATAGGGACTATAATGACATTTTGATCAATTTGTCTAAAGCCAATGTAGAACTCAATAAATTGCATGAAAACATTTCTAGAGCGTGGTTAGAAATAAAAAACTAAAAATCAAAAAATCAAAATCAAAAGAGAAATAATTTATCTAATGGTGAAAACCATAATTATTGCACCTTGGGTAAGTACCACAATAAAAACCAGGTTTCTAGCATCATGTGTAAATAATTATTTATCTATAAATAGATAAAAAATTGGGGGTATCCCCATCCTTCATCCTATCCATCCCATTTAAATCCCATTTTCATCTAATTACTTTGTTTTATACATCCATTTCACATCATATTCAACCATCCTTGTCCATCCTAAATAGACTATACCATCCTCATGTCTAGATTGGAGGAGTTTGATTGTGATTGGGAAGAGGATCTTGGTATATACCTAATGGATGATTGTTAGACTTTGATGTGCCTAATTTTTAAGTAAATGATGATACTTAAAGGGGAAATTATAAGACATGGATTTGTTGGATGTTTGTGGATCAGGGGAATCAAATGTTGGATAGGTGGATGAAGGGCTAAGAAGAAATGTTATGTGGGATATGTGTTGAATAATCTATAGGATTTTGTCAATCATTTCTTGATGTTGGGATGGTGATGCTAGAGCAAAATTGAGAATGGGAGATACCATGGGTCTAAATGGGATTTGATGTAGGATTGGGTGATGTTTGGATAAGTTGATGTGATTTTATTAGGACATTGGAATTGATTTGATGTTTGATGTTCAATGTTTGATGTGATGTTTGATTAGGCTATTTGATGTGATTAAGCTCAGATTGGATTTGAATTTGATTTGGATAAAATAAAAAGATGGATGTTGTGATTTCATCATTCTTAATCGACAAGTGTGAGAGATTGAATGGAAATACAAGGATATGATTTGAATTTAGATGTTCAATTGATTTGAATTGGTCAAAATAAACCTGATTTAACTTTGTTTCAATGTTTGACTTTGGACTTGGATTAGAATTGGTCAAAGTGGACCTAATCTGAATTGATTGGACTTGGTCAAATTAGATTGGATTTGACTTGATTGGACTTGGTCAAAGTTGACCTAATTTGACTTGGACTTGGTCAAAGTTGTCAAGATTTAACTTGATTGTACTTAGTCAAATTTGACTAGGTTTGATGTTGAATTTCCTTAGAGTAGGCCTCAAAGTTTGAATTTTTGACTTTTTTTGGCTTAGAAAGTTATCTTAAAAAGGTTTAACCCAATTTAATTTGATTTAACTTGATTTTAAAAAGGTGGACTAGATTTGAATAGTTTATTGGATTTTTGGTCAAAATGGACTTGATTAGATTTTGGATATGGCTTAAATTAGAGAGAGTAATGATACTATATGGATAATATAAGGTTAGGATAGGATTGATTAAGTCTCAATTTTAGTAGAGTAATGCCTTATCGTATAACATTTGTAATTAGAATGTGACAAAATTAAACTTAGTTAAATTGGACTTGTTTGACGTGTATAAGTTTAACACACAAATATGGGTATGAACGAAAAATAAGAAAGCACAAAAAAAATCCCTATGATTATTGGCAAAATGTTTGTGCAACCGATATGCAACCCACATATCTATCTCACTAGAACCAAGAATAGGTTAATATCTTAACCCTCACTTCAAGTGGTATGTTGTGAGATCTTGGGGGAGATTTATTTCCTTTGTAGTACAAATAGTTTGTGGTTGAATGGTCTTAAGATAGGAAATAATAGGTTTATCTAAGTGCATTCCTTATATACCTTGTGGTACATTGGGGCCCAAATTAATGGAAGAATAACAATAAAAAGCATTCATGAGAGGGTTTAGTCCCTTCACGACCACTCCAGCGATAAGATTTCAATGGAGTGTCACTAGAAATTTAACCTTAAGAGTGATGTCTGATAGCTTGATGTTAGCAATAAATCCTTAATTTTCAACAATTGTGCTTAAAACACACAACCACTTAGCTCTTATTATACCTACTCTCAATTTATATGCCTTACTAGAACACAGGGTTGGTATGTATGTTGGAGGATGAAATCCTAATCGTTGTACCTTGAGACTTATAGATAGTGATGAAATCCAACTCATGCAACCAAAAGAAAAATGAATATTTTTTATTTTCGATCCTCAGAGTCCCAAAATTGGGAAAGAGGAGAACATCCATAATATCTCTTCAAAGAAGGAAAAAATAACTTATGTGATTTTGGACACCCAGAATTCCATTAGTGGGCAAGGGGAGAGCACTCATACACTAAGCTACACACAAAAAAACAACACAAGATACTCAAAAAATAAAAAATACAAGTATGCCTTAGAACAAAACATTTAAATGTTGGTTCATTTTAGGTAAAGTAATGTGTTTTGTTTGTAAAATAACCACATCTTTGACTCACGAAACCTGAAGAAAACAAGTTAATGTTTGGATTTATGGCCTTTGACAATCAAAAGGAAGTTATAATGGTGTTTGTTTAAGTCTTGATAAATAGTCACAAGGTGATTCATCAATTAGGGAAGTAATACCATCGATCTGTAGATTGAAAACATAGAAAATAGAGAACCGATGATTCCACCGATTAGTAGTATGATACCCTATTTAACAAGACAATTCCATCATTTGGTAGCGTGATATTGCTATTATATAGGGTGATTCCATTGATTTTAGAAAACACAAACAAAATGAAAACAGAAATGATTTCACTATTTATACTATCGATTCTATTGCTTTTAAGTAAAATATCACTAAAATGTAGGAAAAACAAACAAAAAGTAGAAAATATAGTTTAGGTTACCTGGGTGATTCTGTCGATTGATAGTGGATATCACCATTTCTTAAGGTAATTCTGTCATTTTGATTTGTGATTAATATTTATGTAAAACCATAGTCTGAGTGAAACCCGAGAGAAAATATGTCATTTTGTAGTTCAACTCCATTGATTCTAATGATAAGTTTATCATTTCTTTGAAAACATAGAAAAACATAAACAAAGAGAAAGCAATATTACCAATTAGCAGAGGGATCTCACCATTTTAAATAACGATTTCACTATTTTCTACAAACATAGACAAACAAACAAAAACAACTCCACTGAAATTTAAGGCAATATCACTATTATCGGGAAACAATCCTACTGATTATTAGAGCATTTCATTTGCTAGCTTGGGAATGAAAATTTGATAAATTTTGAAAGAAAAGAGATGAAATTAAGATCAATATTAAGTTAATTCCTAGCTTGAAGGAGAAATATGATGTTTTAAAGAAGAATGTGGTGTGATAATCCCATCGATGTGCCATATGTAAAACACGATTACAAAGGGTTAGTTTTCATTAGTATTCAACTGCTATCGATGGGTGCTCATTTGTGTTTACAATTCTTCAACGCCCTGGAAAACTTTTACACGATGGGCCTTGTCCTTGATGCTCAAAGAGTTTTTAGCCAATTGTTGGTGTTGTTATTCTTCAAGCAGAAATAGAGTTTCCAAAAAATAAATTAGACCATGCCAAGTTCACAAAAACCCCATCCATAATGGGAATGGTAGTGTTCAGTTTATTCAAGAATGCACGACAGACCTTCATGGCCTTAGAAAACTACTCTATTACCCAAATTTTCTCCTGTCTAGGATCCACTTGGTTTATGCATTTATTGAACAGAGGGTCCATGAACATCTTCAATTTATTGATTGCTTCACTAGTTTATTAAATAATTCTTACTTTTTCAATAATCTTTACCTCGAATTTATTTTTTCACTATCACAACAAATTCATAAAAACTATATACCCCAAATTAAAAGAAAATATACAATATTTTTCTATATGTTGTTAATTGCATATTACAAAAACATGTTGTCATTTATGCTTGAAATTTTTTATAACCAGCCAAATTTTTAATAGTTGCATAATAGCTTGTTTTTTTCATGTGGCTTAAAAAAAAAGACAAAATATTGGTAGAAAAAACTATTTCTCTATATAACCATGTTTATATTATCATTTCTTTGTGTGTTACTTGAATTTATTGCGCTTTTCATGATATAGTTTATGTTTTTTACACTTGAATGCACATATAATTGATCTTACTCACATTGTAATTTTAGTTTAACGAATAAATGATAGATTCCTAGCAACAATTATTGTCCCTGCATAGAGAAAGGTACAATTGTTAAAAGCTTATATTTTTTCCTGCATGGTTTGTTTTTTTTGTTTTTGTTTTGCATTGTCATTAATTTTATTTGTAAAACAATAGGAAACTTATAAATAAAAAACAAAAAACACAATTTAATGATAGTTTTCAATAGTTCATATCTTTATACAAATACAAATCATCAATAGAATCTTAGTGCAAAAATATAGATGATATCTTAAGATAAAAATATATTTCAGAAATTAATATTTTGATATTTTGAATACAACATTGGCAATTGCTTATATGATATATTATAAATACTGACATTTTTTTTATATATTAATAATTTTTTCTATACTTAAATAATTTTTTTATAAAAATTATAGAATACATCTTAAATTGTTTTAATAAAAATGACCTACATGCACTTAGATGTTATGAACTATAGTTGGATATTGAAGAGCTATACAAGGTGCATAAAGTACAAGACATTGAGACATACTCCCACATAATAGAGTTTTTTTCAAGTTAGCTAATAGCTTGCAGTGAACATAGTCCATAGAGTGACATTTTTTTTTTTTTTTTTTTTCATAAAATGGCTTTCTAGATGGTTGGACATTTGCATGTGTTTGGTCTTTAATAATTAAAAAATAATATTTCCATTTTAATGAAAACTTACTTGCACTTTTGTAGTGAATATTTTTTCATGGTCAAAATTTTATATATGTTATTATAAACCATATTATTATAATAAATTAGACATTTATTATAACATTTTGATAAAAACATTCTTGTTAAATGATTGTGCTAGCATATCCTTGGTAAACAATTTATCAAAAAATATAAATATGTAAGTTGTATAGATTGCGAAAAAGCATAATTTATTGTGGTGATGGTATATTTAGTTCTATTTGTCATTTGACATTTATTCTTTCAAGTGATGAATTGATTTTTGCATTATGAGTCAGATTCCCTTAGATCACCTACTTTATGGCTCTTCTCCTTTGATACCAACGTACCGATGAAGTCACTCTCATAGTAGCAACCACCTCTCTACTCATCTTCAACCTTTGGGAAGGGGAAAGACGAGGAGAGGCCAGCAAGAGGGTACGAGGGGGTGGCAGGGACGGGAGGGGGTAGGGGGTTCGAGTTTTCCATTGCCCCATGGGAAGCTTGTTTTTGCCTTGTCATGGTGGAACTCGCTTATTCAAGGAGGTGTCCTAGTTAGAAGCATTTCTTAGCTGCCTTTTAGATGGGGCATCATTATTTATTTGGCACCCTCAAATACCACTCAGGGTGATTGGGTGGTCCCTAATCCTCCTTCAGCTAAGCTTTCCTCTTGGAGTGCCCAGCTTTCCGAGAATGATCTGTCGCCGCCTCCTTCTAAAGTTGCAACATGTCTTTGAAGAAATGTGCTTTATGGGTTTTCGTTATTTTCCATCATTATTTTTCTATTTGAACCAGAATTTTCCTCAAGTGTAAAATTTTTACTATACATTTTAACCAACCCCTTATTATTGTAATTGTTGTATATTTTTATTTTTTTATTAATAATCGTTATAATTTTTTCTTAATAAAAGTTACTGAGGATTTTTAATTATTTAATTTAAAATTGTTGACTGTAATTAGTCGGAGGCTTATATAATGGGTGAAGCACGTAGATTCATCTCATAAAGAGACAAAACAACATATTCCGTTATAAATAGCCTAGATTTGAATGGTGGTGGTTTGGGAGAACAACCTAGTTTTGAATGGTGGCGGTTTGGGAGAGGTGGTGGTGCAGAGTAGTTTGGTAGCGCATGATGCTATTTATTATTAAATGCAAGAAATATAGGTGAATTGGTTCATACACCTAGAAAGAAACATGACCATAATACATATACATTATATATATGTCCTATCTAAACATGGAGATAAATGCGTATTTGTAGTCAGTTGAAAGCGTAGAGGGGCTTTTTGAGTCTGTTGAAATCCTTGACTGAAATGGAATGCGGTTCTACTTGAGTTGAAACAACTGAGATAAAAAGAATGGTGGCAGTGTTGCTCTTGGGCTAAGTTAAAGAAAACAAAAGAACATAACTTGATATGGCAACAACATTAATGCTATTGGATGAAAATACTACTTTGGGAGGTTCGAACCCTAGTCATAATATTGGTTTTACATGTTGTGACATGTGAAAGAAGGTTTCAATAGTTATGCCTGCATATTTTTGTCCTGCATCATATTTCTAGCGTAATACCATGTGAGAGTAATTGATTTTATTTTTCAACAGAGGGTAGTGCTGCACTGTGTTGTGCTGGGCTAATGGGAGGAGCAACAATGAAACCGCAGTTGGAAGGTAATATTTTTGATCCCATATGCATGGCGTAATTATTTCAAAGGGAGAAGAGAGCATATAATAGGAAGGGGATGGGGCAACGGAATATCATACTTACCTGGGTGGGGTTAATCTGTTATTAAGAAGGCTAATGGCCTACAGAGGGCACCTTCATTGCACTTGGAAGGGGCCTCTGCCTAGCATCTCCCATTGTGGAAAGTGCACTTCATGATACCAAATTAAATTAACGTTTTTCATGCTATAACAAATTTATAATTCTGGTCAAATCCTTGTTATTGCATTACACTTTTCTTGAATTTTATGTTGTAACGACTTAACAATTTTAGTGTTATCTATCTTAATTAGTTGTGTGTTAAAATACTCTGTTGTTAAGGTAAATCTTATATATAGTTTTGTTCTCAATGTTAACGATGGGATTCTTAGATGCTAATCTTGTACTGTTTTAGTCCAATGTGAAGCAGAGTAAATCCTCCATCCTCTTGTTAGAAGATATACCGAGTGCAGGAAAAAATGAGAAAGAAGCTCCTTTTTAAAAGAATTGAGGTCAGTGTTAAGGTTAGGGTTTGGCTGAAATATTTCTAAACTTAAGAGATTTGTTGACGTGAAGACAATTTTGTGGACTACACACAATGGAGAATGGAGATTATGTTGCACCGAAACTGCATGTGAAGATAAACACACTTCATTGTGAAATTGGTTTTGCATTAAGCAAAAAAAATCAACAAATGTTATATGAACAACTCAACTATTGTGAGATCATTGACATTCATATATATATATATATATATATATATATATATATATATATATATATATACACACTTCATTGTGAAATTGGTTTTGCATTAAGCAAAAAAAATCAACAAATGTTATATGAACAACTCAACTATTGTGAGATCATTGACATTCATAGTATGTGTGTGTGTGTGTGTGTGTGTGTGTGTATAATCATAAAACATAAATGCCTTCAACTTTCTTTGCACCTTTGGGGCAATTGCTAGATAATATACACTTTAATATAAGCTAGATACTGAATTTCTAAAAAAAAAAATGTTTTAAATATTCTCATCCGCATATTTTAATATGCACGCGTATTTTATTGTAATTCATAAAAGGCACCTAATTATATTAAATATGTAACAATCAATTATATTCTATAATAATTATGAAGGCTCTCTATTATAATTAGAATATTGTTCCAGCTAATAAAGGATAACCATTAGTTATTTGAAAATTCAAACATACATTATTTTTATTATATTAAAAAATTCAACAAAAACATTTAAACATTATGAAGAATAATAAAATTCTATATTATAAAATAAAATTAAACTTTGTAAACATTTCAATCCACAAACACATCCGAGGAGAGGATGCAAAAACAATAATATATTTAGAAAAGCACGCGGCCTATTTAAACAAATATAATAATATATTTAGAAAAGCACGCGGCCTATTTAAAGTAAAACTTGCAGGGTTACAATTGCACCTCCTATCGAGAGCGGGATGGCGATTTTAATGGATGCAGAAATATGGAAGAGGCTTCCAGAAGACTTGCTGTTGATGATCATAACAATGCTGCCGACTGGGATTCAAGTTAGGATGAAGATGGTCTGCAGACGATGGAATGAGTTGCTGTCGTCACCTGTTACGCCGCTGCTGTCCATTCCTGCTTTTTTCTTAGCTATTAGCTACAAACATTTCTCATCTACCGATTTGAAGGCGGCCTCGTGGGTTATTGAAGAAAGTGGAGATTTTCACAGTGTGTGTCTGCCAAAGGATATGATCCGCATTAGGGCTACCTGCAATAACCTCTGCTTGACAGAAGCATCGATGCTCCTGGTTTTTTATTATGCATATTCAACCCTGCCATTAATACTTCAATACGCCTTCCTCTTGATAGCCCAACAATCCATTGGATTGATTGCTCAATCCGTTTGAATTGGAATTTTATTGCAATGACATATTTCTGTGCCTCTTCTTCTTCCACCAGTAATTGCATTTGTCTGTTAGGAACCACAGAAAGAGACGGGACTACTATCCTTGATATTTATTCTTCAGAGTCGAATGAATGGACTCAAATGGTTATGAGACAGCCTTTTCCACTAAATCTTTCTGGGGAAGTTATTTATTCCCAAGGAGGGTTTTACTGGTTAAATTTCTACCATGCTGGAATAGTAAAATTCAGTCTGGACGATAGGATTTGGAGTGCAATTCCTTTGCCAAGTCTTAAAAACATTACTAAAAATCGTAAGGAACAGCAAGATCAGAGTTTCGAGCTGGCTTGGCAGTTGTGTGGAAACGATGGCATGATAATGTTGGTGAACAAGAAATTTGGTGTTTTGTGGAGGTTGAACGAATTGCAGAAATGGTCTAAATTAGATATATGTTTACCAAAGCCTGTCAATGGTGTGGCGGTAAACCGGAATGGATCTATTTTGGTTGTCTATGGTAGGAATATGAATCAGATATGGATATATGACAGAAACGGAAGAATGATTTGTCCGATTCAACTTTCTCAGCTTCATCCAAATTTCAAAGAGAATTTTATCATACATAAAAAAATCACATCAAGCTTTGAATCCAACAACGTATGGTGGCCCTTGTAATTTTCCTCCCTTTGGATGGGACTAAATATTTTTCATCTCTTTATTAATGTATTTTTAAACATTTGGATCTTTGGATCTTTTTTGGCTGAGATGATCTAGACTTTCATTATAGGGTGGAAACTTGAACTTATAATGATCCTTTATTGGTTCCATAAATTTTCTTCAAAATTTATGTTAGTTGCAATTATCGAAATGGGTTATATGTGCATACAGTTAACATGAATAACCATTAAGAAAAACATACAACTTTTAAACCATTATAGATATTTATATTTAGTATATTATTTTTCTATGATATTTAAACATGACCTTTTACATGATGAGCCTGTATCAAAATATATTTTTTAGAATTTGAAAATGAAAAATATTTTGTATTCAAATGAATTTTTAATGAGATTTGTAGAAAATATATATATATTTTTTGAGATTTTCATAAATTATTGATAATTATATATATTAACTTTGTTTATTTGTAAAATATTTTAATTTTGACAAAGACCATTTATATTAAAATCTTCACATGGAATAAACCATATATCTTAATAATAATAATAATAATAATAATAATAATAATAATAATAATAATAATAATAATAATAATAAATTTATTGATTTCAAAAACTATTAATTTCAAATATTATTATAATTATTTCTTTTAAATATTATAATAACTATTTTTCATTATTTTTTTCCCTCTCTATCTTTAAAGTAGATTTGAACTCTTTTTTTTAAGATTCATGGAATATCATTCTTGGCCTCAAGTGAATATTAATATCTAAATTTAATTTAAGTTAAATATAATATATGGCTTGATGATTTCATATTTGAAACTGCCATGGCAATGGTAATGCTATGTTATTGGAAATCCGTTATGTCAACCTTTTTTTTTGGGTTCATCTTCTCGATTACTGTTAATGCTTGTACCATACATACACAGTTAATTAAACCATTATACTTTAGAAAGATTACATATATTTTATTGATTCTATAGAAAGATTAAAAAACTATTTCGTGTTCTTCATAAAAAACTATATATGTAAAGTCAAGCCCTTCTAATATAAATATCGGAACAAAGCTTCCAAATATTTTTATGATTCCTTAAAAACACATAAAAATATTTCACATGTCATAAAAACTATATATCTTACAATAAAATGATTTGTATTCTTTCTTTCTAGAAGAAACGCTGTGATGGTTTGTCTCAATCCTTAATTATTGGAAGCCAACTCACATTTAGCTAAGATGAGTTATAACACCATGAAACCAATAGTGTTAAAGATAATTTTAAAGAATAATGTCTCTTTTATTTATTTTGAGAAATGTAGATGAATAAATATACAATTTTGGACTCAATGGCTTACAAGGATAAATCCATGCATGTTAAGTGCAATATTTAAAAATGTCTTCTTGATTGCATTTTTAATATCTTTTTTACCTATTATAAGATTGGGAACCTTAAAGGAAAATTTAAATGGTGAAAGTTCATCAATGGAAACACCAATATTTGTAAAAGAGAGCAAACATTAGTTAATTAACATTTTCTCTCCTTTAAATTATTACGAATAGAATAAATAAACATGTCAAAAATAACTCGAACATCATTCATGCAGCGAAAAAATCAACGAACAAACTTGACCTGCCTTAACATACTCCATCAAGAAGAGCTTCTAGGAAATGGAATTCAAAAATTCAAGAGGCTAATAGAGATTAATTCAAAATTTTAAAATAAAGGTGTTTAAAACAAATCAAAAAATATAAAGGCAAAACAAATTAAAATAAAACATGGACTCCAACAATTTGATAGGATATATAGTTTGGGCTTTTCAGATTTGTGCTTTAACGGTTTAGGATTTTGAGCATTGATACAAAATACTTCACATATCTTACCTAAAGTGAAATATTAGGAGCACTTCATATTGACACTATATTTCTTCATCATGGAAAAAAAAAAAGGGTAATATGTTTCTATAAATATGGTAATGGAATGCAAAGTTGAAAGCATCAAGCTTAAACCCCTTAGTGTTAGTTGATTGCTGTAAGAGCAAAATCTTCAGCTCCTTGGTGCAAAATTCCACAAGTCTACGAAAGAAAATTTATGATCCCCAAGATGGCAACCATAGGCAGGTCAACTTCTTGATTAAATGTAGCAAGGGGATAACCATGGAGATATAAAGCGATGAAGTTAAAGGCACCTCACTGACCAAGTCTTCACACTACTTTTATTAATTCAACATTTTGACATTCCTAGATGCATTGATTGGCATATGGAATAATGTTTGAATCTTGTAGGAACGTTTTATGATAATAATATAATGGTTATGATCTTAAATTCCTTTCTTGCAAACAAGGAAATTAAAATCATTATCACAAATGCTTTTCTTTGATCAAACTTTATACATTAATGGGTGTTTAAGAATGATGCAGAAGAAACTTGCAGCTGCAGAGGATCATGAATGACAGAACTATACAGACAACCATGGCTAAGATTATCCCAGACTACTAATTGTTTATAATAATTCCAAGAAGACCACAAAAGCACAAAAGTTTAATCAAAAGTTTTGTTCATGCCCTAACAGCATTATTTTTTTAGAAGCTTTAAAGACACCAGTGCAGAAAAAAATGCCAGCCAGATTTCATACTGAATATTCACAGAATTCAAACTTAGTCACTGCCAAAAGAGTCGCATAAAAACATGATATTTTAGTCATGGTACCACATATCTCAAGATCAGCATGCACAGCAGTAAATTTCAGATGTGACACCCTTATATAAAACAAAATTGCAATTTTAAACACAGAAAAAGCCATCACCACTGGAAGATCTGTTTGAATCTTTGAAAGAACATAAGATTACAATAACTAGTCAGATTAGTCAGAACTCTCTATCAGATATGGGAGGGGAGAACATGGAGTATTAGGCGCGCTATGATAAAGAATATGCAGCACCCAAATGGCATCATCTCAGACATCAAAATTTCATCCGAATACCTTTATACATATCCATGTTGGATATTTCTTTTCAGGGTTCCAATTATACGCGTCCACATTGGCACCTGAGTTTTGACGTATCTGTTAATGGTAATTTTATTGGTGTTAGAAAATCAATATTAAGTTGGAGATAATTTCTCCCACCTCCCTTCTGCTGTCATGCAAGCAAGTAGTTGAACAAGCAGTTAGTAAACTGGGAGTTAAGCAATCAGTTAGATATGAGTTAGTTAATTTAAAATTAGATATTAGTTATTTTTGCATGTAAAGACTAAATTTAGTCTTGAGTTTGTCTTGAGTTTATTTTCTAATTATTGTATGGATTCATATCTATTTAAAGAGACTAAGGGCGCACAATGTAATCAAGGAAATTAGAAGATTAATAAAATCTCTTTTCTTTTAGAAAATTGCAGTAGCAATTGCTCAGTTCTTGTTTAGCTATATTAGTTCTTGTTTTTGCTCTCTAATTGGCCTTCAATTTGGTATCAGAGCTAGGTTAAACCCAGCAAGGAGAAGCGTCCAAAAGAGAAGCGACCAGCTAGATTGGACGCTGTGTTGAAACACAGGCAGCAGCCAAGTGGTATAAGCGGACAGCCAACAGTCCGCAGCAAGACAAAAAGGCGTGCAGCAATTTATTTTTATTTTTTCTTCTTTTGTGGAGATCGCTGTTTTTGGTGAAGGCGCCAGCCTGTATGCGCAGCAAGCAAAGAGTTTTTTGTTGAAGGTGCAGTCAACAGTCACACCAAAGCCAGCAAGGCACAGTCAACAGTCACGCCAAAGCCAGCAAAGTAGTCAACCAACAAAATAAGCTTGGTTTGAATCAATTTTTTTTTTTTAAAAAAAAGCGCTGAAAGACAAAAGACAAAAGTCAGGTCCGTTGAAAGAAACACTGAGAAGAAGCGAGCAGGAAGCTGTGAATGCAAATTGTGTAAGAAATGGCAGTGTACAACAGTATTTCTCAGCCTCAAATTCCCGTTTTCGATGGTAAGAATTACGATTTTTGGGCAATTAAGATAAGAACTTTATTTTGCTCACAAGATGTATGGGATCTAGTAGAAAGTGGTTTTGTAGAACCGTAGGACGAGGCAGCCCATTTGGCGTTAAATCAAGCTCAAAAGGACCACCTTAAAGAGAATAGAAAGAAAGATGCAAAAGCCTTATTTATAATCCAACAGGGATTGGATGAATCGATATTTTCCAGAGTTGCAGCAGCAACGAGATCCAGAGAGGCATGAAAAATCCTGGAGACTACCTATAGAGGTAATACGAAGGTAAAAATTACTAAATTGCAATCTCTAAAGAGAACTTTTGAAAATTTGCAAATGAAAGAATCAGAATTAATAGATCAGTTTATGGGTCAAGTTTTGAATATAGTGAACCAAATTAGATCTAATGGAGAAACTATCATGGATCAGAAGATCATAGAAAAAGTACTCAGATGTTTACGCAGTAAATTTGATGCTATAGTTGTAGCTATTGAAGAAACTAAAGATTTGAAACAATTATCTGTAGATGAATTAATGGGTTCTTTGTTAACACATGAATCCAGAATGAATAGAAATAACTCTTCTCTTGAGAATGCATTCAAGTCACAGGTATCAGTTGGCAGAGGAAGAGGAAGAGCCTGGTCAAGCTTCAAAGGAAGAGGCAGAGGCAGATATGGAAAGAACAATTCAGATGAAGGTGAGAATAGTAATCAAAACTACAGTAGTAGAGGAAACTACAGCAACAGAGGACATGGTCACCACCACTCATAGCAAGGTTCTCAAAGGTTTGATAAATCTAATGTTCAATGTTATTATTGCAAGAAATATGGTCATTATGCTAGTGACTGCAGAAATAAACCAGGATATGTGTACAAGCAGAATGCTAATTACACAGGTGAATATAGTTCTGGAAGCATGTTTCTTACTTGTAATGTTACTCAAGAAAAAGCTAAAGATATTTGGTTTTTAGACAGTGGATGCAGTAATCATATGACAGGAAATAATTTTTTTTTGCTAGTCTTGATGATTCTGTAAGATCAGAAGTGAAACTAGGAAATGATATCATAGTAGATGTCATGGGTAAAGGTGTGATAAATGTTTTGGCCAAGAATGGTGAAAGAAGATTTATACCTGATGTTTATTTTGTACCTAGACTAAAACATAATATTTTGAGTGTTGGTCAGTTAGTGCAGAAAAGTTACAGAGTATCTTTTATGGATAATGTCTGCACAATATTGGACAAGGTTCCAAGTGACAGGTTGATAGGAAAAGTGGAGATGACCAAGAATCGCATGTTCCCTCTCCACATTCAGTGCATCCAAGGAGAAGAGGAAGCACACTTCAAATCCATACAGCTAGACCAATCATGGTTATGGCACTTAAGGTATGGACATTTACATTTTGGTGCTTTAAATTTGTTACAAAAGAAAAATATGGTGAAGGGTTTACCACCAATAGAACAACCAGGAAGTTCATGTGACAGTTGTATTTTGGAAAAACAACATAGAGAGAGTTTTCCAGTAGGAGGCTCATATAGAGCTAAGGTAATATTGGAGTTAGTCCACAGTGATTTATGTGGACCAATGCAAACTCCATCATTTGGAAGTAGTACTTATTTTCTAACTTTCATTGATGACTTTAGCAGAAAGACTTGGATCTACTTTCTCAAAAACAAATCTGAAGCATTTGGAAAGTTTAAAGAATTCAAGGCAATGGTTGAGAAACAGAGTGGCCGATATATCAAGGTACTCAGATCAGATAGAGGAGGTGAATATATGTCTAATCAATTTCAAGATTTTTGCAGATATCATGGAATCAAAAGACAGTTGACTACAAGGTACACACCACAGCAGAATGGTGTAGCAGAAAGAAAGAATAGAACAATCATGGAAATGGCAAGAAGCATGTTGAAAGCCAAACACTTGTCAAATGAATATTGGGCAGAAGCAGTAGCCTGTGCAGTGTATATTCTGAACAGAAGCCCAACAAAGAGTGTCAGAGATCGAATTCCACAAGAAGCGTGGAGTGGTAAGAAATATAGTGTATATCATTTCAGAATTTTTGGTTGTGTAGCATATTCTCTTATACCATCTAAATTGAGAAATAAACTTGATGATAGAGGTGAAAAATGCATTTTTATTGGCTATTCTGAAGAATCAAAGGCATTTAAGTTATATAACCCAATTTCAAAGCAAGTGATTATTAGCAGGGATGTTGAATTTAAGGAAGAAGAAGCATGGGATGGTAGCACCATCATTGTTGGGGCACCAATTCCACAGGATAAAGAAGTTTTTGAAGAAGAACAAAATTTGCAAGGTGGACAATCCTCTCCACAAGCAGGCACAAGCACTCCAGTAAGAACACCAAGAAGGTATGAACAAGGTGAATCATCTAGTCATGCATGTCACCCTACTCTAAATTCACAAGTGATGATTCAGATCCAACTCTTGCTACTTTAAGAGCAAGATTTAAAGGTAAGAAGATGAGAAGTTTAAATGAGATTTACAATCAAGAAGAAGAGAAATTAGATTTGGTTTCAAATTTTGATCTTTTCACTCATGACTCTATGTATTATGAAGAAGTAGTTAATGAGGAACATTGGCTAAAACCAATGGATGAAGAGATGAATGCTATAGAAAGAAATCAGACATGGGATCTAACTACTCTACCTGAAGGTAAAGATTGTATTGGAGTCAAATGGGTTTATAAGACTAAATTTGATGCAGATAGAAATGTTGAAAAGCACAAGGCAAGGTTAGTTGCAAAAGGTTTTGCACAAGAACATGGAGTTGACTATAATGAAACATTTGTACCAGTTGCTAGATTGGATACTGTAAGAATGGTATTATCCATAGCTGCTCAAAATAATTGGTATGTATATCAAATGGATATAAAATCAGCTTTTTTGAATGGATTTTTAGATGAAGTATATGTGAAATAGCCCACAAGTTATGAAGTTCAAGGACATGAAGAAAAAGTTTACAGATTGAAGAAAGCTCTTTATGGTCTCAAACAAGCACCAAGAGCATGGTATAGCAGGATAGATTCTTATATGATAAGCAAAGGATTCAACAGAAGCGATAGTGAGCCTACTTTGTACACAAAAATCAGCAAAGAAGGTCAAATTTTAATTGTGTGTTCATATGTTGATGATTTGATTTTTACTGAAAATTTGTCTGTAGACACTTTTAAATCAGCAATGAAGAATGAATTTGAAATGACAGATTTGAGATTAATAAAGTATTTTTTGGGAATAGAAGTTGAACAATCAGAGAAAGGAATATTTATCTGTGAAACAAAATATGCAAAGGATGTGTTAAAGAGATTTAGGATGCTGAATTGTAAACCAGCACCTACACTAGTTGCTACAGGGACTAAACTTAGCAAAGAAGACCAAGGGTCTAATGTTGATTCTACAACATTCAAAAGGCTAGTTGGTAGTTTGATGTATCTTACAGCTACTAGACCAGATATCAGTTATGGGGTTAGTTTAATCTCAAGATTCATGGAGTCACCAAAAGACTCACATTGGCAAGTTGGAAAAAGGATATTAAGATATGTGGTAGGAACTACAGAATATGGAACTTTATATTCCACAACTAACGATTTTAGTTTGATTGGTTTTACAGATAGTGATTTTGCAGGTAGCATTGATGATAGGAAGAGTACTTCTGGACATGCCTTTATATTAGACACAGGTGTGGTCACGTGGGCATCCAAAAAGTAGCCTATAGTGACACTTTCATCAGCTGAAGCAGAGTACGTTGTAGCCACATCAGCAGCATGTCAAGCAACATGGATGAGAAGAATATTGAAAGATTTATTACAGGCACAGAAGGAGTCAACACCAATCTTCTGTGATAACAAATCAGCAATAGCTTTATCAAAAAATCATGTGTTTCACAAGAGGAGCAAGCACATAGATACAAGATTTCACTTTATCAGAGAATTAGTGAACAATGGAGAAATCCATCTGAATTTTTGTAGATCTGAAGATCAACTAGCAGATATATTTACAAAGGCATTACCAAAAGAGACCTTTGATTATTTGAGACAAAATTTAGGCATTGTAAATGCTAAAATTGTAAGTGGTAGAAATTAAGGGGGAGTGTTAGAAAATCAATATTAAGTTGGAGATAATTTCTCCCACGTCCCTTCTGCTGTCATGCAAGCAAGTAGTTGAACAAGCAGTTAGTAAACTGGGAGTTAAGCAATCAGTGAGATATGAGTTAGTTAATTTAAAATTAGATATTAGTTATTTTTGCATGTAAAGACTAAATTTAGTCTTGAGTTTGTCTTGAGTTTATTTTCTAATTATTGTATGGATTCATATCTATTTAAAGACGCTAAGGGCGCACAATGTAATCAAGGAAATTAGAAGATTAATAAAATCTCTTTTCTTCAAGAAAATTGCAGTAGCAATTGCTCAGTTCTTGTTTAGCTATATTAGTTCTTGTTTTTGCTCTCTAATTGGCCTTCAATTGGCACGTCCAAAACTTGACGTATTATCCACACCACCTGATAAAATACATGCCAATACTTGCATGTACTCATTTAATACTTGAACAGATATATTGGTGTACTTCTGCCTGCAGGGCTCAACACAATTTGTGTGAGATTCTAAACTTCAAGCCGGCTGTATGTACAGATATCTTGCCATTTATTGTGAAAACTTGGTCCCATTGTGGAGCTCTGCCGTGCCTATTTGCACAGCACGTACTCCACAGTCTCTCCATTGCAGTGAACTTATGACTTAATCACCATTGTTGCCAACGTGCCATTAACTAGTCTCTTTCCATTATATTGGGGAAATGTAATGTATGATTTTATCACCATTTTTGCAGCACCTCTTACGTTGACAATTCCGTTGCCATTGTAGCAGGGGATTGCACATGATGACTACTGGATTAAAATCCAGTTCATTTACTTTTGTTTTAGTATAGTTCTTATTGAGCAATTTGATGGGTTTATTCACGAAATTTCAGTGGATTTTCCTTCACAGATTTCACGTGGAAAGATATCCGAACATTGCATAGGTTTTACTTTAAAACTATTGATGGGTTTATTGGCTGCCATTAATAAGTATATTTTTCTAATAGATGTTGTAGTTCTTCTGTGCTCTGCTCACTCACTCATTTCTATGACGAGAGTGCAGCTGGTAGATTGTCAATGATTTTGCTTTTCAAGGACTTGAAAGTCCATTTTCTATAATGGATTTTATTTTTTTTAATGAATTTTTGGCTCTTACAGGCATGTTTGTATCGGGTAGAGTATGATGGCCAGAATGCATTCTCTTCACAAAAAGAAATTAACTAAATCTTTGCGGCTTCTCAGAACAGATGGCCATAGAAACTTTAGGTTTTACCATATAAAAGTATGTTTCAGTATACCATCAATGGTTATGGGGGCAATTTTGTGGAGCCTGATAAGGTGTTTCATCCCCCAAACCAAGCCTTTTTTAGAGACAAATCATTTCCACAGTCCATATGATTAGAGAGAATTTTTCTGGAAAAACACTGTGTAGGATATTTTAAAGAAACCTTTCAGATCACACTTCCTGATATATCATCAGGAAGAGAATAGTCCAATCATAAGCTTTTTTTTGGCATTTGGATGGTCTTGTTGAAAAACTATTAATTGATATTGTGATCTGAACAAACAAGGTGGTGAATCTAAAGTATAGGAGATATTAATATTCCTAACAATTCCCGCTCTAATCCTAAGTCAACTCATGAGCTGAATGCACATGGTCCGCTCAAACTCTAACCACTGCAAAACATGATGCAATCACTCCGTGATTAATCTTCAACTCTGCAAGAAATCACATCCACTAACAGTGTGTCCAGATCAATCATGTGTAAAAGAGAGCAAAAACTAATAACCCAAGATAAATAACATGAGTAACTCATACACCCCATAAATGTGATGCAGCTACAATATAATGCTTAACCACATCAATCTCTGTCAAGCTGTAACTATGAACCACTTTTGTCCACAAAGCTCTCGAACTCAGAAATGTAGGCACTTGTCGACACATTAAAAACTACCCCTGGTAGAAAAACTTTGTCAAAACTCTGAAATTGATGAACCAGCTCCATGCAAGTTCACCAACTATCTCAATTGTGTAGTGCTTTCTCTGCAATCTCGGAAATCTGATGTGTCGCTGTTAGTCTGAACATCACTCACTCATAACTTGGATATCCGAAAAACCTGGGTGACGTCACATGTCCCGTCCTCAATGCTGCAATAATACAGACAAATCTTTGTCCAATGCTATATTAAGCCGCAATATGTTGCAATCCCCAATAATTTGCAATCAAATTTAACTTATCCTCATTGGAAATATGATGTCTCCAAGTAACACAAGTGTGATAACTTAAACTCTAGAAGACTCTGAAATGCTAAAATATTTCAAACTAAATGCAACATCTGAAATATCCAAAACAGATGTCGAGAACAACTGTCAAAATCACAACTCTGATCTTCATTGATACCCGCTCAAGTGCTCAATAATGCACAAATGATCAAATGCAACTCAATCCAACATGAACCATGATGTGCTAGCTCCAAATCTAGAACATCGTCACAATCTCAACTCGAAATTTGAATCATCGTGTTTCCCCTATCAGAGGAGAGTGGAACAACCACATGTATAGAATCCCTATAATAGCAAGTGATAGTCTGAAATACAAATCAAATAAACCTGGAAGTTACATAGAAAAATGCAAAAACTGAATGGTGCTCTTTTTGTTTTCATCACGAGTCTCCGTTAAGCTGCCCATTCGGGTTTTCATTTCACTGGGAAGAGTGAGTTATCTTATTTGTACTATCAACAAGAAGCAATATTTCAACTCCATATCCTCATAAAATCAATAAGGACCATCACCATCATGTTGTAAAAATCCTTTGTCACACTGATCACTAACATGTTTGAGACATCATCATCTAAGAAGTCCAGCTGATCATCAGCTTCAATTTCAAAAAAAGGAAGAAGTGGGATCAACATCTGGTTCTAGGAAACAAACCTAAATAGTAGGTTCAAGTTCAACAACTAACCCAGGGCCTAAGAGGTGACTTGGTGGACAACACAGTAAATGAGGATTTAGATAGGTTATATGTGTATACAGAAGCTATATGAGAAAATATGAATAGAATCATGAGAGAGATAATAGAACTAAAACAATAAATTATTGTTTTATTTGTGCGCCCTGTACATGGCATACTCTTGAGAAAGATGTATGGCTATCTATCTTCTACCTTGAATACTTACTAAAACTATAGATGTGTATACATATATTACAAGCCACTAAGGTAGAAAGGACCATTACAAAAGTAGAAATGGTCATGTTGATTGACATAAAAAGTGACACTCGACATTTTGGCACAAGGAGTTGACCTGCAACCTCATACTAGATAAAGCCTTTGAAGAACATGCACTTTGCACCTATTGGGATGGAAGCAACAAGTTATCGGCACTTGGTGGTACTACATAGTATGAGTTATCCTTTGCAGTTTGGCATGAAGGCATGTTAGGTTTTATTGATGATGATGGTAAGTACCACAAAAGGTTTGGCACATGCATGGGTGACATCACATCTGATCTGCACCAATTGCATTATTCCACTAATGGAGTGTACGTGGCATTTGATGGAGACAGAATGATGGTCTTGGAGGTACTACAAGAATTTAGAGGTTGCTATAGTGTATTGTAAAACATGGAAGTGGAACAATGATTACCCCAAGATGTGAGAATAAGGTTGACGGTGTTGTTGGAACTATTTTTGGGAGATCCTCCTAGATCAATCACCCTTCCTTGTAAAACAATAGTCCTGACTGCATTAAGTCTAGGATGTAAGTGCAAAACCTCAACCTCTAGCTGATATTTTGTGAACCATTTGACTTGTTGTGTAAGTTGGCCTACTCTTAATGACTTTGTACATTGGCATAGAATAGTTCTATGTAAACACGGTTTCTAAAATCTAATCTATCTTTGTCATTAAGGTCATGCACCAATACGAGGTGAAGTTTTGAATGCTAAATATACATAGTTGTATGGCACAATCTTCTTGGGAGTTGGCAAAGCATGATTAGAGCATGGAATCACTTCTAGAATCCAATATATTTTATTTCCCATTAATGCAACTACATTGCAAGGATTGGCGTCATACATACACTTGTGATGATGCATGTAGGGCTGCCCAAGGAGTATGTTAGAGACATCAATCATGCACTACATCACAAACTAGATCCTCTTTGAAAGGTTGAATGGAATATGAAAAGTGGCATTAGAAAGTGACACATATACCTTTGGTGTTGTAGGTACTAAACCATCCCAATTTGTAAGGCTATGGATGAGCCATGATTTAAAGATTCGATCACTTTATAGTTGCTTGAGAGATGAGGTTCTTCAAGCTACCACCATCAATCATAAAATCCAATAGCAATAGCTACCCTTGCACCCACATCTGAGAATAGAATAGGTGTTCTGCTTCAACATCTTGTGCTATTGGTATTTCTTGTGCAGTAGCTACTAAATATTTGGATTTGTGTCAATGATTTCATCTAGGGGCATGAATTCACAATCCTATATTTTTTATAGCATAAGCAAAGTCTTTTAAATATGGAAATTTGCATTAGATTGGATGCTACTTTTGTGCTTGTTACACCGTTTACATGTCTTTTAGACTACAATTGATTCTTATCTGAAGAAGGTATTTTTTTTGGTGTAGATAACATGTCTTGATTTCCCTTCTGCTTGAAATCTTCCTCAATGGTTACCACATAATGATAGGCCTCTCTCATCATCTTGACCTTGGCCATATTCAATTTGGACTAAATGGATGGTCACAGGGCACTATGGTTCTTGAGGACTATATGCTGCTCTAGCTCAAATGAGCCCAACATTGCATATGGGTCATGGAAGGCATCAGTGGAGGCTTCAACTAATTGGTCATGTCCTTACTACAGTTTTTGCCACTGAATGTGGTGATCATCATAGATAACTTCAAGTTAATACTCATCCTTAAAGGCTTCTAAGAATTTACTAGGTTGGGTCAAATTCTTCCTTTGTCTATTCTTTCTCTTACAAATAATGTATTTGCCACCAGTTCTTGATGGGTGAAGAAACTTTCAGAAGCGCAATATTGATTTTCTATTCATCAAAATGGTAATTCATAGATAAACATGACTCTAGCTGATCTAATGAACTATCTACTGCATGTGTTAATTTTTTCCTCAAAAATAGGAACATCTAGATTTACTTGAAACCTAGTGGGGACTCAACCACCAAAAGCTTTATCTGATTTGTGAGTTGATGGAACCACTTATTCAAGGACTTCAACAAACTAATTGAACACAAATCTCTTTTACTCTTGAAGTGATTTCTAGATATTGTCATTCATCATCTCTTGGATTGCATCTTGTGTGTCTTTTATCATCTAAACTTGCTTGAAATGACACAACAAATAGTCTATTGGGTCTCATGGTTTGACATCACAATTCAAACGATCTATCTTAGTTTGATGGGACATGCATGAACAAGATGAACCTATCTAATGCCACGGATCTGAGACTAGGTGGCCAGATGTTGATCCATACATGTTGCATATATTATACAATCAATTGAGCTATAAATTTGGTTTAAGGGCTCAAATTTTCCCAAATCATGCCCCTAATTGCACAAATTGACTAATTGGATCAATTCATGACATAATCAAACTTAATTTTTTCCCAAATCGTATCTTACTCTTGAAGGGGTTCAAATTAGCCTCAAATGCCTCCTCGATTAAATGAATCAACTCTTTGGTTAATTATATATGGCATGGCATTAGAGTTAATTTCACTCCAAATCACATCATATACAATTTAAAATAGGTTTATGTGGTTCATTTTGACCCTAATTACCTTCACAATTGAACCAATTGACATTTGCATTCATCAACTAATGACATTCAAGTTTATTGAGCTCAAAACCACATTATATACATGTAAAACTTGCGTGAATAAAATATGTTTCTTTGCTTCAATCAAGATGATGAAATTATAGTCGATCAACTCCCAAATCACATTTTATAGTCATGCAATTAGGTTGAAGGGGCTCGAAATATCCCCAATTTACTTCAGATGCATAGCTAGATTGGTACTCCAAAGGCTACGTTTTGATCATAGGTTTACAAAATGAATTTTATGACATCTCATGATAAAATCAGTTATATTGTAAAATATATAATGATTTGCACCTTAAATCCAAGTAATTATAAGAAATTAAGTCAACATATTAAAATGCCCATTAATTTTTTGAAGTCTAATGTGATACCACGACACCTTAATTCACTATCCAAGATTAGGGACCTTTCCTGTATCACATGAGATAACACCACTATTAGGGAGATCAACAACATATAAGAACATATATAAAATTTGAGTTCAAGAGTAAATTTATGTTTTTGGGTGTTATGAAGATATAACACAATCACGTTACTCATGTGATCATGTTATTAATGTGATCATGATGTTTGAATTTGAATTCAAACACCAAGCCTTTTGGCTCATGAATGGATTGGATTCTTGAACCAAAGGCTTGGACCTATCAATCTACAATTGAGTCTAAGAGTTTTCATAGAAAATAATAAAATTCAACTTTGATTGCTAAATACACTATGAATTTCAATGGTAAACTTCAAAAACTTAATACCATCATGAAGATCATGCTCTCCTCTTTCCAAAATATGATTTTTATACTTTTTGGACTAATTTAAGGTTTCAAACTATGTTGATTTCTAACTATACCTTTTTTAGGCCACTACATGCTGCAAATATACATTCCTAAACATGTTCATGTAATTTATTTTTTGTCGATCCAAGTGCAAAACAATTTATTATGGTCACAAACTAGGCCTAATTCTACACATATTAAAAAAATGGCTTTCATTTTTTTGAGGTAGTTAAGGGGCGCCACACAATCGACTATCCATTTTTTTTTTTCATTTTTAAGGATATATTTACTTACAAAATTCATAAAAAAATTATTCATTGGAAAAATATAAAAAAATATAGGTCACAAACTAGGTGATCTTATCTAAATGTTCACCAAAGGGTTTCATACAATATTAAACATTACATAAAAAATGGTGGGATGCACGACCGTCTATCTACTCTATTTTCTTAAACAAAATAGGAGTTCCTATTTAAATTTTAGATGTTTGACCTAGTTATACTTAACCATGTTTTTAAAAAATTAGTGTTTTGAAAATAAGACTCAAAATTCTACATTTCATGTTCTTACACCATCTTCAAATTTGGAGTGTAGATATTTCAAATTTTCTACAGAAGTTCAGATTTCTGAAATTTCAAAAAAATCATGTCCACGGGTAGGTGCCTTTTTGGCCCCCAACTTTGTCCATTTACACCCATATGTGATCAATAATTGGTATTGATAATGCATTTTTCCTTTTCACTAAAAATGTCTCTATGTGATAACATAATAGTTATGATGTCTTAAATAATATAATTGTTAGGAGGCCCCTTATCCAACGGTAGCACAATTGATTACTTATATATGAGCAATTGAACACGGAAATTATACCAGAATGATTAAGAAACTAGAAACATGAGACAGCAAAGAATTTGAGAGACAATACACACAATTGTATTAGATAATACTAGAAGAAAATACAAATAAGGAAGATGCCACTTCTCCCTCCACCTCAAAGGCTTGCCACACCTCAAGACCTTCTTCCCTCTCTCTCTTGCTCAACACAAAACCAACTCTAAAACCTGAGTTACAATCCCTCCTTGAATGCTATAGCTGATCTCCTTGACCTTACACCTGTAGATCTCCTTGACCTTGCTTGCTTCAATGCTCTTACTTGATCAATATGATGATTACAATACATGCCTCATGGTTCTTTAAATAGAAATCCATGGTTACAAAAATAGACATCTAACTACTAAAATTAGACACACAGCTCGCGACTTAAAATAGTCTCTTAACATGCAAACACCAGGTTTAACTAACTGACTGTTCGTAAACAGCAGTTCTAGACCGCACAGGCGACCGACGTCGGTCCCTGCTTGTTTGGTGCTGCCGACGTCGGTTGACTCTCTGCCGTCGCCGGTCTCCTTCTCCACTGCATCTGACCGACGTCGATCATACTGCCGATGTCGGTGGCTCTGGTTCTTCAGCATCTTTTCTTCATGTGTGTGCAAATAGTTGAAGCTTTTAGCTCCACACCCTAAAAATCTCCCACTTGGAGATAAACAGCTGCAACCTGTACCTGTACCTGTACACCATCTATTTTGTTCCTTTGGCCCTGTATCCCTCTTCAAAGTCACCCTTGAAGACCAACCACCATGCAAACCTGTGATGCTATATCTGTCACCTATGCCACAAGAACTTTGCTGCTCCCAAATTCTTCATGACATACTTCTGAACCAACTCTACCCTTAGCTCAGAAAAACTCCCTGTATATGCAACCCTGCAAAAAGTAACACAATACAGTAACAGGATAATGTAGCTAATATTATCCAACCTGGTAAAGATAAAATACAATGGTCAAACCTCCATTACCCTGCAGCTAACTCAAGACCATATACCATAGCCTTCTGTCTCAGATGTCCATCCACTCTCTTCTCTAAAACGGGAATCCATCCCTCTATATCCAGCTGACAACTCCACCAACAAGTACCTGTTTGGCTCTACTCCAAGGACTCACACTCCTCATCCATGTCAAGCTCCCACTGTTTCTGGATTCTACCTGCATTGCTTCCTCCATCTTCCTAGTTCTTGACTAACAGTAAGCAATATAAAGAAGGTGAACAATGAATATGAGGTTCACATACCTTTTCTGACCTCTGTATGGGTGTTTGAGACTCATAGATCCACCCAACATCCGTTCCAGTGACCGATCTCGGCCAACTCCCAGTCTGCTCCCGACCGATGTCGGTTCCCTGCACTGATCCTGACTGCCGACGTCGTTACCCCTGGCTGACGCCGGTGTCCCCCCTGCCGACGTCAGTCCTATGACCGACGTCAGACTTCTCCTATCCGACCTACCGACCCTGCTGGTCTGCACTTGACCGAAGCCGGTGTCTGGATGACCGACGTCGGTTCCAAGTAACCGACATCGGTGCCTGTGTGTTCCCGTGAGTGATGAATTCTTCATCCGCGAGCTCTTCTTGGATCAAATCTATATCCATGCTGCCTTGCTCAGATTTATTTACTGCCTGTAACTGTTCTAAGGCCTTCATCTCCTCCAAAAACACCAAGACATCCCTGTTCTTGTCAAAAGTCTCAAATTTCCTTTTCCTGCAATGAATTCTATCCATGCCTTCTGAATTTGAACACATACCTTTTGAGTCAAGAACTTCCATTCCCTTCTTGTTCATGTGACCCTGCCTAATAGACCACATCTTCGAATCTGCACCAAAAGTGGAATCAGTAGTACAAGTAGATAGATAAAGAGTACCTACTTTCTTACCTCTTGCTAAAACAAGTGCTCCCTTGGTAACCTTCCAAGAATCCGCTGTGAGGGTTATTGTGCATCCCTCATCTCCCAACCTTCCTACAGAAATCAGACTCTGCTTAAGAATTGGAACATGCATGACCTCCTTCAACACCCATGTGTTGTCAATCTGCAATCTCAGCTGCACTTTCCCTTTGCCAACTATCTGACAAGGCGTACCATCCCCTAAATAAAGAACTCCAAAATCTCTCTGTTCATACTCATGAAACAAATCTCTATTTGGGGATGCATGAAAAGATGAACCAGAATCTAATATCCATGATCCTACGTGACTATCCAAAGAAAGTATGAGATCATCCTATACCACAATATTTGCATCCTTTGCTTCTTCCATACCTGTATGTTGATTCTCTTTATCTCTCAACCAACACTCCTTCTTTGTATGTCCTTTCTTTCCACAAAACCAACAGGTAATACCTTTGGACTCGGATCTCCTTCCCGACCTTGATTTCCCTTGCTCAATCTTCTCCTTTTGCCTTCCTCTGCTTTCCACACTTAGAGCATTCCCTGATGATTCACCTGTGCTTCTCCTGCGTATTTCTTCATTCAAAATCACACTCACAACATCATCAACCTTTAAGATTTTAGAAGCAGATGCAGAGTTACTTACTGCCATAACCATACCGTCCCAACTTTCAGGCAAAGAACATAATATCAAGAGAGCCTTTACCTCATCATCAAAAACAATGTTGACTGAAGCTAATTGGTTTACCAAACCATGGAAATCACTGAGATGAGTATGTACCAAACCTCCTTCCTGCATTTGTAAAGTAAATAGCTGCTTCATAAGGTATACCTTATTAGAAGCCGAGGGCTTTTCGTATAAATTTGCCAAGGACTTTATCAACTCTTTCGTTGTTTTGCACTGTGATAAGCTGGAAATCACAGAAGCTCCAAGACTCAACCTTATGGAACCAAGAGCCTTCCGATCAAGAATACTCCATTCTTCATCCTTCATATCTGTGGGCTTGCATGCAACCCCACCCAACGGTAAGTACAGATCCTTCTGATACAGATAGTCCTCAATCTGCATCCTCCAGTGTTGATAATTCTTGCCATTAAACTTCTCCATTCGTAGCTTGCTTTCTTCTGCCATTGCTGAACTCCCACTCAATCAGAAAACCCTGTGAATGTCCTGTAATCAAAAAACAATAACCTGCTTCCTGCAAACCGTAGCTATGATACCAACTGTTAGGAGGCCCCTTATCCAACGGTAGCACAATTGATTACTTATATATGAGCAATTGAACACGGAAATTATACCAGAATGATTAAGAAACTAGAAACATGAGACAGCAAAGAATTTGAGAGACAATACACACAATTGTATTAGATAATACTAGAAGAAAATACAAATAAGGAAGATGCCACTTCTCCCTCCACCTCAAAGGCTTGCCACACCTCAAGACCTTCTTCCCCCTCTCTCTTGCTCAACACAAAACCAACTCTAAAACCTGAGTTACAATCCCTCCTTGAATGCTATAGCTGATCTCCTTGACCTTACACCTGTAGATCTCCTTGACCTTGCTTGCTTCAATGCTCTTACTTGATCAATATGATGATTACAATACATGCCTCATGGTTCTTTAAATAGAAATCCATGGTTACAAAAATAGACATCTAACTACTAAAATTAGACACACAGCTCGCGACTTAAAATAGTCTCTTAGCATGCAAACACTCGGTTTAACTAACTGACTATTCGTAAACAACAGTTTTGGACCGCACAGGTGACCGACGTCGGTCCCTGCTTGTCTGGTGCTGCCGACGTCGGTCGACTCTCTACCGTCGCCGGTCTCCTTCTCCACTGCATCTGATCGACGTCAGTCATACTGCTGACGCCGGTGGCTCTGGTTCTTCAGCATCCTTTCTTCATGTGTGTGCAAACAGTTGAAGCTTTTAGCTCCACACCCTAACAATAATTTGGTGCTGCGTATAAATTCACTATTGTGATTTTATGGTTATTGTTAATAATTTTCACCAATTACTTCTCCTGTATTGCATTGTTTTACAAATTTAAATGTGTTTTTTATGTAAACCATGAATCCATGCACATGAAACATAAAAACACAATTGAAATTTTGTAATAAATTTTCTAATGTCATGGTTTCAATATGTGTCTCTTGAAAATATAATGTGTCATAGTGCATCATGTCATGGTCATTGAACACATCTTCCATGTGGGCTTGTAAGATTATTGTATTCAAGGATGAGATAAGAGTATGATAATTTGAATTTATATTGTTTATAAAATTTTCTAGTTTTTATTTTGCATCTCTTTGTAGGTGTAACATCTCTCTTGTTATCTTTTCTTTTACCTTGAAAATTTTCTTTTTTAATGGATCCAATAAGTACAATGACTCAATGTGTCGTATACATGATAATGTTGTGTATGCTAACCCTTGATGTGTCACACCACAAGGGTCAAATGTAGGGTTGTCCATTGTCAAGCCTAGTGATCTATGTATTATTTGTGCACATGCAATTTGTATTAAAAATGGTTTTTGAATTGTTAGAGAATGTTTGTTCCATGTCTTTAGGCTTAGCAACATGTAAATTTGGTGTCCAGTCATGTTCAATGGAATTATGACATGAGTGAGATAATTTTTTATATTGATGTTGTCCAATATGTGGATCATTTAATTTGATCCATAGGATATCTATAGCATTTACAATTATGTGTGCTTTGAATGTTCTATCCAAGACATTGACTAGTCCATATTTGATATCATAATTTCCATCATATATTTCAATTGACATCTCAGATTTCAATACAAAAATAGGAGGAAGTTTACATGAATGATGATATGGTTTTTTTTTCCAAATACATTTTCTTGTTCATGGATTTCATGAATGATGATATTATTTATAGGAATAATAGACAACATTATAGCATTATGCTTTTCAACATTATCATTTCTATAAAAGAGATATGGAATTGTTGGATTGTTTAGTGCTAGGAATAAATATTTTTTTACTAATATAAGCTTTAACATTTCATGTTTGAGATGGTATAGGGAAATAATCAATAACTTCTACAAAGTTTTTGTTGTTTTGTCACGTTATTTTTTCCAATTCTTATTTTTTTACATTATTTTTCTAGAATCTAAATGGAATGACTTCATCATCTATTTTTGGATATTCAAATATTAGAGAAACATTTTTAGGTTGTACTTGATAAAAGGCTCTCCAAAAAATCATATCGACATTTCCAAAATAGGTTGTAGGAATGTACATTATATCTTGTACTCTTTTATATATTGAATACAAGAATCGTGATACTACTAATGATATTTCATCTATAAAACGGACTTGTAGTTGATGGTAGTGCTTTGATAGTGTGTCAAGCATTTTAGGGGTAAGTGGAATAAGTTATGATTAATTAAAAGGTAGATGAAATGCAATGTATAGTTACTCCACCAACATTGTATTATACTTTTCTAATATATGCTAGTACTATTTCTTTTGGCATAAATGGAAACTATTTATGATGTTGCTATATAAATGAGCTACTATTTCGTATATCACTTTTGTTGTAAATGTTTTCCCCATGCCATCACCTTCTGTTAAAAATAAATATATTGGTTTTGATGGATTGATTTGGTTTTTCATTGCTACATCATTTGCAATTTCTTGTTGTTCTTTGTCCAATGATCTTATTTTTTAACATTCATTTATTTTCAGATATAAATGGATTCTTACCCATTTTAAGGGATTTGAAATTGTATTTATTTTTGTCTATGTCTTGGTAAAACTGTAAATCATATTTCAAATCATAGTTTTCGTAAGTAGTTTTGTTATTTGTTAGGTTCAAATTTGTGGTGGTGATGATGTTATTTTCAAGTTCATTGTTTTCAACAAATTCATCTTTATTTCTCCAAGTAGAGTTTATATCGTAAGTGAATTTTTATTCATTTTATTTCATGGGTTTTTTTTATGGAATGTGTATGCAAATCTCCATGTTTAAAAACCATGTTTTAGACTATTTTCATTTTTCATGAAAGGAATATATAACAATAACTTTTCTCTATAATGGTTTTCAATGTCAAGATGTTTATTATAGTTTATATATTGAATAACATGAGATTTATTTATTTTTTATATTTTCTTTCAATTTTTTGGTATTCAAAAATAAAATCAGCAAGGCAAATGTTTTCTAGTGATTGTGTTCATTAATCATAGTAGTCTATTAGATATTTGCACATTGCATATGATACTTGATTAGGTTCAGGGGTGGAAAGTGATGGAGATTTTATAATGAAATTGTATTCCTATGATAGAATTGTGTTTATAAATATGCATTTCCTTGAACAAATACTCAATGGCAGTGACACAACTATATGCATAGCTTGTTGAGTAGACATTTTAATAACATCTATATTTATGGCTTGATGTTGTTTATGAATCATTTAAAATGCCTTTACCATTGAAATATTAAGTTTTGTCATATAAGAGGTACAATAAGATGATGTAGCATAAGAATTGAGTACACATTTTAAATATGTATTTGCTTTCTATATACATGGCATTTTCGTTGAAAAACTATTACTCCATGATTTTGATGGTTTTCATTTCAATAATTTTTTTGGTTGTTTAAGTGTGTTTTGTATTATTTGTATGTATTTGTTGTCAACAAATATTTCACCATAAAGGAAGGTGTTCAACATGGGAATAATTTTAGGTATGTGGGTTTACCTATAGTATAAGTAGACCTCCAGGGTTAAGGGCTAGCTCCCTGAATATGCCTTGAAGTGCTTATCACCTACTAAACTAATTACTTGTAGGTAAAGAGATAGAAGTTTACATGAAATGAAACTAATCTAAGAGGTGATATACTAGAATGATTTACATAAGACCATCATACTTATTTCACTAAGAAATAAGACCTAAAAACTAGCTTTAAAGTCCTAAGAGGTTCTAACATAAATGCTTCAACATAGAGGTGATATGCATGAGACAACAGAAGGTCAGTGAACCAGAGGGAATATTGCACACTCTAAGAACAATTTTCACTTTAAATTATTATAACACACTATATACACTCTATATGACCTATTATAATATGAACTCTTTCATAAACATGTGAGGTTAAGGATGAGCTAGGATAAAAGATTATCACTTAACATCACCATACATCATTTTGCACACTTAAAAAAATATTCATGAAATGAAAAATAGATATGCATTTATTGTTCAAAGGTAATTTAAAATTTAAAAACTAGTAGGGCTTGGCCATACATGGAGTGGAATTAGCCCAAAGAGCCAAAATGGCCACTACTTATAGAATTTGAGAGAGAGGAGAAGAGAATGAAGCCCAAGAGTCACTAGAACATGTGTCAATCTAAGAAAAGGAGTTACATCTATAGGAGAATGAATTATGGGATATATAATTCAAGGTATCATAGGAAAATTATTCCTCTAGATTATGAAACTCCTAAAATGTGGTGTAGGACTCTTCATTTGCATGCCTAGAAACTATCTTCATCATTTGGCCTTCCATGAGCACTCCACACCAGACTAGGGGTAGATATCATGATTTTAATGAGAGGGAGAGGTTATAAAAAACCACCAACATGAATTGGTTGTGTTATTAATCACTAGGATTATTATGGACATGAGTTATCACTGCCTGCAGTCCAAATAACTCCTCTTTCACTCACCCTTCACATTTGGAAACAAATTTGCCATCAATTTTCCAATCCAATCCATAAAAATGAGTGTATGAAACTTGTAAATATCCTTCATTCCCTTATATCCATTAATTATACTTAAAATTCCTCCCACTTAGAGTCTTCACCTTCTCACTTGCTTATTCACTATGATAGTTTGGACCAGCTAAGATGAAGGTGCTATCAGAGATAGTTGTGAACTTATATGAAGAATGAAATGGATATGGGAGGTTATCTTAATTCCCAACCTATCTCCCAAAGTGGCTTGCATATTTTTTAACTTTTCCATACCTCCACAACACTTAAAACTATCAAGAAAAGCCAATTTCCACCCTATATGTACAAGTAGGGTAGAAATCAAGTTGATGAGAAGGAGCCCTAGATATTCCTATAAATGTTTCAATAATTTACCAAACCATTCTATCCCTATTGGGTGATTATCTTACTTGATTATCCCAATTGGATCACTAGCATGGGATTTAGAGGGTTTATAGTCATTTTGCCCTCTAAGGTTTGTTTATACAGGTCTAACATTGGAAATATGAATAAATTCCATAAAAAATTTACTCAAAATCTTATTCAATATCCCCCAAATCCTTAGACTCCCATTCTAAACCTCCATGTAGGTGTGATCATCTCAAGTTAGCCTCTCGAGCTTTGTTTTCCATTTTGCATACCTTGTGATGGTCTTAAGCCAAGATGTTGCTTCCCTGTGGTCTTATTTACATTAAAATATATAAAAAACACCTTATAAATCCCCATGTAGATATTCTAATGCTTTTTAATGTCTATCTAATTTTATAAATGAAATTCACCCCCTTTTAGGCATTAGGCCTAGATTAGGCCTAGTGGGCTTTGACTTCATCCATATAGATTTGTACCACCCTATTGAGTTTATATCCCCTGTACATGGTTTTTAATGTTGGTACATGTGTGACACAACTCTCAACATATTTATTCAAGGTATCAATACTTTTAAAATCATCCTCTTGACCTTACTTGTTGAACTTGCAAGGTTTAAATACTTTGGGAGTGCTCTCTATCTGAGACAAAATAAAAGGTATCTCCCCAACTATTTTAAGAAAAATAAATATACGAGGTGATTTATCAAGTGGTGTTAACACTATGTATAAATTTTAATGGTTGGTTGGTACCCCTATCATTTTCAAGTGCCTCAAAACCTAAGACAAACCCTTAAAACATTGACTGTGTATAGATTTTTGGGTATGGACTATAGGTTGTCATAATAGAAACTTCCTAAAGACATTTTCCACTATATGAGATTATTATGAAGTGATAATTTTAATTTTTGAGTCCCTATCATATATGCTGATCATCAAACCTTTTGCCAACCTTCCATTGCTCATTCTCACTTTGACTGGTCTAGTCTGCAAGTTGACTATGACTATGGTATACTTTATAGATTAGACCATTCAATGCTATGTCCTCTTGCCTTTATCATTTCATATGATGGAAAACTCTTTTTTTAGGATCTATTACATGCCAACACTCTTTTATCTTTTCTAACTCCTTCATTACATACCTTGTACTTGACTTGACATAGGTGCTGACTGTATGTGACTATGTTCTATATCACCATGCCTGTAGGGTGTATTTGGTCTTAAAATTTGTATAAAATGCCTAAATACCCTCTTGGAGTCCTCATTATAATCCCATAATCATCTAGGTCACTTCACATCATGTATTTGTTAGGCCAATCACCAAAGTAGTCATCCTTTAGGTCATTTTTATACTATAGTCAACTATAGGTAATCTTCTTAAGAATTAGGGCACACCTGTAGGTGACCAAGTAGGTCAAAACCTCATAAATTAACTCCTATTTATTCTCTTTAAAACACTATTATGTTCCCAAACTCAATAATACCATTTATCATGGATGCATGATCTTACGTTGCCACCTTGGGATGTGAAGGTCACTTGAAAGTTAAAATCCTATAGAAGACAATGAAATATAAAAATTGGATGACTCTAAAAATCATGTTCCTTTAGTCTCACATCCATTATATTTTACAAGGTTCTACCCCTAGTATATGGATACAAGGTAGGATACTTTTGAACTCATCTAGATTTGTGTCACACTATTATATAACATATCTAATAGTGGCCAAGGCTCTATTTTGGGGCTTTTAAGGAACTTGTTCACAAACCAAGTTTATCAACTTGAACATGAATTCTTAACTCTATCTTCCAATACAATGACTCAATCATGATTTTCATGGCCTCATAAAACTCCACAAACCTCATGAAGGTTTCAAAACATGTCAAAAATCCTCTATGAAACATTCTTAAATCTCTATGGGATCCTGTAGATGCACACATAATAACATATAAGGTAGTGAAGGTAGAATGTGAAATGTGCATATGATGTATGCTTCCCTAACTAGCTTCAAACATACATATCAATACTCCAACTAATCTTTACAATCTTGAGGAAATTTAAACAAGACACATGCCCTATCTCAACATGGTTATCTCTTGAGGACACCTATATGTATGCCTTGATGTTGCAGATAAGGAAGTGAATGAAAGACTTGAGAAATGTGTATGTTATATGACCTTATACATGGTTATAAAGGTATATCCATCTTATTCAAACCTGATGAAGGCCTCAAAACATGTTAGAACATCCTTTTGAAATAATCCCAAGTCTTTGTCAGTGCCACCTATAGGTGGATATTTCAATGTACATGGTAGTGGGGTTAAGATAATCAATTTGCATGGTGCATGGGCCTAAAACTAGTTCCCAACATTCTCAAAGGTGTTCAAATGAATGACTAAAACCTTGACATGCTTCAAATAATTTTCAACACCCATTTCAATGTGATATCCTTCTACATGCACCTGTAAGTACACACTAATGGTGTATGATTGTGTAGATATGAGAATTGACTATCACAGTCCATAATTTATCATTTGAAAGGTATATTATTGAATTTTCATGATTTAATAATGTTATCAACACCTTGAACTCTTCATTACACTTTCATGAGCATGCTTAGAGCCTTCATACACCATGACTGCAGATTGAAACTTTTAAGAAGTTGACTGTGAGTTGCATATGGTTGTGTTCTTGATAAATGCATGATATTGAGATACCTATCTTGGAAATAAAGTGATTATTTTGACATGAACAAATTAACCACATCATATCACATTCATAGGAAACCATTGTAGAGAAATAAACCTTCTACAAGTGTTGAAAATTGACTGCAACCTCACTAACATACTCCACCTATAACCTAAGAGGTTTGAAATCATAAAATAACTTAAAAACATGAAAACAAAGATGGAAAACATGAGATAAGTAAGTCTACATCCTCTATAAGTGAATTCTCCAACTGGATTATATGGACTAGCTCATACCGATGAAAAACTTGTAGGGTATGGGGATTAGCATGTAAAATTAGAAAGTCAACTTCTTAGGGATGTTCATAAAGTATAGGCAACCATTATTATAAATAAAAGCATGAAAATGAATCAAATCGAGTGTACTATCTACCACCAAGAGCAATTGACTTGTAAGTCATATTAGCTGTACCATCAAAAGACCTTTTGAGTAGTTTTATATGCATATGAAGTGATGGAGAAGAGAAATAGTTTTGGCCCAAATTTGCCTTGACATCATTCTCCATGTTTAAAAATCCTTGGGTAATAGCTTCATAAATATATTTCATGACTGTAGACTTTTGATCAACAGAAAGACATTCATTTTCATGTTTTAAAGAACACTTAACAAATTGCTCATTAGTCTCATTAGAAATTTTGATATCAGACATGCAATCTCATGGAGAAAAAGTAATCTTACCCAACTTATCAAATTTTTTACATATGGAATCAAACCTTTGCCATAGCTCATCCTTATTCATAACATGACACTCTTTTCCATGCTTGGTAAGACACTCAACATCATGTTTATTATAAACATTAGAAAACGCATTAGATATAGAGCTCTTAGGAGGGGAAATAACATTACTTAATTGATCAAAATCCTGGCATATGACATTGAACATTTGCCATAAGTCATCCTCCTCTTCCTAATGAGTATCATTATCAAGGGTAGCTTCATCCATAGTAGGTAGAAAGACATCATTATTCCCACTATGGTGATTAATTAGGTTCTTCAACCTACCATCATCATACTCATGAATCATGTAGTTACCTTCATTAGCTTGTGAGAAAGAATGTTTGACAATTACCTCAGCTCCCTCAAATGGCTCTTCATGCATGATATAAGTGCCAAGGTCAGTTTGATCAAATTATGCATAAGGATCATGCTCATACACATCTTCACCATTTTAATTTAGAAAAAAATTAGATATACCCTCAAGTTTGGAAGAAGCACAATCATCCACATTAGATTCTTCTTTCTCATTGATCACACAATTCAAGTTAGAGCTTGCTTCAATGTAGGGCTCAATGTGAAACCTTGTAAGAGGATGAGTTATTATGGTCACCTTGGTTCCATAAATTTTCCTAAAGGCCAAGAAGGACCAATCAACTAAGAGGTATCTACCTATCTTGGTTGTAAAGTTTCTTAAAAGTCAGATTGCAAAATGAGCAGGGAGGTCTACAACAACAATGTTTTGGAGGATGGGAAAAATAGGGTAGTCTTAGAGGAAAACCTTAAAATTTTTTATCAACCCTATTATTTTATCAGGTGTACCATCTATATGAAGCACTCATTTAGTATGGGTTTCATATTTAGTCCTAATTTATCAGCTATAACCTTTGGGCATGACTGATGTAAAAGCACCACTATCAACTATGCAATTGTGTACTAGTTTGTCACCCACTATGAGAGTGAGGTAGAAAGGTGAAGGCTTCTCAAATTTAGTAGATGGTTCAACAATGGTTTTAGTGTCATTTTTAAGAGATAAATGACCATGAATTTGACTTGAAGGTGAAGGACTAATAGGAATAATGGATAGTTGCTTTTGTAATAACTCTTTTTGGCCATGCATATGAAGGACATCCCACAAGGAGATAGATACTTTGGCACTTTTCAATGAATCCAATATGTTTATGACATAATTACTCACCTTATCTTGAGTCTTTGTAGGCAAAGGATTTATTGAAACTTGAGGAATTGAGACACCTTGAGCATACCTTACCATATTTTGACTTGAAGGGGGTGTAGGAGCATTAGGGACTACCATGATTGCAACCATGTTTTACTACCTTGTAGGAGGACTAGATGAAATTTTAGGCATGCTATTATCACCTCCTAAATTATTCAAAGGACTATTTTAGATAATCTAGAGTTATGTCCCTAAATTGGACAAGAGATAATCTTTGAAAATGAATAGTTTTTGGATTCTACACAAGTTTCATGTGAAGAGTATGGTAATAATTTTGATCTATTCCCCATTTATTAGACTGGAGAGAATTTAAAACTATAAAATTTTGAATAATGTAGGTGTATTATTGATATTTGTTTTTAAGTTGGACTTTAGATAATTCTAAATTATATGAAATAGTCCCTTGAATCCTCTTGGATCTAGTATTGTCTGTAACATAGGTTTATTGATTGAGCACAAAGGTATCTTCCACCAAGAAATTAGGAAGGATTTCTCCATGAGGCTACCAATATTCACTTATTTTAATCATGAATTTATTTTCAATTAATATGAAAGGAGTGACTTCTCATTGAGTAACTAGAGGTGATATGCATGAGACAACACAAGGTAAGTGAATCAGATGGAAAATTGCACACTTGAAATGATTGTAACACACTAGCTACACTCTATATGACCTATTATAATAGGAATTCTTGCATAAACATGAGAGGATAAGGAAAATCAAGGATATAATATTATCACTTAACATCACCATACATCACTTTGCACACTTATAAAAATGTTCATTAAATAAAAAATAGACTTGAATTTATTTTTCAGAGGTAAATTACAATGTAAAAACTAGTAGGGCTTTGCCATACATGGAGTGGAATTAGCTTACAAGAGCCAAAATGGTCACTACTTATAGAATTTGAGAGAGAGAAGAGAATGAAGTCCAAGAGTCACTATAACATGTGTCAAGCTAAGAAAAGGAGTTAAATATATATGAAAATGAATTAGGGGATAGACCATCAAAATTATCATAGGACAAATGTTCCTCAAAAGTATGAAACTCCTAAAATATGGCGTAGGACTTATCATTTGCATGCCTAGAAACTATCTTCATCATTTGACATTCCATGAGCACTCTAGAATAGACTAGGGAAAGATAACATGATTTAAATGATAGGTAAGGGTTATAAATGATCCCCATAATGCATTGGTTATGTTCCTAATCACTAGGATTCTTCTAGACATGAGTTATCACTGCCTACAGTCCAAATAACTCCTCTTTCACTCACTCTTCACACTTGGCACCAAATTTGTCTTCAATTTTCCAGTCCAATCCATAAATATTAGTGTATAAAATTTTTCAAGAGACTTCATGCCCTTATATCCATCAGGTAGACCTTAAAATTCCTTCCACTTGGAATCTTCACATTCTCACTTGCTTGTTCACTATTCCAGTTTGGACTAGCTAAGATGAACGTGATAGTAGAGATAGTTATGAGCTTATCTAAATAATTAAATGGAAATGGGAGGTTATATTAAGTTCTAAAATATCTCCCAAAGTGAATTTAATTTTTTGAAACTCTTCCATACCTACACAACACATAAAAATGTCAAAAAAATCCAATTTCCACCTTGTTTGTACAAGTAGGGTAGAACTCAAGTTGATGGGAAGGAGACCTAGAGATTACTCTATAGGTTTTAACCATTTACCAATCCATTATATCCCTCTTATATTCCTCTCTTACTTCATTTTACCAATTGGGTCACTAACAAGGGTTTTAGAGGGTTTAGAGTCATTTTGCCCTCTAAGGTTTGTTTATATAGGTCTAACATTATAAATATGAATAAATTACAAAAAAAAATTGATCAATATCTTATTTAAATCCCCAAACTCCTCATACTCCCATGCTAAAACTCCATACAGGTGTGAGCATCTCAAGTTAGCCTCTTGAGCTTTGTTCTTCATTCTACATTCCTTGTGATCGTTTTAAGCCAAGATATGGCTTGCCTATGGCCTTTTTTGCATTAAAATAGATCAAACACAAATTATAACTCCCCGTGTATGTATTATAATTATTTTTGATGTTTATATCATGCTATAAATGAAATTGACCCCCCTTTCAAACATTAGGTCTATATTAGGCCTAGTGGGATTTGACTACATCCATATAGGTTTGGACCACCTTATTGAGTTTCTATCCCCTGTACATGGTTTTTCATGTTGGTCCATGTGTGACATAACTATAAACATATTTATTCAATGTCTCACTACTTTTCAAATCATCGTTTTGACCTTACTTGTTGATATTATAGGGTTTCAATACTTTGGGAGTGCCCTATGTTTGAGATAGAATAGAGGGCACATCCATTTTTATCTTAAGAAAAACAATATATGAGGTGATTTATAAATTGTAATTGACACTATATATAAATTATCATGGTTGGTTTTTACCCCTATAATCTCTAAGTGCCTTAAAACCTAAGACAAACCCTTAACATTGACTATGTATAGATTTATGGCTATGGACTAAATGTTGTCATACTTAAAACTTCCAAAATAAATTTTCCACTATATGAGACTATTATAAAGTTATCATGGTCACTATGGATTCCATCTCATAATTTATGATCATCAAAACTTTTTCCAACCTTCCATTGCTCATTCTCACTTTGACTACTCTAGTCTGCAGGTTAATTATGACTGCGGTATACTTTGGAGATTGGACCCTTCAATGATATGCCCTCTTGAATTTAGAATTTCATATGATGTAAAACACTTTAAATAGGATATATATAAATAATTTTAACACTCTTTGATATTTTCCAACTCCTTCATTGCATACCTTATACTTGACTTGACACAGGTGCTGATTGTATGTGACTATGTTTCACCATGCATGTAGGTGTATATTTGGTCTTAGATTTTATATACAATGCCTAAAGACCCTCTTGAAGTCCTCAGTATCATCCCATAGTCATCTAGGTCACTTCACATCATGCATTTGTAGGACAATCACCAAGGTAGTCATCTTTTAGGTCACTATTATATTACAGTCAATTATAGGTAATCTTCTTAGGAGTTAAGACACACCTGTAGGTGACCAAGTAGGTCAAAACCTCATAAATTAATTCTTATTTATTCTCTTTGGAACATTAGTGTGTTCCTAAACTCAATAAGACCATTTATCATGGATGCATGCTCTAAAATTTCCACCTTGGGATGTGAAGGTCACTTGAAAGTTCAAATCTAGTAAAAGACACTAAAAAGCTGTAGTGAACAAATATAAAAATTAGAGGCCTCTAAAAATTATGTTACTTTAGTCACACATCCATTCTATTTTGAAAGGTTCTACCCTTGGGATAAATCTACAAGGTAGGATGCATTTTAACTCATCCAGATTTGTGTCACATTGTTATATAACATATGTAAAAGTGGTTAGGGCTCTATTTTGGGGCTTTTAGGGAACTTTCCCCCAAACTGAGTTTCTCAACTTGAACATGAGTTCTTAACTCTATCTTCTAATCCAATTATTCAATCATGACTATCATTATCTCATCCAAATGCACAAACCTCATGAAGGTTTCAAAACATGTCAAATTTCCTCTATGAAACATTCTAAGATCACTATGGGAGCCTGCAGATGCACACACAACATCATATAAATAAATGAAGGTAGAATGTGAACTATACATATGATGTATGATTCCCTAACTAGATCTAGACCTACATATCAATCCTCCAACTGATCTTTACAATCTTGAGTGACATTAAAACAAGTCACATGCCCTATATCAATGTGGTTATCTCCTTAGGACACCTATATGTATGCCTTGATATTTCAGACAAGGTAGTGAATGCAAGAATTAAGCAATGTGTATGTTATATGAAATTATATGTGGTTCTCAAGGTATATACATCTTATTAAAACCTAATTAATTCCTCAAAACATGTTAGAACATCCTTATGAAATAATCCCAAGTATCTGTTAGTGCCACCTATAGGTGGACATTTCAATGTATAGGGTAGTGCGGTTGCGATAATCTATTTACATGGTGTAAGGGCCTGTAACTAGTTCCCAACCTTCTCAAAGGTGTTAAAATGAATTATTACAACCTTTAAATTCTTAAAATAAGTTTCAACACCCATTTCAATGTGATATTATTCTGCAGGCACTTGTAGGTGCACACTAATGGTGTATGACTATGTAGATATGAGAAAATACTATCACAGGCCATAATTTATCATTTTAAAGGTATTTTATTGATTTTTCATGATTAAATAATGTTCTCAACACATTTAAATATTTATTACAATTTTATGACCATGCTCAAAGTCTTCATACACCATGACTATAGATTGAAACTTACAAGAAGTTGACTATGAGTTGTATATGATTGTGTTCTTGATCAATGCATGATCTTGAGAGACCTAGCTTATAAATAAAGTTATTTTTATGAAATTAAAACATGAATCAAAATATATCACATTCATAATAAACCACTGTAGAGAAATATACCTTTTGCAAGTGTTAAAAACTTATTGTAACCTCACTAACATACTCCACCTAAAACCTAAGAGGTTTGAACTCATCAAATGAATTCCAAACATAAAAAAATATATATAAAACATTATATAAGTAATTACACATTATTTTGAAGAAAATTCATCAAATGGATTGTAATAACTAGTTCATACGGAAGTAAAACTTGTAGGGTGTGGGGATTAACATGCAAAAATAGATAATTAACTTCTTAGGAATGGTTCATAAATTATATTAATCCCTTATTCCAAATCCAAGAATTAAAATTAATCATAAAAAGTGTAATATCTACCACCAATATCATTTGACCTTGAAGTCTTCCTACTGGATGTACCATCAAAAGACCTGTTAACTAGTTTTGTATGCATAGTGGAGTGATGGAGAAGAGAAATGGTTTTGGCCCATTTTTTTAACTTATAAAGTAGAGAAAGCATGTAAATGGATTTAGGGAAGCTTAAGGTCACTGCATATGATTTTACCATGTGCCATTCTTCCCCATAGGCCATACAACCTTCAAAACTTCCTCTTTTTCACTTGTTTTCTTGATTTTCAGTTAGGAACATAAAATTTTCAGTTAGTAATGACATTCTTGGCAAGTAATATGACATATTAGACATTGAAGAGGAGTTTATAACACTTAGACACCTTATAAACCAATACCACTTTAATCTATTAGCCATAAATGACTCCTAAGTGACATAAAATGACATAAAGACTAAAGTGACCATGATCAAGGCTAGAAATATATTAAACAACATCAAATTAACCATTACACAGCCTATGATATGATAATAGACCCCTATATCAAGTTTTGGACCATATGGGGTTGACTTATTTTGACTTGTGATCAAAATAATCAATAATATTCACATTCATTCATTTCTAATTCTAACAAAAACATGTTGAATGTGATATAGGTTTCATACCTTTTGTTTTCCAAATTAGTACAAATATGTATTGAAATGTCTATTTTAAACATGTTATCTTTACATGGCTCGAGGATAATTGTTTTACTCATTTTGGGAACTCAAAATTTGCATCTACAACGAGATTTTGGATTTTTCTTATAGCTTTTTGTGTGGTGGTGTTTGTATAGTTTGGCTATGTTTGAATCAAGGGAGTTTGTGTCACAAGTTTTATAATTATATACAAACCTTGTAGTCTCAGAATTGTTATTCTTTGCATCTATATTGATGCAAATTTTATCCATAACATGAGATGTGTATGTTCATTTCCTTGATTTTGGAATTATGTAACACAACAATGATTTTGTATTGTTCTAAATAAATAATCATTTTTGTATATCATTTTTAACATTTCCTTGATTCTTTGTGTATAGCGTCAAGTACATGTGATAGGAAATTTTGTGACCAAGTAACTATGATCAACTTCATTAAATATATTAGTTACTTTTACATTTTTTTTGATGTGACATATCATGAAATTTCATTAATGAATTTGTAAGTGGCTCCCAATGGTATTTAACACTTGAAAATGTAACAAAAAATATTGGTGGTCCCAACTTGTGAATCATTGTAAATGTGTTTCTTTTTAGTTTTTGTAAGTAATCTCACTATATTCATATTTTTTGAAAATTAATATATCCAATATCTGATTTCAAGTTTTAAAAAAAAATTGGTTTAAACTTAACATATTTTGCTAAAATATTTCCTCCTTTTATTTTCCCTTTCCTAATTCTTATCCACATTGTTGTAGTTACTTGGTATATGATAATTTTCATTGATTTATAAAATAGATTTTTAATATGATAGGAAAATGCATGATTATCATGTTTTAATTCCCATTGTGAAATTTTAGCTTATGAAAATGTATTTGTTATGTTCTCATTAAGAGGCTTACCATTAAAAAGTGTGGAAATTTTCATTTCCTTGGCATACTTGTCTTTAAAAAATCCTCGTGGTTGTTCACATTTTGATGGTGCAACTTAGATCAATTTATCTTGAAAAACATGAGTACATGTTGAGTTTATAATTCCATATACCATGGTGTAATTGAGAATACTTTATTCATCTCCATTGCTTGTTTCGCTATTTTCTGATAATTCACTAATGTATCGATTCACTTTTTCATTAATATGTAATAATTGTTTCCAATATTTTTTTATTCTAACATTTTGATAGTGATACAATTTCCTCTGACACAATTTATTTAGAGTGTACATGATGATGTTTGGGAAAACCCTTACTTTTTGGTATGCATTTTTGTATGTTAATTTTATTTTAAGTTCAATAACAATTGTTGATTTTTCCTCTACTGAGCATGGCAATGCTTTCTGTATGATGTAAATATTATATGGTACATTGATAATTACAAAAGTTAATCCAATTTATGGATTTTTGTATCATTATTGTCTTATTTGTGAAAATGTAATTTGTAGTGAAACGAGACGCTCTTCTAGATCTATGAGCATTTGTACATATGTCAAAGTGTATTTAACCAAATCTATTGAAGTGTTACAATTTTTGGAATAGTTCTATTTTTCAATGCAATATTACATCTAGTGTATATTTTCTTGGAAACTATTTTTTTTTTTGAGTTTGCATATGTTTCTCTTTCTAATTAGTTTAAATCTATTATGTTATACTTAAAGCATAGTTCATTGCAAACTAGGCACACATGTTTTGGTGTGTTTTGAATGTCTTCTATAAATTTATTTGTTGTATTGTTTGCTTAATTTCATGAAATATGTTTCAAAATGAAAAATTGATGTTTTATATGTCTTAGTAAATGCTATCTCTTTTGTATTTCAATCAGTAACCATAGTCTCATTAAAAAAAAAAAAATTAATGCTTAACATTGAATGTGACTATTATTTTTTTCAAATAGGCATGCATGTTTTGGTGTGTCTTGAATGCCTTCTTTGAATTTGTTCATTCCATTATTTGTTTGATTTTGTAAAATGTGTATCAAAATGTGAAAGGATGTTCTAGGTGTCTTATTGATTCCTAATTCTTTTCTATTGGAATTAGTAAAAATAGTCTCATTTTGATGATTTTGTATTAATGGTTCATAGTGAATGTGATTTGTGTTTGTTTCAGAAAATACTATGTTATAACTATTTATGGGTCATAAAAAAATGCAATATATCTTTACTATACTTTTATTAGTAATTGAAAAAAGATGAATTTTCAAATTTAGTAATATCAACATCCACTCTAAGCAAAAGTCACGTACTTCAATTATATCTTGATTGAATGACATTGCCAAGTTTACGATATATGCTTACCAATTTATAATTTCACTTGTGTTCTATATGAATTTGGATCCTAATTTTGTTTTTAAATAACATAATTCATTTTTATTTTGACACAATATTGCATTTCAAAATGATTGTGCAAGATAGCGATGTAGACATTGTATATCAAATTCAAAATTTGTTAATTGAAAAATAGAATTGAAAAGATTTCACCACAATGAGATATGTATGAGATAAAAATACACAAGTAATTTAATTTTATTTGATATAAAATATTTTCCCAATATGACGCAATATTTGTGCACATATTAGATATTTGAATATATATTGACAGTATAGTGTATTCACTATGATTTTTGTAATATAGCGGCTCATAATGGCCACAATTAGGATTTATGTTATAAAACAAGTTCAAGTATGGAACATTTTTACATTATTAATTGAATCTAATGTAATATTTTTTTATTTTGAAGGACCAAATGTGTATTTTTATATTTATCCTTTTAGCTAGCTAATGTATACAAAAGTTTTCTCCCCACAATCCAATTTCATATCTAGTAGAGGTATGTGTTGCAAATAATTACATCATATGAAATTATGTTTGAGTGGCATGTATTAAATGCAATATGTATAGTTCATCAAGGTGTAACTCTAATTCGTATGCTTTAATTACAATAGGATCACCAATATATAGACAATTTGAAAAATGGTCAATAATTCCATTTCTCAATTCTGAAGGTGTAGACACTAGAAATCCATACACTATGGTTCTAGGTGTCGCACTGACACTTATATCACCCCTTGACCCTCTTGGGACAATTTTAAAACCTTTCAAATACCAAACAAAATTCAAAATGACTAACCTTGGCCATTTTAACCTTGTCCTCCCAAATGCTAACGATCAACCCTTAATCATCGATGGTTAACCTCAACCACTGATGGTTTGCCCCTCACCACCTCAAGAGTTAACTTCAACTCAAATTCTAGCTTGTTTTTTTATTAATAGCTATTTTAACCATTTTCATAATAAATGCATGTTAGGATAAATTAGACAACTTGTTAGACAACTTGTTGAACCTTTTATTTCACCACTCCCTTTCCTCTATATTAAGAGAGGAAGAGGAGGTAAAAGAGGATCATAACTTCTTGTGTGAGAGATCAAATCTTGTTGTGAAGGTATTTTTATTACTTGTAGAAAATCCAAGAAAGCTTTCAGCAAAACAATGCCTAGGATAGAGATCAAAAGTGCTACTGCAACTCATTAGTAAATAGCTAAGGTACAATCACTCTACCAAAATTTCTCTTATATCCACAACAAGATTTCATCCAATCTAAACATTATTTAGACTATCAACAATAAAGCTAAGTATCCATTTATTACCAAGATTTAGTAAATATTTTCTTTTTTTCATTCCTTGTATCACTTTCTCTTCCATCCCACTTTCCTATGTTGGAATTCTATAACTCTAAACACTTCCTCTCTTCCCCAATACCACCCAAAGCTATTTCAATCATCTAAAGAACCTCTCCTAGAACCAGACACCTCTAAACCTTACCCTCTATCTTGTAACTAGTAACCAACCCAAACTTACCTTCTTAAACTTTCCTATAACCTTCCCAACCAAACTTCTCTTCTTAAAGCTAGATCCCATAGTAGTCACCGAAGGTCACCTAACAATTGATGGTTTGTCCTAACTATTGATGGTCACCAACCACCAATGATCACTCAAATATTGATTATTTGACCCTAATTGTTGATGGTCATTGTGTGTCATTTACAATAGCAAACTGATTTGACCTCTCAGACCCTATCCAAATTCTACTTTCTAAGTTTCTATCTTTTTTTATCGATACTAGGGTTTAATGGGTCCCTTACCCTTATGATTTTTATTAAATAAATCTTAAACCATTATGGGACACAATCAAGGGCCCAAATCCACAATGACAATATTACTTTGATGGGATGCTATAGCCCACAAACTACAAGCCACTCCAATTGTCGAATCATATCAACTTTATGAGATTATTAGACCAACCACTTGAAAAACATATTTGCTCATAAGCCTAATAACATTACTAGATCTATTACAAGATGGGAATGCTATATCCCATTAAAAATATGCTCAAACCATCTAGAATTTATGATTATTCCATAACTACCATAGATCCACCCACATGCTCAAAGGACACCCATACCACTATGAACAGCCACATCTAGCCTCACATACGTCAAATTTAATTGAACCTTCATGGACTCAAATAAATCCAAGTGACCTCACCAACTCATCCCCACCTCATTTACTTCTAAGTTTATGTCTTATCATAGAGGATCACTTTATTTTTTGGACCACATCTAATTTATTTAGAATTAATATCTAATCATTTATTGTTATAATAATTCATTCCTTCTCAAGAACTTATTGTATTTTATTTTAGTAGCTTCTATTATTTATGTAAGTAATTTATCTTTCACAACTTAATTGTTTAAGAGTGTGGATTGACAACTTCCAAGGAAGCTTGTGTTTCTTATATCTAGCTCATGCTAGGCAATCTACCCTACTACCCAACTTATCAACCATTTATTTAGTGATTTCTTATCTACAGGTATTCCTACCCGGATAAAGAGGAGTCTTCAAAATCATTTGGATTAATGCACTCACAACATATCATGTTTTTCTACCATACCCTCCTCAAGTTTATTCTCTCTTTCTTCCAATAAATTAAATGAAATTTTACTAAAACATTCTGGCACACCTGGTGGGACCCTTGAGTCTTTTATTGGGTTCATAGTTTGCATCTAGGTGATTTTCTTCTTATTTTATGCTCATCCAATGAAAGAAAAATTTCATTTTGGGTTTAAATTAAAATTTTATCCATTATTTGCTTGCATAATTAGCTCACATAGCTTAATTAATCAAGTAAATTATCCGTAGCTTCACTCTTGTCACACACACAAGACCAAACCACTTACACCTAATCAAGTATCATAACATTGAAATAATGCCTGTCTAAGATATCATCACCTAGCAGTCACCTTTCTTTGGCTATCCTACTTGGATTTTATTACCAAGGAGAGAACCAACTCAGTTCTTTGGCTGAGTATAATCTATAAAAATTAGTATATCTTAGTTAAGCACCCGCCACCCTTTTCACTACGGTGTGTGAAGTGATGGGTTAGGCCCCAATATCAAGCCATGTATTGATTTTTAACATATCTTTTTGAGAGCCTAAACTACCTAAAACAAACCATAGACTTCTTTTCTAGTACCCGCTCTACAAACCAAGTTGAGTCACATAATTCTTTAACTTAAGGCATAAGCCAAAGAGAGACTAAAAATAATCTTAGGATTTAACATGCTTTGGTGTGTGTTTCATTTCCTTGCCTTTTTCTTGTCTTCTCTTTGTTTGAGTTATGAGATCATTTGTATCATTATTTTTTGCTATGCCCTTAACCATTGGTGTGTCCAAGGATATTTGTCGCCGACTTGTGGCTTACATACCTATTTTATATACTTGTTACATTTCTCTATGTTCTTAGATAGGTCAACCTATGGAATAACCTTGGCTAAGTAGACTATATATAGAAGGCAGTGGTTAGTCTTTATTCATTATGTTAAGTATTTTTATATTAGTGTATTGTTGTGGAGGTTACCCCCTCAAAATGGCTTTGCTATATTATCTAGTATTCTACTATGTTGTCAATTATTGTTGTGTGATCTCCCATATTTGCTTATTCTATGTGATATAAAATTAATCTATGTGAAAATCTAAGTAATTTAATTACAATTGGTATTAGAGCTTTGATTTGGGCAAGTTTCCTATGCAATTTTTTTTGGATCTGGTGAGCCATGGATTCTAGGAGTGGTGGGAGTGAAAAAACATAACTTGCAATTTGGGAAGAATTTTTTTTTTGTCAGTGCAGTATTTCTTGAAACACTTTTTTTTTTAAAAATATTTAAAAAAAAGTCTAGAATTTTTTTTCTCTTTGCACAATTGCAGTCGTTAGATTCATCTCGATGAGATGATCACAATGGTATATTATGTCAGTACACTTTTTTGGTGCCAAAATTTTTACCCCAGTGCACAAAGGTAGTCATTATATTAATCTTAACAAGGAAATCACAATGGTACCATCTCTTGGTACACTTTTTTAGGGTAAAAACCCTCCTATGGTTTTATATTGTAGGTCCTAGTACTCAGGGAAGAAAAGGGGGGCAAGAAACTCCTAAGACTCCTACTGATGACATGGAATTTGGAACTTTAAATCTGATGATTTCTTAGATTCAGGTAGACATAAAGAACTTGGTGAGGCATGATGAATTTGTTATAATCCAAGTTGATGTTTTAAGGATGCGTAGAGAGATTAATGGGGTTCACAATGAATTGTGTCATATCACTATACAATTGGTTTCCCTTACATCTTAGTTTCAACCCAACAACCCTCTACTTTAGCATTCAAATCCTCCTCTCAACACCAAAAACTTTGATGTTGGTATGAAACTTATGTTAACAAAAGTGGGCATGCATAAGTTTGATGGTAAGGATCCTCTCACTTGGATTACCCAATTTGAGAATTTATGTGAGTTGCATCAAACCCTTAGTTCTTAGAAGGTGATAGTGGCGTCTTTCTATCTAAAACTTGAGCAATTCAATTGATATCACTGGTATTGTGCTAAAAAATATAATGGTGCTCCTGTTACATGGTCTATTTTCACTAAGGAGTTGTTGGCTCATTATCAAAATAATGTCTATGAGAACTATTTTAGCCAATTAGCCAAACTGTGATAAATAGGAACTCTGAAGGATTATATTCATCAGTTTTAGAATCTCTCTTTATGGGTGGAAGATATCACTGAGAAAAATTTGATTGATCTATTTTTGGGTGGCCTTAAAGATAACATCCAATTTAAGGATTGAATGTTCAACCCAAAATCTGTATCAGAAGCTATCCCTAGGGCACATATGATAGAAGAAAAATAGATGGTCAAAAAGAAAATTTTCACTACTAGTCATGATCGCACCTTTCTAGCACCATCATTTACACATCCAAAAATATTAACACAATGACAAATTGAGGAGAAATGAGCCAAAGGGTTGTATTATGGTTATGACAACAAATGGATCAAACACCATCATTATGTTGAAAAGAAGTTGTACTACATTGAAGGTGTCAATGATGATGAAAAACTACATGGTGAGGATGTAGAAGAAGCTGAGGAGGAATCTGAAGACTCTCAGCCTACTATTTATTATGATGCCCTTTTAGGTATTAGTACTCCCCAAACTCTTAAGGTGATGGGTTTCCTTAAGAAATAGAAGGTCATTGTCTTGATTGATTCTGGGAGCACACACAACTTCATCAACAGTAAGTTGGCTACTTGTTTGAACTATTTTATTTATCCAGCTCCATAGTTTTAGGTTATGATTGCAGTTGGTGGTACTGTTAGCTGTTTAAGAAAATGTCATAGTATTAAACTGGCCATGGGAGACTACTTGTTGGATTCTCCTATGTTTTTTATTCCCATGGGTGGAGCTGATATTATTCTAGAAGTACAGTGGCTCACCACTTTGGGCACTATTGTTATGAATTTCCAAGAATTATTCATGCATTTTCATTCTGAAGAAAGGACGTTCGAACTAAGGCGATTAAGGGATAAATCTCCACAACTTGTTATCTCCCATCAAATGACAAAGATTCTTTATAAGGGTGCTGAAAGATTTGTAGCTCATTTATTTTCCAAATAAGTATAGCCAACTTAGCCATCTCCACCTCTTAATTTGCAACAAGTGATTGATGCCCATTATGTTAGTTTTGGTAACATGCCAAAAGGAATTCCACCTAGCTGCATGCATGATCATGCTATCAAACTTATTATTGGAAATACACCACCCAAAATTAGGCCATAAAGGTATCCCTATGCCCAAAAAACTGAAATTGAAAAGATGGTAAATGAGATGTTGGATGCAAGAATCATTCATCATAGCCAAAGTGAATATTCTTCACCAGTTGTCATGGTGAGAAAGAAAGATGACACCTAGAGGATGTGCCCTGACTGTAGAGAACTAAACAAGTACACTATCAAAGATAAGTTTCTTATTCTTGTTATTGATGATTTGCTAGATGAATTTAATGGTGATTTTTATTTTACCAAGTTAGAAATGCATTCTAGGTATCATCAAATTCTAATCCATGATGAATACATACCCAAAATAGCTTTTAGGACTCATGAGGGTCATTATGAGTTTTTAGTTATGCCTTTTTGTCTAACAAATGCACCATCTAATTTTTAGAGTTTAATAAATACTATTTTTAGGCCATTTTTGAGGAAATTTGTTCTGGTATTCTTTGATGATATCCTCATTTATAATAAAAATTGGGAAGACCATTTGCAACATGTGAAATAGGTACTCTCCATTTTAGAGCAACATTAATTATATGCCAAACCTTCCAAATGTACTTTTAGGGATTTTGAGGTTGAATATTTGGGTCATGTAGTTTCATATGAAGGAGTGAAAGTGGATCCTAAAAAAATCTAAGCAATGGTGGGCTAGCCAATTCCTAAGACACTAAAAGAACTATGGGGTTTTTTGGAGCTAATTGGTTACTATCATAGGTTTGTCAAAAATTATGGTATTATTACAGCCCCACTCACCTCTTTGTTGAATAAAGACTCCTTTTAGTGGATTGATATAGCTACTCGGGCATTTGAACAATTAAAATTGGCTATGTGCACTACTTCAGTATTGGCCACTCTTAATTTGTCCAAGACTTTTATGGTTGAATGTGATGCATCTAGATATGGTATGGGTGTTGTACTCATGCAAGAAGGTAGACCACTTGCATTTTAATGTCATCAACTAAAGGGTAAAAATCAGCACAATCCCATATATGAGATGGAAATGATGGCCATTTTTCATGTAGTCAAACAATGGAGACCTTATTTGATAGGTCATCACTTTCAGGTAAAAACTAATCATGATAGTCTCAAATATTTTTTGGAACAACAGTTGTCATCTGAAGAACATTAGAAATGGGTAACTAAGATGTTAGGCTATGATTTTTAAATAGTATATAAAAAAGGCAAGGACAATATGGCGGCAGATGCACTATCCAAAAAGGATGAATCAGTTGATGCATTGCTATGTGCCATAAACATTTTGTAGGCAGATTAGCTAGATGAATCATGATCAAAATGGGAACATGATAGTGCTACCCATGATTTGATTCAAAATCTTCAACAAGGTTTAGGTGGATTTGAAAAATTCACATGGAAGGGTAATGCATTATGGTATAAAGACAAATTGTACCCATGTAAGAATTCTCTTAAACAAAAAATCCTTCAGGAACTTCATGCAACTCTAATTGGGGGTCATTCAATATTTTTGAAAACCTATCACAGAATCAAGCAACATTGTCAAAATTAAACAAAATACCATCATTAAGGTATTGGATGGAGTGATTAAGGATGAGGAGGGATGAGGAGGAATTGAGTAGAGATGATGGAGTCAATATGAATGATGAGGGATAGTGAGGGTCAATGAGGGAGTGATTAGGGAGGATGGAGGAGTGATTACTGATGATGAGTGATGGTGAGGATTAATGAAGAAGTGATTATGGGAGATGAGGGATGAGGAATGAGTGATTAGATATTATGAGGTATGATGAAGTAATGATTAGGGATGATGAGGTGATGTAGGAGTAACACTACCCAATATAAATATTGATCTAGTTTATATGTTTAGAGACTTTAGAAGGTGTTCAAGGTCATAAGAAGTATGTAGGAGTACTTTTAAGTTTCTAGTTTTGTGTCAATTTTGACATAGATTTGTATTGGACTTTCCCACCAAATCTTTTATTTGAATTTTTGAACTTTCATAGAGACTTCAATCTTGTTTCAAAAACTCCAACATTGAATTTAGTGTGGTTAGAATTTATAAAGGATTTTAGTATGTTACAACACATATACCTAAACTCAAATTTTATAAATATCTTAGTAGTTGAGGATACTCTCGACATACAAAAGAAGTTAGAATTCAGTTGATGGTTATTTGGTAATAAGAGTCTTGTATATGTCTTATTTTGTATTTAGATTCAAGAGAGTTTGAGGGGGTATGGTTAGAAAGAATGAATGTAAAGAACCCCAATCAAGTGAATAAATACAAGTTTTGATTATTTTCAAACAAGAAATCAAAACAGACCATGCATCTTCTTGAATATGTGCAAAGATAGTTGACAGTGTGCATGATCATGAAACATGATTAGTAACAAGTTATTTATGTTATTTTTTTGATTGGTAAGTTGAAAATACCTTTTATTTGATGGTTATTATAGCATTTTTCATTTAAGTTTCAAATCTTTTGAATGTTCAAATTACACACTATATACCCTGTGCTTTTACAAACTGTGCCCTGAAATCTGAGTGAAAGTCAGAGTCTTGTGGAAGAGGAGATTATATTTTGTGGGATTTTGGAATGTATGAGTAATTAGTAAATTTAAATGAAAATTCCTTAATATTATTTAAACATTGTATGTTTTTATTAAACTAAGGACATTCTATGTTAAATAACAGAACCCTGTCTTCTACGAGCAAAAGTTCTGAGTATACATCTATGTGAAAAGTTATATGCATGTATTGGAGTGAACATTAAAATGTATATGCTTGTGAGTTTATTATCATATGATCATGAATTTTTATATTATTTCAAGTATCTTTCATATATTTGGATGAGAAAAAATAAAACTAACATAGTCCTACAATCATCAAGAAATTTAACACAATCAAAGTAGTATCTCATGGAAATTGGAAAATTGAGTGTTATAGATGGAAGGAATTGATTTTTTAAAGTGTAATAATTTTTTAGATGATTTTAAACCTTAATGTTTATTTAAAACCCTTTTTTTAATGAATTATAACAAATAACCTCTTCTCAGATTACTACAGACCTATGACTGAGTACACAGTCTATTCAAATTTGGTTAAGTCAATTTATTATAGCATAAAAAGGGAAATATAACACTTAGAAAATGTGTGTAGGGTAAAATTATACTTAATACAATAGTCAAAGTCATTATAAATGACTTTGGAAGATTGAAATCTCATTTTGACCCTTTTAGGGTCTGTGAAACCAGTCTAAACCTTGTATTAGGGTTTCTACTTTCAAAGTGAGTTTTTAGGAGTTGTAATTGTCAATAATTCATGAAATTTGGTGAAAAGTTTGAGTTCAACATGAAAATTGATAATATAGTGTTTTTATGTTTTTAAGTAAGGATAAGTATAGATGGGGGAGGACTGTGTGGTAAATAGGGTAGAAGGAAACCTAAAGACCTAATTTGAGAGTAGAAAGAGCCAAAATAAGTTATCAAATAGTTGAACCAAAGCCTATAAATTTGTGAATAAATGGGATATATTATAGGGTATCCATAAATGAGGTTGATTTGAGTTCGTATAAGGAGAGTCTATGATAGAGTAAGAGGTAGTGTATGATATGATGAATGTGTTAAAAAGTTAAGTAGGGTTGAGAAGAAGTTAGAGAGAACTCAAAAGAGTGAAATGAAATTTGTCAGAGCCCTATTAAAGCCTAAGGAACTAGAGACAATATTTGATCTAAGTTGTTATAAAGTGTAAAGACTATTAAGGGGGATAGTCTCAAAGTAAGAGAGATTGAATGCATTGAGTAAGGAGAATAGAATAAAGAGTTTAGTGAGACCATCCAAAGAATGATGGAGAATAAATGAAATGAATAAAATTTAGATGTGAATTTGAAATGTGTGGAGGGTCCAAAGATAGAAAAGACAAAGTGAAATCTACGTGGATATTGACAAAGAGCTTGGATAAGTAGAGTATGAAATAGGGCTCTGCATCATGAGGGACGGTAAGGGGCAATGATGTAGTGATTATAAATGATGAGGAATGGTGAGGGTCAATAAGGGAGTGATTAGAGATGATGAGGGATGAGGAGGGATTGATTAGGGATGATGAAGTGATGATTAGGGATGGTAAAGGCCAATGAGAGAGTGATTAGGGATGATGGGGGATGGTGAGAACCAATTAGGGAGTGATTAGGGGTGATGAGGGAGTGATTAAAGTTGATGAGGGTCAATGAGGGAGTGATGAGGGATGAGAATGGATAAGGAGAGAGTGATTAGGAATGATGAGGGATAGTGAGGGTCAATAGAGGAGTGATTATGGATGATAAAAGAGTGATTAGAGATAACTAGGGATAGTGAGGGTCAATGAGGGAATGATTAGGGACAATGAGGATTGATTAAAGAGTGATTAGGGGTAATGAGGGATTAGTAAGAAGTGATCAAGGATAAGGGAGGGGCGATGAGCAAGTGAAATTAACATGTAAAGTGGTTGTTTGATGTGTGTAGGTCATCAATGTGACCTACACTACCCAAATAGAACCACTTTACATCAATTTCAAAGTGAGTGGTTTGAAAACTTCAATTTTGAAAAACCTAAGGCTCATAAAATTCCAAGAAAAAATTTGGAAGGAACAAAAACCTAAAAAATGACTACATGTTTATAAAAAATGGATATCAATTGAAAATGTTATGTTCTAAAATCCCTAGGTTTAATACTTAGACCCTAAAAATGCCCAAGTACTGACTTAATTGGATTTTGAGAAACTATTTTCCACATTGTAAGGTGTGTAACTATGAGACCAATTCTATCAGATGTTGAGTGACCCTAATTTCTTATATTTACTAAAATAAATTTAAAGTATAATAAATTTAATGTAAACTTATACTTAACATTTAGAGTAGTAAATATAAGCTTATGGACAAAGTTGGATTCACGTGCAACTCCCAAATTCTCATGGAGTTTGTTTTAAACTTATAAAAAAGAAATGTGTATGCATTATTTAACATGTATGTGTTGTATAATACATAATATAACACGTACGTGTTATTTGAATTTATAATAACATGTACGTGTTATTTGAATTTATAATATGTATGTTTTTATAAATTAAATGACACGTACACATTATGGCTCAATAATTACCAAGCCATAATTTCAATAACATGATCGTGTTAATTAAATAATGTGATCGCATTAACTAAAATGTTCATGGAATTATCCCCCAACTCCGTGCACATACCCTATTTCATACTATTTCAAAACCTAAAAGAGACACAAAATAAATTTAGCTATTAATACTACCTATCATAATTTTACACACACACACACACACACACACACACACACACACACACACACACGCACACGCACACGCACACGCACACGCACACGCACGCGTGCACACACACACACACACACACACACACACAATTTGATAGTCTATCCAAAATTTTACTTGGCATATGCTACAGTTATTTTAAAGTATATTTTTAGGAAAAAAATCCTAAAACTATCATACATCCCTCAAAATTAGGTCATGGACCGCACACATATCTCGTGCCTCAAATTTTATACTAAAAATACACTTCATAATAAACTACCCCCAAAAAATTAATTACAAGGATGAGCTTACCAAATAAGTAACCATTTTGAATGCCATAAATAAGTGGTGTTCTTGAAATGCCCTCAATCCATGAAAGTAGTGACTGCAATAAAATATAGTTGACTACTAGGTCTAGATCTTAGCTCAACTCCTAGATTCTTGACACTGGTTCTAAAAAAGCTAGAATGACTTTGTCAACACTGCTTCCAATAAAGCTAGAGTGAGCTTGTCAACTTTGCTCTTTAATCTCATGAATTAAAATTAAAACCAACATTGAAGACTTATGAAATCCATAAAACCCAAGAATAATAAGTTATATTCTAAATTTGCATATGAACCTGATTTAGTACTAACTATAGTGGATGAAAAAATGATGTATACTGATTTCTCCTTATCATCGACCATAATCATTCTAACATGTCCCATGTCTTAGATATATATATTTTTTTAAGTGTCTATTATAATTAGAGGCTTCACATGTGATACCAAAAAAATAATCTCAATAATGAAAAATAACTTCAAAATGACATGTCTCCCATAAAATTTATGCAAATTACCTTGCAACCCAAGGAGAAATAGAACATATAGCTAGAATACTTCCTGCATACAATAGAGGATATAATATAGAATGACCAAGGTTTAAAATTTGTATTTCCTCTCCTTAAATCAAATAGGATTATGATAACATGAACACTATCTCATACTAAGTGCTCTGTCTGAGGCCATTATTGAAGAACATTTAAGCAAAAGTGGAAAACAAAGAAAATGAGATCCATTTGTAATGTTTCTACACTAGAATTCCAATCTCTTATGTCTCTATCCTTGAATTATCTTAAGCATGATTTCCTCACTTTGTCTCCTTAAAATTGACAGTGCCATTAAAATACAAGAAGCGACATGATTGGAATAATTTCTTGTTGTTCAAAAATATTTACCCTATATTTCTGTAGAAACATGCACAATGTAATATTGATGTGAATTGAAACACTATAAAGGATTATAATAAATAAATATAGCATGTTTAATGTTCCAAAGTATAATATATATTAAAAATAGTTTGAAAATGGTAAAACAATGAAAACAAATTAAAAACCACCTACTATTGTTTTTTATTTATAGTCATTCATCTATATCCCTCATGTTGCAAGGAATTTGTTTTGTTAAAAACAAGAAAAATTAATTTGGTGCAAGACATGTCAAACATGACCCAATTAAATTTGGAATTTTGTTTAATAGATAACACATTTCAATCAATAATGTAGGGAATTACAAAAATATCAATCTGCACTACTATCACTAGTTGCCTCATTCACTCATCTACTCATATTAAGAAATGGAAGCATTGAAAACTACAACCTTGCCAGTGTACTCCCCCACATGTTATTTTCATAGAAAATTCATAAATATGATTTATTATCTAGATCAATAATTTAAATGTGACATTTGTAAATTTATAATAATCTTATTTAGGCATACAATATATGATTTTTAGGAATAGTGAGATGTGATTGCATCCAACTAAAGTACCATAAAAGATGTGATTTATCAAAAAAAAAATGCCATTTGTATACAATGCTAAGGAGTTAAATTTTCATCACAAAATTACAATATTAAACATATGTCAAATGCATTGAATCTAGTTGTTGTTGATAACATCAACTATTTTGGCATGGTTAATAACATGTCAAAGCTTTCTACTAATAAAAACATAGACAAATGTTTTTTTAGTAAATTTTGGTAAGAAATATAAGGAATGATAAAAATATCCTTCCAATAACCCATAAATCTAAAGCATTAACAACAAAGGCATCACAAGAGGCTGCAAAGATGAAATGTAAAGACAAGGTAAATCATATGATATTCATAATAAGACATGCAAGTACAATGGAGAGATTTTGCATAAGTAGGTAGGAAAAAACAAAAAACAAGCCTAATTAACCAATCTGGGATAAATCCACAAAGGAAAAAATTAGGAAAAGACAAAAAACTATTGAGAACCTAGTAAGCATGAGAATAATATACTCTAGCACCCCCCTTAAGTGAAGCTAGGGGATAACAATAGCCAAAAAAGGATAAAGTGGCATATTCATAATATGAGTCTTGGAAACAAGGCCTGATCAGGTACTCATGTACAATATATATCCATGAAATAAATAAGGAAGATGTCCTCATGAACACCCCCAAAGAAAAATTCTAAAACCCCAAACATGTCATTAACTCAAGGAAATGAAGTGATGCAAAAGGCTTTGTGAATATGTTGGCAACCTGCTATTCAATCAGAATGTACTCCAAGCAAATAATTCCATCTTGAATGTGTTATCAAATGAATTACATGTGTAACTCAATGTGTTTGGTCTACTAGTGCTCAATTGGGTTGCAGGATATGTGAATTACACTTTGGTTGTCACACCAAAGTATAATGGGTGAATCCTACATGAAGCTAAACTCTATCAATAACTGACAAACCCAAAGACCCTATTGACTTGTTGTGACTGCTACCCTATACTTAGCTTTTATAGATCAAAGTGAAATATCCCATTACTTATTACGCACCCAATCAACTGGAGAAGAACCAAGAAAAAATATGTATCCAAAATTTGAATGCATGTCATCAAGAGAACCTACCCAATCTGAATCAATGTATCCAACCAACTGAGTAGAACCCCTAGTGTAGTATAATCCAAAATAGTTAGTGCCTTATAGATATCCTAAAATCCTATTAGCAGCCTGCCAATGAATGTCATGAGGAGCATGTGAAAACCTAGATACAAGCCCAACTACAAATCAAATGTCAGGGTTAGTATGGGTCAAAGACATAAGACTCCCAACCATCTACCTATACAATGTAGGATCACAAAGAGAATTAGTACATATGGTAGTGAGAGTGACTTTAGACTAAAAAGGAGAGGGACTTGGCTTGTAATCATCCATGCCAAAATGTTGAATAAGATAAAGGGTGTACTTCTACTGACTTAAATTAATCCCTAAATCTAATTGAGAAATATGTAAACCAAGGAATAAGTTCAAAAGACTACGATATGTCATATCAAACTACATTTAAAGAGGCTACTGAATAGCCTAAATCTAAGAAGAAGAGCTACTTGTCAGAAGTAAATCATCAACATACAAGACAAATATAACAATATCCTCCCCAACATGATGGATATATATTGTGGGATTAGAGTGGAAGTGAAAAAAAGAAGTAGAGAGAAGAAAAACATCCATATTCTCATACCAAACCTGAGATCCCTATTTGAGACTATAGATAGACCTCTTAAGTTGACAAATAAGATAATAATAATGAATAAACCCAACAGGTTACTCCATATATATTTCTTCCTACAAATTTTCATGTAAAAAGGCACTCTTAACATCCATCTGGTACACTGGCTAACCCTATGATGTAGCAAGACAAAGTACAAGGTGAACATAATCCATCTTGGCAATGGGTGCAAAAGTCTCAGATTAATTAATACCTTTGACTTGTGATAAAAACTTTGTAATAAGACGTGCATTATACTTTTCAATGGACCCATTAGATGCATACTTGGTGTGGTATATCCACTTTCACCTAACCAACTTTCTTACCTTAGGAAGAGAGACCAAATCCCAAGTATGATTCTTCATCAAAGAAGAATACTCATATTTCATCGCATCATCCCACTCCTGTATCCCATGAGCCTATGACAAATACTTTGGATCCCTAGAGAATTCCTAACACAAAAGTCCAGTACCTATAGAATGTACATGATGATGTCTAGTGGGTGGAAGATCCTGTATAAAAGGTGTTGCCTTAGAAAATGTAGTACAAGCCCACAATGGCATAATGACAACATCAGTGGGAATAGGATCCTCAACATTTATAATCTCCTCAAGGGTCTCCTGAATTGGCTCCTCAAAGAATGAATCCTCAAGAGGAGGTGAGGAATCAACAAAAGAAGAAGAAGAAGGCATGGAAGAAGAATAATTATAAGTGAAGCACTCATCAAATTGAACATGTGTTCAAAAAAGAACATCATGAATATTAGGATCTAAAATTCCATAAGCTTTCACATCCTCACAATACCCTACAAAGATCAAGGGTTTGCTCTCCTAATCCAATTCTTTCTTTTTCTTCTTTGGTGCAAATGCCCAAACATGGCTCCCAAAGACTCTAAAAAATGAGACATCAGGCTTGGTTCTAGACCAAGCCTCCTCTGAAATCAAATGCTCAAGTACTTTATGTGGTGTGAAATTCTAAATGTAATTCACAAAATTAACTACGTCTATGCAATAAATGGGAGGTAAATCCAATGGATCATGTAGTTAGCCATCTGCTTCAAATTTAAATTCTTCCATTCTACTAACCCATTATATTATGGAGTATGTGGAATATAAATCTTGTGAAAAATACCATGAGTTGCCAAAGCATTAGCTAACTCTCAACTAAAGTACTCTCCCCCATTATCAATATAAATCTTCTTGATGTAACTATTGGAATAAAAATTACTTAGGGGGGATGAATCAATGTTTAAAAAAACTTCTTTCAATTATACTTTAACATTCATGAATCATGAAAAAAACATAGTGATTTAGCAATGCATAAGGAACCATTCACATGAGCATGAAACAAGATAACACATATATCAGTGGGAAACTCTCAAGGGGAAGAAAACTGACTATGATCTTTGAAAATGGACTACTATCTTATGAAAAAAGACAAAATTTAGTTGATCAATAACTCAACTTGGAGCACAAAACCCAATGAAGTCAATCACCCACTTACTTAGGCTTTAACAAGCATCTACTTGCAAGGAATCACCAACTCCCTAAGTGACTCATCACCAAGTCAGACACCTCAAAATTTTGATCACCTTCTAAAAATTTTGTTACTCAATAAACAAATGATAAAAAAACTTTGGATCTTATGTTATGGTCTAAAACTTATTTCGATATCTCCTTCTACTCAACCATGCATCATGTTTTTGTTTGTTTTTCATGCACATTGAAATAGGCCTAAACTACCTTATATATATACTAGTCTCATGGTCACACACCACTTGGTCAGTGACACACCTTCAATCTCTTAGGTCAGCCATATAATAGGTATTAGGACATATTATGAACATGGTTCAATCACAATTTGAACTTTTTTTGGTATTTCACAACTCAATTAGGCCTTACTCCTCCTTTAGGTCTCATGGAGACCTAATTGCATTAGGTCTGCCCTCTTAATGCTAAAATTTGATCTTCTTGGGCCTAGATGGTCTTCTCCAAAAATAAAAAATCCATTCAAAAAATTATTCAATGAACTCTTTTGACCTCCTCCATGCTTGATTAGACTTGCATCCTTCATTCATACCATGAAAGTTCCTTTAGGATAAACTGCCTTATTAGGCCTATGTACCTCAAAAGTTTATCTTACAATAATGAAGCTTAAACACCCTTAAGATACTCAAACATTATAAACTAAACATGAATACAAATTATACATGACCTTCGGTTCATTACCAAATTATTGGAACACCTTCACTCAGGAAATAATGGCTAGAGAACATCTCTACAACTCGCTTACTTAGAACTGCCAAATCACCTAAAAAAACTGTCATGAAGAATTAGACCTCCAATGCCTATGTAGATACTTGTCATGACTCCTAATGCATATAAATATTTATATGAGATATCCATAACATCATTAGATAGAAAATTCATATGGTCTAATGGTAAATATTGGTCTTGTAGACCAATTTCTTGACCTTATGTCTCACAGTCCTATTTGACCTAGATAAGCCATTTTGTGAGCAACATTTTCACCATATACACTGACCTCCAAAGATTTTACAAAGCATGATAATGACTTAAAAGTCATAAATAAATTCTTCATGAAATTTTATTACATCAATCTATCATGCACAAACTCTCAAATCTATCTCTTCATCTCTGCATGGGTTTTACATTATCTGCACCATTAGGTCTGTCTACAACTGGCTTACTTGGATGACTAATTTAGAGAAATTAAAGGATAGAGCCTATCCATAAAACATCATGGACATGTAAAATGAGTCTTTATATTCTTCTTCCATCTTTTTAATCTTCTTGACCAATTCAAATTTTGAGAGATATAGAAATTTCTTAACAAATAGGATTGTATTTGTATATTTTCTTTCTCATCTGACTAACCACCACCACCTGGTGGTACTTGGGAGAATTGAATACATGATCCAATATCTTATCTAGGTATTTGAATCCATCCTAAGCTGATTTGAACAAAATATTTCATATCAGGTATGTATTAGGGTTTTATAAAATCATAAAATTTTGACATTAACTGTGTTTAGTAAACAAGGTACACATAGTCCTATACAATGATTTTTGCAATGTTCTATGTCAAACAGTTTGTGTGTGTATGCATGTGTGGGTTCTAAATAAACTTTAGTGCATTTTTATTGATTTCAAACATTCTAAATGTTAAGACAAGGTTTGACTATCCTTGATATAACTCTGTTAATGTAAACATTTCTTGAATACCTTCCAACAATTGAACTGATCCTAGACTCTATAGTTTTCTGATAATATCTGCCTATATGCAGATTAACAACAGGGTCTAAGGAATATTGACTTACCCACAAGGTTGGAAACATTCCTCCATTGTGAAAACTCATCATGATGCTTTACAAAGCCATCTTCATGCCTTTTAATCCTTCATTCATGTTTGAATCATGTTTTATATAGTGTATTATTTACATTGCTTGCTTGAATATACTTAAAATAGTATTTAGATACTTTCTAACTTGATGAGTTTTGTGGTATTCCTTCATTGAATCTCACTATTAATGGCATCTTTATCCATCTTATGCCTCCTTTACCATCTTCCAACACACTTTATACCTGTGAGGGATATCACATTCAACATAGTTCACTATAACTCAACAACAAAATATGCATATAGGTTTTGTGTCTTTAACCCTGTTCCTACTTGAAACACAACATAGACACATAAAATAATACTCTTTATATTCATGTTTCTACCTCAATAGTACATTCATCTCATGCACGTTATTTTTTAAAAATAGTTTCATCCTTAGTATTTTGATTCCAAAGATTGGACACAAAAATTCAAGAACACATATACAGTCAGGTCTTAAGTACTTTCACGTGTCTAAAATTCATCCATTAAACCAATCAAAACTTAAGAATACAAACATATCAACTTCTTCTACATAATGCTTTATTTGACCATATATATATATATATATACATTCTATCTCAAGGATAGATTGCAGAAGTGTTTTCCCTTTTCCTTCTCATACCTTCTAGTTTTCTTCTGTACCCCTATCCTATGTCAATCTACTCACTAACAACCTTATACGAGACTACTCTATATCAATCCAAAATCTTGTTGCATACAAGAAACTACTTTCTTTCCATAACTAATTCTTGGTAGCCAACACATGGACATTACATTCCCCATTTTGAGTTATGCCAACTCGTTATTGATATGTATGAAAATACATTTATCTAACACACCTAGTCTCACCATTTGACCTTACCACAACATTAACTTAACAAGACCTTACTTGACATTACCCAAAAAGACACCTAACACTCTAACTAGATTTCAAAATTTTAAAATAGTGCTTTAGCAGGAAACTCTCCCAAGCTAAGAACACCTCACACAAGGACACTAAAAAACTTCTAATGCTCTCCTATTGTCCTTATTGGACCTTTGAAACAAAAATACAAAAAAATCATAACAAAACATATTGATTACATAAGAGTGTTTGATGCCCCTGCATCATACTCCTGGGAGAGAATGAATTTGAGCTCTAATGGAATGCTAAATGCTTCTTCCTTTTCTTACAATTCATGATTTTGGGATCATATCTTGTTGCTTCTACTCCTTCACACGTCAATTGTTCACTTCTTCTCTCATGCTTTCCCCTATCATACACAATTCTACCTCCTTGCTTACTTGTACCAATCAACATCTCATGTGCACTCATTTTTCTCTTGTTGTCTCTATCATATGGGCTGCATATGCCCCCAAACACTATTCTAACTATACTTGTACCCACACTCTTATCTTTCCATGATATCATCACCATGATTTCAACCAAAATAATGCCAATGTCATGCTTAGTTTCTTCATTATGTTGTACTACTGCAATTAAGGATTTTTCTTACTCTTTGTCTTCCTTCACAAACTGCTCAACTACTGCAACTTTTACCATCTCATATTTTTCTCTCACTTTAGCATTCAATGCTCTCTCCAAGGCTACCACTTCTACCTCTAATTTCTCACTACTATCATATAAAAACTTGTAATCAAATTCCATACATTTTCCCATCAGTTGCATTTCATTTTCCAAGCCTTCTATGAGGCTTTCAAACTAATCTCTTTCTTCTTTATCATTCCCATCACTCAGATGGATATAATCATCTTCTTTATCTTCACTCACATACATCTCTTCCATCTCAAGATACTATTTGGCTTCTTCTAATTGCTCACTTGGTTGTTCGCTCAACCTATATCTTATCATTTCTCTCTTGAGTTGCTTACAAAGAAACTTCTTTTACCTTCTTACATCTCTCATAAATTCCATCTTCTATTTCTTCACCTATTGCTTGATTGGCCACTTGAGTGGATTCTTCCTCATCACCCATCCACAATATGGGCTTCCCATTTCTCTTATCTACTCTAGCATAACCAGAAACCTATCCATCTACTACCTCATTTTAGCCATTTCTCTCTCCATCTCTCTCTTCTTGGTGTCATCTTGCACCATCTTCTTCTTGTGGTAGCTTACACCAACTTTGCCCTATTTTCTCTTTTCTCTCTCTTTCCTCATCTCTTTAAATATGTATAACTCTTTGGCCTCATTTAGACCTATACCTTTTTCTAACAAGCCTTCTCTCACTTACCACATCTTGACCTCTTTCTAGGTCTTTCTCATTCATCTTGACCTCACTTGGGTCATTCACTATTGTCTTTCCACTAGGACACTCTCTCTCCTCAAGCTCACCTATGAGCTCTTTCTCATGAGATTATTAATAACTCTCACTCATTCATGCCTTCAAATATCTACAAGGCTACTACCATCTCATCTCTCACATGCAACTTCAATACTAGCTCATCATCATTTCATATCAAGAACTCAAATGAAAAACAAAACACAATTTGTACATTTTTTATTGTTAGTTGTCCATGCTATCTCTTTCCATGAAATTGATCCTTGCTCTGATACCAAATGATGCAAAGCTTCATTCATACTTTGCCCATAAACTACCCTTTTACTCTTGCAATCGATAAATTCATCCAATCTCTTTCAATCTCAAAATTCCTCTCTTCACTTGAATGATGCAGAATTTATGGTTTGTTTTGACAGGGTTCAATTGGATACATAGTCTTGCAACTCTAATTACTCTTTCCACACACCATAAAACAAGCTAAGACTTCCTCCATTTATTAGTACACTTCCTATAATAACTTCTTTTGTAGTTTCCAATGTTTTGACTATCTATATGTAAAAATATTCCATCTTGTCTTTGCTTTAGGTTTCAAGTTTTGTATACAGGGTGAGAAGCCATTATTTAATCAAATCTAAACATGACTATTTATTCTTACATCTTGATTCCTTAGTGGGGTTTGATTAACCTTAATGCCCATTAATAAACTCTTTGGTCACTCCTTAATGCCTCTATGAACATATAAACAAATTTTTGACATTGACTGTGTTTAGTAAATAAGGTACACACAATCCTATATATTAATTTTTGTAGCATTTTGTGTCACATAGTTTGTGTGTATATGATCGTGTAGGCTCTAAAAAAGCTTTAGTTCATTTTTAATGATTACAAACATTATAATGTTAAGACAAGGTCTGACTAACCTTGATATAAATCTATTAATATAAACATTTCTTGAATACCTTCCAACACCCGAACCGCTCTTGGACTTTGTATTTTTCTTTGTCACTATCTTCCTGTTGTGGATTAACAATAGGGTCTAAGGAACATTGACTTACCCACCAGGATGGAAACATTCCTCCACTATAAAAAATCATCATAATGTTTTACAAATCCATCTTCATGCCTTTGAATCCTTCATTCATGTTCAAATCATGTTGTATATAGTGTATTATTTACATTGCTTGCTTGAATATACTTAAAATAGTATTTAGATAATTTATGACTTACTTGATGGGTTTTTTGGTATTCCTTCATTGAATATCACTATTCATGGTGAATTTATCCATCTTATGCCCCCTTTACCATCTTCCAACACACTTTCAACATGTGAGTGAAATTACATTCAACATAGTTCACTGTAACTCGAAAATAGATTATGCATATAGGTTTTGTGTCTTTAACCCTATTCCTACTTGAAACACAACACAAGCACAAAGGAATACTCATTATATTCATATTTCTACCTCAACAATACATTCATCTCATGCATGTTATTCTTCAAAAATAGTTTCATCTTTAGTCTTTTGATTCCAAAGATTGGACACAAAAATTCAAGAACACATACATAGTTAGGTCTTAAATACTTCTATACATCCAAAATGCATCCATTAAACCAATCGAAACTTAAGAATACAAATATATCAACTTCTTCTACACAATACTTTATTTGACTATATATATACACTCTTTCTCAAGGACAGATTACAAAGGTGTTTTCCCTTTTCCTTCTCATACATTCTAGTTTTATTATATACCCCTGTCCTGTGTCAATTTACTTACTAACAACCTTCTACGAGACTACTCTATATCAATCCAAAATCTTGTTGCATATAAGAAAATACTTTCTTTCCATAACTGATTCTTGGTAACCAATACATGGATGTTACATTCCCCATTTTGAGTTATGCTACCTCATTATTGATATGTACACAAGAAATTTATCTAACACACCTAGACTCACTATTTGACCTTACCACAACATTAACTTAACAAGACCTTACTTGTAATTACCCAAAAAGACACCTAACACTCCAACTAGATTTCAAAATTTAAAAATAGTGCTTTGGCAGGAAACTCTCCCAAACCAAGAATACCTCACACAAGGACACTAAAAAAATCCTAATACTCTCATATGGTCCTTATTGGACCTTTGACACCAAACTACAATAAAATCATAACAAAACACATTGATTAAATAAGAGTATTTGATTCCCCTGCATCAAATGGCATGTGCCTTCCATGCTAACATTAACAATGATATCAATCATGCAAACATAAGACCTTAGTTATCTTCAAATTCTCTATTTCTCTTTCTCTCGTGATAACACTCTTCCATGCACCTTGTCACATCACACACTACCAACTATCCTTAATCACCTTTGAAATCAACCTTCACAAGATGTACCTTTGACATCAATGACAATACTCAATAATCTCCCCCTTTGTTATTGATGGCAACCACTCTTAGAAACTTCTCCCAACAGGTTGTTTCTCCCCCATTCAAACTTTCTCCCCTTTGACATTAATGACAAAGAGGTACCTACAACTTCTTGGATCACACATATTGAAACCAAAGAACTCAACACATAAGGTTATGAGTCTATGAAGCATAATAAAAACATGTTCCCCCTATATTAATGTATGCCTCAATCACCTTATCTTTGACATGACTGACATAGAGTTTTAGATCAAACCCTTGATCACTCACTAGGCCACCACATATGTTCTTATCAGACATAGAACTTCTTACTAAATAATTAAGTACTCCCCCTTTGTCCTCATAGCTTGTGCTCATCATATGAGTCATCAAGACTTACAGACCATTCTCAACATGTATTTAAGAACCTTGTTATTAGACCACACTAATAACACAATTATATTTTTGCTTACCTCTCAATTGCCTATACACCTTTCATGAATTCATAAATATTCTTGGCATTCATCACCTATTATTGTAGCTAATGAACCAATTTGATTATCTCTCATTACCCTTTACTTGTTCAATGTCTAGTAGAGGCAAGAATTACTCCCAGTTCCTATCTTAGATACTCAAATGTTGCCTTTGGAAGTGTCTTGGTTAGAATGTCTGTATTATGATCCTTTGTAGAAACATATTCAAGTTTAACATTTTGTTCACTTACCTACTTTATTAGGAAATGATGATTGATGGGAATTTGCTTAGTCCTTGAATGCATGACATGATTCTTTAAGATACTTATGGCACTTGTATTATCACAATAGATAAGATGAGGACTATCATACTCCACCTTGTAGTATTTTAAGGTATATCTCATTCATATGAATTTATTGCAACATGAAGCTAATGTAATGTACTCAGCCTCATTAGTAGACAATGACACTGATGACTGCTTATTGCTTATCCATAAGACTAGACACTCTCTTAAGAAGAAACAACCTCCACTAGTGCTTTTCCTATCATCTAGACTCCCTACCCAATCTACATATGAATAGGATTCTAAATAAACTCCTTGCTCCTTATATACCACAACCTAAACTCCATAGTACCTTTTAGATACCTTAATATCCTCTTGACTACATGCAAATGGTTTTCTTTTGGATCTACTTGAAATATTCCCACAAGACCTACTACTTTCATGATATCTTGTCTAGAGGTAGTAGTATCTAACAAACTTCCAATCATTAACCTATATAATGTCTGATTGACCTTTGGATATTTATACTCCTTACTTAACTTACACCCTTTGATCATAGGTGTGCTAACTGACTTTAAATATTCCATCTCAAATTTCTTCAACATCTCTCTTATGTACTTAGCTTGTGAAATGAATATACCTTTTTTTGATTGAATGATTTGTAGCCCAAGGAAGAATGATAGTTATCCTAGCATGGACATCTCAAGCTCCTTCATCACATCTACAAAAGCCTTAGTCATAACCTCACCATTTCCACCAAATATGATGTCATCCACATAGACAACCCCTATCAACTAATGATCATTTTATGTCTTTATGTACAAATTACTATCTACAACTCCTCTCTTGAATCCTTGGTCCAATAGGTACTTTCCCAATCTAGCGTACCAAGCTCTAAGAGCTTCATTTAGACCATAAAGAGCCTTTTTCAATCTACATACTTAGTCCTTGTTACATAATAATGAGAAACCCTCAGGTTTCTATATGTACACCTCCTCTTCTAAGTTCCCATTTAGAAAATCTGATTTAACATCCATTTGATACACCTTGAACCCTTTGAATCTTGCATATGCTAGGAATAATCTGATAGCCTCCAATCTTGCTACTGGAGCAAAGGTCTCCTCAAAGTCTACCCCTTCTACTTGTGTATAACCATTGCATAGGAATATATCCTTGTTCCTAGTGACTTCTGTATTTTCATTCAACTTGTTCCTAAAGACCCATTTTGTGCCAATGGCAATCTTATCTTTAGGCCTAGGAACTAGTTCCCAAGTCTTATTCTTTTCTATTTGGTATAACTCCTCATTCATAAAACATATTTAAAACTTATCTTTTATTGATACTACAAGGTTATTAGGTTCAATCTTAGACAATAGAGAAACATTCTCTTGATGTAGGTTATTTACCATCTTTCTCTTTATTTGCATACCTGCATCCTTGTTGCCAATGATTTGTGATTTAGGATGGTCTCTCTGAATCTATGTTGAGAGGCATTTTGAATCTTGTGTTTCCTCAAATTATACTTATTCCTCATAAATATGTATTGTTTATTATTCATTATATTAGTCCATATTCTATGATGCATCCTTTGACTGAGAGAGTGACTTTTTATAGCTAGTCTCATCAATCTTCACGCTGGGGTTTTCCACTATCTTCTGCAACCTCTTATTATAGAATATATAGGTTGAGATTATTGATGAGTAACCAAAGAATATTCCTTCATTATACCTTGCATCAAACTCACTTAAGTCTTCATCATCACTTTTGATGAAGCATTTGATTTCAAACACTCTAAACTGGTCCACATTAGAAGGTTTACCTTTCCATAGTTCATATGGGGTTTTAATGCCATTAAAACTTATATATCCTCTACTCAAAATGTAGACTATAGTGCTCATTTACTCTCTCCATTATCCATCAGATAATCTTGATTCATTTAGCATAGTCCTTGCCATTTCTTGAACTATTCTATTCTTTCTTTTCACTACCCCATTATGTTGAGGTGTCTTAGCTACTAAGAACTATCTCCTTATCCCATGAAAATCATAGAAGTCATCAAATTCATTAGACCAAAACTCTCCTCCTCTATAATATATTAATCATTTGATATTTACATTCTTTTCATTCTTAACTAGAACCTTGAATTCCTTAAACTTATCAAGATCTTCTGACTTTTCTTTCAAGAATGTTACCCAAGTCATTCTTGTGTAGTCATCTATGAGTAACATGAAATAAATATATCCTTGAATGATTTGGATTCTTATAGGTCCATAGATATTAATGTGTATTAAATCTAAATTTATTGTAGTAGAATACTCCTTAGACTTGAACCTCCTTCTAGTTTGCTTACTATGTTAACATGCCTTACAAAGTGTATTTGTCAATTTGGTGATTTTAGGCATATTCTTCACAGACTTCTTAGAGCTGATCTTGACTAGATTATCAAAGTTTAGGTGGACCAAAATTCTATTCCATATCTAATATTTATCCATATTTCTCATAAATCATCTCTCCTTCTTGATCTCATTCAAGACATACATATTATTCTCAGTCCTCTTAGTATTGCCAATTAACCTTCCTGATTTGGCTCTCCTTATCTCACACCCTCTATCATGAAAGGTCATTGTGTGTCCTTGATTGAACATTTGAATTACACTAAGCAAGTTATGTTTCACGCCTTCCACATATAGTAAATTCTCTATCTTGGTCTTCCCATTATCCAATCTCAAGATACCCTTGCCAACAATATCGGTAGTTGTGTTATCTCCAAATATCACTATCCCTACAACATTCTTCTTTAATGAAATGAAATTGCTCTTGTCCCCTGTCATGTGGCTTGAATAAAAACTATTTATATACCAATTCATATTTTCATCTTGTATGTGAAATGCAGTCTGAGATAGCATAGGTTCTTCTCCTTTAGTCTTCTACTCCTCCTTCACCTTATTCACAGGGTTTGACTTCTTGATCCACTTCTCAATGGCATGACTGCATAACTTTTTGTCTTGATCAATCTTCCTCATATGAATCATATTTCAATCCCTTACAATATGTCCTCTTTGATCATAATTGTAGCACATACTTCTACTTATATTATTTAAATGAGCATTCATCCTATACATCCATGAGAAATTGATTCTAGCATGATGTCTACAATCTATAGCTCTATGTTCATATTGATTGTAGGAGAAAAAGTAACCATTGAAATAATTTACATACCTTGTTTTTATGATAGGAATTGTCTTTTGATGACTGTTGAATGATGTATCTATACCTTTATTTTCTTTTGAATAAATTACATTCTTCTTGACTTGTTGATGGGCAATTTGGGTCTCAAATTTGAAAGTTTCTACATAGGTCTTTACTCTATCAGTACCATCACTTATTGATAGTCTATTTTCCTTTGATGTCTAACTCTCCTTATTTTATTTTTGGTCTTCTTTGAACCCAAGACCAATCTTATCATGTGGGAACCTATAACTATTCAAAATATCACTAAAGATTTTAGTGCTCTTTTCAAATTTATGATGTGTCTTCAATTTGATTATTTCATGATCTAATTCTACCTTTAAGGACTCCATTTCTATTTTGAACTTGGTGCATTCTTTCTCCTTGGTCTTAAGACTTGTAGTAACAATCTCAACCTGAGTTTTCAACTATTTAATGATCTTTTCATGTTCATTGGCATTGTTACTTAGTCTCTTTTCAAAGAAATTGATTTTTTCCTCATAATCCTTAACCAATGATCTCAATTTTTTATTCTTCCTTCTTTGAAACTTCAACTCCTCTAGAACACTCACCAATTCTGCCTCAAGGTTGACTTCAACCTCTTCTTCATCTGATTCTTTATCTTCCATAAGACTTTTCTATTTTGAACAACCTTCATTGTCTATTTCTATGGTTATGAATAGAATTTCATTGCTATCATGATCAACACTATCATCATCACTATTAGATATAATTGTGTCACTTATATCAGAGGAGCTACTATCTTCTTTGTTATATAAACTTCTCTAATTTTTGAATGACCCTTTATTGCTTTCATACTTCCTGGATATCTTTTTGCTCTTGTCAATATTATAGAACTTCTTATCCTCAACATGATATTCATCATGCTCTCCATCATGCTCATTCTTATCCTTGTTAGGGAGCTTGGATGTAAAGTGACTAGCCTTACCATAGCTAAAGCACTTAAATAACAACTTGCCCCTATACTTACCTGATCTTTTCCTTAGTTTTATAACAAGCATGACTTCTATCTTGTTATCATCAATGTCTATATCAACATCCTCCTTGAAATTTTTAACTTGTGAATTTATTTTAGCTTTAAATACAATTTCCTTCTTGGAAGGTCTTCCATCATTTGTTCTCATTTCATACACAGTTAGGATACGATGAAGCTCATCCACAACAAAGACTTTTTAATCAAACTTAGATGTCAATGTTCTTAATACCGTTTTTACTACTTTTGATTCTTCCAAATTTTATCCTAGACCTCTAATGACATTTACCACTTCATCTAATCTTAATAGATAAGATGAAATGTTTTCATCTTCCTTCATTCTCAGAATTTCAAACTACCTTTGGTGGATTTGCAATTTTTCCAACATGACTTTGGTATCTCCGTCATAGATGGTTTTAAACTTTCCCCAAATTTCTTTGGTTAAATAAAAAATTCATGACCTTTAAAAAAATTTCCTTTAAAAGACCACATAGGATGGCATTTTTTGTTTTATATTTGTTTTCACTTACCTTATTGCCTATTACATCAGTTGGTGGTATAGGAGGTGGAGTGAATCCATCAATAATTGATTTCCATATGTCATATCCAAAGGATAATAGATAGGTATTCATTTTTATTCTCCAAAATTCATAGTTAGTCCCATTGAAGAAGGGGGCCTTGCCGGTTGATAAACCTCTTTGTACTTGATGACTAGACATGTTTGTGATTTTTGGATCTCCTTTAAGTTGTTAGGCCTGGTTCAAAGGACCATGCTATGATACCAATTATTTGAAGCATAATTACAAAGAGGGGAGGGGGTGAATCAATGTTTAAAAAACTTTCTTTCAATTATACTTTAACATTCTTGAAAATTGAAATCGACGTAGTGATCTATCAATGCATGAAGAACCATTCACATAAGCATGAAAAAAAAGAACACATAAATGAGTGTGAAACCCTAAAAGAGAAGAAAACTCAATATGATATCTAAAAATGAACTATTGTCCTATGAAAAAATACCAAATTTAGTTGAGCACCAACTCAACTTGGAGTACCAACCTCAATAATGTCAAGCACCCACTAGACTAGGCTTTAGCCAACATCTACTTGCAAGGAAGAACTAACTCCCTAAGTGACTCAACACCAACTCAAACACCTTAAAATTTTTATTACCTTATAAAAAATTTATTACTCAATCAAAAAATGATGACCACACCTCTACTCTTCTATTATGGTCTACAACTCATTTCAAGACCTCCTTCTGCTCAATCATGCATCATTTTTTTGCTTGTTTTTCACACACATTGAAATAGGCCTAAACTAACTTGTATACATACTAGTCTCAAGGTCACACACCACTTGTTTAGTCATAAAATAGGTCTTATTAAATATTATGAACATGGTTCAGTCATAATTTGAACCCCTTTTTGTTTGCCAGACCTCAATTAGGCCTTACTCCTCCTTTAGGTCTCATGGAGACCTAATTGCATTAGGTTTTCCCTCTTAATGCTAAAAATTTATATCCTTGGGCTCAAATGGCCATATCCAACAATAAAAAATCCATTCAACCACTTATCCAATGAACTCTTCTAACCTCCTCCATTCTTAATTAGACCTGCATCCTTCATTCATACCATGAAAGCTCCTTTAGGACAAACTGCCCTATTAGGCCTATGTACCTCAAAAGTCTTTCTTACAACAATGAAGCTTAAACACCCTTAATATACTCAACCATGAAAAATGAAACATGAAAATAGATTATTCGTGACCTTTGGGTCATCACCAAATGCTTGAAACACCTTCACTCAAGAAATAAGGGCTAAAGAACATCTCTGTAACTTGCTTATTCAAAACTACCAAATCACCTCAAAAACCAATCACAAAGAATTAGACCTCTAATACCTATGTACTTGTCATGACTCTTGATGCATACAAAAAGTTTTATGAGATATCCAAAACATCTTCAAATAGAAACTTTATATGATATAATGGCAAATATTGGTCTTGTAAACCAATTTATTGACCTTAAGTCTCAAAGTCCTATCTAAACTAGATAAACCATTTTGTGAGCAACATTTTCAGCAAATACACTGACCTCCAAATATTATCTAAAGAATAATCATGACTTATAAGTCATAAATAACTTCTTCATGCACTTTATTGCATCAATCTATCATGCATAGTCCTTCAAATCTATCTCTTCATCTCTGCCTGGGTTTTACATTATCCATACCATTAGGCCTATCTATGATTGGCTTACTTGGATGACCAATTTAAATCACTTGAAAGCTAGAACCCATCTAGAAAAAATCATGGACATGTAAAATGAGTCTCTAGATTCTTCTGCCATCCATTTACTTTTCTTGACCAATTCAACTTTTGAGAGTTACAATAATTTATAAAAAAATAGGCCTATACATGTATATTTTCTCTCTCATCTGACTAACCACCACCACCTAAAGCTACCTAGAATATTTGAATACATGATCCAATATCTTATCTATGCCTTTGAATCTATTATGAGCCGATTTGAACAAAATCTTTCATATCATATTCTTATTAGGGTTTTAGGGAGAACACATGTTTTGGTTTTAATAATTGTTCATAAAGGACTACTAATTGAATCTAAAACTAATGCATAGATATATTATATAAGACCCTTACCCATCTCTTCTAAATAGCTCAAACTCTCATGCAAAGATTACACATGCCAATAAATGCCTGAAAGTGCTTCTCAATTTTGAGTACTTCATTCTATGATCTCAAGAAGGCTTAAAACAATGATTCATGCACATTTATTTCTAATCTTGACCTCAAAATTTTTGATCATACCTAAAACAACTTATCTCACCTATGTCCATGCTCTCATGTGCATACTTGCCTTGAAATATGATCTTCATACCTCACTAGGCCAGCTAGGGTCTAAGAGTGGTCTGGGTGCAGACTTAGACTAAAGGTCCTACCCCTATAGGCTCACCCTAAAACTCTCATGAATGATTCTACACCTTATTCACGTGATCAAACAATTTCATACAACCTTCACATTCCTATGTTCATTCATTTCACCATGCACATACCTCTTCATGTCATGACTATGCTTCCTATGCACTTGACATCACTGACCTGTACCTTCCATGCTAACATTAATAATTATATCAATCATGTAGATATAAGATATTAGTTGTCTTCAAATTCTCTCTTTTTATTTCTCTCATGAAAACACTCTTCCATGCACCTTGTCACATCACACACTGTCAACTATCCTTAATAACCTTTGACATTAACCTTCACAAGATGCACCTTTGACATCAATGACAATATTCAATAGTAATTAAAACACTATTTTTTTACTACATTCTTAAATAATTTTATGTATGAAAAAATATCACTCTTGTACTTGAGAAAATAAACCCAAGTACACCTCGATAAATTATCAATAAAAATAAGTGCATACTTAGCTCTGTTGAAAGGAGTAGGAAAGACCATCAATTCACTATGCACAAGCTCCAGTGGTGAATAAGTTCTCTTGGACATACCCTTAGGAAATGGATCTTGGTGTTGTTTCCCTAATGCACAACTAGGGCAAACTCCATCAAGACATGAAATTTTAAGAAGACCATCAATCATACCATGAGTGCTCAACTCCTTCAAATATCTATTATTGATATGTCTGAATCTCTCATGCCAAAGCTTACTCTCAAAATCTGCATGATAAACTAAACATGTCCCTATAGGAGGAGTATCATCAAAACTCTCAAAGTAATATATTTGATAACTATGATCAACAACACTTTGTGTAATGAGTGTATGAGGCTCTATCAATACTCGATGTTTGGCCCCCTATGGTGTGAAAGTCAATGTCTTACCCTAACCAAAATGATAAATATGATAAACAAAAAGCAAATTTGTAGTGTTCAGGGACATATAGTGCACAATTGATGCGGCCACCATCAAACTATATATCACCCTTTTCCTTAACATAAATAAAGAATCTCGAACCTCAATGTTAGAAGTAGAACTCAAACAAGAGGTACAAAAGACTCCTTGGAAGAATTCATGTGATGAGAAGCACCATAATCTATGACCTAACTATCGAAAACATGTGAGTGAGATATCCAAACAACATTAAGTGATTTTCCATGTTCATTAGGTGCAATTGAAATATAAATCTTGTGTTATTTCACTGCATCCTCCAAGGCTTACATTCTCTTAAAACACCTAGATTCTTTGTAACTATTCCCTCCATAAAAAGAGTATGAAAGGCTAGAATTTTTATTGGATTTGGAAGATGACTTGGGTTTAGAGTTATTGGGATTAGGTGCACTTTGAGATGGAGGAGGAGTGTTATTTGATTTACTATTTGATTTTTTCTTGCTCTTAGGATGAGATGTTACTAATGATTTTTGAGAGGTGGAAGACTCAAGGTGAGACAATTTAAATTCCTCCCTATAAGTCTTTCACAAAACAACTCAAAATCAAGAATTTAAAATGCAACACCTAAGGCATCCATGTTAGATAAAAAGGTATAAGTAAAGATTTGGAATAGACCCTTCAACTTGGATAGAATCAGGTACACATACTTTTCATCTTTCTTATCTCGTCCACTCCCCTTAAATTGTGTTAACAAAATTTTAAACTTAGTGAGATAGTCTACAATAGAGAGAAAATATTCAAGATTGAGAGAAGTAATCTCAATTTCAAGCTGCATGGCTCTCATGTGATCTACTTTCCCATATAAACCCTTTATTTTAGCCCATATTTTGAATGATGAGTCACATCCATCCAAATGAAACAAAATACTATCACTCACATAACTCCGGAGCAGCTAAGGGGAATCTGGGAAGGGCAGGATGTGGAGGAATTCTGAGAGATCATATAGGAAATGTAGTTGATGCCATTTCTATCCCAATAGGTAAGTTGAATAGTCATATTACTGAAGCTACAACAGCCCTATACACTATTAAACTAGCTGTTGAATTGGGATTTTCTAAATTATGGTTGGAAGGTGATTCTTTGAATATTGTAAACATCCTAAATAACAAAAACTCAAGTTCATGGTCTATTGAGGCTATGGTGATGGAAATTAAAGCCTTAATTCTAAAATTTGAAATAGTGACCATATCCCATACGTATAGAGAAGCCAATGGGGTTGCCGATTGGATAGCAAATCTTGTTGTTCAAATAGGGCAAAAGGTGAGATGGCATAATGCATTAAATAAGCACATTGATCTCAAAGCACTTATCAATTATGATGCCATTCATTCTAAAGAGGGAAAGATCTGTAGGATTAGTAAATTAATGATTTAGAGGAGTGGACTTAAGGTGGACAGATTACCTTCACTGAACAGATACATTTATGAGAATGTAACATGGATTACGCATGTGCCAGCATATAGGTGACTTCCATTCCATGTAAAGAACAATTGGGTCCATTTTTCTGCTCTCAATGTTTGGGTGTTGTTGGAATACTGTATGTTTTTCAAAATGAAGGGTGAACTGCGTAAGTAAGAGCATAAAAATTGTGAAGAGTGGAAGGACAGACAGGATGTTTGGAAAATTCTGCAGAAAGGGAGAGTGGTAAGTTATATGGAGCGACTGCATGGGTCTAAACCCCATATCACGATGACATTCTTCAAAAATTGGGTGGATGACAAAGTAACTCTCCATGGTGTTACAGTCAAGCTAACAGAGGAGTTCATCACCGAGGTTATAGGGGTCCCTATGGAAGGCATTAAATTCTCTAAGTAGACTAGCATCTCCAATGTGGCTTTCAAGAAATTTCTAAAAATGGATGCAGAGGAGAAGCAATTGGAAAAGAGTGGAGATTTCTTCGACCTGGAGTAGATAAAAGGAATCGAGAGAGACGTATTATGTTGCATTTATGAGTATTTTATCCTAGATGGTAGAATCAAAAGAGTTCATAAATTTTATTTTGTCTTTCTTAATCATTTTAGGCATAAAGACAGAATTTCTTTCCCCTTCTATTTGTGCTTTTCACTGCTTCAAAGTTTGTTTGCTCATAGAAAGAAGGAATCTCGACCAATCTTGCATGAAGGACTAATTCTTATCATAGAGGGCTATTGCAAAAATAATGCTATAGTTTTGAATCCTTATTCTGATAAAAATAAGGATTCACAGTGTAAAAAGAGTGGAAAAGTAAAGGGGAAAGAAGAAGTAAAACCTAAACCCCCCAGTTTTAAAAAATAGAATGCTGAAGAGGAATCTGAGTGGGAAAGCACAGAAAGTTCTGAGAAGAATGTTTTGGAGGAGGAAGAAGGGACGAAAACTGGGGATTTTAGTTCAAACCTAGAAGGGTATCAAGAAAATGAAGATAAAAGTGAGAAAGAAAATGAAGGGGATAAAATAGAGGACCATACAGAATAGAATAATTTTAATCATGAAGATAATCAGACTGTGGTGGGGGGAAATGATAAAGACACAAATATTTTACCTGATGATCTAGCTTTGACAAGAGAAAAGGAACATCTGGTTCTGAGTTCCAATCAAGCTATGGAGATTAGAGAACAAGAAAAGAATGATCATGAACAGCATAAAGATCCTGCAGAGGTAAAAGAGGAGAAAATGAAGGAAAGGGAGGATCCAATTGATAAGGATGAGTCCTTTCCACAGGAGAATGTAGATGACAGTTGTGACGCTCGGCAGAAGGACACTAAGCCCTCCTTCATGAATTCAGCCAAACTCAAAGCTGATGCAATTTTCCAAGTTGATTCATGGATGTATAAGGAAATGATGGAGCTGAAAAAGAAAGTTGAAATAATGCAACATAACCAAGAAGCTAATAGAATCAAAATCAATAATTTGGAGAAGCAAATGAGTGATATTCCAACTAAACTTAAGGATTATGAGAATAATCTGAGAAGGCTCATCAAAGAAAGTAGAATGAAAATGGAGGAGGTTACTTCTAGCATTTGTGCGGCTGTAGCCAACCTTGGAAAATGAGCTAATGAAGAAATAAAATCTTTGGAGGGGCCTAGTAAGAGGACTAGGTAGAGCTCGAGGAAGAAAGCCTAGCAAGAAGCTGCTACATCGACTGCAATATCTATACAGGATACAACAATGGTTGGAAATGAGGCTGTGAAGATGATCCTAGAATTAGAAGACTAAGTTATTCTTTATTGCTATTGATTTTATTCTGGTCCTTTCTGTTGGATGTTATAACTGGTTTTAAAATTTGGATCTTAGTTTTTAAAACTTATTTTGAGTTTTTAGGTCTCTGTAAAACTTATGAACTATTTTATGTTTTTGGTCTGTGGTTTCAGGTCCCTGTAAAACCTGATTTTGATACTATTTTGCAGTAAGTTTTAGGAATGTTCTTCCTATTGGGTGTTATTGCTTCATCTTTCTTCCTTTGTTAAAGGGTTTCAAGGTCCCTTCAAAACCTGCTTTTACCTTAATCTAAAACTCTGGATCAAACCCATACACTCTTCAAATTTTTAATAGTGCTAAATTTTTTCATATTATCTAGTGAATTATCGTTGAACTTCATTTAGTAGGGACCATAATCCTTTACGTTTAATGATTGTTTCCATTCCAGGTCTTCATGTATGGTAATTATGTGTAGTCAAAGGATCACATTGATCTAAAATAGAAGAATAAGATATGCTAAAAAATCACCAAAGAGAATAAAGAATGTAAAAGGGTTCCAAAATTTGTACTGAGATAACCCCCAAAGATTTGTATTGAGCCCCCCTAAATTTGGCACTTTATAAAAGTAGTGCATTTTTATAAATAGATGACACCAATAGATAGAGATTTGAAAACCATACACTTTTGAAAATAACTGAACTCAATTCTAAGTTATGGTTCAAGAGATATAGGCTTTACAAATTCCCATAAATAGTTTAAAATTATAACAATTACACTACACACTGATTTTTGTGACCAAAATGATAATGAACCTAGCCTTCTAACCACTCATTGGAGTTGAAATTTCACAATGGATGTCCTCAAACCAAGAAAAGGGAAAAATAATCTATTGGTGACCCCTATACTCATGCAAGTGAAATATACTTCCTCTAAAATTAAAAATACAATTATTAAAACAAATAACAAATAAAAATTTGTTTTTGAGAGGATTAAAAAATGGATTATTGTTGTCTTTAGCTGAGAATGTCACTTCCAAGGAACCTCTAGGATTGTGTGAAAGAGGTGTTTCCTTCTCAATTACATATGTGGTGAGCTCAAGCATTGTAGAATATAACTAGAAGAGAAATGATCCTACAACCCACTGAATAATTATTGGGAGACGCGCTCCTATTAGACTTGGGTGATGTGCTCTTGATAGACCTATAAACACAAAAATACATATGATTTCCTTCCAGCACAGACAAAAAGGGCAATGAAAATCTCTAAAAAAAGGCTAGAAATGAATGGAGTGTAGACTTGGCAAATAGAATAAAGGCTTTGTAAATGGAACACAAGCTTTTGTAGATGGAATGCAGGGTTTTATAGATGGAATGCAGGCCTAGATCCTCCTTCTAACACACCTGCAATAATGATCTCCTTATAACGTAGTAAAAATAATGACCAATCCTTCCAACACACCTATGCAAATGCACTTATCATTTCAATGCAGTCTACACAAAAAAATTCACGTAGATAGCAAAAGAAAGATGTGACTTAACTCAGTAAATAACATATATGATCCCCTCAAACCCTAATGCAACTCCAAAAAAGGCCAAAAATTAATGGAATAACACACTACAAGGAAAATAATAAGACTAGAAATGAAAGAAGATGCTACAAGAAACTTCCAATGCCACCTAGATCCTCTTATCTCCTTCTAATCCACTTGCATCAATCTCCTAAAAGTAGAAAGGTGCCTTCCAACTATAATGCACCTTCAATTCTCTAATGCACCAGAAAAGGACACCACCTATGCAGACCTAAAATAATCTCCTCCAAAAAGGATGCAGACCTCCAAAATACCACAGATGGTAGAGATGATGAATAGTGTTGAGGTCTACAATTATCTAAAAAAAATTGTATCAAACAAATGGATGGTGGAAATCCTTCAAGGCTATAATACATATAAGGAATGAGAATAATATCACTCCAAGAACCCATAAATTTGAAGCATTCACAACAAAAGCATCACAAGAGGTTGCAATGATGAAATGTAAAGACAAGGTAAATCATACGATATTCATAGTAAGAAATACAAGTACAATAGTTAGACCTTGCATAATTAGGTAAGAAAAAATAAGAAACAAGCCTAACTAACCAATGTGAGATAAATCCACAAAGGACAACACTAGGAAAAGACAAAAAACTATCTAGAACCTAGTAAGCATGAGAATAATATATACTAACAAAAAATGTTCAACTTAATTATTGAAAAGTTTTAAATATTTCAATGCATATAAAATTAGGTGTTTTGATTGGTAGAGTAAAGATGGTTTAATCAAAAGATAAAGGTCAAATTAAGCTTATAATAATCCCTTTGGGACTAATAATACCTGCTAAATCTATCATTTGTTATGGATTATATATGATCTAATTTTCATTCAACTTGTAATTTACACTTAAAATGTTCAAAGATACAATTTTTTGTGTCAATTTTTGGCCTTTAATTATACCATAAATCAAGTGGAAGTAAAAAATGTTGATAACCTAGTGAAAGATTAGCTCACATCATCTTAGGTGTGAAACCAATAGGTGGACAATGCCTAAGGAGAAATAGGAAATGAAAACATGCCTATTTGTGACAAGGGGATAGTGGAGACAAAATGACACTACATTATGGAGTGCCCAACATATAGTGGCATCCGTATCAAGTACAATGATACTTTAGAGGTAGAAAACCTAACTAACTTATTTGAGGAGGCAAGGCTAGACAAAATAACAAGTTTTCTAATCAAGATCCAAACTAAAAGAGATAACATCAAAAAGGGATTGAGAATTTTGAAAGACTAATAAAATAATTTATATCAAACAATTATGTTAATATGAAATAACCTTGTTAGACTACTTGGTCCCACACACTTTTTAATCTCATGAATAATATTAAAATCTTTCATTTCAATTCATTTGCAAATGAACTAGGGGAAGCAGATCAATTATTAGATAGAGTCACATTTAAGGTTAATCATTTCAATTTTTGAATGGATTGGTATAATTAGCAGTCACATGATCAAACATTTTAGACTTAAGTAGCTTAGCATTTTAATGTCCACTATTGTTTGTCTCAACTTGGATGGTTTTAAGCTTATGCATTTAACCTTGTTGATGGAATAATTGGAATAATGAATATAAATGTGATTAATTAATGGTCTAATTTTTGAAACAAATTGGATGTGTGTGTGTTTTATAATGTTAATGGTGTGGCTTTTCATGAAGTCCAATCACTTTCGAATTCACATTTTTAGATTAAAAAGATCTTCTACCGATTAAATATTAAATTTATTATGATGAAATGATGTTGTGTAAAATATGTGAGACCCTAAAGTTAAGAGTCCCAAATACTTGTTCCCTTCTCCTAACTTTGCTAATGTCACAAGGTTATTTTCACTGTTTCATGTACATGAACAATTTTTTTAAAAACTAAAGTTTACCCAAAACAAAAACCAATAATAATAATAATAATAATAATTTAAAAAAAAATAATGTGGCATGAAGTTATTTGAAAAAATTATTAAAAATTACAATATTTAAAAAAAATTGTCAGGGTCTTCTTTGACCTTCGCCCTGCTTACAGAGCAAAATTCATATGGTGTGGGGTAAAGAAGTGACTGCAAGTAGGGCTTTTTTTCATTTAAATTTCAATTAGACTGCACATTTCATATTATGGAAAAAAAAAAGCACCAATCTATGAAAAGAATAACAATTCTGAGACTACAAAGTTTGTAGATAATTATATAACTTGTGACACAAACACCCTAAATTCAAACATAGTTAAACTACACAAACATTATCAGTGAGCATTTTATTGCAGATACAATTTTTGTGCTATTATAATGTGTTTGATACTTATTGCTTATAAATAAATTTCCCATTAAGGTATGCATTTCATATCATATGAAATTGGTGGTATAGTAAACAAAGATTTCAACTATATGAAGGAGCGTGTAGATGAACTAGATAAGAAAAACCTTAATTGTTTGTTTAGCATTGTGGAGGAAGGACATTTGGGCAAAACATTTGCTTCTTACAACTTCAAAGGAAAATACACTCTCAAAACAAAAGCTGAATATCTATTTAAATAGATACGTTACTATGATAACCTCCTTAATATTACCTATGACAAAAATTAAAAAAAAGGAATTGAACAATATTATCTTTATCTTTAAGATGATTGAAAACTATCTCATTATCAACTCTATTTTATATTATTAAACTTATCATCCTCTTCAAAACAATCAAAACTTATCTCCTAATCAACTCCACCTTACACTATTAAACACACATATATTTCCTTTTATAAATAATTGTCACTACTACAATATAACCTTGAAAAACTCACATATACCGTGATACATGTTTTTTTCAATTTCCCTAGACAAGAATACCACATACTTATGATCATGTTACTTTTCCTTAATTTTATTTCTTTTCCAATTTCAATTTAATTTTATCTTTTTAAATATATGTCTATGAAAAAGATTATATATTTTTTAATTAATAGCATATTTTATAGTTTTAAAAATACCTTTGGTTAACTATTATTTTAAAATATATATATATATATTTTTTTTAAAATAGAAGTATCTTCAATTTTAATTGGGACACTGCAATTCCGTCTAGCAACTTTTATTAGAGTGAGTGGAAATGAGACTAATCTTGTGAGGGTTGTCAATAAAACCCACAGACCAAATAACTTTAAAAATCTAAACAACGAAACTTGTAAAATAAAATATTTAAAATATATTTTTATATTTTTTAATCAATTATGCAGGAAGGGGTTGATTCTTTAAGAAAATGGAGAAGAAAAAAATTGACTTTCCCTAGTATGTAACAGAGCCGACGATGCTAACATCTGTTCCTTGATTCCCTTCATCATCATTCTGTAAAATAAAATATTTCTCTGAAAAGTAGAGTAAATACAATTGGAAACCCTAAATACTCCATTATAATTGAAGAGTCCAAATTTTCATCTGCCTTTCAATGGTGGAATAAATCATGGAACGCCCTGATTTAATTTAATTTTATTTTATTGAAGTGACGGGAATGGTGGGTGATTGGTATTAAGGGAAGACCAGGCACTATGACAGTGATGAGGTGGCTTCCCTGTGTCCTCACATTCCTTTTGCCAAGCTGTTCGTTTATGTATTGTATTTACAAAGTATTTTATTGTGTAATTTTAATTTTTTTTTTATTAAATAGATATTTTGAAGTGTTTTAATAATAAATTGATTTTAATTAAGTTAATATTTAATATTTATTATTTTATTTTTTTAATTTATTAAACATATTATTTTATTAAAGAAAATGTTTTGAATAAAAGGTAATAATTTTTTTATTAAAATAAATAAAAGTGTCATGCACTAAGTTCTTAAATTATTATGATAAATTATTCCATAGTGACAATATTTGTTGTTAATATTTAATAGTGAGTCTTCTTTTGCTTCAAGCATTAATTTGCCCACTAAAACATCCCTTATTTCTATCCAAGATCCTAACATTACAAGGCCAGTTTCGTCCAAATGACGGAGTAAGTGAGCATCTAAATGAAGTATTTCTCTAGTAATTATTTCAGGGCCCTGGGTCGTCAGATAAACTCCAATTTCGTATCTTACGATCTGGAAAGAAGTGAAACTATCTTCATATACTAGACGTTCACTAATAAGTATTGCGTCTTCAAAATTGTATCCTTCCCATGGCTAACACTACCTATATTTGTACATGTGGAATGCAAGTGGATCATAATTGTTAACAAATTGGCAATTGCAAAATACATGCTTGGTCTAGAGGATAGAATGCATATTCATTTTTGCAATGTTAATTCCTTGTCAACAGTAGGCGACTTGGCATGGCAAAAATGCATGTGTGGTTTGGAGGATAGAATGCAATGTCATTTTTACATTGTTAATTTTCCCTAACCATGGTTGATAGGAAATAACTGTTGACATTGTGCACCCAATATTAGTGTGATTTTCATGTTGGGTTTTTTAGCTTCTTTCTAGAATATGGAAGAATAAGTTCTCTATGATCTAGGTCTCTTACTTAGAGCCTAGAAAGACTTGTTTCGGATGGTTCTTGATGAATCAAAAATTACTTGTAAATAATGTGATAGCCAAATTTATCATTTATTATGGTTTATGGAGTATATGCAGGTAAACTATTTGTAAATAATGTGATGGTCAAAGTTGGTATTTATTCTTGTTTGTGTAGTATATGTGGGTAAAGTGTAAGTATTTAGCACATTTTATTTTATTGTTTATTTGTAAAATGATTTGTTTATCTATCTATCTAACGAGCTCGATTTTTTAATCTCTTACAAGTTAAAAAGGTGTGAAAGTCTACCAAATAGAAGAGAGTCACATTTCAATTCCATATAACTAATTTAACCAAAATAAGTTAATGGAAAAGAGTAAGAATTGCTCCAATCATTGAGTAGTTGGGAAAGACACTATGATAAGAGACATTATAATTCTTAATTTTTTTTCTAAAAATTTGATCAAATATTTAATTATATCAATTTAAAAATAAATAAATAATTTAAAAACTATCTAAAATAAGTAATATCTACATACACAACCTACGAAACAAAATTGTAGTGAATTTAATTTGAATGACCACCAATACATAATATGTTAACAGAATTAATAATAATAATTTTAAATTTGAAGAAATTGAAATTTAATAAAGTAAATTGGAAATTACTAATGATATGTCACACATGTATTAGATTGCATTTAACTAAATTGACTTAACTTCACAAAATCAATAATTTGTGCTATAGCCAACAGTTCTAAAGAATAACACACAACCAAAACACAAAACCAACAATGAAATATGGTTGTGTTCTTCATTAAAATTGAACATCATGCAATACAAAGCAATGGGAGTGGACATTAAATCGAGTGTGGCTAGGGGATCTCATTGTTTTCCTTCTCCTGGTTTCTATATTGGTTTATATCGTATAAGGATTATAATGAGACAAACAGGGCACTTAAAGTGAAATCCGATGAAAAGCATCGTCGAACCTTGACCGAAACGAAAAAAAAAATGTAACATGTAAATAGACAATTGTTCCTCGTGGCATTCGCTCTTTCCAATGATTTTGGCCAAAATTTCATTCTCCTACCAACATTTTGGTCGGCCCTCCCACATCCCAACATGATAGAATGATTAAGCCCCATGCCTGTTCAGCACATAAGTAGTTTCATAGAGAAAATTTTATTAAACCCTACACAACCTTTTTGTAAAAGTTAATCTTCAGCTTTACTATAAATGATTCCTGTTTTACACAGACATGTTTCACCATTAGTGTGTAACAATTCCAGTCCTACAGACTGCAAAGCTTATAAATCAGATCTTACAACGGTCTCCATATGATTCAGGCGATTCTTATGAGCTCAAATTTTTAATCTCTAAATGTAAGTAAGTAAAAAAAAAGAGTAAAACACAACCCAATCTTCCATGGTATGTAAACAACACCTGATTGTGGGCACATAAATTTGTCATAGAGCAGTATTTAAAAAAAAAAACCCAACACCCATAAAACAATAGTCGGTATATGTCTTGTCTTTCAAAAAACAAGAGTCGCAGCTAAGCCCCACAGGTTGCACATGAGTTGTAGAATCATATCCAACCACTTCGATGCACATTTGTGAATGCTCGTTGTAGTCCCAGTAACATCTAGGAATACTCCTATATGAATGACATGTTTAAAGAGATCTAAAACCTGAGACCCAGAGTTACCCTCTTATAGAGTCTGGAATGGGTACATTTGGGTACAGAAGAGATCATTTAGTGATAAAGAAAAAACACAAATCGGAATCTTACCTTATTTTGTACGCTAGTAAAAACACAAATCGGAATCGCATTGAATAAACAATATATAATGAGGTCAACTCCCGAATCGAATTCCAGAGTGCTACAGCTACTTGGGTAAGAGCGCACAACTTAATACACAACAAAATGCGAGGAAAAGTTTTCATGAAGAAATTTATTTAACAAACTTCTTTACTTATTCGGTGGATTTATTCAACCAACACACTGTTTTGATCGTCAGAAGATGCCTCGTCTCCGAAAGGAGGAAATGTAACAGTAGAAGAGCACCTGTTGTGTTTGATGCCACTTTTGTAGTTTGGCATCCTCTGAAGCAGGTTTTCCTGTAAGAGGATAACAGCATCCTCTCTGCGTACCACACTACGATACAGGCCACTGCATCAACGTCCCATTTATTTAGCCAACCGAAACAAATATATATGGGGAAAAAAACAAGAAACTTCAGAAATATGTACCTGCTGCCCGAAATAATAGAAATCAAAGGAACTTGCAGTGGCAACAACGGAGCATTGAAATAAAAACGCCAAAATTATGAGACGCTGGAGAGGACTGTAACTTCCCAGTGTGTTTTGTAGATGAAATGCAGGTAGCGCATGAAATATATTTAAAAGCTTCAGATGAGGATTGATGAAGCAGCAATTATTATGATATTTGGAATACATTACACGTTAAAAGTGGTCCATGAGATGGTGTTTCTATGGTCTCTGAAGTTAATTCGAAGTGTGTTATATTAAACTCTGTAGAATATTTTTACATTAATATTTTGAATTATATTTTTTAAATTATTATTAAATGAGAAAATAAAAGAATATTGTGAATTGTTTCTTTTTTTTTAAATCTGATAATGGTTCAAAAAGTGTAAATTAAAAAAAATTGTAAATCATCTTTTATTTTTTTATTTGATAGTGGTTCAGACAACGTGAATGAGAGAATAGTATGAATCATTTTTTATTTTTTATTTCATAATAATTTAGGGAATGTAAATAAGAAAATAGTATAAACCATCTCCCCTTTTTTAATGAGATAATGATTAAATAAATGTGAATAAAAGAATAGTTATTTTTTAATCTGATAATAATTCAGAGATGATGAATAAGAAAATAATATGACCGATTTCTTATTTAATATTTGTTCAGAGAGTATGATCTTAGATATTAATTTTAAAAAAAATTAGACGATTTAATTTTATATATCTATCTCACTATAACAAAACGCATGTTTTTCCCCTTAAGAAACCCAATCATGTTGTATAAGTTTACTACAACAATGAAAGCAACTAAATTATTTCTTAAATATTTTACCATTTATATTTTTAATTAAAAATATTTTACTATATATTAATTAAAAATATAATAAAAAATAAATTTAAAGATAGTTTATGAGAAAAAATTGGTTAGTTGATATTTACAATTTAAAATTAATAATAAAAATATAAAAATTTGAAAATAATTAATCAAAACTTATAAAATATTATGATTTTTGAGAGGTGGAAGACTCAAGGTGAGACAATTTAAATTCCTCCCTATAAGTCTTTCACAAAACAACTCAAAATCAAGAATTTAAAATGTCACACCTAAGGCATCCATGCTAGAGAAAAAGGTATAAGTAAAGATTTGGAATAGACCCTTCAACTTGGATAGAATCAAGTACACATACTTTTCATCTTTTTTATCTTGTCCACTCCCCTTAAATTATGTTAACAAAATTTTAAACTTAGTGAGATAGTCTACAATAGAGAGAAAATATTCAAGATTGAGAGAAGTAATCTCAACTTCAAGTTGCATGGCTCTCATGTGATCTACTTTCCCAAATAAACCCTTTAGTTTAGCCCATATTTTGAATGATGAGTCACATCCATCCAAATGAAACAAAAGACTGTCACTCACATAACTCCGAATCAAACCCATACACTCTTCAAATTTTTATTAATGATAATTTTTTTCATATTATCTAGTGAACTATGGTTGAACTTCATTTAATAGGGACCATAATCCTTTACGTTTAATGATTATTTTCATTTTAGGTCTTCATGTATGGTAATTATGTGTAGTCAAAGGATCACATTGATCTAAAATAGAAGAATAAGATATGCTAAAAAATCACCAAAGAGAGTAAAGAATGTAAAAGGGTACAAAAATTTGTACCGAGACAACCCCCAAAGATTTGTATTGAGCCCCCCTAAATTTGGCACTTTATAAAAGTAGTGCATTTTTATAAATAGATGACACCAATAGATAGAGATTTGAAAACCATATACTTTTGAAAATAACTGAACTCAATTCTAAGTTATGGTTCAAGAGATATAGGCTTTACGAATTCCCATAAATAGGTCAAAATTATAACAATTACACTACACACTGATTTTTGTGACCAAAATGATAATGAACCTAGCCTTCTAACCACTCATTGGAGCTTAAATTTGACCACGGACGTCCTCAAACCAAGAAAATGGAAAAATAATCTATTGGTGACCCCTATACTCATGCAAGTGAAAGATACTTCCTCTAAAAGTAAAAAATACAATTATTAAAATAAATAACAAATAAAAAGTTATTTTTGAGAGGATAAAAAAATGGATTATTGTTGTCTTTAGTTGTGAAGGTCACTTCCGAGGAACCTCTAGGATTGTGTGAAAGAGGTGTTTCCTTCTCAATTACATATGTGGTGAGCTCAAGCATTGTAGAATATAACTAGCAGAGAAATGATCCTACAACCCACTGAATAATTATTGGGAGATGCGCTCCTATTAGACTTGGGTGATGCGCTCTTGATAGACCTATAAACACAAAAAAAACCTATGATTTCCTTCCAACACAGACAAAAAGGGCAATGAAAATCTCTAAAAAAAGGCTAGAAATGAATGGAGTGTAGACTTGGCAAATAGAATAAAGGCTTTGTAAATGGAACACAAGATTTTGTAGATGGAATGCAGGGTTTTATAGATGGAATGTAGGCCTAGATCCTCCTTCTAACACACCTGATATAATGATCTCCTTCTAACGTAGTAAAAACAACCACCAATCCTTCCAACACACCTATGCAAATGCACTTATCCTTTCAATGCAATCTAAAAAAAAAACTTCACATAGATAGCAAAAGAAAGATGTCACTTAACTCAGTAAATAACATATATGATCCCCTCAAACCCTAATGCAACTCCAAAAAAGGCCAAAAATTAATGGAATAACACACTACAAGGAAAATAATAAGACTAGAAATGAAAGAAGATGCTACAAGAAACTTCCAATGCCACCTAGATCCTCTTATCTCCTTCTAATCTACTTGCAACAATCTCCTAAAAGTAGAAAGGTGCCTTCCAACTACAATGCACCTTCAATTCTCTAATGCACCAGAAAAGGACACCACTTATGCAGACCTAAATTAATCTCCTCCAAAAAGGACGCAGACCTCCAAAATGCCATATATGGTATAGATGATGAATAGTGTTGAGGTCTACAATTATCTAAAAAAAATTGCATTAAACAAATGGATGGTGGAAATCCTTCAAGGCTGTAATACATATAAGGAATGAGAACAATATCACTCCAAGAACCCATAAATCTGAAGCATTCACAACAAAGCATCACAAGAGGTTGCAATGATGAAATGTAAAGACAAGGTAAATCATATGATATTCATAGTAAGACATACAAGTACAATAGTTAGACCTTGCATAATTAGGTAAGAAAAAATAAGAAACAAGCCTAACTAACTAATGTGAGATAAATCCACAAAGGACAACACTAGGAAAAGACAAAAAATTATCTAGAACCTAGTAAGCATGAGAATAATATATACTAACAAAAAATGTTCAACTTAATTATTGAAAAGTCTTAAATATTTCAATGCATATAAAATTAGGTGTTTTGATTGGTAGAGTAAAGATTGTTTAATCGAAAGATAAAGGTCAAATTAAGCTTATAATAATCCCTTTGGGACTAATAATACCTGCTAAATCTATTATTTGTTATTGATTATATATGATCTAATTTTCATTCAACTTGTAATTTACACTTAAAATGCTCAAAGATACAATTTTTTGTGTCAATTTTTGGCCTTTAATTATACCATAAATCAAGTGGAAGTTAAAAATGTTGATAACCTAGTGAAAGATTAGCTCACATCATCTTAGGTGTGAAACCAATAGGTGGACAATGCCTAAGGAGAAATAGGAAATGAAAACATGCCTATTTGTGACAAGGGGATAGTGGAGACAAAATGACACTACATTATGGAGTGCCCAACATATAGTGGCATCCATATCAAGTACAATGATACTTTAGAGGTAGAAAACCTAACTAACTTATTTGAGGAGGCAAGGCTAGACAAAATAACAAGTTTTCTAATCAAGATCCAAACTAAAAGAGATAACATCAAAAAGGGATTGAGAATTTTGAAAGACTAATAAAATAATTTATATCAAACAATTATGTTAATATGAAATAACCTTGTTACACTACTTGGTCCCACACACTTTTTAATCTCATGAATAATATTAAAATCTTTCATTTCATTTCATTTGCAGATGAACTAGGGGAAGCAGATCAATTATTAGATAAAGTCACATTTAAGATTAATCGTTTCAATTTTTGAATGGATTGGTATCATTGATATGGTATAATAGGCAGTCACATGATCAAACATTTTAGACTTAAGTAGCTTAGCATTTTAATGTCCACTATTGTTTGTCTCAACTTGGATGGTTTTAAGCTTATGCATTTAACCTTGTTGATGGAATAATTTGAACAATGAATATAAATGTGATCAATTAATGGTCTAATTTTTGAAACAAATTGGATGTGTGTGTGTTTTATAATGTTAACGGTGTGGCTTTTCATGAAGTCCAATCACTTTCAAATTCACATTTTTAGATTAAAAAGATCTTCTACCGATTAAATATTAGATTTATTATGATGAAATGATGTTGTGTAAAATATGTGAGACCCTAAAGTTAAGAGTCCCAAATACTTGTTCCCTTCTCCTAACTTTGCTGATGTCACAAGGTTATTTTCATTGTTTCATGTACATGAACATTTTTTAAAAACTAAAGTTTACCCAAAACAAAAACCAATAATAATAATAATAATAATAATAATAATAAATGTGGCATGAAGTTATTTGAAAAATTTATTAAAAATTACAATATTTAAAAAAACATTTGTCAGGGTCTTCTTTGACCTTCGCCCTGCTTAAAGAGCAAAATTCATATGGTGTGGGGTAAAGAAGTGACTGCAAGCAGGGCTTTTTTTCATTTAAATTTCAAGTAGACTACACATTTCATATTATGGAAAAAAATTGCACCAATCTATGGAAAGAATAACAATTCTGAGACTACAAAGTTTGTAGATAATTATATAACTTGTGACACAAACACCCTAAATTCAAACATAGTTAAACTACACAAACATTATCAGTGAGCATTTTATTGTAGATGCAATTTTTGTGTTATTATAATGTGTTTGATACTTACTGCTTATACATAAATTTCCCATTAAGGTATGCATTTCATATCATATGAAATTGGTGGTATAGTAAACAAAGATTTCAACTATATGAAGGAGCGTGTAGATGAACTAGATAAGAAAAACCTTAATTGTTTGTTTAGCATCGTGGAGGAAGGACATTTGGGCAAAACATTTGCTTCTTACAACTTCAAAGGAAAATACACTCTCAAAACAAAAGCTGAATATCTATTTAAAAATAGATATGTTACTATGACAACCTCCTTAATATTACCTATGACAAAAAAAAGAAAAGGAATTGAACAATATTATCTTTATCTTTAAGATGATTGAAAACTATCTCATTATCAACTCTTTTTTATATTATTAAACTTATCATCCTCTTCAAAACAATCAAAACTTATCTCCTAATCAACTCCACCTTACACTATTAAACACACATATATCTCCTTTTATAAATAATTGTCACTACTACAATATAACCTTGAAAAACTCACATATACCGTGATACATGTTTTTTTCAATTTTCCTAGACAAGAATACCACATACTTATGATCATGTTACTTTTCCTTAATTTTATTTCTTTTCCGATTTCAATTTAATTTTATCTTTTTAAATATATGTCTATGAAAAAGATTATATATATTTTAATTAATATCATATTTTATAGTTTTAAAAATACATTTGGTTAACTATTATTTTAAAATATTTATTTATTTTTTAAAATAGAAGTATCTTCGATTTTAATTGGGACACTGCAATTCCGTCTAGCAACTTTTATTAGAGTGAGTGGAAACGAGACTAATCTTGTGAGGGTTGTCAATAAAACCCACAGACCAAATAACCTTAAAAATCTAGACAACGAAACTTGTAAAATAAAATATTTAAAATATATTTTTATATTTTTTAATCAATTATGCAGGAAGGGGTTGATTCTTTAAGAAAATGGAGAAGAAAAAATTGACTTTCCCTAGTATGTAACAGAGCCGACGATAATAACATCTGTTCCTTGATTCCCTTCATCATCATTCTGTAAAATAAAATATTTCTCTGAAAAGTAGAGTAAATACAATTGGAAACCCTAAATACTCCATTATAATTGAAGAGTCCAAATTTTCATCTGCCTTTCAATGGTTGAATAAATCATGGAACGCCCTGATTTAATTTAATTTTATTTTATTGAAGTGACGGGAATGGTGGGTGATTGGTATTAAGGGAAGACCAGGCACTATGACAGTGATGAGGTGGCTTCCCTGTGTCCTCACATTCCTTTTGCCAAGCTGTTCGTTTATGTATTGTATTGTATTGTATTTACAAAGTATTTTATTGTGTAGTTTTAATTTTTTTTTTATTAAATAGATATTTTGAAGTGTTTTAATAATAAATTGATTTTAATTAAGTTAATATTTAATATTTAATATTTTATTTTTTAAATTTATTAAACATATTATTTTATTAAAGAAAATGTTTTGAATAAAAGGTAATAATTTTTTTATTAAAATAAATAAAAGTGTCATGCACTAAGTTCTTAAATTATTATGATAAATTATTCCATAGTGACAATATTTGTTATTAATATTTAATAGTGAGTCTTCTTTTGCTTCAAGCGTTAATTTGCCCACTAAAACATCCCTTATTTCTATCCAAGATCCTAACATTACAAGGCCATTTTCGTCCAAATGACGGAGTAAGTGAGCATCTAAATGAGGTATTTTTCTAGTAATTATTTCAGGGCCCTGGGTTGTCAAATAAACTCCAATTTTGTATCTTACGATCTGGTAAGAAGTGAAACTATCTTCATATACTAGACATTCACTAATAAGTATTGTGTCTTCAAAATTGTATCCTTCCCATGGCTAACACTACCTATATTTGTACATGTGGAATGCAAGTGGATCATAATTGTTAACAAATTGGCAATTGCAAAATACATGCTTGGTCTAGAGGATAGAATGCATATTTGTTTTTGCAATGTTAATTCCTTGTCAACAGTAGACGACTTGGCATGGCAAAAATGCATGTGTGGTTTGGAGGATAGAATGCAATGTCATTTTTACATTGTTAATTTTCCCTAACCATGGTTGATAGGAAATCACTGTCGACATTGTGCACCCAATATTAGTGTGATTTTCATGTTGGGTTTTTTAGCTTCTTTCTAGAAGATGGAAGAATAAGTTCTCTATGATCTGAGTCTCTTACTTAGAGCCTAGAAAGACTTGTTTCGGATGGTTCTTGATGGATCAAAAATTACTTGTAAATAATGTGATGGCCAAACTTATCATTTATTATGGTTTATGCAGTGTATGTATGTAAACTATTTGTCAATAATGTGATGGTCAAAGTTGGTATTTATTCTTGTTTGTGTAGTATATGTGGGTAAAGTGTAAGTATTTAGCACATTTTATTTTATTGTTTATTTGTAAAATGGTTTGTTTATCTATCTATTTAACGAGCTCGATTTTTTAATCTCTTCCAAGTAAAAAAGGTGTGAAAGTCTACCAAATAGAAGAGAGTTACATTTCAAATCTATATAACTAATTTAACCAAAATAAGTTAATGGAAAACAGTAAGAATTGCTCCAATCATTGAGTAGTTGGAAAAGACACTATGATAAGAGACATTATAATTCTTAATTTTTTTTCTAAAAATTTGATCAAATATTTAATTATATCAATTTAAAAATAAATAAATAATTTAAAAACTATCTAAAATAAATAATATCTACATACACAACCTACGAGACAAAATTGCAGGGAATTTAATTTGAATGACTACCAATACATAATATGTTAACAGAATTAATAATAATAATTTTAAATTTGAAGAAATTGAAATTTAGTAAAATAAATTGGAAATTACTAATAATATGTCACACATGTATTAGATTGCATTTAACTTAATTGACTTAACTTCACAAAATCAATAATTTGTGCTATAGCCAACAGTTCTAAAGAATAACACACAACCAAAACACAAAACCAACTATGAAATATGGTTGTGTTCTTCATTAAAATTGAACATCATGCAATACAAAGCAATGGGAGTGGACATTAAATCGAGTGTGGCTAGGGGATCTCATTGTTTTCCTTCTCCTGGTTTCTATATTGGTTTATATCGTATAGGTATTATAATGAGACAAACAGGGCACTTAAAGTGAAATCCGATGAAAAGCATCGTCGAACCTTGACCGAAACGAAAAAAAAATTGTAACATGTAAATAGACAATTGTTCCTCGTGGCATTCGCTCTTTCCAATGATTTTGGCCAAAATTTCATTCTCCTACCAACATTTTTGGTCGGCCCTCCCACATCCCAACATGATAGAATGATTAAGCCCCATGCCTGTTCAGCACATAAGTAGTTTCATAGAGAAAATTTTATTAAACCCTACACAACCTTTTTGTAAAAGTTAATCTTCAGCTTTACTATAAATGATTCCTGTTTTACACAGACATGTTTCACCATTAGTGTGTGACAATTCCAGTCCTACAGACTGCAAAGCTTGTAAATCAGATCTTACAACGGTCTCCATATGATTCAGGCGATTCTTATGAGCTCAAATTTTTAATCTCTAAATGTAAGTAAGTAAAAAAAAAGAGTAAAACACAACCCAATCTTCTATGGTATGTAAACAACACCTAATTGTAGCCACATAAATTTGTCATAGAGCAGTATTTTAAAAAAAAACCCAACACCCATAAAACAATAGTCGGTATATGTCTTGTATTTCAAAAAACAAGAGTCGCAGCTAAGCCCCACAGGTTGCACATGAGTTGTAGCTTCATATCCAACCACTTCGATGCACATTTGTGAATGCTCGTTGTAGTCCCAGTAACATCTAGGAATACTCCTATATGAATGACATTTTTAAAGAGATCTCAAACCTGAGACCCAGAGTTACCCTCTTATAGAGTCTGGAATGGGTACATTTGGGTACAGAAGAGACCATTTAGTGATTAAAAAAAAAAAAATAGGGATCAAACAATAGAATGAGTACAACAATCTAATCAATTGTGTTAAATGAACAAACACATGTTCATCTTAATAGGCATAATATTGAATAACTTGTAATCAGGATAAGATCAACACGATATAGGAAGTATATGTAAACTAATTTCAAGCAAATCTGAACTTATATCAACTTCCCTATGCAAGCTCGTTGACTAAATGGAAATAAATCACATTGTAGTATATATTACTTTGCTAAAAAAAAATGCAATCAACTGAACTATCCACAAAAAGAATTTAATATTTAGCAAAGATGCCTTCATATTTACATTTCCCTTCACAACTCACATACCAACAAGAAACCCTTCAAAATTCCATTCTTAAACAATCATTCTTCCTCTTATAAAAACTCAAGCAATGTCAATGACCTCTCAACAAACTTAAAATTATAACATTACATTCCAAACCAACAAGATAAAATCAAAGAAACATGATTGTTGAACACCTAATAATAAACAGAATTACCCATTTACTATTTATTCACCCAAAAGAACCCATGAAACCTCTTCGTGAAATAGAAACTCTCAAGAAATCATTCATGAATGCAGAAAATCAATGTAAGTTTTCAAAGTATTTTCAAAATGATCACTAAAAAATGGCAAAATCCTTATGAATCAACCTATATGCCATTTGCTAAACAAAAACCCGACATAAAATACATCATGCTTCAGGCATATTCCTATCAAAATCAGATGCAAGAGAAGGTATGTTAACAAAAACCCACAAGAGCCCATGTCCATGTCATGTCTCTTCTCCAAGGTATGCAAAAGGACCCAAATTATCAGTAAAAATCTTTTTGAAGAGGACTTTTTACAAATTCAAGATAATGTTACCATATTCAAATTACTTTCTCAACCCTAACATGCACCAGATTTCGCTTTCCTAGTCATCTTTTTAAAGAATTCCAGGGCAAAAACATAGTCAAAACAAATGCCATCTCCACAACTTAAAACCCTTTGAAACCAGATAATATGAAGAAAGCACAAAATCCTCTGCATAGGCTTAAATCATTTAACTTTAAGCCCGACAAATATATAATATAAGGAGAAGTTTACCACACAACCCCCTTTTCATTTCTTTTTATAGAGTGCAGAAAATCTATTTTTTTTTGGGATAGTTATTGGTTTTGGTGGGATTTTATTCTTATAAGTTTTTTATGGGAGCTCCAACTAGTCTGGGACACAATTGGGTTCCCAAATCCCTTTCGAAAATACCGTAAACCACTGCAACCGACCTGAAAATACTAACAATCGGTCACAACTGCCCTCCAATATTATACTGAGATTTGAAACTGAGTGGTGCTGGTAACAATCAAATCACTTTACCAACTCACCTGAATCTCATTAATACCTTCAAAAAAATCTTAATAAACCAAAAAAAATTCAAATATTATCTTAAATTCTTAAAATTCCACCCCCCACCCCAAAAAAAAACAAAAAACTCATGGACTGTAAGCTGGAAATAATCTATAAACACCACAAATCTCTCCAAATCAACCTCCAATTCAATGCCAAAACCCACATATCAGAAAATGACCAAAGAACACTCAGAATAATGAGAGAAAAATCCACTAAAATTGACTTTTCGAGAGATTTGGTTCTCGCTGCTCCCTATGCATCCACCATACCACCAAATCGATCCTCCACTTCTATGGTGCCCATTTCGGGTCCTCCACAGGACCCACAGTGTAACCCATCCTCCATCGATGATCTGCAAGGGACCTGATGCCTACAGTGTGATGCTTTTTTTGCTGCACATTGCATCTACGTTGTCTGCAGGCACGTTTAGACCCTCCCTGTAGCTCCGTCCAAAATTAGCGAGCGCATTCACCATTGCCTTGCCATCCTTCTCCACTCCCCGGGCACCTTCCGTCCTCGATTTGGCTCCTTCGCTGGTCTATTACATCCAGTCGTTGATTCCTCCCTCATTCCTTACTTATTTCAATGCTGAGAAAAGAAGATTTCTTGAATGATGTAAGAATTTTTTGAGCCTTGAAGTCAAAATTCATTATCAAATTTACTTATATTCAAAAAACCTTAAAATCATGAAACAAAAATTATAAGCTAGACTTTCTAAACGAATTATACCAGTTATGCTCTTTTGCAACATAAATCTACCAAAATCTCTGAAGGTTAACAGTAGAATTTTTCTCTGCGCATTCACATGCTTCAAGAATCAAGTGCTTGAGTCCTGAGCCCTATGCCTTGCACCTTGGGCGGCGTTGAAAACACATTTATTTTCCCTATCAACAAATATGACGTGGTATTGTGCATTACATCAGCACTTCATCTTATAATGATATGTATACAATTCTAACGAATCAAAATATAAATAAATATATTTTATAACTATTGAAAGGTTTCAATTTTTTCAATACACAAAAAAAAAATTTATTTATTTATTTATTTTAAATGGTCAAAAATAATATTAATAAGTAAAGAAAAGCATTACAAGAAAAATGGGGGGCAAAAACTTCTAGAAGAAAGCAGCAAAAACAGAAAAACTAGGCACACGTCCAACTAGACAATATTATGAACCTCCCTATCAGCCTCCAGAATTCTTTCCAAATAAGAACGTAACGTCGGGGAGAGAGACCTCCAATCCTCAATGTTTCCACCATCCAAATGCTCTGATGCCCATTTAGCCAAAAAATTCGCTGCCCTGTTCCATTCACGCGGAATGTGAGCAAAAGTAACGCTATCCATAAGCGAGCAAATCCACAAAATCTATTGCACAATCAGATATAGTTGTCAATTGACGTCCACCACTTTCCTCTTAATGAGCAGGTTAATCAAGACTTGAGAGTTTGATTCGCAGATAATCCTACGCCAACCTAACGCCTGGGCCTTCTCAAGGGCATAAAGAATGGCCTGGCCTTCCATCATGTTAATGGTTTGCAGCCCCTCAAGAACCGCAAAAAGAAAAATCACTATACCTTGAGAATCCCTTCCTATCCCTCCAGTACCCACGGGTCCCAGATTACCTCTAGAGGAACCATCCATATTTATCTTGAGAATCCCACTAGGGGGCGTTGCCACTGACCAGTCCTGAGAATCTGCTCCTTGACCTGCTTGCTCCACCTGACACACGCTGACTTACTAGTTAACTGCTGGAATCCAAGTTGCGCCACCACTTAAGCGTCATATTTGGTCAAAAGAAGGCAGATCACGCTCTTTGCTTGGATGGTTTCCTGGATCATCCCCACCACTTTCTGCCATACTTGTTGCACCATGACCCTCACCCCCCAAAAAATTTGCCTATTTCTCTCAAGCCAGATTTGCCAGAACAAAAAAATGGGGCCGCCCAGCCATATGTCCTACAGAAAGGGCATCCTTGAGGGGGGTTCTCCCATTCCATTCTAGAAATTGACCACAGATTGAGCATGAAAACATGGGCACTGTCAAACATCCCACCAATAATGCCAGAGTTGTAAGGCAAATGGGCATCGCAAAAAAAGGTGTGTTGAATCCTCCTCGGCCGCTCTACACATAACACATACAGAAGGGCCTTGGAAACCTCTCTTCTGGAGATTGTCCCAGGTCAAGCACCTGTTCCAAGCCAGCATCCAAGCAAAATAGTTGCATTTAGGCCACATGAATTTATTTCAGACCTATCTCCACCAATGCACTTCCCCCCTGCCCAATCTCTAAAGAAGTAAAGCCTGATATCCAGATGAAACTGTGTAAGCTCCCTTGGGATTGGGAGACCAAGCTAGCTCATCCTCCTGAAGAGGACTACAATGACGCCTGGAAAGGATGCTCAACAGCTCCTCATTCTCTTCCTGCGTCCCATTAATAGGCCAAGTTTTGGGATCTTTTCAGCGAGCTACCTCCACCTGTCCGTGTGTAATGTAAACTTTGAAGTCACTCACCTAAGACCAGCCAGTATCAAGGAATCTCTGACAAAGGTTCAACAAATTTGAAAACTGAGAAATGATGGGAGGATAACCATCCCAAGAGTCAGACCAAAAGAGAGCCTTGGATCCCTATTTACAAATCCAGAATAAGCCGTCCTTGATGAGAGCAGCCCCTTTTTTAAGAGTACCCCATATTGTCGAACCTTTCCCAATAAGCAAATAGTGAGGAATGTCCCTCTGAGTGGTTCCAGAGTAGTACTTCTGTGAGAGAATTCTAGCCCAAGCCTTGTCTTGTTCAGTGCACCATCGCCAATAAAGTTTGGCCGCCAAAGCAATACCATTTAAGTTCGTCTGCCTCATACCGAGCCCGCCATATTGTTTGGGGCTGCAGACAATCTCCAATCTAATAAGGCTCCATTTAGTGGAGTTCAGACTACCAGCCCATAAGAATTGTCTGGTAACCGAATCAAACTCTTTAACGATTCTCATCGGGTAAACCTGGAGCATACACCTGTAAATAGGTAAAGCCTACACCACAGATTGGATATGTTGAATCCAGCGCGTAAAGGATAACCACCTGTGTGTCCAATGATTCACTTTCACCCAAAATTTCTCCAAAATAGTTTGCCAAGATTATTTGGATGTACGGCCAGCCGAGATAGGGATACCCAAGTAAATCAAGGGGGGAGTCCCAATCTGAAAATGCAGAGTCCTTGCTATCCGCTACTGAATAGGGCCCAGAGTGTTGAATAAGAAGATGGATGACTTATCTTCATTGAACTTTTGTCCCGAGGCCATTAGATAAACATCTAACACCCTACGTAAATTAGCAGCTTCAGACATTGTGGCCATGCCCATAAGGGCAGTGCAATCAACAAATTGCAGGGGTGATTGCGCCGGCAATTCCCCTCCCCATTGTCATCCTTGGATATGTCCTTCCTCTCTGTTCCTATTGATCAACCTCCCCAAACCTTCAGCAAGGAGAAGATAAAGGTACGGAGACAGAGGATCACCTTGTCGCAACCCTCTTGTAGCACCAAAAAGCTCCGTGTGTTTTTCATTGATAAGCACTGATGACCATCTGACCTTATCAAAGGCTTTAGCCATGTCCAATTTAATGAACATCGCCTTATCTTTTGAGCTGGCCATGGAGTGAATGGACTCAACATAAATAACAATACCATCCAAGATTTGCCTGCCTTTCACAAAACCACTCTGCTCTTCTGAGATCACAACACTCAGCCCTCTTTTTAACCTATCTGCAATGATTTTAGATATAATTTTGTAAACAACATTGCAAAGGGATATAGGGCAGAATTGACTTAGCCTATCAGCACCTTCGCATTTGGGTATGAGAGCAAGATAGGTCGCATTTGTAGCCTTAAGCATTTTCTTATTCCGCTGAGATTCTTGGACAACAGCTAAAAGGTCAAGTTTGATGATATCCCAGAATTCTTGGTAGAATTCAGCTGGAAAGCCGTCAAGTCCAGTCGCTTTTCCTTTTTTCATCTGAACAATGGTTTCTTCAAGCTCTCCAAGTGTGATTGGTTTCATTAAATTTTCATTCATTTCACACGTCACCAACAACAAAATGCAGAAGAGAACATGAGCTTCTTCTGGTGATTCCCCGTTAGTATCTTCCCTGAAGAGAGTAGAGAAGTACTGCACTACCTCCTCTGAAATTGTTGGAAAAGAGTTAAGCCACTCACCTCTTTCATTGATCAGGGTTGAAATAGAATTGCCATGTCTCCTGGCTTTGGACGAATTGAAGAAAAATGATGTATTTCTATCCCCCTCCTGGAGCCATTCGACTTGAGCTTTTTTCTTCCAAAAAATTTCCTCCCGTAGCTCGCATTCCTCCAGGTCTTTCACAGCCTGTGTTTCTTCTTGCAGTAAGTCTTCAGTCAGTCCTTCTTCCCATATTATTCTCATGATACCATCAAGCTTGGTTTGTGTAGCAGCCTTAGCATGGAAAATGTTCTGAAAACTTTGGTGATTCCACCGCTTGAGCTTGTACTTCACATATTGCAGTGTTTTGGTAAAAATGTACATTGTCGTACCATGGGCAGGCCTACCCCAACGCCACCAATTGGCAACACAGTCATGTAGAGATTGATCCCACAGCCACATGAGTTGAAATTTGAATGAAGGAGAGTGCAGGTGATACTATGAGACACTATTAAGCTTGATGGGCCAATGGTCTGATCCTCTCCAGTCCAAAATTTTAGACCTTGTAGACCACATACCTCTAACCCAAAAAGCTGAGACTAGAAAATGGTCAAGTCTCTCAGCTATGCAATGTTTCCCACTCCTGCGGTTGTTCCAAGTAAACTATCCATTATTGGGCCTAACGTCAACTAAATTCAAAATTTCAATCTAGTTGCGCATTAGCAAAGCAGATGGGTCCAGCCTTGACGTGCCACCACTCTTTTCAGTCAAATCAAGAATATCATTAAAATCACCTGCCATAATCCAAGGGTGGAAGGGGGCCAAGTTACGGACAAAACTTATGTGGCCCCATAAGGGGTTTTTACCCTGCCAATCATTGGGAGCATAGATATTGGAGAAGAGAATGACTTCCCCCATCTCAAAGCTAGAAGCAATCATAGTCATGGAGTACTTAGAAGTCAGCCAGTCTATGAGGCCAATCTTTCGTGGGTTCCACAGACAAGCTAGTCCTCCTGAGTATCCGGTAGCGCCAATGCATTGACATTCTCCTTGCCTCCACAACTTGGGTGCTAGTCTGGACATGTCTTCAACTGAAAGCTTAGTCTCCTGCAAGAAAAAGACATCTAGCCTATGACTTTTAATCAGGTTGTGAACATCATTTTATCTGGGGATGTTGTTCAAACCCCTTACATTCCAAGATATTATAATCATTTCAGAGGGTTTAAAAAGTGTGCATCCAGAGTCTTTACTGACCTCGACTCCACCAAAGTCTCTCCCATTAGCTTGATCTTTTTTAGGTCCTTTTTTCTACCAGATTTCTCTCCCCCTCCTTTCTTAAGGTCTTTTTGCAAAAGTCTGAGATGAGGAGAAGATTTACTACTTCTTGTTGCCCCTGAGTCCACAATTTTTCCGGTAAGGGGCATATTTTTGTCTTCTGTAAGGGGAGCAACTGAGGAAGTCATTCCTTTCGAAATTATCAGTTGTTGGTCCATATCCATATGACAATCTCTAGCATCCTGTGTTTCAATTAAAGCCCCTAAAGCATTGGTCTCCTGAGCTGGTCCCTTAATCCCCTGGTCCAAAATCATCAACCCGAGATTCACCTCTTGCTGATTAAGGTCATCCAATATTTCAAATCTATTGAGCGAGTCATCTAATTGTCTTTCCTTCAAGGACCATTTTTGGCCTCTATTTCTATATCGGCCTTTAACCGGCATAAAACCATCAGTTTCAGGCACCTCACCTGGAATCAGACCCCTTTCATTGTCTGTACCAGAAGGAGTGCGAGTAGATTGAGCTGGCTGAGGTGCAATGGATTTCGAGGTGGGACACCATCGCTGCAAATGCCCATAAGCATGACATAGACAACAACGAAAAGGGAGGGTTTCATAATCTAGCTGTTATACCCATGAAAAAGGGCCTGCACTCATTTCAACAGCATCTCGTAATGGCTTACTAAGATCAATTTCAACACAAATGCGGGCATAAGTCATTACCTTTTTCCCTAGGAGTGACATTGAGGAACCGACTGGCCTTCTCAGCAAGGATGCAAGCAATTGGAGAGTGTCTTCTCGGCAACATTCCACCGAAAAGCAGGGCAGATGCACCCACACCGGGACACGGTTTGGTAGTTCCTCTGAAGGTATGAAACCAGCATGCCAGGGCTTGATAAACAGTCCCACTTGATTATGAAAGTAAGGACCTCCAGCAAAAAATCTTTGACAATTTGTTATACAGGTAAAAGTGACCATGAAATAGCTATTGGCCAGTAATGTAATATCCATTTCTCCTTTCGGTGCCCACGTCCTCTGAGCCCATGCTTTCAGCAATAACAGTGATGTCCTAAGCCCCATAAACTTGCAGTATAGGGAGTGATTGGAATAGTATTCAATGTCTTCAGCAATCATTTCCATTGGTATAACCAGCTTGGGCCTCTCCTTGCATCTTTCCAGATAGCCGTTGACTTTGGGGATGCGCATACTTGGTTGCTCAAGAGCAGCAAAAGAACCTAAACCTTGCAAAAATGGAGCCTTCCCACTGCTGCGCGCTCTCTGGGATGCCTACTGCAGTCCAAGCGCTTCCCTATAGCCGCACCCTGCTTTCTGCCCTATCGTGCCCTACCCTGTCGCGCCCTCCTGCTCGCCTTCATCCATTGCACCCCATGCATCGACTTGATGAGTAATGATTATTTGTGAAAAAAAAACAATAAATTTTGACTGGTAGGAAAAAGAACTAATTAACCATAAGTTAAACAAAAATGATTCTTTAGTTACCTCTTGAAAAACTAACATAAAAATAGGTTTTTTAGTATGTCAAGAGCCATATGTTGAGAGGTATGCTATTTATATAATCATTTTAAATAATATGAATTTTTATAATAAAATAATATTACATATAATAATTTAAATATTAAAAAATATATATATATAATAAAAAATATTATAAAATAAAAGTATTTATATAATTATTTTTCATTTACATTATTATGCATCAAAAATGAAAAACAATTCACATTTTATGTAACAAGTCATGTTTCAATGTAAAACAAATTAATTTAAAATAATTTGAAGCATAACATAGTCCCTAAAAAAGGGATTGTACGTATATAAATCACATTTAATTTTATAAATATATTATTAAAAATTTGAAATTAATTTTAATAAATGTTAAAAATAAAATATATTAATTTAATATTATATTTATAAAAAAAAAATATATTAAAAAAAATAGATATAAAAATGGTCAAGAAAAAACTGTTCACAATGAGTTTCGGATCCTAGATGATTGAAATACAAAATAAAATAAGATGATCAAGTTTTTGGTTATAAAGTTTTGGTACAAACATAGACTTTGGACCTAATTTTAATGTATTAGTTTAGGTATGGTTGGGACCTACTCCTAGTGGGTTTACCGCTGCTTTGTGTAATCATGCTACTTGGATGGCAAGTAGATCATCAATGTACTACTGTTTCTCTCAGGGGCAAGTCATCTTCATTATTGTATTATTTTACCACTTTAAATGCTTCATAGATTTTGGACCTAATTTTAATGTATTAGTTTAGGTATGGTTGGGACCTACTCCTAGTGGGTTTACCGCTGCTTTGTGTAATCATGCTACTTGGATGGCAAGTAGATCATCAATGTACTACTGTTTCTCTCAGGGGCAAGTCATCTTCATTATTGTATTATTTTACCACTTTAAATGCTTCATAGATTACTGTATAGTGGGGAAATTGTCCACATAGAGCTCTCAAATAAAATGTTGTGTCCATGTATTTTTGGTTTTTTCCGTAGTAGAAAAAAAATGGAGCTTGAGTCTTGTCTAGGGCTGCCATTATGATAATCATTTGAATTGGATACTTGACTTTATAAAGGAGGCAAAGGAAGCAAAAATATTTATATATTCAATTCTATAACTATTTAATTGTAAATAGCATTAAAATATATTTAGGATCATATAAGTTTCTTCGATAGACATTGAGACTAAACTCTAATGAATAGTATGTGAGAATTAATTGCTCATCAATGCTCCTTGATGACTATCTTTCTATTTGAATTTAATTGTATGACTTGTGTTGTGTGATCATTTTTGACAGGGGTCAACTTATCGTAGCATTTTGGAAGTTGATTCAATTCTTTGGGTTTTTAATATTCATGAATGCCCAAAATTTAGACTGATGTATTATTACATGTCCTATTTAAGAGGGTTTCTAGTACCACATGGTAAAACATCATAATATTATGGTCTAGGTATCATTTTATTTGAGTAGTGCATTATGTTTGCTAATTTTTGACTATGTTAGGAAGGGACACATGTCACCATGCCACATCATATCAATATTTTTCTATTTGTTTTACAAAACTCAAATCTTGTAAGTGCATGGAGATGTGATATTGAGACACGTGGAACCATCACACATAGTTGCATTATCATAAACAACTGTATCTTAGAGTTTTGAACCATAATGTGTGAAGCTAAGAAAATTGGACTTGTGGTAGCTTCTCACATCATCATGTTGTCCCAAAAACATTTAGAAAAATTCTTTGGAACTAGGATTTATGAGTGTGCAGAGGTTTAGCCATGTGGACTATGAAACTGTGACATGTGGTGATTTATGGCGATGTCACAAACTATGTATAAGTTTAACTTGGTACATCATAGTGCAAATATATGAAAATGCAAGTGTGTGGGTATCACTTTCATGTCACGTTGCTCCCAAAAAAATAAAAATGGAAGGGTTTTTTAGTGATTTTTGATATTCTGAGACTCATTGCAAGACGCAAGGAGGAGAGCATACACCATTGTAGGCCTCGGGTGACACTCAAACAAGACAAAAGTTGATTAACCAATTAATAAAATGTGATATATACAAAATATATACAAGATAGTTTTAAAAATGCTAAAATCTTTAACAGGGGTCTTGCAAATCAAAAGATTAGTAGTTTTAGTTTGGCAATCTTGAGGGGCAACCTGCAAGACAAGATGTTAAATAAAGACAAATATGTGTAAAAATGCAACATGTAAGACAAGTGGTTATTAGTCTTAAGCAAGATAAAATTACCACCAAATTTGCCCCTCTAAAATCTTAAGCCAAATGTTAATAAAATAATCCTTAATAAAGACATTGAAAAAAATCATAAGTTTTGCACTATAAATTTTTAGAATGAGGGGCCATGATGCTAGGGTTTGGGGGTAGTAGCCCCCAATGGGGTCAAAGGGTAGCACCCCTTACAGGTGTAGACACTAATATTGTGTCCACCCCCCCTTGGTCTAACATCTCCTAACTCACACTCTATTAATTTAAAATAAATTATCTATTTTAAATTAATCATCCCCTCACCTTGACACCTCACCTAGCCACCTCGCCTAAGACTATTTCTTACCCTATGACTCACCCCATGACTAAGTCCTTTAAACCATAACTACTTAAGACCTATTCCAACCTTCTAACTAACCCTCGTGCCTAATATACCCGTCTTTTGACCATTTTCCAATGACAATTGCACTTGGCAGGTGGAGAAATGGGCAAAAGGCTTAAAATAGCCCTTTTATCCATTCTTTAGCCACCAACATCGGTCAACTGTCGACCGATGCCGGTGGAATCACTGACGTCGGTTACTTAAACTAGGTTTCTAACCTTGAGTTCACCCTGGACTCTTTGATATCACGTGCATGCTTTGAGACCAAGCATCAAAAATCTATTATCGCTCTCCAGGCTACAGAAACTCTACAGAAATCACTCCACACATTGGATTGGAAACATTGTATGAGATCTTCGACATCAGCTGTAATAGGAATAAGCATCGTGACACCCTTTGATCTTCACCTAAAAGCTAAGTATTCTTCTGGTATCTATTTCACAATTTTAGAATAACTTAGTAATTAGTTCTATTTGTTATTTCTGAATACTGTGAAAGAAACCCGACTTCCTTCGTGGAAGGGTTGAAAAGCCTTCCTCTGACTTTTGTCCTATTATCACACCTACCCCCTACCTTTTCTCCTTCCTCAGACTCTATCCTCCTTCTCGTAACTTTACACAAACCCTCCAACTCCCAGAGTCTTCTGTCCATCATAGAAACAACTTGAAACTCATCCCAAGAATTATTGCCCCTACTGACATCGGCAGTATAATTGACGTTGGCACCTTCTACTACTGACATCAGCAACATTACCGATGTTAGTGACTGTGTAGACCAGAACCCACTCAAACAGCCCCTAAACCAGACAAAACCCTTTAACCAACATTTTGAGACTCACAGATTATAGGAGACAGGTACACATCATTCTACCTTTTCATTTCTATAAGTCTTTATCATTTCATTTTATACAAATCTCTTTGTCTTAAATAGTGGACTGTCATCCCTCATGGAGCTTTACACTTTCGAGACCAAGCGCGTAGCTTGGAAGTCCACTTTATCTTATTCTAACATTTCCTTTGTTTAGAGTCTTATTCTTATCTACAGGTGTCTTCCTCCACAGCCAAAGAGGAGCTCCTTTAACGTCTAGATACAGTGCGCAACTTAATCTGGGTACGTACAAACCCCTAGCCTTCAACCTTTAGTTTCTTCTCTCTTTTGAATATAATTAGCACAAAAAATGTAGAGAAACATTCTGGCATGCCTGATGGGACCTTGGAATTTTTCTTGAGTTCATTTCTTCTAAAAAGCAAACTTTTCATATAGTTGCATTAGGGAAAATTTTCTCTTCTTACTTCTTCTCCTTCTATCTTTTTATTTTAAAAAGAAATCATAAGCAAAAGTTAAAAAGAACTTCTTTCTTTTTCTTCTTGTCACTTTTTCCTTGCATCTTAGAGTAGTGAAAATTCATACTCTTAACCTTTTCCCCACTTGTTTGCATCTGAACAAAACATTTCAATTTGAGTTAAAAACATTATTGCATTTCATTTCTTCTTGAATGCATATTTAGCCCTCTCACTTAGTAATTACAAACGCGTTATGAATAAAGCGTAGTACACATATGTTACACAACCAGATCACAAGCACATCAAATTAAATATTTTAACATACTTGAGACAAGGCCCGTCTAGGATTTCATCACCTAGTGGATACCTTACCCTTCCTGGCGATCCCACTTGGACTTCACTACCAAGGGGAGGACCCACTCTGTTCTCTGGCAGAGTATAAACTATAGGCAAAGTATATATTGGCTAAGCGACCCAGCTTGGCTTTGGGATCGTGAAGTGAAGGGAGCAAGCCCCTAGCACCAGGCCACGTATGGAACCTAATACAAATTTTTTAGCACCAAAACATAACCCGAAACCATCCATAGACTACCTTTTTAGGACCCATTCTAAAAGCCCAATTCTCAAACATATTTTTCTAAGGCACTAGCCAACATGACTCTAAAATTTATTCTTAGGAATTTAACGTTTAGAGGTTGCTTGCCATCATTTATTTTTCTATCTGTATCTAATTTTTTGAGCTGGTGAGGTCGTATTCTGAGATCCAAAAACAACTCAAAATTTCTCTTTCTTTCAAAAAAATTAGTTTTTTGTGTTTCTGGGAATACACAGACACCGACATCAGCTTTTCCACTGACATCGACAACTCATCTTCACCGACATCAGTTATATCACCGACCTCAGCAACTCTCATAACTGACATTAGTTACTTAACCGACGTCGATCACTGTCAAAAATATTTCTTTTAAAACAACAAGCTCAAAACCTAACTTTTTGACTGTCAAACACACATTCTGGTTTATAGAAATTGAAATACATAGTTTTTAAGACCTGATCACATTTTTGCCTTAAATGGTTTTGACACGTAGTCAAGTTAAAACTCTTGTTGACCACGCAAGGCAACAACCACATCTACCTTCACCCTTCATAACAAGTCCTCTAATGGAGTATCCTTCAGATACTGAGTGTACTCCAACCTCGAACCAACCACCTATTGTTCTCGCAGGGAATCAAGACTTCGAGAGATTTTTTGACCTTAACGTCAAGGCTCTCTAACACTATCTCGTGAGAAGCCAAACACGAGATCCTTCAGGTAACCCTATTCTTGGGATGCCAACTTCCTTAGTTGAAACAACAAATATATCAACAGCCTCTGTTACTCAACCCATGGTCACTCAAGCCATTGCCTCAACTAATAACCCATCCATGGCCAATACTCAAGAGTTGGCCTCTCCTATTTTTGGACCTACATCCATCGGGGTTTCCATACCCCCTCAACCACAAATAATGCAAACAAGTTCAACACCTTTTCAAAACTTGCTTGTTTCTATCCCGCCCACTCTTGCACCCATAAATACAAGAGTGACTACCTATCCTCTAACTAGTGTTGCCACCATCCAACCACCTTTGGTGACACCTAGTCAAATTGTGCCTTCCAACTTTATGGCACAACCTCCTTTGACCTCAACATCAATCCCCATGACGAACTACCAATATGTTGCACCTATACAAACACAACCTAGCACATCATATGCCCCTCCCAATGCCTTTCAGGTACCTTACAATCTAGGGGGTGCCCCACCTGCCAATCCATCAACTGATCTCATCAAGATGTTAATGGATAAGATGTCTAATCTTGAGACATCTGTTTTGGGTTCAAGGAGTGTTCTCTCATATGAACAAATCTGTAATGAGTCTATTCATCCTTCGGTCCTAATTCGACCATATCCAAGCCAATGGGAACTCCCAAAATTTACTCATTTTCAGAGTAAGGAGGACCCACAACAACATTTATGAGTGTTCAGACACACTTGTTACCTTATAGCACATGATGATGCGTTACTACTGTGCACATTTCCCATGTCACTTTCAGGTGCTACTCTTGATTGGTATAGTTCTATTACCAGTCACTCTCTTTTTACCTTCACTCAACTAGCTCAACTATTCCTTGACCACTTTTCAATCAACATCACTAAAAAGGTCTCCATCATAGACCTATATTCTATTAGACAGTTCGATGATGAATCAATAGCTGATTTCATTGCACGTTGGAGAGGTTTAATCAACCAACTCCCCTTTTCTTTACCTCAACCTAAGTTCATTGAGCTCTTTTCACAAGCATGTGCCAAGCACATCTCATCTACTTTACGGGTCCAAACATTTCACACATTTGACGAAGCTTTCATCATGGCTAGGAAGCTTGAACTCCGTGCTATTGAAGAAGATAAAGTTAAACTCTGTAGTAAAAATACTAATGCAAAATCAAATGACCCTTCATCCAAATCTTCTTCTTCCAATTCCAAATCTAAGGGAACGGAAAATGATGTGGTACTTAGATCATCTTCTTCTACCACAACTAATCAATCCAAACCCTCTACATCACAAAGCATTACACGACAATTCTAACAACGATACATACAGTGTCAATATACTCCAATAGGAGAATCATACGCTTTCGTGTTGGATAAACTAGTCAAGTAGAGAGTTCTCAACCTCCCTCAAATTCAAACACCACCTCAATTTGATCCCTCACGAGCCATCCCAACATGTTATAGGGAGAATGACTTCTGTAATTATCATCGTGTCAAAGGTCATGACACAGACAATTACAAAACCCTCAAGAACGTTATCCAGGACATGTTAGACAATGGGGATCTTGTCTTAGATAACCCAAACATGCCGCCTAACCAAAACATAGACATCTTTAGATAACCATTCTCTAACCATCCCCCTAGTCAAAACAACGTCCAAACCATGGCTGATGACTCCCAAGAGCGTAATATACACACGATCGACATGGTTTCTCCTTTTATACCTAACCAACCTCTTCCATAGTCTGAAGAAGATAATCAACATATCTCTCCTCCACAGGTAGAATAACCCTCTTCTCCTATTAGTCCTCCATCATCTCCCCTTAAACACACAAGAGAGTCTACTTTGAACTCTCTTATATTGGAGGATGCTTTGACGATACCAGCGCCACTAGTCTCGCCTTCATCCTTCCTATTACCTATGGAAGACCATACTTTTCTTGCTCTTCAACCAAAAGTAGAAGGTATGATCATCCCTACCCTCTATCCTCTTGAGGAACCACATTCTCCAATTCCTTCTCCACCAAGAGAAGAACTTGTCTCTTCACCTACTTTAACTGAAGACGATCCAATAATGACTCTCTCTCGCCTTTAGCTTGAGATAACTACATTTAACACATTTTTGGTCTCATAACCACCCACATCTTCTAAAAGACCAATCATAAAGCCTCATGCAACATCCTCTAAACCATTCTCTCGATTGGTTGAGAACTTAGGATTTCTCCATTCGAGGAACTTAGAGCATGAGGCATTGTGGGAGTGACTTATCTTACACATCCCACTTCATCTTGTACTATCAATATTTTTGAAGCAAATCATCCTAAAGTCACTGACTTCTACTTCTAAAACTTTAGAAGCTCAATTGACTACATCTGAACCTAAACCCTCACAAGCGACCACCATGCCAAAACAAGTTAAAACTCTTGGTGTTTGCCACGTACCTAACCTCACTCACCCACAAGTGAAGGTAGACTTGAACCTCGCCCCTCATAGTAGTGGTTCTCACACCGTATTGAAGAAGGCTACTAAACCACGTCGGAGAACTCCTCCCCCACCATCACCATTGCTCTCTATTTTGGGGCCACACCCTTCTACCTTAATAGGAGTGCTTCCTACTCCAACACCAAACAAAAACAAATTGCCTCCCCTACTACCTTTACCCACCAAAAACATACTTCCACTGAAAAACTTGGTGCCTCCCACCAAAAAAGTGCCATCTACACGAGTGGCCACACCACCTACTAAAAAGGTGGTATGGAAAACTCCCTCAACGACTTCTACAAAATAGAAGTTGTCAATCTCCACTACAACAAAAAGCGTAGATCCATTAGCGATTTCATATGCTTTGTTGCTACGCCAATTGTTACAATCCTCTAGCATCACTCTCCCACCTATTAAACCATTTCAACCTCTCGGATCAAAACCTTTATGGTTTGATAACACCCAAATTTGCCTATATCATCGCACACCTGGACATGACACTGAAAATTATTATGCCCTTAAGGTTGTCATTCACCAATACATGGAAAAAGGCACCCTTCTTGTTGAAGATTCTTTCGACAAACCTCTGACACCTTCCTATATATCTCAAACCTCCTCACCTTCACCAGAATCTCATCATCAGACTATGGTCCCTTTACCTCCTTCCGCCCTTTTATTTGAGATTAACACCATTAATGTGGCCACCAGGTCACAAACATTAAAAGATAGAGGAAAAGAGAAAGTTTCTATTCCTTGGACTTACCCATTTATCAAACCTTCTCAACCACCAAAACCCAAGGTTTCAATCTTGGGCACATCCCAACAAACATCTTTAGAGGTTATTCATGACTCAATGGTGAAACAACTTCACCAAACTCTAGTGAAGATGTCCTTATATGACCTCATTCAAAGTTCTCCAAACCATCACCAAGCTTTAATCAAAGCTTTACAAGCGGTGGAGGTCCAACCCAAAGACCCTCAACCTTTAGCTACATTAGTTCAATCATTACCCACCATCACTTTTATTACCTTTAGTGATTCTGAAATTCCTACCTCTAACTTAGAAGATCAGGATGCTGCCCTTTTCATCACAGCCTATGTTGATCAAACTCACGTTAAGTGAGTTATGATTGATGGGGGTGCCAGTATCAATATCATCTCCACCCATGCGTATGACCAATTAGCCCTCCCAAAGAATTGCATGTCAAAAACTGACGTAATTCTTTGATCTTTTAATGATTCCACCGCCATTACCATTGGCACTATCGTCTTGCACATTCGTGTTGGCCCGTGAACAATCCCAGAGCTCTTCTACATCATAAAGGGGGAATTCCAATACAACATGTTGTTGGGATGACCTTGGATTTATGCCATGACTTGTGTCCCTTCTACACTACATCATTTTGTCAAATTTGAGCATAAGGGTCAAGTTCACGTCATTCCTACTAACCCTTCTCTGTTTAAAACATGTAACATAACCTATCAACCCAATGATGTTCTCATACCTCTGAAAACATTGACCCAAACTCCACCTCTACTTGTGAAAGCCTCCACAAGTTCACAAATGTCAGTTACACCTACTCCTCCTCCTCAAGTGACTACAAAGGATCCCATGGAAGATACCTTCCAGTGGCTTTCACTTGGGGAGTATCGTCTACTTACTCTGGACATGTTCTAAACTCCTCAAGAATATGGACAACTTCATCACAACTCAAATTATGACCATTGCATCGGAATGGTCATTTCATATGGTCCTCTTACTCTTCAAACAAATCTCATCTATGGAGGCTAGATCGAGCCCCTACTGATGGGAATCCTCTTTCATCACCCCAACTATTCACGTCTGATTTCTCTTTTCTTGGCAATCCTAGCTTCGCTCACACCTATCTTTATAGGTGTGCATGGAAGGGATTTGGGTTTGGGTGCTATGAACAAGGTTCCCACCACCCCGTTGAGCCTCCAAATGATGAGGTAATAAAAAATGCTAAGAAACGACATGGCTTGGGATTTAAAGAACCTACTAAAGTCTCTAAAAACCCTCATCATGAAACTATTATAGAATAATCTCCTCCAACTTCTCCTATTCCTCCATCCTCACCTACGGAGTCAGTGGTCTCCATTCCTCCTAATTTTTTTTGTATAAACACTATTCGCTTGGAACCCCTGACCTATCAACTAGGTGGGGTATCAAGATCTCTCCCTCTCATTTATCTAGACATGATAGACAATGAATCTTCTATGATCAACACCGTCCAACGCGTGGATGATGATGCCATACTCACCTACATGGGTACAGATGATTCTTTCATTCAATGATCACTTCCTTTGAAAATGCAGGTTATGTTAAATGAATCAACCATTGACATTAACCTACCATAATCTGACGTTCCTCACATCTTAAAGATTGGTCAATCTTTGGATGCCCAGGAACAAACTGACTGTACCAAATTCCTTGCAGCTCATAGCAAAGCCTTTTCTTGGTCTTATAGTGATATGCCTGGTATCGACCCTAACATTGTCATTCATAACATCATCACAAACCCCAAAGCTAAGCCTGTCAGGTAAAAGCTTCGCAAGATGCATCCTCACGTCACACTTCTTGTCAAAGAGGAGCTTCAATGTCTTCTTTCCGTTTCATTTATCCAACCCATTGATTATCCACAATGGGTGTCAAACATCGTTTCTATCACAAAAGTGATTGGAGGGATCTGAATTTGTATCGATTATCAGGACCTCAACCTAGCTTGCCCAAAAGATGACTTTCCTTTACCTAACATTGACCAACTTATTGATCTTACAGCTGGTCATGAGATGCTATCACTCATAGACGAGTTTTCAAGATATAATCAAATCTTAATTGCACCAGAAGATCAACATAAAACTACCTTTATCACCCCATGGGGGACTTTTTGCTATAGGGTCATGCCTTTTGGCCTTAAAAACTCAAGCGCCACATATCAACGTGCCATGACCTATATCTTTCATGACCTCCTCCATAAAATCATAGAGGATTATGTGGATGACCTGCTTGGGAAATCCAAGCTCCATCGTGACCATTTAACTATTCTCAAAATCATTTTTACTCACCTCCTCTAATATAATGTTCGACTAAACCCCAAGAAATGTGTCTTTGGGGTTCTCTCAGGGAAGCTTTTAGGCTTCATCATTTCTCTTCATGGCATTGAAGTTGATCCCACTAAAATTTGAGCTATACTCAAGATGCCACCACCTACCAATCTAAAACAACTTTGCAGCTTGTAAGGGAAGCTTCAATCTATTCGTCGCTTTATCTCGCAGCTATCCGACCAATGTCAACCATTTCATCACCTCCTCAAAAAAGATGTCTCCTTCAATTGGAATAAGGATTTCCAAGAGGCTTTTGAGGCTCTTAAATGCTATCTTGTCTCTCCACCAGTCCTTATTCCACCTAAAGATGACCAACCTTTCTATCTCTACATCTCAGCAACAAATCATTCTTTAGGTGCCATGATTGCGCATCGAAATGAACAACATCGTGAGCAAGTGGTTTATTACATAAGCTGAATGCTCATTGATTATGAAACTCGGTATTCTCATACCAAAAAACTTTGTTTGGCATTAGTCTTTGCCGCATCCAAACTCTGTCATTATCTTCTCAATCATAAAACCTACGTCATCACTCACACAAAACTTCTAAAATACATGCATTTCAAGCCATACCAAAATCAGCGTATGGCTCATTGGCTCATGCTCCTTGTTGAGTTCAACTTGGAATTCATTCAATAAAAATTTGTAAAGGGACAAACAATCGTTGATCAACTAGTTGATGCCCCTCTACTTGACAACCAACCTTCTCATTGTGAGTTTCTCGACAAATCTATCACCACATTATCCACTGATGACATTTTCTATCAAATGACAATGTTCTTTGATGGATCTAAATGTCAACTCGGTGGGGGTGCGGGGGTCATTCTTATCCCTCACAAGGGTGAGCCCATGCCTCTATCTTTTAAACTAGACTTTGAATGTACCAATAATATGGCTAAATATGAAGCTTTAATTTTGGGACTTCAAACTACCCTTTCCTTACGCATCAAGATAATCAACATTTTTGGCGACTCACAACTAGTCGTTAATCAAATTAATGGTTCATACCTTTACAAAAACAAAGTTTTGCAACGGTATAAACATCGTGTTGACACATTGCTAGAGTCCTTTGACCATTATCTCCTACAAACTATTCCTCATTCTACAAATAAGTTTGCAGACACTATGGCCTCTCTAGCCTCACACATCCCATCATCATCTGCCTCCTCGAGAATCTATGTTACGGTACACCGTTTGGCATTACCTTCATATATCTCAACTAACATCAACTTTGTCAGCACCATCGACTCTAGCCCACAAGATGTTTGGTATAAATAACTTGTGGACTACTTGACTTATTCTATTGTTCCTCCTGACCTCTCTAACAATGCACGATGGACTTTTATCAAAAGTACTACGTGATATACCATGCTAGGGGGTCTTCTCTACAAAAGAGGTTTCGATAGCCTCCTTCTTCGATGTCTAACTTCCACTGAAACATCTCATGCCATCAAACAAGTCCATGATGGGATTTGTGGAGGGCATTTCAGTGATAACTCGGTTGTAAAATGCATCCTTCGCCTAGGCTATTATTGGCCCATTTTTTACCAAGACTGTAGTGACTATGTTCGGCGTTGTATCAAATGCCAACAACATGCTAACTTACTTAACGTCCCTAGCCACGCTCTAAAATTTGCTAAGAATTTTTGGCCCTTCTCACAATGGGGCTTAGATCTAATCGGTGAGATTAACGCTCATTCATCTCTCTGACATCAGTCCATTATCACCGCAACTGAATACTTCACTAAATGGGTGGAAGCTGTTCCCCTCATCTCCACTAAAGCTGACAAAATTGTCGACTTCATCAACCAACATATCATCTGTTGTTTCCGTGTACCTCACAAAATCATCATCAATAATAGTAAGTCTTTCAAAAATAAAACTGTCCAAAAACTTTGTGACTCTTTTAGTATCAAACTCAGCTTCTCCTCACCTTATTACCCACAATTAAATGGGCAGGTAGAGGCTTCCAACAAAACCTTAACCAAAATCCTCATGAAGGTGGTCAATGACACTAGAAGGGATTGGCACATCCACATTCCCTTCACTTTGTGGGCCTACTGCACTAGCATTCAAACCCCTACGTGTGCTACACCTTTCTCTCTAGTGTATGGAACTGAGGCAGTTTTGTCTCTTGAAGTACAGATACCTTCTCTTCAAATCTCCTTACACGACATCTTTTCTAACGATGAATTTTGTCAAGATCGATTAGCTCAACTTGAGTTACTTGATGAACATCGTCTTACTGCCCTCAACCACCTCCATATCTACCGAAATTGCATCAAACGTGCCTATAACAAAAATCTGAGAGAGCGAGATTTCAAAATCAGAGATCTCATCCTCAAAGAAAATCAACATGTGATCAATATGGAAAGAGGCAAATGAGGCAAGTTTGCTCTTAATTGGCTCGAACCTTATATCATAACGCATAAGTATGGATCAAGGACTTATCGTTTGTCTTTTTTTGAAGGCCGACCAGAACCTGAGCCCCTTAATGCCTTACATCTACAACCATTCTACTATTAATCAAGTAATCACTCACTTGATATTTAACTTGAGCTTGTCCCTTGAGTAACCCTCATCATCCTCATTCTTATTCCTTTCAACCCTTTTTTCCACAAACATTAGTTAACCGTTTTTACATTAATGCTTTGTCTTAATAAAAAGGAGACTCCAAAACCTCTATAGGCTTGTCCATGACTAAAAATTCTGTCAAGAAACAAAACATAAAATTGGGATGCCTAACTGAATATACAAAGGTCATAAACTATAAATGTAGACTGCTCCCTGGAAGGATATCTACATCATTACTATAATTAATAGACTACTCCCTTGAAGGACAACTATTCAATAACCTCCAAGCATACAAAATAAACTATAGACCATTCCCTCGAATGATGGCTATGCCTAAATTTTGCTATAAATAGCACCCTCTCAGAAGCTTCTTGCATAAATCAGCTTCACATGACCACAAAGCAAAACAACATCCCCAAATAGACTCCCTGTATTGATCAGTCTACAAGCTATAAAGTCATGGACTTGCCTATGGTCATTTTTAGAGTCACCTATAAAAGAGGCAAAGTTATCCCTGCTAAACAAGGGTTACGCTATTTTAACATATCACCTAATCACATCTATTACCCTAACATACTCAAGGGATTTTGAGCTCACTTAATGTCAAGTGATTCGAGTACTTCTCTAACACAAACCAATGGCCAATGAAGTAATGCATGGACGGGGCTTTTGTTTCTAAAAAACCCTACCTATGCTATCATTATGGTCCTTGTCAATGAAAGAGCAATGTGCCTTTCACTTCTTACTTGACTTAGTCACATGCCCATTCACATTAGTTTTTGTGAAAAATAATACACGTAGAAACTAAAAACCAAACACAATTTATGTCAAGCATATATCATTACAACTATGAAAAGTGCTACAGCATAAATAAACTCATTTCATTTTTAGCATACATCCATCACTAATATGAAAAATTGTTAAGAATGAAAAATCACAAACCAATGTTAAAGCATACACCATCACACAATATGGAAAAAGTTGTAGCATAACCATTAACATCATCATAAACATCATCACATTAAACATAATCATTAACACCATCATAACATCATCACATTAAGCATGTATCATTACAACATATGAGAAATGCTAAAAATACTAACATATACATAACAAAACATCCACAACACGTCAATATATCAAAAATGTCATCATATATATATATATATATATATATATATATATATGTGTGTGTGTGTGTACATCAATGATTATAAAAGTACAATGTATATATCTCTCTCTCAAAAACTATATACATCTCGCATCAACGACTCACAGGCCGATATATACATAATGTCTAACTATAAAATTTTTAAGGCTATGGCTATGGAGGTGGTGGTGGTGGCCATGATGATGCTATATCATCCCCACTCTCTATCCATTTTCGTCTCTTAGAACTCGAGGTAGTAGCACGTGACATCGACCTCTGGTGACTCTACTAGCCTGCATCTCAAAATATCACTGTATCTGAGGATACCGCCTGATGGCACCCTCATAATAAGCAATTTCATCTAAAGCATTGTTGTACCTAGAGACAGGTATAGTCTGTAGAGGACCCATAGACCCTGATGCCATGCCCTGTAGTGAGCTCTGTGGCTGTGGCTGAGGTGCCTACTGTGGTGACGACTGTGCTGGCTCATGAGCTGACTATTGCAGTGGCAAATGAATAGGACCCTGACCTACCAAAACCTATGTCTGTGCTACGACCAACTGCCCCTATAAAATGGTAACCTGCCCTATCAGGGCTGCCACCTATGCTATCAAAATTGTCACCTATTCCTATAAACCCGTGACCTATCCCTAAAAAATGGTCACATGTCCTTGTGCTACATCCCTCTCTTGGATGGCAACATCTCTCTCCTACACTATAACATCTCTCTCCTTGATCACTGTCTAGAGATTGGGCTATGGTCCTCTCTGTACCCCTACATACTGCCCCACCCACCAAGCTGAATAGGCCTCTATACACCCTGGATCAACTACAACAGGACCTATGGGTAGCTCCTCAAAATTAGGCTGCTCTATCTCCTCTGGCAATGGGAGCGGTGCCTCAATATCATCTTGTCAGTATCGAGGGAAGGCGGGAGACACATCCTATAACAGCCCATACTGGCGCTATACTCTCTTTATTGGTACCCTCTCAAGCTCACCATCTCGCCTGCCCCTAACCCATCTCAAGCTCTGCATGCCCACTAGCTGCTCTGCCTGGTCTCTAAATGCTAGATATGTCAGGTATGGTTGCTAGATGATATTTATAGGAATCAGGGCCTCCAATACCCCCCTATAGTAGTCAATGTCCCTGACTATGCCGTCAACACACGTCTGTGCCATAACCTCCCTCCACCACCTGAAACCGACTCTTAATCCAACTTGAATAGCCACTAGAAGGCTGAGAGGTCATGTGACTATGATATGCTCGTACGCCCAACAGTGCAGAATGTGGCCTACACATAAACTATACCACCACTGCCATCTGATCCCCTAAAGCTCTCTATATAGTTGAGCAAGAAAAATTGGGGCCCACACAAATACTATATGTCCCTCCAACATATCCACCAAAACCTCGGTCATCACTATCAGGAATCTCCCTCCCTCTACATCAGGTAATGTGTAGACAGTAATGCTGATCATCATCAGGATGGCTAATCAATGCGCATCCTCGTTAGCAGCATATAATGGCTCATATGCAAAACTGATTGAGTGGTAACTTGCCTTAGTAGCATGCTCACCAAACAACGTCACCATGTGGATGTCATGTGTCTCTCTCGAGCATGCATATAACTTTGCCTTATGTATCGACAGTCACAAAATCTGATACACGTCCTCTATAGTAATAGTCAACTCTCCTATGGGTAGGTGGAAAGTGTTGGTGGTATGATTCCACTGCTCAATCAAAGCCACCATCAAAATGACATCTCTCGCAACTCGATAGTATCATCGTAGCCTGCTTAGTCCTACTACCATGATGTGGGTCCACTCCTTGCCAGTAATGTCTCACCGCATCTATGTCAGTAATATCGATAGATGATCCTGAAGCATCAATGTCTGCCTCACCTGCATTCAACTAACACAACTGCAACCATGTTAACAAATGACTAACCAGCTTTTATGACTCTTCTTCCCTTTTAGGAGAACTACATTAGCCTGAGGCCCTTAAAAATTAGGGCTATGTAAGCAGTACTCAATTGACATGGGGTCTCCTGAGGTTAGCTCAGCCATTCACCCATTCATCTACTTAATGGACCCACTAACTAAACCTATATGCCTATCACTACACTTGAGAAGCCCTCAGCATGACTTTGGCTTTCTGACTTATTTTTTTAAAACTTTTTAAAGACCTAATAGCCACCAACATCGGTTAGTGTGCTGATGACGGCACTTACCTAACTGAGATTGACATTTACCTAACTGACATCAGTAGCCAAGTGACTGACGTTGGTCATTGATCAATCGATGTCGGCAGACCCACCGATGTCGGCGACTGGTTCGACCCTAAGGCTAAACGAGGTGAGCCCTAAAATTAGGGCTTCCCTAAATTTTAGCCTAAAAACCCTCTCATAACTTCCTAAATTGACCTACCTAACCTACCCACCCTTCTAACTACTCCTCCCCCTCAATTTCCAACTAACAACACAAAAAATTCAAAAACTAAATCAAATTAAAAAAACCAATGCAAAACTCAAATTAAACCTCCTACCTCATCTCTTCGCCACTGTCGTCGTGGTATGATGGGTGCCACTGGTGGTGGTCCTCCTATAGGGCCTCCACCCTCCACCATCTCCTCTGCCTCATTTGCTCGATGAAAGTCTTGGTGGCCCCCAAACACCTCTATAACCTCCAATCACACTCAATCTCACTCACTTTCCCACCCACTCATAATCTTACACCTCACACTTCTCCCCAATCACAATCTACCACACCACACTGCTGCCACAGAGAACTTGGACGTCTCAATCACAGTATGCCTTAGAGCTCTTTTTTCACTTTGTCAAAACTCACAAATGACTTTTGGTGGGCCGCTAATCTAATTTTGTCAAGTTTGGTAGGCCGCTGACATCAACAAAACTGTGCCCTAAGCCACCAATGTCAGTCAATTTCCATTGACATCGACAGCTTCTTACGATCGACATCAATTTTATAACTAACGTCAGCGGCCTTAAAACATATGTCTACTTTACAAATTCCCAAAATCATGCCCATAAAAACTAGCTCTCATAGTAGAAGTCTTCTTAGACTCCTCATGGGGACATTGGAGATAATATACATCTCCCTACCCAACCACAAACAAATTGAGATCACTTATATCTCACCCTGACTCGACACACAACCTTGGAGATCATGACTATCTCCTCAGACCATGACCACTTTTGAGACAACTACGCTTTGGTTATTTTGATTGCATATGCTACCTCGTGAATAGTTAGCACAATTGTCCATGACCCTCACACCTATTGACAGATCGCACTCCAGTTGATCCCCAATATTTGTGACATTTTCATGTTTTTCAGGAACACTTCCTAAGCCTAGGATACCTAAAACACGATGACCATTGGAGCTACAGCTTTGATCATTTAACCCAATCAGTTATGACTAAAAGCTGGGAATTGATTACTTTGATTTTAACACTCCTCAACCTTGACCACGATAATTTGACCTACCTATCACGTGAAGTGGTATACGTGCACTATTAATAATTGCAGCGTTCTCACTCAAATTTCATCTTATCCATTTACTGCCTATCAAATCGGCACCCGATATCAGCTCACCTTCCCTTGAATCTTGCTTTGAGGGGGAATACCTCATCCCATAACTGGGGCAACTTACTCTTGTTTTTGTCTTGCAGTTCGTCAAGACAAACCACAAGACAAAAAGGGGCAAATGTAGACACCAATATTGTGTCCACCCCCCTTAGTTCAACATCTCCTAACCCACACTCTATTAATTTAAAATAAATTATCTATTTTAAATTAATCATCCCTTCACCTCGACACCTCACCTAGTTACCTCGCCTAGACACCTCGCCTAAGACTATTTCTTACCCTATGACTCACCCCATGACTAAGTCCTTTAAACCATAACTACCTAAGACCTATCTCAACCTTTTAACTAACCCTCATGCCTAATATACCTATCTTTTGATTGTTCTCCAATGGTAATTACACTTGGCGGGTGGAGAAATGGGTAAAAGGTTAAAAATAGCCCTTTTACCCATTCTTTAGCCACTGACATCGGTCAACTATAGCCCGACGCTAGTGGAATCACTGACGTCGATTACTTAAAGTAGATTTCTAACCTTGAGTTCACCCCAGACTTTTTGATATCATGCGCATGCTTTGAGACAAGCATAAAAAATCTATTATTGCTCTCCAGGCTACAGAAACTCTACATAAATCACTCCACACATTGGATTGGAAACATTGTACGAGATCTTCGACATCAGCTGCAATAGGAATAAGCATCATGACACCCTCCGGTCTTCACCTAAAAGCTAAGTATTCTTCTGGTATCTATTTCACAATTTTAGAATAACTTAGTAATTAGTTCTATTTGCTATTTCTGAATACTGTGAAAGAAACCTAACTTCCTCTGTGGAAGGGCTGAAAAGCCTTCCTCTGACTTTTGTCCTATTATCACACCTACCCCTTACCTTTTGTCCTTCCTCAAACTCTATCCTCCTTCCCATAACTTTACACAAACCCTCCAACTTCTAGAGTCTTATGTCCATCACAGAAACAATCTGAAACTCGTTCCAAGACTTATTGCCCCTACCGACATCGACAGTATAACTGATATCGGCACCTTCTACTACCAACATCGATATCATTACCAACGTCAGTGACTGTGCAGACTAGAACCCACTCAAACAGCCCCTAAACTAGACAAAACCCTTTAACCAACATTCTAAGATTCACGAATTACAAGAGATAGGTACACAGCATTCTGCGTTTTCTTTTCTGTAAGTCTTTATCATTTCATTTTATACAAATCTCTTTGTCTTAAATAGTGGACAGTCATCCCTCACAGAGTTTTACGCTTTCGGGACCAAGCGCGTAGCTTCGCAGTCCACTTTATTTTATTCTAACATTTCCTTTGTTTAGAGTCTTATTCTTATCTACAGGTGTCTTCCTCCACAGCCAAAGATGAGCTCCTTCAACGTCTGGATACGGTGCACAACTTAATCCGGATACATACAAACCCCTAGCCTTCAACCTTTAGTTTCTTCTCTCTTCTGAATATAATTAGCACAAAAAACATAGAGAAACAACAGGGTCAAGGGGAAGTGCCCCTTATGGGGTCTAGGGAAAATGCCCCAAGTGTGATGTGACACCAAAAATAATTTGGGACTTACTAGACCCTTGGAATGACACAAAATTCACTGAAAATGGTCCTAAAAAATGCACTCAAAAAGGATAATTTGGAAGTTAAAAATGTATGCACAATCACTACTATAGTAAGCAAGATTGCTTATAAACAGTGAGTACTATGCAAAATAGCTTCTAGAATGTCAAAATCGTTTATGACAGGTCAAAATCATAGATATAGACAAGCAATATTATAAATTTAAAGAAAACTATCATGGTTACTAGGTGTTTAGTTAATTTCAAAATCACTTATAGGACCTGTAAAATCATAGATAACATGTCAAAATTACATATATATAAAAGCAATTTTGTCAACATGGTTTGGTAGACTACTAAAGGTTAGGGCAAAATCATGACTTTTAGACGTAAAATCATGATTTGAAATCAAAACCATGACTACTTAGACACGATTTTGAAAACTATGTAAAAACTGAGATATTTACAAATTTTATAAAGACTAAATGGACTTTGTGAGATGTTAGGTTATGATTTTATGAGAATAAGGTATTTACAATAGTTTTAAAGACTAAAACAAGATTAAATTAAGGTTGTTTCAAAATCAAAACTAGGGAGTTGTAGTTTTACTATATATATATATAAACCTTGTAAAAATAGAAGTTAGAAATGGAGAGTAGATATTTTATAGACAATTAGTGATATTTACATAGAAAAAGTAAGTAGATTATAAATTAAAAACCTTAAAAATTTTACTATTAGTCAAAATCGAGGTTGAATATGTCTAAAATCGCAAATAGAAATCAAAAGCACAACTACGTATTCAAAATCACAACTACATATTTAAAATCAAAACTACATATTCAAAATCATAGATAGGAATCAAAATCATAGATGACGAGAAGCGATTTTGAATAACAAGATTAAAATGATTAAGTTGCCCTGACGTCTAGTGGTTAGGTTGATAGTTTATGTCAAAATTGCCACTATTGACCTTAAAAATGTAAATGCAAAATCACTTTTTTAAAATCAAAATTGCCTTTCATTTGGAGGATAAGATCTTTAGAATTTTGAGCCCCAAATTTGTCCTAAATCTTTCCTATAAACTTAAAAATCACACTTCACACACAAGATTATTAGAAAGGAGGGCTCCCACTATGGTCGCCAAATGTAAGATGATAAATTTGATCAATGGATTTGATTATACAAATTATATCAAAAATACCTAAATTAACTATCTACTTCAAAAATTGGAAACCATTAGATCAAAATGTAATAAAATGAATATTTAAAATAACATTTTAATCTAAAGCCAAATGTTCCCAGTCAAGATTCAAGAAAGACTAAAGATTATAGATGTTGGATTACTATAATAGACTCATATTTTATGATAGCATGATTTTGGCTTGGTAACTTTGATCAATAGACTAGTTTGGCATGAGAGGATCATATATTTCATAGTTAGTTTGGCAATGGAGGGGTGGTTGATTTAAATAGAGGAAGGAAAGAGAATCAATGGACAAAATTCAAAGTTGGGTGTAGTAAGATCAATGACTGAGAATTATTAAAGGAAATAAAAATTCCTTGGATGATCCTAGAGGAGGAAATGTTCTAGAGGGAGAAGCCTCTAGAGTTTTTTTGGAAGCCTAATGATAATTAGTAGATGATTAGTCGTGATTAGGGAGTTCTAAAGGATCTAGGGGAGTAGGAGAGGTTGCTCATAAGATAGGGTAGGTGGAAGGAAATTTTAAATTCCCATATATTGGATAAGTGAGGGTTAGTTGACAAATAATACATGATTAGAATAATTAATTGATTTGTGGGATGATATCATGTCAGTGCATAGATATTAATAATAAAAGGGGTGTTAAATTAATGACTAGGAGGATTAATAAGGAAAATTTAGATAAAATTAAGTGAGATTATTAACAGTGTTAATGTCGAATAATAATAATATTAGTGACGATAAATGAAGCAAGCAAATTTATGTGTATACAAGGGATAATGTTTTGACAATGACTATAGACATTCTACACTCAATAGAGTTATTTTTGATTTTTTAAAAGGTTATAAATTTTTTGAATACATTTTTACACCTCTTGAATTATGACATGCTTTTCCGTTATATTCCAATATCAATCTTGATGGTTTCAATCAATCTTAATCAAGGATATTTATATTGACGCACACGTGTTTCATATATCACTTTTGTAAAAAATTAATTTCCCATGTGTACGCCTCCATTATCAAAAAGGTACAATGGCTTTGTCAAGTCACTATGATTTTTGAATGCAATGTATTTCAAAATTGTGTTTTTCTCTCTATTCAATGTTATTCTATGGGAATAATATTTGAGATTTCTTCATATACTTGGATGTTTCCCCATTTAAAATGGCCAACTATTATACTTGTGAGTAATAATTTTCTATAATAGAAGATAAAAAATTATGTCATATTTTTCCTCATGCAAATTTTGTGTTGCCTCTTGTGAAGTTGTTGCATGGGTAGCTTAAGTTTTAGCATCAATTTCTTGAATTAAATCATAAATGTCACCCCACTCATAATTGATATTGCAAGTAAAATGAGATTCATTCAAATGCATATTTTTTGCACGAAATGCATATGGATGTTTCCTTGTCAAAAATATTTTCTTGTAAATAGATTAATTGGGTATGAATGGAACATATAGAAAGATTCTTTGTTGGAAATATTTTTCAATGTCTAATTTATTTTTGTAATTGATGGTGCATATATCATATGGTTTGGAAAGATGCAAACTTTTTTTTCTCAACTTTATTATACAAAGAATAAAAATTCAACTAAGAAAAAGTTTTGAATAACTTATTGGTTTAACAATACTGGTGTCTTTAAAATTAATGTACGTTCTTTCAAACAAGAAGTTTATTTGAATATGCATTTTCTTGAGCTATTGTTCAAATACAACAAAGTTTATATATGTGTATCATATTGACCTGAAATGTTTTACAAAGTTAGCATTTCATTACCATGTTTCCATATCATTTGTATTGAATTGATGTTTGTTTCTTGGTTTTATTTTAATAATATTTTGAATATTCATGTCATTTATCTATCAACTTTTGTCATATACATGAGATGCAATATGAAGTAGAAAAATAAGAATTTAGAATAAATTGTGTATCTGTATTGGCTTCCCATATTTTTGGTATGTTTTTTAATAAATTATTTTTCCATATATGTGAAGGTTGTCTAACCAATAGTATAGTTGGTCATTTTAGTTTGATTTGAATTGCTTTCATGGATTCAATTTCATTCATATTTAACTTGTCTAGAAACATGGAAAATAAAAATGAATGATCATATTGTTTTCTCTTTGGTATCAAGAAAATAAGTAGTACATTTGCAACAAAAGACCTATCATTCTCTTCAAGGAGTCGAATGAATATTGAATGTCTTAAATAAGGTTGTTGAAATGTGCAAGAATGTCTTAAATGAGGTTGTTATTATGTGAAATGTATTAAATGAAGATATTTAAATACCTTTGAATTTATTAATAAGTTTTAAGTAAGTTGGTTCGTGATTCAATGAGGAGGCTAAGGGGATTAAATGAGGTTGGTTGAGTAGGATGATGGCATGTCTTTGATATTTTTTTCTTTTTAAAATTTTTTTATTTGGAATTTTGTGTGCATGGGTTAACTAGTGACTAATTAACTAACTAATATGAATTAATTAGATAATTAATCAAAAGGGGGTAATGTTACATGGAATAGGATAAATATGGATTTTTGATGATGGATGAGTTAATATGGAAAATTATTGAATGATTAAAGTTGATAGTTAGTATATGAATTGTGACACCATAGTGGTGGAATTTAGGTGTCTACATTTGCCCCTCTTTAAAAGGGCATTGCTACTAGAAGAAAAATATATATTTCAAAGATGTAGAAGAACAAAGTGAGGTGCACAAGGATGTTCCTAGTCAAATGTGAATTAGGGATTATTAGGGATGATGAGGAATGATAATTAGGGACAATGCCCCCTTTAGAGGGAAGGAAAGGATGGAAGACATTAATGGATATAAAAATGAGAATAAGGGTTAGCATAGATGACTTAGTATGAAAATGAAGTGGTGGGAGTGAGGAAATATAGGATTTGGGTCACTTGTGATAGTATGATGATCATGGATATAGATGGTGTGGTGGGTTTTATGGATAAATGAGATTAACACAATTGATCTAAGTGCTGAACAGACTATCTACTGAGGGGGGGGGGGTGAATCAATAGATGAGCTAAATTTAGGTTCTTATAACTTTTAAACAAGATGCTCAAAGTATATGCAAAGTAAAGAACAAAATAGAGATCACACACAAAAATGCTCAACACTAGATTTTAACATGGAAACCCAGAGGGAAAAAACATGGTGAGAAAAGTTGTTAGAAGCTACTGTTCTAATCTAGCCTCATAAAAAAAAGTCTCACAGACAAACCTCACTGGTTACTTTCAAGAGCACCTACTCTAATAAGCGTCAAATTCCTAACTGAGCACCAAATCAGTTTTTTTGATGACACCAACCTATCAAAGAAATGAAGCTACAACTTAAAAAATAAAAAAGAGAGATTCAGAATGAATTTTTTACACTTTTCTATATCAAGTCTAGTCTGTAATTGCACCTTAGCTATGTGTCTTCTTGGCTTCTTTGCCTTGATATCTTTGTGTCTGAATATCTTCTACTTTGACACACCTTATTTTCTTTACCCCTTTCACACTGTCTTCATATGTCCCCTCTCAATAATTTTGAGTTACCACTCTAATTATTATTGCAGCAACAGTAGAAAGACATCACAGTTCAAATGATTTGTTCATAGCATATATAGACAGATGCATGTTAGGGTTGTCTCTCTATAAAGTGTTCACACTTCAATTGAACTTAACCAATTTAAGCTTTTGATTTGTATTCAATGTGACTTTGACTTTGTGTCTTGATTCATGCTTCACTTGGCAATGTTAAATTTTTTTCTTTACTATCTTTGGCATTTGCACTTCTACTGCACTTAAATGTGCCAATTCACTTCTGGTCTACATTCAATGTGACTATGGCTTCTTATCTCGATTCATGCTTCAAATGACAATGTTCAAATTTCTTTACTATCTTTGGCATCTACACTTCTATTGCGCTTAACTACATCGCTTCCTCGATCATTTCTAGTCTATATTCAATGTGACTCTGACTTCATGTCTCAATTCATGTTTCAAATGATAACATTAAAAAAAAATTACTGTCTTTTGCATATGCACTTCTACTGCACTTAAATGCACCATTTCCTCTATCACTTCGATTAAAATATCTCAAGCTCCATAAATATATATTGAGTTCATCACCAGTTCCAGTTGTTCTTAAATAGATAATTGGAAGACATTGATTGCATTTTCAAATTCTTTTGTCGTGCCAAGTTCACGTTCTTTTCTTTGCCAGATATTTACTTATGACCTTTTGACACTTTTCAAATGCATGTGCTCTCAAAGTATCATTTGAGTTTGCTTTGTTGTTAACCATCGAGCACCTTTTCTTCCCTTTTTGTATCTCATTGCTTTCTATACCATTGGTTCACTTTCACTCCTTTAGATTATCCTCGATATGCTTGACCTTTATCCTTTGTATTTAATGTTAAACTTTGGCATGTTGGTGTGATCTCATTTTCTTTGACATTCTTTTAATGCTTTTGCATCATTGATCCTTGTAGACTTGCTCGATCTTTAACATGCCTTGTCCCTTTGAGAATGCCCTATAAGACTTCCACACTTTAACCTCGACAAAATTGTAAGTGACCTTTCTCTTCAGACATTTTGTTGTGGGCTTTTTGTCAAGGGTATTTGGAGACAATTTCCACAGACTTTTTGTCTGGGTTGATTTCATTCTAAAGTGTCGTCTATATTTTTTGAAATAAATCATCATTGGATTCTAATAGGAGATGTCCTTCAGAAATATTTTCTTTAAACTTTTTGACTGCGTCATTTCCTCAAACTTTTTATCTGTAAGGCATTTCTTCAGAATTTTTATTCGCAAGGCATTTCTTTGGACTTTTTGTCTTCAAGACATTACTTCAGACTTTTTGTATACGTCATTTCTTTAGAATTTTTATTTGCAAGGCTTTTCTTCAGGATTTTTGTCTGCAAGCCCTTGGCAATGTTCAGAATTTACCCTTCAAACTTTTTGCAATGGTCCACTTGCCCTTTGCAACGTTCAAAAAATACCCTTCATAATTTTTGCAATGGTACACTTTCCCTTCAGACATTTTAAAATGGTCCACATACCCTTTGACATTTTTGAAAAGATCCCTTCAAAATCTTTGAATGGTCCACTTACCCTTCAGACTTTCTGAAAATATCCATTTGAAAGCTTTAAAAAGTCCACTTACCCTTCATAATTTTTGAAAATATCCCTTCGAAAGCTTTGAATGGTCTAATTACCCTTCAAAATTTTTGAAAAGATCCCTTCAGAACTTTTGTTCAAGACAATTTTTCCAAACAAATTCTCCAAGACACTTTCTTTGAAAGAATTCCAAGTGGCACTCATTTCCTTCAAAAACTTTGTTGTCAACAATTTGTCCAAAAATGACTTTGTCAATTTTCCTGAAAGAATTGCCTTTAACATTTTCCTAAAAGAATTCCTTTATTAGCTATGGGCAGTTTCTTCAAGAAAATTATCTTTACCAATATTTTTGAAAGAATTCTCTCAATAAAATTTGCTCAACTCAAGTCTTCTTGACTTATCCTGATTGCCTCTTCTGAGTCAGTGCACTTCACAAACATGATTTACTCCATAAGTCTGCTCAACTCAACCTTTGACATTAATGCATGATCAATTTCAATCTCAATGACATCAAGGACATTAACCTTTGACATCAATGACAATTCCATGCTGCTCTAGATGGAAATGATAACTGCTCAGTCCTCAAGTTATCAACTGACTCCTTGCTAAAATTTATAATAATCTCCTCCTTTGTTATTGATGGTAAAACATCCTCAATGAGAAAAGACATCCTCAAAATTCCCTTCACATTCTACTTGCTTGCTCTTATTTTGATTTCTCCCCCTTAGACATTAATGACAAAGAGTGTTTGTTGAACCAATAAGATACACTGCTACTGAGTTGTTTTGATCCTTGGACCTATTTGGATAGAGCTTTATGAAAAGACTCCCCCTTGGATAATGCACACTGACCTGAAATATTCTTATGATTTTTTGGGCTTTCATATGCTTCAACTGATCTTGGATATAGCATTGGTCTGAAAGACCAATCAATAATATATAAGCATATAAATCTAGATCCAACATACCTTAGTTTATTCCTTAACATCAAATGACAAATGATGTGTAAGTTACATAGCAGATTACCTTTACTCTTAATCTAGGAGCTTAATAAGATGCCTCCAATGCTCCCCCTGGACTTATAACCTATCACAAGAGGCTAGTTATATGGGCTGGGAGCTATAACTCCCAACTTCTCTCTCAGATACTCCAATTGCTCCTTGGGAAGAGGCTTGGTAAAGATATCTACAATCTGATCCTTGGTTGGCACATATTCCATTGTGACCTCATGACTTGCAACTTTTTCTCTAAAAAAATGATATTTTATGGAGATATGCTTGTTTCTAGAATGCATCACTAGATTTTTTAATAGATTTATGGCACTTGAATTATCACAATAAATAGAGATAAGTGCTTGATAGTCTACCTTTATGTCCTTGAGAGTTTGCTTCATCCATAAGACTTGAGTACAACAAAAAACTGCTGTGACATACTATGCTTCAGCTGTAGAGAGTGTAATCGATTCTTCTTGCTTAGCCAAGACACAAGTCTGTTACCCAATAAGAATGCACCACCACTTGTGTTTTTTTGTCATCCACACTTACTCCCCAACCAGCATTAGTATATGCAACCAAAGTAATGTCTTCGCTATTTGGGTACCACAACACAAACTCTATTGTGCTCTTGATGTACCTAAAAATTCTTTTTACAACATTAACATGTGCTTCTTTAGGGGCTGCTTGTTACCATGCAACCATGCATACTACTTGCATGATGTATGGTCTTGATGATGTTAGACACAATAGGATACCAATCATTGATCTATACAACATATTTTTAACATCAGGAGACCCATCTTCTTTTCTTAGCTTGCAGCCAGTCATCACGGGAGTACCAACTAGTTTGTTGTCCTCCATTCCAAATTTCTTGAGCATCTCCCTTGCGTACTTTGTTTGAGATATGAATATCCCTTCATCAATTTTTATAATTTTTAAACCGAGGAAGAAGGAGAGTTCTCCTAGCATTGACATTTCAAACTCATTTTGCATTTGCATGGCAAATTCTTTACACGTGTTACTATCACCACCTCCAAAGATAATATCATCCACATAAACAAAAACAATCAGCGTATGCTCACCTTTTGATTTAAAGTACATATTATTGTCTTCACACCCTTTTATAAAACCTTATCATTGCAGGTATTGATCCAATCATGAATACCATGCTCTTGGTGCCTGTTTAAGAGAATACAGAGCTTTCTTTAGTTTGCACACATAATTTTCTTCCTCTGCTAACTAAAATTCTTCTGGTTGTTTAATGTACACCTCTTCTTATAAATTCTCATTTAGGAATGTTGAATTCACATCCATTTGATACATTTTTAATTTCTTATGAATAGAGAATGCCAAGAACATTCTAATAGCTTCTAATCTTGCCACAGGAGCATATATTTTTTTGAAATCTATGCCTTCTACTTGTGCATATATTTTTCACACCAGTCTATCTTTGTTTCTTATGACTACTCCATCTTCATTGAACTTGTTTATATAAACCCACTTAGTTCCTATTACATTCTTGTTCGAGGTTCTAGGAACTAATTCTCAAGTTTTATTCTTTTCAATTTGGCTGAGTTCTTCTTCCATGGCTATTAGGTAGTTTTCATCTTTGTTGGCTTCATTGAATGTCTTAAGCTCAATTTCTGAAAGCAAAGCAAAGTTTAGTTACTCCTTGTTTATTGCATTGCTTCTCTTAGTCTGAACACCCTAATTTTTGTTGCCAATTATTTTCTCCTTGAGATGTTTTTTTGAACAAACCTCACAGGTGCTTTTTTTCTCTTTTCTTCCTCTTCTTCACTATCTTCTACTTCATTTTTTACTCCTTCTGATTCTTCAATTCTGATCTCCTCATTTGGCTCAACTTGTTTGAATTCTTCTTCTACCTTTATGTTGATTCTTTCAACTATTTTATACATCCGTCTATTGTAACACACATAGGATTTGCTGTGAGTGGAGTATCCAAGAAAAATTCCCTCATCACATCTTGACTTGAAACTTCCCAGGTTGGCCTCTTTTATTTTAATGTAGCACTTGCTTCCAAACACTTTGAAATATTTCATGGATACAGGTTTTCCAAACCATAGTTCATATGGAGTTTTATCAGTCTTTACCCTAAGTTGAACTCTATTTAGGATATATACTATTGTTTGAACTGCCTCTTTCTAATATCCATCAGGAAGTTTTGCCTCTTTCAACATTATTCTGGCCATCTCCTTCATAGTTCTATTTTTTATTTCTACAACTCCATTTTTCTATGGAGTACGTGCAACGAAGTACTATCTCTTAATTCCATGCTTCTCACAATATTCTACAAAATCATTAGAGGTGAATTCTCCACCTTTGTCTAGTCTTACACACTTGATTTTTCTTCCCATTTCATTCTCAACCATGGCCTTGAAGACCTTGAATCTCTCAAAGGATTATGATTTATCTTTCAAGAAAGTTACCCATGTCATCCTTGAGATGTCATCTACAAATAGCATAAAGTAGTATACAACCTTAGATCCTTTTGTCTTAGTAGGACCACATAAATATGTATGAACTACTTGTAGGGGTTTTGAGGTCGTGCATTCTTTTATTTCAAATCTGACCCTTGTCTACTTTCCTAGTTGGCATGCTCTGCATGTGATGTCTACATGTTTGACAATTTTGGGCATATGTCTAACACACTTGTTAGAGCTTACTTTGAATAGATTTTTGAAGTTGATGTGACCCATTATTTTATGCCATAACTAGCTCTCATAACCTTTTCCCATGAGACAACTTGCCTCATTTTCTTCAATTAGGTTGTATATGTTGCTTTCACTTCTTCTTCCTTATGCAACAATTTTTTCAACTCTTTTCAATTTACAACCTTCAACATTAAATGTGACTTCATAAACATTATCACACATCTGACTTACACTTAACAGATTATGTTTAAGTCCTTTAACATACAGGATGTCATGTGTAGGAAGCTTGCCATCTATGTGCAAGGTTCATTTGCCTCTTATTCTAACTGCAGTGTTATCACCTAGACTGACCATCCCTTCCTTGCATCTGCTTAAATTGGTGAATTTGCTCTTGTCCCTAGTCATATACTTTGAGCAACTGCTATCTCTGACTCATAATTTTGCTCTTTCGCATGGAGTGCCATTTGAGCAATCAAGGATTGATCTTTCACCTTCCACATCCTTTTGGGTCTCTCATTTGCCTTTATCTTCTCTTTAAAAGTGGTCTTTAAAACACTATTCTCATTTAAAAACATGCTTTTGCCTATGTTGTACTTTCTTGTCATTGCAATGTTAGCTCTACAATACTTAGCTATATGTCTAGAATTATTACAATTGTAACATATTAAATTTGAATCTATCAAAGGAGCAAAGAATTTCTATTGGAAAAATTAAATCTTTTAGTAGGAAAGACTCTACAATTAACAACCCTATGACCAAACTGATTACAGTGAAAACAGTAACCATAAAAGGAAGGAGCATACCTGTTCATATCATTCTCTAGTGTAGTATACCAAAAACTTTTACCTTTTTGCTTTTTCATATTTGCCACTTTGAATAATCCTTCTGCATCTTTCCTTGGATTAGTCTTTATGTCCTTTTTGGTCTTTGCCTTCATCACTTCTTTGTTGTTCATAGCTTTTGCTTCTCCTCCTTTCTTGAAGTTATCATACAAGTTTATTGATGTACATGCTGAGGATCCTTTTTCTTTATCATATCCAAGACCTAAATTTTCATTTGAAGGATTTTGCACATTGATCAATTCACTAAGAGCTTCAGATCCCTTCATCAGCTTTAAGCTTTTGCTTATATGGTCTCTTGCCTTCTCAAGTTCTTTCATTCATTAGATTTTGACTGGAGATCCATATTGATAGCTTCTACTATTTTGTTGGCTTCCTCAACTTGATTTTTTAGCATTATAATCATTTAGTTAGCCTTTTCAAGTTCTTTCTTCTAATGCCTTTTCTGCATTGAGTTTTCTTTTCTCAAATTTTTGATTTCTTCAAGAGCACACACGAGTTCACCTTCAAGATCTATCTCACCTTCTTCTCCTTCATCACAAATTTCATATTCATTTTGTTCTTGATTCACAAAAGTGATTTCTTCTTCCATAAATAGGAACTCATTTCCCTCAGGTAGAAAGGTACAATCATTCTCATCGTCAAAGTTGTCACTATTACTTTCTCCTACTGAGTCACTTTCTTCTTTTGTATATAACCCCTTTTTTTTCTTGAATAAGTTTTTCTTTTTAGCATAATGCGGTTTTACCTTTTTGACATTTTCAACTTGCTCAGTGTTGTCCTTCTTATTGAATGGACATTTTGCAACGAAGTATCCTACCTTGCCATAGTTAAAACATTTGAATGGAAGTTTTCCTTTATACTTACCTGATCCTCTTTCAGTCTTTTGACAAAATTTGCTTTTTCATCATCAGTCTCCTAAGAATCGAGCATAGAGATTTCTTCTTTTGTAGTTTTTACTACTTTAAAGGCTGCTTCTCTCTTGGCTATGTTTGTCTCTCCCATCCTCATTTTGTAGGTTGTGAAAATTCTATGTAGTTCATCCATGGTAAGCTTGTCCAAATATCTCGCTTCTTCAGTGGCCAAAATTTTGGAGTCATATCTTGATGGAAGGGATCTCAGAACCTTCTTGACAACAGTCAATTCTTCTATTATTTCTCCAAGTCCTCTTATGGAAATGAATATCTCATCTACCCTGAGGAGGTAGTCTGATATCTTCTTTTCTTCATTCATTTTCAAGCTTTCAAACTGTCCTTTATACATTTACAGCTTGGCCTATTTCACTTTAACATCTCCTTCATAGATACCTTTCAACTTATTCTAGATGTCTTTTACACTCTAACAGTGCATAACTTTGACAAACTTAGAGTTTGACAACCCACAAACAATATAATTCTTGGCTTTGGCATTGTTTTCATAAGTCTTTTTGGTTACTTGATCAATAAGATTTATATCAGGAGCTGTGTAACCATTTACCACTGACATCCATACATCAAACCCTAGGGAAGACAAATATGCTTCCATTCTTATGGTCCAAAAAGCAAAGTTAGACCCATCAAATAGAGGAGCCTTATTTGATGAATATCCTTCTTGGCAGGCCATTGTGTTAACCAACCATGATCTACCTGAGCCGATTGAGTTTCTCCTAAAGAACTTGCACTCTGATACCAATTATTGAACATAATATTTATTGAGAGGGGGGTGAATCAGCAGATGAGCTAAAACCAAGTTCTTAGAAATTTTAAACAAGTTACTCAAAGTATATGCAAAGTAAAGAATATAACAAAGATCACACACACACACACACAAGAATGATCAACACTAGATTTTAATGTGGAAACCTAGAAGGAGAAGCCATGATAAGAAAAGCTGCTAGAAGCTACTATTCTAATCCAGCCTCACAAAAAAAAGTCTCACTGGTTACATTCAAGAGCACCCACTCTAAGGAAACATCAACTTTATAACTGAGCACCAACTTAGTTTTTTTTATGGCACCAACCTATTAGATAAATGAAGTTACAACTTCAAAAATATAGAAGAGAGATTCATAATGAATTTTGTACACTTTTTTGTTACAAGTCTAGTCTGTAACTGTGCCTTAGCTGTGTGTCTTCTCAACTTCTTTGCCTTTATCTCTTTATGTCTGGATATCTTATAATTTCACACACCTTATTTTATTTTCCCCTTTCACATTGTCTGCATATGTCCTTTCTCAACAATTTCGAGTTAACACTCTAATTATTATTGCAATAGCAGTAGAAAGACAACACAGTTCAAATGATATGTTCATAGCATATATAGACAGATGCATCTTAGGGTTGTCTCTTTATAAAGTGTTCACACTTCATGAACTTAACCAGTTCAAGATTTTGATCTATATTCAATGGGATTTTGACTTTGTGTCTCGATTCATGCTTCACTCAATAATGTTCAAAAGTTTTCTTTACTACCTTTGGAATCTGCATTTCTACTACACTTAAATGCACCACTTCCTCGATCAGTTCTGGTCTGCATTCAATGTGACTCTGACTTCATGTCTCGATTCATGCTTCAAATGGCAACATTCAAATTTAGTTACTATCTTAAGCATATACACTTCTATTGCATTTAATTGCATCACTTCCTTGATCACTTCTAGTCTGCATTAAATGTGACTTTGACTTTATGTCTAGATTCATTCTTCAAATGGCAATGTTCAAAAAATTTCTTTATTGTCTTTGGCATCTACACTTCTACTACACTTAAATGTTTTGCTTCCTCGATCACTTTGATTAAAATATCTCAAGCTCCATGAAGATATATCGAGTTCATCACCAGTTCTAGTTGTTCCTATATAGACAGTTGGAAGACATTGATTACGAGTTTTTTTAAATTCTTTTGTCGTGCCAAGTTCACATTATTTTCTTTGTCAAATCTTTCCTTATGACCTTTTGACACTTTTCAAATGTGTGTGCTCTTAGAGGATCATCTGATTTTGCTTTTCCATTAACCATCGAATTCCCTTTCTTCCCTTTTTGCATCTCACTACTTTCTATACCATGGGTTTGCTTTTGCTTCTTTAGACTATCCTCCATATGCTTGATCTTTATCCTTTGTATTTAACATTAAACTTCAGCATGTTGGTATGATCTCATTTTCTTCAGCATTCTTGTAATGCTTTTGCACCATTGATCCTTGTAGAATTGATCGATATTTAACATGCCTTGTCCCTTTGAGAATGCCCTATAAGACTTCCACACTTTAACTTCGGCAAAGTTGCAAGTGACCTTTATCTTTAGATAATTCATTGTGGGATTTTTGTCAAGTGCAGTTGGAGACAATTTTCACAAACTTTTTATCCAGGTTTATTTTATTCTGAAGTGTCCTCTAATTTCTCTGAAAGAAATCATCATTGGATTCTAATAGGAGATGTCCTTCGAAAATATTTTCTTTAGACTTTTTGTCCACGTCATTTCCTCAGACTTTTTGTCTACAAGGCATTTATTTGAACTTTTTGTCCTCAAGGCATTTATTCAAACTTTTTGTTTTCAAGCCATTACTTCATACTTTTTCTCAACGCCATTTCTTCAAACTTTTTTCCACAAGGCTTTTCTTCAAGCTTTTCATCCGCAGGCCCTTGACAACATTCAAAATATACCCTTAAAACTTTTTGCAATGGTCCACTTTCCCTTTACAACATTCAAAAGATACCCTTTAGACTTTTTGCAATGATCCACTTACCATTCAAACTTTTTGAAATGGTCCACATACCCTTTGGAATTTTAAAAAAGATCCCTTCAAAATATTTGAACGGTCCACTTACCCTCCAAACTTTATGAAAATATCCCTTCGAAAGCTTTGAACAGTCCACTTACCCTTTAGACTTTCTGAAAAGATCCCTTCAGAAGCTTTGAACGGTACACTTACCCTTCAGAATTTTTGAAAATATCCCTTTGGAAATTTTGTTTGGGACAATTTTTCTAAATGAATTCTCCTAGACACTTTCTCCCAAAGAATTCCAAGTGGCACTCATTTCCTTCAGAAACTTTGTTGTGGACAATTTGTCTGACAATGACTTAGTCAATTTTCCTGAAAGAATTGCCTTTAATAGTTTCCTGAAAGAATTCCCTTATTAGTTGTGGGCAGTTTGTTTGGGAAATTTTTTTTACCAATATTTTTGAAAGAATTCCCTCAATCGAATCTTCTCAACTCAAGTCTTCTTGACTTATCCTGATTGCCTCTTTTGAGTAAGAGCACTTCAGAAACACGATTTACCCTATAAGTCTACTCAACTCAACCTTTGGCATTAATGCATGATCAGTTTCAATCTCAATGACATCAAGGACATTAAAATTTGACATCAATGACAATTCCATGTTGCCCTAGATGGAAATGATAACTGTTCAGTCCTCAAGCTGTCAACTGACTCCTTGCTCAAATTGCCAACACTAAGACTTACATGTTTTGATTTATTTGGATTTTCTCAAGAAAAACTATATGGGAAGGGCTTAGAATGGGAAATATACATCCCAATAAATTAATGATATTTTACGTTCCCCACGCAATGATATATGTGAGGTGGTTGATTTTTGAATAATATATCCCAATAAAGCTACACGCTTTAATGTGGGAATGATATAGCTTGATGATTTGGATTTGATTGATTATTTAGATTGAAAACTATATGTCAATGAGTTAAACAATTACATGGATTGATTATGTAATGATAAAGGCTTATGTTTTTGGATATCATGAATGTTATATGTTGTGGTAGATGTGTGTGAAGATTTGATGTTTGGGTTAATGCTCTTGTTATAATATTTATGATGCACACTTGGTTAGTGAGAATGTATGTTAAGTATGGATAGTTAGTTAGAGGAAATTTTAATTATGGATAGTATTTATGAATGATTATTGATGAAAGTATATTTATAAATGGATATTTATGATATGCTGATAATCTTGCATGGATTTGCAAATGTTTGAGAAACCTTATTTTTGCTATAACATATGATGGGATGCACCATGATATGAAAAACCATAATGACATTGTTTCCAAATTTAGAAGGATGGACACATATGTAACAAAATATAATAAAATAGATAAATAAATAACAAATAACAAACAAAAAACAAAAAACACACAAAAATAGGTTATTCTTTGTTCTTTATCAAGATAAAATCCTTAAGATTTGGTGATTGATGATATTGATAGCATTGGGAATGATCTATCACGATAAAGATGCAAGCTTTGATTCATCCCAAGAAATGATATATACAAATGATTTAGATTTGGTAATGGTATATCTCGATATATCTATAAGCTTTGATGTGGGAACGATATATTTGAATAAAGTTGTGATGATTCGTTGAAAATTGACCAATGTTTTAAACAAGATTGAAGACAAAACAAAATAGCTTTTGAGGGATTGGACTTGGCTATTGATTTTGTTTTTTGGGATGGATTTTTGCATTTTCAAGATTTTCTAATGTTTTTAGGGTTTTTTTTTTATGTTTTGTATTTTTGTTTCATTTTTTAGATTTTTAGATTTTTTATGAAGCTACAAACAAAGTGGAAAACTAGTTATAGCATTAGGGATAGAGGTGATGGTGGATGGAATGATTGACAGATTTTTGATGGTAGTAATAATCAAGGGATTTAAGATAAGATCTCCAAGGATTACATTGCATAATAACCATGTGCCAAATTCTCTTCCTACCATGTTGATGTTGTGTTGCATTGTGTTCTAAAAAAGCATGGATATACCAAGATTTTTTCCAAAACTTTTTTCAAGATCTTTTCCACTTCATTGTCAAGGTAAAATGTGGGAGGGAGGATAGATATGATGGTAAGGAGTTAATGGATAACATTGGTAAGGATAATAAGGATTTTTTATGATGGGTAAGGATGATTTAGGATTTAATGGATAAATATGGCTAATGATGGTTTAGGATTGATTGGATAAGGATTGTAAGGATAGTAAGGATGTCTGAGCATTGGTAAGTTTGGGATAAAGTGGAAAATTTAGAATGGTTTATGATCAAATGGATAAGGATGAGTAAAAATGGCTTAGGATTGATTCGATAAGGATGAGTAAAGATGGTTTAGGATTGATTGGATAAGGATGGTAGGAATAATAAGGATGGTTGATGATAGGTAAGGATGGCTTAGGATAGGTAAGGATGTTTTAGGATAGGTAAAGATGGTCAAGATAATTTAGGATGTTTAGGGTTTTGAATTGCTTAGGTCTAAATGGAGGGTGTGAGAACAAATATATTATTTATTTAGCTAAATGAGAAAACATTACATAGGCTATTATATAGACAAAACGATATCATGAATAACTTCTTAGAAAATACGAATGTTTATAAATAATAAACCTAGAATAGATGTTACGGGCAAAACAATCATAACAAACTAACAATAAAGTGATATGCTGAATTAATCACCATTTATTATAATCTAACATTCTTCCCCTTAATTCAGTATAGCTTGAAGTGAACATGATAGAAATTTTCTAAATGCCTCAAATTTGTCACGTGCAAGTGACTTGGTGAAGACATTTGCATGTTGTTCTTCTATCAGTAGATATTAGAGTTGGATGCTGTGTTGCTGAACATGTTCACATATGAAATGGAATTGTACTTCAATGTGTTTTTTGCATTCATGAAAGATTGGATTGTGAACAAGTTTTAAAACACCCTCATTGTTATAGTACATAATGCCAAGTGTATTTTGTGGTACTCCCAATCCTTGCAATATGTGATGTAACCATATTGATTTATAAATAGATCCTCCTGCAACATGGTATTTTTCTTGAGTGGAAGATCAAGAAATAAAGTTTTGTTTCTTGCTCCCCCATGATATATGACCATATCCAAAAAATAACACATCTAAAAGTGGATTTTTTGTCATCCATATTTCCTGCATGATCTGAGTCTAAATATTGTGTCAAGAAGAAATTATCATTCTTATTATACTCTAGGCTGAAATCCATTGTTCCTTTGATATATCTTAGTATTCACATAACTTATGTTTGGACTAGTATATGTTAATTAAATAATATTCCAAATCGACTGTCAACAGAGAGTTGTATTTACTTATAGTGATGAATCTATACGAGACAATTGAAGCCTTGTCTCCATAGGTGTATCAATCATATTATTATCCATCATCTTGAATTTATCGAGCATGAACTTGGAATATTTCATGTAAAACACAAATATGTGGTGTTCCTCTTTCCATACTTCTAATCTAAGACAATAGTGTAGAATACCGAGATTTGTCATGTCAAATGATCGATTAAAATCTTTCTTGGTTACATCAATCATCTTCACTAAATTGCTAGTGATGACTAGATCATCGACACACATTATAACAATCACAATATCTTCCTCTTGTTATTTGATGTATAGATTTGGATCATAGGGACTCCTATAGAATCCATGTCAAATGAGATGCTCATCAATTTTTATATACCAATATCATAGAGTCTTTTTGAGACTGTACAAAGATTTGATGAGTTTATATACTTTTCCTTCATTACCAAGAGTGACAAAACCTTCTGGGTGTCATGTAAACTTCTTCTTATAGATCTCCATTGAGAAAGGCACTTTTTACATCTAGTTGGTGGATCCTCCATCTAAATTATGTAGCCAAAGTAAATATCATTTTGATTGTCTTGATCCTAATAGTAGGAGCAAATGATTCCTCATAATCTATGCCTTCTCTTTGTGCATATCCCTTTGTTTTGAGTTAAGCCTTGTGCTTGTCAATATTGACATCTCATTTGTATTTAGTTTTAAAGACCCATTTACATCCGTTTGGATTTTTCCCTCGTGGAAGATCTTCAAATTACCATGTTTTATGTTTCATCAATGATTGAAATTTTGCATCCATAGCATCCTTCTAAGGTTTAAACTCTAGAGATTCCTGAACTATAGAGGGCTCTTCTAATTCTACAACCATGCTCATTAGGGATAAATTGACCACATTTTGAGTCATGTTGCGAGTCCTTGGTCCATTATTCGATGTGTCTAGAATTATGTCTAGTTTAACATCCCTTAATGTACTTGTATACCATTTAGGCATACATTGAGTGGTACATGTGGGTGGTGTAGCTGCACCATTATTCTCATTATCATCACTATCTTTATCTCATGAATTTCCATCTTATGGATTCTCTATGCGAAGGATTGGTGTACCAAATGAGCTTATAAAAAGAGATTTTGCTTTTGTCTTCTCAAAAAACTCAACATCCCCATTTGTGTAGATTTTTTTGGTCTTTGGATCCATTAATCTATAGGCAAGTGCTTCTTCACTATACCTTAAGAAGACATATTCTTCTTCTTTCACATCAAGTTTAGTCCTCTCCACTTTGTGAATATGCATACTTGCTTTACATCCAAAAAATTGAATATGTGTTATAGATGGCTTGTGCCTTGACCATGCTTCTTATGACATTACCCCATCAAGAGCTACAATGGTAACTTTGTTGAGAAAATAGACTGTGGTTTTGGCTACTTCTACCCAAAATATATTTGTAAAACTTGAATCATGTAGTATATATTACACCATTTCCATGATATTATGATTCCTCATCTTAGCAACAACATTTTGTTATGGTGTATGTGGAGGTGATATTTGATGACAAAAGTTGTTTTCTTGAAAAAATGTGTTGAATTCGTTACTAGTGAATTTCCCCCATGATCAGAGTAGAGGGTTTTGATTTTTTGACCAGTATTTGTATCAACAACAACATTGAATTTTTTAAAAGTATAAAAGGCTTGACTCTTTCTATGAAGTACTTAAACCCAACATGACTAGGTGTCATTAGTTTGCACAGATTGGTATGCAGTAGATCAAGTTTTTCATGGGCCTAATATATACTTTTATGAAATGGAGCTCTATGTTAATTTCCTGCTAAGCAATGTTGACATTTGTTTATACCCTTTTTGGGAGGAGGCAATCCTCTTACGATGTTATAATAGTGGAGTGTGTTGAAATATCTAAATATGATGTGACCAAATCTTTTATGCCATAACTGTGTTGAGTCTGTGACTTTTGTCACAAGTTTTTAATTGTTGTTATGCACTACGTCAAGTTGGAATATTTTCCCAACTCTTGAGGCTTGTGTAATAAATTTTGAGTGTTTTAAATTATCTCTGATGAAAAACATATTTTTACCACTTATGCAATCAAATTCAACCCTGAAGTTGTGGTCAAGTAACTAACTGATTGATAAAATATTCTTTGTGGGTCTTGGAACATACAAGATGTCTCAAATTTTACAAGAATTATGTCAAAGTGGTAAAGAGATGTTCCTAATACCTTGAACACGGTATGATGAATCATCACCCAAAGAGATACGATTTTTAGGTGAAGTCTCATTCATTTTATAGGACCAATCTTGTTTTTTATTCATGTGTTGAGTGGTAGCTGAGTCCACATACCGGATAAAACTTTGTGATGTTGATTCTTCATGAGATTGTATAGCATAAAGGAAGTCTACATTTGAAGTGGTTTTTACCTGTTTGGCATTATTGCCTTGCTGATTGGATTTCTTCTTCCAATGACCTTTCTATTGTCCTTCCTTTGTCTAGAAGAGAGAATTGTTGGTTACTAGGCTTCTTGTTGCTTGAAGAGCCTTATGTAAATGAGTTATACCGACAATCCTTAAGGTCATGACCTATCCTTTCACATATAAACCAGACTTTCTATTGTTTATTCCCCTATGTATTGTGTTAATGACCTTACATTGGTTTAGAAGACTTGGTCTGCTTTTTATCTTTTTATTGATTAGAGGAAAGAGCATGTTCTTTTGATTCCTCTTCTTCTTTATGCATAGACTCTTCCTATTGAAACATGTTTACCAATTGTCAAGAGATAATTATTAAATCCTATGACAGTCAAATTAGTCACAAATATCATGTAGGAGGGTGGTAGTGCTCTCAAGATAATAGGTACAAGAGATGCATATGACACTATCTCACCCAATGCTTGAAGTGAAGCCCTCAGGGTTTCAACATGTCGTAGAAAAGCTTCTACTTTCTCACCAGATTTAAATTTGAGTGAATGAAGTTGACTCTGCAGATGGAGATTGGTACCTTCATTTCTGGCCTCATAGGTAGTTTGGAGCTTATCCCAAGCATCTTTTGTTATTGTGGCCTCACAGATATGAGGTTGTATCTCATTTGAAACCTTGAACATTATTATCAATTTTGCCTTTTGGTTTACTTTATCAATCTTATGATTTGATAAGTGTCAATGACATGTCAGGGGAATGTGCCATTGACAATAGGCCAAAGGTCTTTAAATTCTAAATGTGTCCAATTTTCTTTTCCAAATAACATATTTATCACCACGTAGAAGTTGTGACTCTGACAAAAATAATTTTGGCCTATTTCTGACCATTGTGTATAAACTAACCAAAAATAATAGATTGGTTCTTTATCACTCCAGGTATCAAGGTCTCCCTTTATTTATACCATCAGTCGAATATACCAAACATTTATTTATGTGTCCTTATTTTATACTTATCGGTAAGTGGAATAAGCTCTCCCTTTCTTTATAACAGACAGTACGTGAAAGGAATGTAAACATATGTGAAATAATATGATACGTGGTACTTAGACATACTAAAAGAGGTTCGACCAATTATTTGACCTTGCTTAGATGGAATTCTGTATACATGGGTGTAATTTCCCTATATACTTGGAATTTGCACCTGTCATGATTTATACCTTTTGATTGTATCGAATAGGTAAAATGGAGGGATGAATCAATGAATGTTTAACTTTATTTATTTATGATGGTTTATAGGGACGATGCTCAGATGTTGTTGTTGCAACTATTTTAGGATATGTATGTAGTAACTCAATCACAACGACTTTAATAGTAAACGTGAGTCAAAAGTATAGCTTTGACCAAACACTGTGATTGTGCATAAATTCACTATTTTGTTTTTGCCTTTTTCAATGTAGTTTCTTGCAAAAATGAAATATTATAATACTTTGGCAAATAAATAATTACAATAAATGAAAAAACACAAAATCTGTCAGGATCCATGCTCCATAAGAGCACACATGATTTCCTTTGTATAAGAAACTAAGCACAAAATTTAACCAGAAGTAAAATGTAACTAGAATTCAAAAATAACACAGAATATGAGAGACAATACAAACTTGTATTAACACTCTACCAAAAGGAAATACAATGAAGATGCCACAATCTTCTTCCACACCTCTAGGGCGTACAACAATTTCTCTTCAAGAGTTCTCTCTCTCAATTACGGTCACAATAATCAACTCAAACACAGAGTTGTTCACCTCCACCAGTCAGGAACAATACTGCTAGTCCACCAGTTAGTAACAATACTACCGATCCACCAGTAAGTGACAATCAACACAACTGTTGTTGCCAGCTTCTAGTCCCCCAAGTACTCAACGTACTCCAAGTAGATCTATGTTATCTTGCTCCTTGTTGTGTTGCAGATCGCCTTTGATCTTGCTGCCACGCAAATTCCTTTGACTTTGCACACACATACACACCTACAAATCAACTGATCTTACTTACACATGTAGATCTTACCTGATCTTGCACACCTTGTAGATCAACTGATCTTACATACCATGTAGATCTAACTTGATCTTGTTATACCGCAGATCAATCTGGCCTTGCACACCTGCTGACCTAGATCATACACACCCAAAAGAACCCTTGTCCTTGCCTCACCAAGGCCTTATGATTTTCTCTTGGATAGAACCCTTTTGATTCTACAGAAGCCTTCTGGTTCTACAATCTTACAATACAACCCATGAGTCTATTATATAGATCCCATACAAACAATAATTAGACTTCTAATTAAAATAATTAGAACCACAGTTCCAAGACTAAAATTAGTCTTTACATGCAAACAACCGGTTCAACAAACTAACTATTCATGCAACGAACAGTTCTAGACCTGCACAGGTGACCGACGTCGGTCACTGCCTATCTGGAGGTGACCGACGTTGACCGATCGATGACTGATGTCGGCAGCTTCCTGTCCACCTATGACCGACATCGGTCGACCTAACCGATATCAGTTACTGTGACACTTCAGCAACCTCCTTCATGTTTGCATCAGTGAAGCTTTTAGCTCCACAACCTAACAATCTCTCACTTGGAGATAAATAGCTACACCTGTACCTGTACCTATACATCCTCTAATTTTGTTTCCTAGCTTGTATCCCTCTTCAAGCTCAATTTTGAAGACCAACCACCACACAACCTGTGGTGCTCCTCCTGTCATCCAAGTAACCTGCCACATCCGAATCTACATACCCATGTAAAGAAGTGCCTGACCATGCATAGCATGTTAACCTACTGCTGGTCCCTCTCAGATACTTGAGAATCCACTGAACTGCCCTTATTTCTTTTCCAAATTGGCTACGAATTTGCTGACAGCACCCACTGCTTGGGCAACCTCAAGTCTAGTACACATGTACTTAACCTCATCATGTGAATTGAGACACTATTTTGTCAACTGTCCATCCATAGGTGTGCTAACTAGTTTTGCATCCTGCATGTTGAACCTCACCACTACCTTATTCACACAATCATCCTGAGACAACATCAACTTGTGATCTTCCCTGTCTCTAGGTATACTCATGCCAAAGAATTTTGCTGCTTCTAAATTCTTCATGACATACCACTGAACTAACTTTACATTTAGTTCAGTAACTCCCTGCATGTGTGACCCTGCAACAAGCATACACACAACATACAGTAACAGGATAATGTAGCTAATATTATCCAACCTGGTAAAGGAAACACAATGGTTACAATGACATTGACTAAAGCCATGCTTTGTCATACACCTGTCAAACCTGTACCACTATCTTGCAGCTTGTTCAAGACCATATGACCCGGTCTTCCATCTCACGTATCCATTCTCTCTCTTCTTTAACCAAGAAATCCATTCGTCTTTCAGTGCTCTCATCCTGGCTGGAAACTCTACCAAATCTCTCGTTTGGTTCTTCTCCAAGGAATCAAATTCTTGAGTCATGCCATGCTCCCACTATTTCCTAGATTCTACCTGCTCTGCTTCTTTAAAAAACTTTCTGATTCTTGACCATCAGTGAGCAACAAGTAGTATAAAGAAGGGGAATAACAAATTTGAGGCTTACTTACCCTTTCAGTCCTCTACATGGGCATTTGAGACTCCTTGACAGCTCGCTATCCACCCAAAATCCATCTCAGTGATCGATGTCAGTCACTCCTCAGTCTGCACCCGATCGACGTCAATTCCATGCGACCGACCTGACTATCGACACTGGTTCCCTGACCGATGTCAATGTCCAATGGTTGCCGACATCGGTTCCCTAATTGACGTCGGTCTTCAGCTGCCTGACACCACCAACTCTGGTCTGCGCATGACTGATGTTGGTACCTGCCTGTTCGATGTCATTTCTCATCTGACCAACACTGGTAACTGTGTTCTCCTGTGAGTGATGACTTTTTACCCGCGAGCTTACTTTGGATCATCACCCTGTCCAAACTGCCTTGCTCAATTTTATTCAGTCTCCCTAGTTGATTACTATCCATCATATCCTCCATGAACACCAAGGATTTATAGTTCTTAAGTTTGTCAAAGACATCTAACTTCCTCTTAAGAACATGCATCTCCTTCTTACTCATGTGACCAAGCCTACAGAGCCACATCTTTGAAATAGAAGGAGAATCAGTAATACAAGTAGGTAGATAAAGAGTACCTACTTTCTTACCACATGTTAATTTAAGTGCATCCACTGTGAGAGTTACTGTGCATCCCTCATCACCCAACTTTCTTAAAATTAGACTCCTCTTCAAGACTGGGACCTGCATGACATCGTTCAACACCCATGTGTTGCATGTCTACAATTTCAGCCACACTTCACATTTGCCAACAATTTGACAAGGCTTACCAACCCCTAAATAAATCTTTCCAAAGTCTCCAAGGACATTAACATGGAAAAATACTCTATTTGGGGCTACATGAAAAGAGGCAACAGAATCTAAAATACAAGATTCTACTTTATCCAAGGAATATATAAGAGTAACCCGTGCATCAATACCTACAACATCTGCTTCTTTATTTCTTTCATGCTGATCTTCTACCAACCAACAATCTTTCTTTACCTACTCTTTCTTTCAATAACTCCGTAATTGATCATTCTTGCTTTTGAATTCCTCCATTCTTAGTGTACTTTTTTCTGCCATTTCTATACTCCCACTCAATCAGAAACTCCTGAGAGTGATCTGTAATCAACAAACACTTAACACACTCTGAAACCAAGGTGTTAGTGAACCAAGCTTTAAACCAAGCTTAGATGAACTCACTCTGATACCAACTGTCAGGATCCACTCTCTATAAGAGCACACATGATTACCTTTGTATAAGCAACTAATGACAGGGAAACCCACGAACAATAAACATGCTCCGATCCCTACCGAGTCAGAATCTTGCTCTACCAATTAGAACACATGTGATTACTTCTTGTATTAGCAACTAAACACGAAATTATACCAGAATCAATAAGTAACTAGAAATATGAAACAACACAGGAATTAAGAGACAATACACAATTGTATTATATACATAGAAGAATATACAATAAGGAAGATGCCACTTCTTCCTCCACCTCAAAGGTTCGCCACACCTCAAGACCTTCTTCCCTCTCTCTCTCGGTCCCAACAATCAACTCCAATATAGAATTGATGTTCATCTCTCCAACCAGTCAGTAACACGCTACCAGTTCACCAAGTACACAACCGTACTCCAAGTAGATCCCCTGCTCTCTGCTACCTGCAAATCACTAGACCTTACTCACCATGTAGACATCTCTACAACCCTAAAGAACCCTTGTCCTTGCCTCACCAAGTCTTTATGATTCTTCAACCAGTACCCCGGTGGATCAGCTCTTTGACCTTGCAGACCTTGCAACTCTCCCTGATCATACACACTCAGCACCCCTTTGGAACTAGGAGGAGCTACACTAGCTCTCTCTAAAAGCTCTCTGGCTTTCTAGCACATATTTACAATATAGCCCATGAGTCCATATATAGATCTCATGCTTACAATAATTAGACTAACCTAATTACAATAATTAGACTCACAACTCAAGACTATAACTAGCCTTCAACATGCAAACTAACAGTCTCAAAATAGACTCTCCCGGATTCGTCATGCAAACTGCCTGTTCTCGCACAGGCTGCAGACGTCGGCACCTCCATGACCGATGTCGGCCGACTGGTAACCGACGCTGGTTGCTTCCTCTTGCTATCTGACCGACGTCCGCTGATCAGACCGACGCCATTTTTTCTACAACTCTGTATCCTCCGTAACTTCTCTTGTTTGCATCCTGGTGAAGCTTTTAGCTCCACAACATAACAATCTCCCACTTGGAGATAAAATAGCTGAACCTGTACCTATACCTGTACACCATCTAAATTATTCCCTAGCTTGTATCCCTCTTCAAGATCCATCCTGAAGACCAACCACCACAGAACTGTGATGTTATACCTGTCATTCAAGTAACCTGCCATATCTGAACCTACATATCCATGTAGTGAAGAACTTGACCCTGCATAACAAGAAACCCTGCTGCTAGTCCCACTGAACTGCCCTCCAGTACTCCTTCCCCGAATTGGCTCCATACTTTCCGACAACCCCCACTGATTGGGAAAACTCAGGCCTACAATGGACCTCATGTGATTTCGAACCCTGTTTCAAGCTAAGCTTGAACTGTCCAGCCCTTGGTGTGCTTACCGATTCTGCATCCTGCGTAATGAACCTCTCCAACACCGTCTTCACATCAGCTCCCACTGGAGATAAAATCTCCATGTCTCTTATGCCAAAGAATTTCGCTACTCCAAATTCTTCATGACACACCTCTGAACTAACCTTACCCTTAGCTCAGCAAATACATGTATGTTCAAACCTACTAGTAAATCACCCACATACAATAAAAAAATGATGTTGCGACCATCATCTACCTGGTAAGATAAACACAATAGTTACACTGACATTGACTGAAGCCATGCTTAGTCATCCACCTGTCAAAACCTGTACCACTGTCCTGCAGCTTCCTCAAGACCATATGCCTTGGCCTTCTATCTCTTGTATCCATCCACTCTCTTCTTTAAAACGGGAATCTGTCTCTCTCAGTGCTTACTTCTAACTGACAACTCTACCAACAAATACCTATTTGGTTCTTCTCCAAGGACTCACACTCCTCATCCATGCCGAGCTCCCACTGTATCTGGACTCTACCTGCATTGCTTCTTCCATCTTCCTGGTTCTTGACCATCAATAAGCAATATAAAGAAGGTGAACAACGAATATGAGGTTGACTTACCCTTTCTTACCTCCACATGAGCATTTGAGACTTGCTGTCCGCCCAATATCCGTTCCAGTGACCGATCTCGGCCATCTCCCAGTCTGCTCCCGACCGATGTCGGTTCCCTGCACTGACCCTGACTGCCGACGTCGTTTCCCTGGCCGATGCCGGTATCCTTTCTGCCGACGTCGGTTCCCTCATGGCCGACGTCGGTCTTCTTGTTGCCGATGTCGGTTACTGTGTGACCAACGCCGGTACCTGTGTTCGTCTTTGAGTGATAAATTTTTACCCGCGAGCTCTCCATGGATCAAAATCTTAATCAAATCAACCCTGCTCTGCTCAGAATAATTCAGTTCTCTCACCTGATCTCTGTCCGTCATCTCCTCCATGAACACTAAGGCTTTCCAGTTCTTAAGCTTGTCAAAAACATCTGTCTTCCGCTTCAGAACCTGCATTCTCCTTCTACATATGTGACTAAGCCTATGAAGCCACATCTCTGCAACAGAAGGTGAATCAACAATATAAGTAGATAGATAAAGGATACCTACTTTCTTACCACCATCTAATTCAAGTGTATCCGCTGTGAGAGTTATAGTATATCTCCCATCACCCAAATTTCCTGAATAAATTAGACTCATCTCCAAGACCGGTACCTACATGACTTCCTTCAACCACTGTGTGTCGTCCATTTGCAATTTCAGCTTCACTTCCCCTTTGCCAATTCTTTGGCAAGGCTCACCAGCTCCTCTCCCTAGGGCTGCATGGAAAGAGGCAACATAACCTGTTATCCAGGATTCAACTTTATCCAAAAAACCTTCCAAAACATCATGTGCAACAACACCTGCAACATCTGCATCTTCAGTTCCTTCATGCTGATCTGCTACCAACCAACAATATCTTTTTCTCTGCTCTTTCTTTCCATCAATCAGACCATTCGTGCTATTCAGTTTCTCCATTCGTAGCTTACTTCCTTCTGCCATTGCTATACTCCCACTCAATCAGAAACCCCTGTGAGCAACCTGTAATCAACAAACACTACCAGATCTGAAACCACCTGTTAGTAACCCAACCAAAAGCTCTGATACCACTTGACAGGGAAACCCACGAATAATAAACATGCTCCGATCCCTACTGAGTCAGGATCTTGCTCTACCAATTAGAACACATGTGATTACTTCTTGTATTAGCAACTAAACACGGAATTATACCAGAATCAATAAGTAACTAGAAATATGAAACAACACAGGAATTAAGAGACAATACACAATTGTATTATATACATAGAAGAATATACAATAAGGAAGATGCCACTTCTTCCTCCACCTCAAAGGTTCGCCACACCTCAAGACCTTCTTCCCTCTCTCTCTCTCGATCACAACAATCAACTCCAATATAGAATTGATGTTCACCTCTCCAACCAGTCAGTAACACGCTGCCAGTTCACCAAGTACACAACCGTACTCCAAGTAGATCCCCTGCTCTCTGCTACCTGCAAATCACTAGACCTTATTCACCATGTAGACATCTCTACACCCCTGAAGAACCCTTGTCCTTGCCTCACCAAGTCCTTATGATTCTTCAACCAGTACCCCGGTGGATCAGCTCCTTGACCTTGCAGACCTTGCAACTCTCCCTGATCATACACACTCAGCACCCCTTTGGAACTAGGAGGAGCTACACTAGCTCTCTCTAAAAGCTCTCTAGCTTTCTAGCACACATTTACAATACATCACATGAGTCCATATATAGATCTCATGCTTACAATAATTAGACTAACCTAATTACAATAATTAGACTCGCAACTCAAGACTACGACTAGCCTTCAACATGCAAACTAACAGTCTCAAAATAGACTCTCCCGGATTCGTCATGCAAACTGCCTGTTCTTGCACAGGCTGTCGACGTCGGCACCTCCATGACCGATGTCGGCCGACTGGTAATCGACGCCGGTTGCTTCCTCTTGCTATCTGACCGACGTCGACTGATCAGACCGACGCCATTTTTCTTGCAACTGATTCTGCAACTCTGCATCCTCCGTAACTTCTTTTGTTTGCATCCTGGTGAAGCTTTTAGCTCCACAACATAACAACTAAACACAGAATTTAACCAGAAGTAAAACGTAACTAAAATTCAGAAATAACACAGAATATGAGAGACAATACAAACTTGTATTAACACTCTACCAGAAGGAAATACAATGAAGATGCCACAATCTTCTTCCACACCTCTAGGGCTCCCACACCTCTAGGGCATACAACAATTTCTCTTCAAGAGTTCTCTCTCAATTATGGTCACAACAATCAACTCAAACATAGAGTTGTTCACCTCCACCAGTCAGTAACAATACTGCCAATCCACTAGTAAGTGACAATCAACACAACCGTTGTTGCTAGCTTCCAGTCCCCCAAGTACTCAACGTACTCCAAGTAGATCTCTGTGATCTTGCTCCTTGTTGTGTTGCAGATCTCCTTTGACCTTGCTGCCACGCAGATCTCCTTTGACCTTGCACACACACACACACTTGCAAATCAACTGATCTTACTTACACATGTAGATCTTCCCTAATCTTGCACACCTTGCAGATCAACTGATCTTACACACCATGTAGATCTAACATGATCTTGCTATACCGCAGATCAACCTGGCCTTGCACACCTGTCGACCTAGATCATACACACCCGGAAGAACCCTTGTCCTTGCCTCACCAAGTCCTTATGATTCTCCCTTGGATAGAACCCTTCTGATTCTATAGAAGCCTTCTGGTTCTACAATCTTACAATACAACCCATGAGTCTATTATATAGATCCCATACAAACAATAATTAGACTTCTAATTACAATAATTAGAACCACAGCTCCAAGACTAAAATTAGTCTTTACATGCAAACAACCGGTTCAACAAACTAACTGTTCATGCAATGAACAGTTTTGGAACTGCACAGGTGACCGACGTCGGTCACTGCCTGTCTAGAGGTGACCAACGTCGGCCGATCCATGACTGATGTCGGCAGCTTCCTGTCCACCTATGACCGACGTCAGTTGGCATGCCCGACGTCGGTTACTGTGACACTTCAGCAACCTCCTTCATGTTTGCATCAGTAAAACTTTTAGCTCCACAACCTAACAAAATCTGTTTTACATAATAATAACCCCTCTTTAAAAACAATTTTAAACTCTTTGATCTCTTTTAAATTTTAAAAAAAATAATAATAAAATTCTTAACTAAATTTAACTAATTACAACTAAAATTAATAGAATTACCAAATTTAACGAAAATGCTAAAATTACTTTTTCTTCCAAAAAATTATTTTGGGGGTTTTCAACCTGAAAAGATATACCCCCCCAGATCCCCTATGTAGCATATCAAATCTAGAGAAGGCAATACTAATATTTAAAGGCTTGAAATTGCTAATTTAAAGGCAAAACCACTAGCTTTTGTACCATTGGTTGGTCAAATAGGCGGTTTTGGAAATTTTTTTGGTAGTAAAGAAAGATTTTGTGGGGTGGTTTTGAAGTATATTAGGACGGTTTTTGGTCAAACACGACTGTTTTGGCGTCTTTGTGCAATTGTAAAGCTTTTAAAATATTAAATTAATAGTCCACACCTTGAAATTGTGCTTTCAAATATAATGCAAGTATATTGTTTCCTCACTCAGTGCTGAAGAAGCATAATAAATCTGTAGCTTCAGAACTTGCATGCACATGGAAACATTTCGTAGGGGAGCCACAATATGCTTGGAAATACTCTCCAAAATGTTGAAGAACCGTGTTTGAATGGATTGAATGCTGATTACAGGCCACCAATGATAGAAATCCTGCAGTTCGCTAGCAATAAAGCAAAGATACAGTCTGTCAATAGAGGACTGTGTGTTATGAGAGAGTCTGCCAATACAATCAGGCTGAATATGGACTACAACGCCCAAGCATTTTGAGAGCTACGACTGGTTTTAATTCCAGAATTAATACTTCACACTTTCAATAGAGTTGCATCCAGGCTTAGGTCTATGATTTCACTTTTGAAACTCTGATTTTTTCCTCGTTAGAAAATTAAATGAGAACACGGGCTTCTCATTCTTCACAGGCTCAGAAACTCTGCTATGCTATACCAAATGTGAGCAAGAATTTATTATTTATTCATTTAAATGAGAAAATATTACATAGGTTATTGTATAGCTAAAATAATAACATGAACAACTTCCTAGAAAAGAAGAAGTTTACAATAAACTAACAATAAAATGTTATGGTGAATTAATCGTTTTTTATTATAATCTAACAGTGTATGATTGCTTAGGTTTGGATGGAGGGATGGTTTAGAATGACATAGGATTGAATGGAGTGGGCATGTCTCCAAGTGTTAGGGTACTTATAGATAACTGATTTTATGTATAACATCAAAAAATAGTTTCGTCGTGGTATTTTCCCAAGATGTCATAAGAAATTATTTTCATCTTTGGATGATTTTTTTTTTTTTTTTTTCAATTTTTTTTAATTGTTATATTAACATATGCGTTCTAGAGATGTCCTTCGGAATTTAATTTATTTTTCAGTCAATTTCCTCTACATATCTTAGCTAGGTATTGTTAGATTTTATGAGAAAGAATACTGCCAAAGATAATGAAGTGCGATGTGTGTTGGATGAAGGCTTATTTTTATTGTGTGAAATATTTGGATGGATGATATTGTTATGGAGGTAGGTATAGATGGCATGATGGTAAAGGGGATTGAAACGAACAATTTTTTGAAAATTTTGGTTTTTGAATGTTTTATGGGTGTCGACTCATCTTGAATTTGATTTTTTATGTCCGACATTGTCTCTAAGAGGTTTGCATTAAGAAAATTGTATGTTTAATGCTATTGATTTTAATGTCTTTGGTTTAATATCACCTAAAAGAGGTTTTCACTAAAAACATTTGATTTTTGATTTTTTGATTTTTTTGTTGTATTTTGATTAAGAAAGTATGTTGATTTCATATCCCTATTTGTAATTGCTTGGTGAAATGTCGTCTTAAAGCTCCACGAATTTTGTGATAACCGCATTATTTTGAAAGAGATGATTAGACATGTTATTTTTTTGATCCCAATAAAAAAATACAAGTTATTGCATGTTGAGATTTATGATAAGGATGTTAATATCAATGAAAAGGTTTAATTGCAATAAACTATCATTGAAAAGATTGGTATCATTAAAAAAATTGAAAAAATCATTGTCATTAAAATAATTGCTTATAACAAATTTTTCTTAAAAGCCATGATTGAAACTGGTTTAAATGTTGGAAGACTTCCCGTAAAATCATATAAGTGTCCTTAACATTCTTATATTGATCACCAAGAGATTTTTATCTAATATTTTGATATCCTTTGTTTTTGTGCACATCGATTGGTTCTATGATTCTTTGCTCATAGAAGCCAAGCCCTTGTCTTTATAGTTAACTATTTTTTATATCTTCTTTGGAAAACAAGATGCAAAAGTGTCATGTTCAACTGATAATTAGTGAAGCTTTCACGTTTTTCAACATTATGACATATTCATATCCCAAAGTGATTTTACAACTTTACAAAAACGTGTTTCAGTTAACCGTCAAGCAATCAAAGGTGGACTTTCACCTATTGTATTTCACATGGTAGATTTACTATTGAGAAGAGGATTTAACCACCAGTTCTCGGTTCTTTTGCAAACGATTAACTGTACCATAAGCAAGGTGATGAATAACATTCAAAATATAAATAGATAACTACGCCCACATAATAAGACGACTATTCAAGTATCATTTTGATAGTAAAGTTTAATTTAAGAGATTATAAAAATAGTGTACATAGAAATTCTCAAAATTTCGATTAATTCGTAAATTTATGTAAGGAATAAAACTTTCAACGTATGAAAGGCTCAATTCAACATGATTAGCTTTATTTTATCGTATCCAATTTGCCATTGAATACTCTTTACCTGCATTAAAGCCATAAACAAACTATGTCAGCATTAAGTTACGCAAGCAATTTATTATCACAAATTCCATGTTATTATTCTAGCAATAAGCATCTTAAATAAGATGTAAACAATAAATGAATGAATGAATGGTGCTCCCGTTGTCTACACAAGTAAACAAGTATATAGTCAAGATTGATTACAGGGTTAAAATATAGTACTAATTTCTTTGTCACTAAAAAATAAACAACTTAAAATATATGTACAATATTCATTACTTTATTACTCAAAGACAAAACGCACATTCAAAACTAGATTGAATGCCACTTCGCGTGCACTCAGAAATGAGGTGCAGGAATCCATTTGTGGCGCTTGAGAGAGATGATCTCATACTATTCTATCATACCTAAATCCCTTCATACAGCCTTCATACCTCCTATGATGTCTCCTTAAAATATTGAACTCTGAAATATGGCTACGTCTGGAATTTGATAGGATCAGCCTTTATAGCTCCAAGAGGCAAGAAACCACTCTCAAACATCCAAACCGGGAGACGTTGGTAGCTGTTGACAAAAGCATATATGACGGCAAGGCCAAATGCTGTTAGACTGCAGATGGAAATACGGGGTCAATTTAAAACATAGAGCCCATGTGTCACATATAGTAATTCATTTAGGAGAAAAACTTTAGCTCGCTCATCGAAATTCATCACCCACCCACGACGAATTCTAAGGTAAGATACTGCAGCGTTTACTACTGATCCTGTCAACACGAAACCTAATGCACTTGACATCATAATCAATGAAGTTGTTTTCCAATCCCAGGGGGCATCCTAACGGTCCAAAATTTTAATGCCCTTCTCCAAGCCTGTGACTTCAGGGCTTCTATCGTCTTTACGGGGGCAAATCCCTCGAACATCTTGTCTGTCTCTCAATTCACTCAATTCTTTAATTCTCCTGACGCCTTTTGACAAGCCAGACCGCAATTCCGTCAATCCGCCGTGTAAGATAACCAAATGAAGAGACCTCCTCAGTCTGCACGCAAAATGCAGAGTAACTCTGCCCTTCGAAAACACAAGCGACTGCGCACACCTCGAGCTCTCTTTCTTCCTCTTGGCTCCGTATGCCAGGCTCCTTAGCACCCATAACATCCACCTTCCTTTCCCATCTCCAAAGAAAATAACTTTCAATCATTCAACTCCCTGCCACTCCACTAATTTTTGCCCTAACTTGCTTTGTTTGCCACTCATCACTCTACCCATGTGCCCATGGCAATAAAGAATCTAAGCTTTTAATAAAATACCAATTCTTTATTTTGTTTATAATTCGCCATAGTTTTTTATTTTCCCATAGTAAAGTATCAATTTCATAATTATTTAATGATTTAAGCTATGTCCAATTTAAATGATGACAATATTTGTTTCTTCTCAATGAAAAATCTCTGTTTCATATTAAACTTCATTTATTAGCCATGCGAACATAACTGAATATGCGAACTTAAAGTAGCGAAATTAATTTTATGATCAGGGTCAAAACGTGAATATAAAATGGCTAACGATAAAGTTGTTCATGAACGAATTTGAGGAGACGAAAACTCGATGAATGAAATGTTTATAAACATGTTTTAACTCGAATGTTGTCTTTGCCGATCACGATTTATTACGGCAACGACTTTGCACTAGATTTAAGTTATCTCAATTTCACGATTTAAGAACTCATAATGCACTATGGTTTAGATTACAACCCTTACAAAGCAACCGTAAACATTGCTTACTACGGTGAACAAGGCATTGCGTACAAAATATATGCACAATTAAATAGAAATATGCATCGTATACAACAAATATGTCAATATCCACAAAGGAGTATTAGCTCATCGAGAGGGATATTACAATCTCCCCTTCTTAAAAATAAATATCATCGTCCTCATTACGCTAAGTAAATGATGTGAAGAAAAATGACACAAACCATGAAATATAGTAAGTCACAAATCAAGCGAACATAATTTGCTGCAACAAAAAAATATTCATTGCTTTTTATGGATGAATATAACGTAAATTAACGCTTTATTTAATTTCAATATTTTTTAAAAAGTTATTTTTTCTTAAGTTTTCAACCAAATATTTACATGTTATACAAGAATTTTCATATTAAATGTCTTAAACAATGATTTTTCTTATTAAAAGTTTTTAAATATGACAAATTAGATCATCATCCTCATGAATATGCATGCGAATTAACTCAAAAAAGCAAATTTTTATATTCATTCCATAAGTTTTAATTCAAATGGTCGATATCAAATTTACAAATATAACTCCCATACTGACAATTGCTATTCAAAATATGTCACAACCCAACTAATATAATAAGAATTTTTTATGTCAAATAACCTCTAATAAGAGCATCTGCACAGAAGTACCAATCTTTTGTAAGATCATACTCAACAAACCGTGTGCCATCCCATGGTGAACTCACAATGTGATGAAATAAGTGCCAATTTGAAATAGAGCTGTGTAGAGTAATTATGAGCAACGCTGAGCCATATTGAGCCATAACATCAAGTGCCATCTAAAAATAGAAATACCAGTGCTGAAATGAGCAAGCAATCACTGTGCTCTAAAATGACCACATCTGGTGGGAGGGATAATGATCTTAACACTTGTCCAAAAATCTTGTCCATTCCTCCCTATAGCTATTTTACAAGCTATTTATTCTCCCTCATATGTATTTTAAGTGATAGTTTTGCAATTACTTAATGTACATACGAAACCAATATGTTCAATCAATAAAATAAGAATATAAACTCAATTGATTGAAAAATAAAAACAATGAGATTAAGACTAAGTCGCAAAAATAAAAGATAAAGTCAAAAATTGTAACTAAAATTTCATCAAAATAATTCAATGATCGGTTGAATAATTTATTGATCTTCAACAATATGAAAATAACAATAGCTTCAAAATAATTTAAAATGATCAAACAAATCAAAATAAATTCAACAAAACAATATCGAAAATAGATAACATCATGAACACTATGTGACTTAGAAAGCCACTCAAATGGAAAAAAAAATAAAAATCTTAATTATCTCCCAAGAGTGAGAGAAATCACCTTAATTACTTTCCAAAGGTTAGAGAAAACACCTCGATTACCTCATTCAGGTAAGAGAAAACACTTCAATTACTTCCTAAAAGTAAAAGAACATAATTGTAAGATCATCCTCTATTATAATGCTACCAAAATATCTCTCACTATTGTATTCACAAGAAGAAGAACAATGGGAAACCCCCATGCATGGCATCACAGTGCCTAAACGTTTCACACAAAAATATATTTGTTTCCTTTAATTGACCCATCATAAATCTCAACTATTACCGAACTAACATCCCTCACTAAGAACATCTCTTTATTCAACTATGAAGCATTGACCAACTATGATGCATATAAAATAGGTTGGAAATTATTAATTTTTCTCAAAATTCATATTTCTAATATTTAAAATTTTTGAGGATCATTGTGTATGTTGGCTTGTTAAATAATATCACATATATATTATCTTTATTTTAAAAGTTAATTTATTATAAATTAAAGATGGTTTTTTTTAAACTTTGACAACTTTCTCAACATACAAAATGTAACTACCCAAAAATACATATATAAGTATGAGCGTACAATTTTTAATACATGATAAAAAATAAATATAGTTTCATCATCAAGATCCAGTGATGAACAACAATAATTCAATATTACTCAATGCCCCAAACAAGTATTGCACACACCTGTCATGTATAACAGAGTAAACTAAGCAAATAATACAAACGATCTAGATAATCTTTCTACTACATCATCAATGCCAGATAACATCAACCAAAAACTAGTTTAATTGCATCGGCCAATTCCTATGGAATCAGCCACAATAATTTCCCTTTATTTTTCAACTACATCAGCGAATTCCTATGGAATCAACCAAGCTAATTTCCCTCTATTTTTCAATTACATCAGCATAATGTATGCCATTCAAACAAAGCGGTGATTTTATTCTTAGCCCTAATAAATGCCCTTAGTAGAATTGTTGACCTTTCGTCATCTGCATGTTACTTATCCTATTTTCTACTCTAGTCCTACGCTTGTGAGGAAAAATTCCATTACATAGATTTGTCCCAGTGTCTAATTTTCCTAATCTAGTTCATTTTAATCCATAAAATTAAAAATCAATGAGTAATGCACCTCGTACCTGTGCCACATTGGTCACAGTGGTGATGTACCCACCAGCGTCCCTGCCTCCTCATCCATGGCCATTGCCTCTAAAATTACTAAATTGGGATACACATAGCTCTGGGTTCAAAAAATAATAATTACACAAATAAACATATTTTCACTCTGTTATAGTTATAATTTGATAATTTTCAACTTTCAGTTATTTACTGAAAGATTATGTATTTTTATCGTATCTTTGTTTCCGTATGTCCTTTTCACGAACCAAATGAAGCCTTAGAATCCTCATGAGATGGAGAATTTTTGGATGCTAACAAAATATTAAAAAAAATGAGTTTTATCTTTTTTTAAAAGTCTACCTTTTGTTCTGCACACTTATACCTCTCATTATCTGCTACACTCACACCTTCTTTTCCACGTCAACAAGGTAAGTGAAGGTATGTATTTCCAATGTGTCTAGTTTCATTTATTTTTTTATTTTTACTGCATTTAGTTAAGCTCAATTATTGTATCACTAGTTCTTTCTTGATGCATCATCCCATGTTACACTACTATAACAGGGGATGAACTTCAGGTGGAGCATATGTATACACAATATTTTTCACTTTTGTCATTTACTAACACTTTATTTTGTAGTAACCAGTTGAGTTTCAATATCCCTAATTTTCCATCTTAAAGGGTTCACCAGGAAATGAGTGGGTAGGCCTTTGGTGCTTTACGAGAGATATTGTTGCTTATCTATCATTCATACATCTATTTTGACTTCCTCATACTTAATCCCCTAAATTATCTCCTTCCATCTTACACCCTCTAGCTATATTAGAATCTATATTCCTACTACATCAAACCGGTCCAAATTAGTTTTATTTAGCACCTATCCCTTATTTATTGATCGATCCAAACACATTGGCATAATCGTTGCAACTATATTGGCCTAGATGACATAGTTTGATGTCAGTCAGACCATTTTAAACTACATCGTGGCTGGCCAATGGCATCATCTTAACCATTGGGATTCGTTAGGGATATTGAACACTATAAATACAAGTCACCATTTCATTTCAAGAGAGAGACATTCATTTGTATTGTTATTATTAGCACTTTTGCCCTAGATCTACACTTGGAGGATTTTTTGCCTAGGATCTTGTCTTGAAGGAAAGCTTGTCTTATGGAGTCTTGGATCTATTAGGAAGAGTCCTTTTAACCTAGATCTTGATTTAGTGATTGAGATCCTTAAAAACACAACAATCTCTTACAAATCACCATTGGTCAAGGGGGAGATTGAGGCTTGATATGTCCTCTTTAAGGTGAGTATATTCTAAACCTAGCTCTTTTATGTAGTAGATAAAAGTTGCATAATTTCTTTGTTAATGAATGCATATTTCTTTTTTTTAATCTTTATCTACACTTATACTTAGTGTAACTATAAGATTGTTTGAAATTTTTAGTTATCCACTTTAGGTAGCCTAGGCCGCCATTTGCCTACCATGGCTCCTTACCCTTTTTGATATGTTTTTAACCCTTCCCCCTTACATTGTTTGTTTATAATATTAGATTATTTATAAATAGAGATCTAATTACAATTATTTCATTGTGTTATTGGCCTATAAGCTTTAGAACCTTTTCCTTTGATATTATATTGTAGGTGGTCCTCTTGCTAAGTTTTTAGATCCATTTGGTCACATCTTGAATCATTAAGTATCACTGGACTCTCTTTGATTAACTTTATCCAAGTCTAGATATTTAAATGGGATACTTACAAGTCAATCATATCTCATTGCATACATCACCTATGTCTATGTTTATAATTTGAAATGCAAATGGTTCATTCTGAAGGTGTTTGATAGCATTGCTATGAAGTAGAGGTTATATGATGAGATTATAGTGAGCATATTTAAGGGGAGGTGGGGCAGACTTGGATTTAGTGCTCTCTATTGAATTTTTTGAGGGTAATTTTGCATTTTCATCATCTCGACAGTACTCTTGGCTTAAAAGTTAGGCATTTGGCTCAAGGTTGTAACATGATTTGGCATGGATTAGGAACATTTTGATTATAGGTATAAGCTTGAGTAGCTTGTTTGGATATGATATATGTGGTATTAATGTTGGTGTTAACAAGGATACTCTAAGTAGACCCACTAAAGAAAGGGACACCATGTTTGTAGTGATATTAGGCATGGTGGACATAGGGGGAAATGAGAAACTTACATACTAAATTTTTGTAAGTCCAATAAAAAAAACTAGGAGCAAGGGAAGGAGGGATTTCTATATGGGGTGTCACCATGAGGTGATAAATCAACGTGGGGTCATTACCCTTATGCTCATTATGTTCATGAAGATATATGATCATTTCATTGTTATACTTGAGATCAAATTCATCCTTCACCTCACGGTGTTGGGGTATATGACCTTATCTAGTGGTATTAGAATTGTTAAATTGATCATAAATTTTAGATCTAGTAGAAGCCACATAAAAATTGCTTGGATTTTGGTCTTCAATCATGATAAAGTTGTAAGGCATATGGGTTTTAGGGATTTTATGGGAGTTGGTTAATTCCATGAGGTCTTGTTTGGTTTTATCTTTGAATTGGTAAAAAATGTACTCCATAATGGGAGAGAAAAGATTAACTGAATTGGGCTAGCTGTTGTAGTTAATTACATAGGAAGGAAAAAATATTAGTCTCGCTAATACAGTTTGGAACTAAAAATGGTAAAATTAGACAATATCAAGTTGGTTGGTACCGTATGATGATAGCAAAGGATTGTATTAGGTTCGTTGATATAGTTGGTAGAAATAAGGTATAATTAGATTATATTGGGTTGGTCGATGCAATTATAAAGACATACATAATTTATCAAGTTGACTAAAGTATTTGAAAAATATATCAAACTATATTAGGTTGGCTAATTTAGTTTAAAACATACATAACTATATCGGGTTGGCTTATGTGATTCATAAACACATAATAGAATGGTATTGGGTTGGCTGATATAGTCTATAAGATATACAAGCTCAAATCTAACCTAACTAACTTTTAAAATCAAGCTAGATATGTAAAAAACTATATATTTGATATGTTCTTAGATATTTTGATCCCAATTATAAAATAGTCAAAAAACTTAAGAGAATTCCAATGAAATTTTAGCCACACTACCCTGTCTCTAAGGTAATGAGAGTAACTTCTTAGAAATAATTACTTATCGGTGCATTACAGAATCAAATAGATGGTTGGCTTGCTAAAATTGAAAAACATGGAATCCCTAGGCATTTATGATATACTATGAGGTATTTGAAAACTAAAGTTCATATGTAGTGTTGTCTAATGGCTTGAGTATTGGGGTGGTACCCCTCACACCATAATGCATATAAAAATAACAATCATTTGGCCTAGTATGATAGATCTTATGTAGTTCTAAAACTTTTGAAATATAATTTCTATGGAAAAAAATAAAAATAAAGATCAAAAGCTAAATTTATAACATGAAATGAATTTAAACATGGAAACATAATGGTATCAAGGTGGGAAATATAGTCAAAAACTAAAACTAAACACACATAACTATATCTGGTTGGCTTATACAGTTGTAAACACACAAAAATATATCACCGATATAGTCTAAATAAACACATAACAATGCCACACTCACCAAAACCATTTATAGATAGATAAAAAAGTGTATTAGTGAGTCGATGCCATTAGGTTGATGTTTTAGAAGACTTTACTAGAAAGATATGAATGAAAACATGAAACTGTTCCAACCAAATAAGGTATAAAGTTCATGTTAGGTTCACTAGAATGTATGCATGGATTATGTTCTCAATATACTAACACTCGAATAAGGTCAATCAAAAGAGTCTATGATACTTGGACAATCAGGGAAGGACCAATGAATTTTGTAGATATAGCAGAGGGAAACATAAAATGTAAAATTATCAAATCCTAAGCCTATCACAAAATGATGTAGCTCTCATTAGAACTCAACAAAAGTAAAGTATTGTAAAGTAAATGGTTTTAAATAGGTATAAACTAAACTAAAGGATGGGTTAGAATGGATTTAAATGGGTAAGGTGCAATGGTCAACTGAATGGGGGTCTACTCAACCTAAATTAAATTATATAAATTTAATATAATCATATGGCTATACTAGATTATTAGATATAAATAAAGCCTAAACAAGGATACACATACATTCATCCACAAAGAAATAAGTAATATATCTAATATAATAAGTAAATAAAGGAAAGAATATAGGGATAGAAATGCTTACCTTAGGGTGGACCCTTCGACTCTTCAATCTACCACTTGGATCAAGTGGAGCTATGTAATATAATTTTATAGGTTGAAGGCCTTGAATGGTTGGATGAAAACCTAGATATACTCAGTTAGGAACTCCCAATGATTCCTCATATTAAGATTTAATGACACCACAAGATAATATTCTTTAAGATAAGGTTATAATCCACTAACTCTCCAAGTTAGTACTTAGGGAAGAAATTTGAGTGAAATTATATTGAATGAGTGATATATGATGTGATATAAAATAAATATGGCCTCTCTATATATGATTTCAATACCCATAGCCAACCCTAGACTCTAAGCATATGATATCATCCTAGCTAATACAGTTGGAAGATGTTGGATAACACAAAATAATACTAACCAGGCTAATCCAGTAAAAATTTAGAAGACAAACTTAGAACTATATCGAGTTAGTCGATATAGTTAAAGGCCAACAAGTATGGTACTGTCCAAGCCAATACTATAGGATATAAGGAAGCTAAAAAATATGAATAAGAGGTAAACGTGTGATATATATGGAAAGACACTTAGAATATGTCAAACTAATAGTAGTAATGGTGTAATCATTATAGAATTAAAAAAATTATCACAAAGCACCATGAGCCTTTCCCACCATATTCATGGTGCACCCCTTAAGGCATGCTTTTAAGAAGATTGATATATCGACAAGGTGCTCCAAGAGAAAGAATCAATAAATGATAAAGTGAAAATTATTGTGTATACACCTTGACTTTTGACTGTGTCTTGACATATATTAATCATTTATTCATGTAATGGACAAATTGTTCAGCCACCCTATGGGTAGATTTCATGATAGACTCTAGGTATTAATGAAATTCATCTTCACTACTAGATTAGTTTTTGGCCTTGAAAATACCCATGCTCTCTCTCTCTCTCTCTCTCTCTCTCTCTCTCTCTCTCTCTCTCTCTCTCTCTCTCTCTCTCTCTCTCTCTCTCTCTCTCTCTCTCTCTCTCTCTCTTTAATGACAGTAATTCCTCCTCCATTTTAAGAAGGGTATGTGCACCATCATTTATTTGATGTGGACATGAAACGTGGAACCCTGTTGCAATCAAATTGACTCGCATGACATCTCCATCCACCCTTGACAGTAGAAAATGTCAAATATGTTTTGTATGGCATTGCCATTTCTTTTAACGATTTGATTATGGTGTTTTCATATGTTTTTAATGTAGATGTAAATGCTCTAGGTGTTAATTTATTAACATCATGAATGAATGTAAGCTACAAGATCAACTATGGGACCTTAATATGTTATCCCAACATCAATGGTATTGCATCATTGATTCAAACTACACATATGAAGTGGAGCCCTGGAAAAATCAAATCAATTTTCATGATGTCCTCATTCACCCTTGACAATAGAAAGTATCCATTCAAATATGCTACGACCTTGGTTTGAAAATATCACTTGAAAGACCTTTTAATTTCCCCTCATCATCACTATGGAGCTCACTTTGAAATCTTTCAATATTTACATATTCTATATGGCCTTGCTATTTATTTTAAAGGTTTGAGTATGGTATTTTTATATGTTATTAACACCGATGTTAATTACTCTTAGGACTCAATATATTGGTAACATGGATGAATTAAAGCTACAAGTTGGACTATGAGACCTCAATGTCTTGTCTTCATATCAACATTAGTGTAATGATGAATCAAGTTGCACATCGAACATGGAGTTACATCACAATCAAATTAGCACTCATGATATCCTTGTTCACCCTTGCCAATAGAAAATAGCCAATCAAAAATGTTGTCATTTTACAAACTACAAACCACTTTTTTTTGGGTGTAGGGCATGTAAATCCAAATCACTATGCTAAATCTAACATTGTTGTACATGATATGGGCCATCTAGTATATGGCACTAAATATAATACAATACATATATAGTTTCTATATTGGTAAAAGAGATTATGTAAAGCAATTAAGTGTAAATTGACAGCTTACCTTGAAATATTTCACCACTTTCATGATCTGTAGATGTATTTGGATGTCAAAATAAGTTCATGTAAAGTAATTATGGGGATAGACCGATCATACTCTGGATCATCATGTAATGCTTTAGTCTATGATGGTTTGCATTCTTCATGGAAAGACATAGCGTCTTTGCCCAATGTCTATGTCAAAATTGTAACTCCATTGGTTTTTATTAGGTGACATCTACATTCATTGGTTGAAGATCCCAATTATGTGTGATTAGGGTTTGTCTTGGTGACTTCAATGGATAAATTGTTTTTGTTACAATGGCACTAGAAAAATTAGAAGCAACGAAGAGTAATTTGTAATTTTTGGTTTATGATTTGGATAAAAATTTGAAGTGGCCATGGGTACATAAAATCAATATTAAGATTGAGGTTATAAATACTCAGATCTTTTGTGATTATTTTTCCCAACCATCCACTGGGGTGATCAAATATGGTGTGATGTGATTGATGAAAAATCATTTCCATATTATACTTAGGCATGATATGTGCCAATGATCATCAACATTCAAATTCCAAACCTTTATGCAAAATGTGTCATCTATATTTCATGGTAGATTGCATTTGTTTCATGTAGATTGCATTTAGAATTTACATGGCTTGCATCCATTAGAGAGGGGTACACAACTTACAAGGTGGCATGTTCTTTGATTGGACATTTTTGCTCTCCTTGCCACCTAGGACCGATCACCAATTGACTACCTCCTAGTGGTTGAGATATAAACCTACCAACCCTTTCATCCACCTAGGACCAATTTTCTCAACCAATGACTCATCTACCATGACATTCACATTACATCAGGAGTGATGCCCCCTTCTGCATCCATGTGGCATGCATTTTGCAACTTTGACATAGCGATTGGGCAATGAGGCTATCTCTTTCCAAAAAGAATATTAGCGATCGCACAGATAAATCCTTGCATGGTGATTCAAATCATGATCAGTCTGTCATCTATTCTCTGGTGATGGGATTAAAAATGTAATATACATTAGAGGAGTTGAATCTATGACTTTATGTTGTAGTTACTTTTCAAGTTGATTCTCTTAGTGTCAAAACTATAATTTCATTGGGATCCCAACTCTATGAGAATATTTTATAAATTACACCACAATAAGAAATAGAGTGTAAATCAACAATTGTATGTCACTCAAAATTCATCACCGTTGATGTTGTCTCACATTTTTTACATGAAGCATTAAGCAACACTAATTTGATATTCATTTTAATAATCCTTCAAAAACACAATTTTACTGAATATTACTCCCTTAAAATTTATATTTTTTTGGTAGCTGGTATGAATGAGATGCTTATGGAGATGGGCTCTAATTGTGGCCACCTTTTCTTCCAAGGGTCTGAGTATGGCATTTCTGTATGTTCTTAAGGTTGAATAAATTGCTTCATGTGTAAATATGTGGAACTATAATTTTAATATATGAAATTATGCTTTAATTTAAAAGATGAATGTAATATATCGTGTACACTTCTTCACATTCTCATATTTTCCTATAACTTATTTTTACATCACATGTTATAATATTGTAATAAATACTAGAGTTTGCAAGCTATTGAAGGGTTCCCTACGCGTCTTCACAATCTCATATTTTAGTACAACTTATTTTAAACAACACATCTTATACTATTCTAATAAATCATGTGTTGTGCGCAAGACACCCCCATTGTCAAACTTGCAAATAGGGACCCATATTTATTTCAAAATCACTATTTTCCATCCCAAGAGTTGCATGGATTTAACATCAAAGGAAATTTGCATTAGCTTAAATTGTTTTTTGAGTCTAATTTTACAAGAAAACGCACTACTGGATAGGAGTTCATCAAAGTGTTTAAGCATTAGAAGGTGTTATTGACCAATTTATCAGATTTCACTTTGTTTAGACCAACCCTCCTAACAACAAATTGAGGTGTTTTAAGTTAAATGTCCATTATTAAAGCACAAAATGAAAGCATGACATGCCAAAACAACTCATATGCGTCCACTTGTTGCCGACTCACCAACCTTTACACTCTAGTGACCACATTCAACGCGAACAAACATTGAATATTGCAGATTTTGACATGCAACGAAATTCATTACAAAGAAAAAAAGAAAAAAAAAAACAATGAAATTAAAAAAAAATAAAAAAGTAAAATAAGTGAAAAACCACACCAACCCATGAACTAAAGAAACCACCATGCATCATCACCAGAAGGCCCCCAAGGAGGAATACACATATAAGAACATTCTTCCGGCGTCCTTTGCAGCTTGGGGCGGAACTGCTGGTATGATAGGAATTTGTGCACATTAATTCCTTGTTTATACGCTGGATAATCCATCACTTTGAAAATGCAGAAAGGTAGTTTAACCATGTAACCCCACATCCTGGAAATTCTTGGAAATTTTACCTTTTTCGAGCGGGAGAATATTGACAAAGAAGATAAGATCGAAGAAAAGAAAAGAAAAGCGAAGTGATCGGTGGGGACGGTGGGAGTAGGAATACTTGAGACCGACTTGTGTCGAAATAATTGCGCCACGTTGGTGAGTGAAAGATAACAGTAAAATATTTATATCTGCGGGCCTACTAAAAAGTTTAACGCATTGATCATCCATTGCAGAGTGGACAATATAACATTAGATTTTGAAATATTCGCCTAAGATACGACCTTCGCCTTTTTCTGGAAGACAGCTGTTACTAAAATAATTGCAGGGCTAGTGGAGGAGGTGATTGAAGGATACACGAAAAATAAATATTCGTGGGCCTACTTGATATTGAAATATTGGTGGTGGTTCTGCAGTGCCGTGTGTGACTGAAAGATTCAACAATGTCGATAAATGGTTGAACTGGAATGATGGCTACGTTTAACATTTTTAAGATTCAGCAGTGCCGTCTGTGACTGACTAACTCGTGCGATTCTCATTATGAGTGCCTACAGTGCTTTCCAGCTCATAAGCATCCACTCAATGTAAAAAGTTAAAAAGAAGCTGTGGACTGTTTTGTCAATCGTGGAACCCGCAATTCTCGCAATGTAACGAAAGCTGGAGCCCAGCTGAGCCTTCGACGATGTCACTCTGTCTTATTTTTTACCCGTTTGCGTTCACAAAACGAAACCTGAAGCTCGGTCACACAAAATGTTTGCGTGCATTTGAGTTGGTCTAATGGTAAAAGAACATGTGCTCTTAAAAGGGAGGTCACTGGTTCAAATTTTGCAGGGATTCAACCGTCTTAAATACAACTCATTTTTTATTTCTTAAAGATGTAGAAGAGTAGCAGAGGAGAGAAGATTTTGTTCGTGATAGTCTCGGCAACAGGATTCCCATAACCCTCTCGCCAAATAATATTAGGCTCCAAGCCTTACCGCAGTCCTGGCAGTCATTTACAGAAGTGATTTTGAAGTCATGGATTGCAGCTCGCGTTTGCCAGCAGGAATACGTGTTAGCAAGGACAGCGTTCAGTGCAGCAGTGGCAATAGTCATCACATGTTATGTGGCATTTTTTGGTGTCAAATTATGTCTCAGATATTTATTGCAGGGAGAATTCCATTGTTCATCATTCAGTCAATCTTCATCTTCGTGTTATTGTATAGATGGTTCACGGCAGTCACTAATTTCCCAAGATTTACAGCTGCTGAAGGAACCCTTCTTGAGGTGGACAGCTCTCTCGTTACTAAATATGATGATGGTGGCCAACCATGGGACTGATTATCCGGACAATGTGTGAATACAGGTTTCACGGAAAATGCTACAACAGCAGTGGATCTCATGGATGTTGCTGATTGTCCGGATAATGTAAACATAACTAAGGATCTGATTGGCACGTCCAATGTCAAAACTTTTGCAGTGACATTTGGGGCGGAGTCTATCTGAGCCGAGCAGTCAGAAAAGAAGCGTTTAAACAAACGCGCGGAAGAGCCCATTGATCTGAGACCATAACAGCCTTTCAAGAGCCTATTGAGAACATTAGGAAGTTGTACGAAGGCGCAAAGCAAGAGCTTGAGAAGACGCGCCTGCTCGAAGATGACTCCGTGCCGATGTTCGAGATACGACCAAATGCCTCGAGAAACCTCCGAAGTATATCTATATTCTGTTAGAAAGTCAAGTTGAATTGGAGTTTAATTTCTCCACTCCTCATGCATGCAAGCAGTTAGCTGCAGTTAAGCAATCAGTTTGTAAACGGACAGTAAGCATTCAGTTAGTTAACTGACAGTTAGGAATCAGTTAGTTAACAATCAGTTAGTTAAGCAGTTAGAATTGCAGTTTGCATGTAAAGACTAAAATTAGTCTTTGGTTTGTTTTTTCTAATTATTGTTAATTTTCAAATCTATTTAATAGACCCATGGGGCAGTATTATAATTGAACAAGATCAAGAAGATTATTAAAAATCTTGTTCCCTGATTGCTGTAGCAATCTGAATGTGTTTTTTATCTGTGTGTTTTTCTTGTGTTAATATATTCTAACATTTGGTATCAGAGCAGGCAAGAGATCGTGGGAAAGGAACCAGGTTGGAGCGCCAAGGAAAAGCGCCTGGTTGGGAGAGTCAGCAGGGCCGAAGCCAGAACACAGAAGAGGAAAAGCGCAGTAGACTAAGCATAAGCGTGCAGGTGTTTGGACGCAGCAGTCTCCAGAATCACCCCTGTTTATGGAAGCAACAGGCTGTAGGAAAATCGCACAGTCAGTTGGCAGAAGTACGGATTTTATTAGCGTAGTTAGCTTAAGGCAAAGGCAGCCAGGTCGTTGAAGTCAACGCACAACAAATAGCCAGCAGGTTGAGCCAAGAAGAGCCAGGCAAGTCTAAAGTGCAGCCAAAAAGAAGAAGTCACGGAAGAAGCGCGACCCAACAAGGTAGAAGCAGTCAACGCAAGCAAGGAAGAGTTCCATTTAAGAGATGCGCAGTCAGCTGTTTGAAGCGCAGTCAGCAGTCAGGAAGAGTTGCTAGCATTGGAAGGAAGAGCGGAGATGCTACGGCCGATGGTGGTGAGAAGCTACGCCATAGCAGTTTGGAGAAGATCGATGGAGGGCTCTTGTGCTGGAAGAAGAAGCGGCCACCGTATGTGAGAATATCGATGCAGATTTGGGTGCCAAAGTGGAGAAAGACATCCTTGCATTTTGGAGATGTCACCTCCGTGATTCTGGGCTACAATGTGGAGAGAGGCTTGCGTTGGATAGGATCCAGCTGGGTCGAGATCCACCCATAAGGAGAGCTGAAGCCAAAAACAAAACAAAAGCCACAGATCGATAATGTTAAATATAGCAGAAGAAGAAGACGATGATCTCTCAAAAGAGGAAGAAAAGATCAGAGAAAGACAAAAAAAAAAAAAGAGCGCTTAAGCTAGAGGCGTGTTACACAGAAGATTGCTCCAAAGAGCTTGATCCGAACGCCAAAAAAGAAGGGCGTCGAAAGTTTTTTATTTGTTTGAAAGACGAGCTCTGTAGAGCTTGTGTTACACAGCGAGTGAAGCTATGAAAGTGTGTGTTGAACAGCAAGTGAAGCTGTCAAAGTGTCTGAAGATCAGACCGATCGTTGGCAAATCTAGACCAATGTGGAAAGAACCCAGCAGAGTCCTGGGAGGAAACCTGAGCAGTTAAGCGTCGGGTGAAAGAAATGTAAGCAAGCGGGAAGCTTGCAGTATTGGACATAAGCATGTCCGTTGGTAGCCTTTCGACATGCTACTCCTCAGTGTTAAATGCTGAGTGAACGTTCATTGAGCAATTGTATTTGTTCGTAGCCTCAATCTAGGCTATATCAGGTGGTGTATTCCACATGTAAGGCGATGTATTTCGCAAGGTGGTGTATTCCACATATAAGGCGATGTATTTCGCAAGGTGGTGTATTTCGCATGAGAGGCAGTGTATTCTGCAAAAGAAAAACATCCTAGTTGAAGCTGGTAGACAAAATTTAGACATAGTAAATGCTAAAATTGTAAGTGGTAGAAATTAAGGGGGAGTGTTAGAAAGTCAAGTTGAATTGGAGTTTAATTTCTCCACTCCTCATGCATGCAAACAGTTAGCTGCAGTTAAGCAATCAGTTTTTAAACTGACAGTAAGCATTCAGTTAGTTAACTGACAGTTAGGAATCAGTTAGTTAACAATCAGTTAGTTAAGCAGTTAGAATTGCAGTTTGCATGTAAAGACTAAAATTAGTCTTTGGTTTGTTTTTTTTAATTATTGTTAATTTTCAAATCTATTTAATAGACCCATGGGGTAGTATTATAATTGAACAAGATCAAAAAAAAGATCAAGAAGATTATTAAAAATCTTGTTCCCTGATTGCTGTAGCAATCTGAATGTGTTTTTTATCTATGTGTTTTGCTTGTGTTAATATATTCTAACATATTCAAACATACAAATTGCCATACTTATTCAATAATAATTGTTTAATTATTTAAATTAGATGTTTAAATTAAATTGATTCTAATTTAATTAATAAAAGAATAAAGTGTCTTATTACTCCATCCACTAAAATATAAATAATAATAAAAACAATCAAATATATTGAGGAAACATTTATCCTTCAACAACTTGAGCAGCGTCTAGCATCAGATATCATTTTTCCACCTACAACGAAGAAGCAGCACTCGATTATGCTCTTTACAAGGTATGCAAAATAATTCTCGACTGTCCTCCTAGCACTGTAGACCAGTTGTACAATGATTTTCGTGACTCCTTGGCATATGTGATCGAGAGATTTACCGGAGCTTCTTCTTAATAGCTCTAGGAAGGCTGCAGAATTGAAAGAGGAGAATATATCTGCAGCAGCTGCGATGGCAGGGTTGGCCTGAGCAGTGATAGATGAAGTAAGAAAACCCATACAAGATACCCCTCTTCCACATTTCGTGCGACCACTCTAGAATGATCCGATTTGAGAGTAATTTGTATTTATAAATATTAGTATTTGCAATCCCCATAGTTCCTCTTCACAGGTTTAATATTATTTCTGTAAAGTTATTTTTTGAATACATAAAAGTTATGTTCGACTAGCTTTGAGTTACAAAGAAAGATTATAAAGCATTGAATGGGCATGCGAAGAAGTAAGTGGATATTTATGTTGGAATTACTCGTATACATACAAGAATATTGAATATCTTTAGCTGTACCATAATGATTCTCCAGCATGGACTTAAATGAGTCACTATATGTTCAACCAAATCTTCACACAAATAACAGCCCCGATTGACTAATGGTAATGACGAAGAATTCACATGGTTTATTGTGTGTTTTGGGATATGTCTGGCCAATTTTTGGTGTATATAAGTTTTTATTTGGAATATAAGTATTTTGTTTTTTCAAGTTTTTTAATATTTATTTGTATTAAATAGGCCTTCTTCAATTTTATTCTAAAGAGTAAGGTATTTATTTTGCTAAATTTATTTAGGATTCAAATTCAATTTCATTTTTTTGGGTTATGTTTTAAGATGTGTACTTTAGTAGATGGCATGACAATACACTTTAACATCATCTTTAGTAGAATTGAAATATTAAACTTTTGAATTAACCATTTAATAATTTATATATTTCGAAACGTGACAACACAATAATGGCTCCCACTTTACTATTAAAAGAAAAAAATTAAAAAAAACAAAAACTTCAAAAAACTTAAAGAAATATGTAAATTTAGAGGAATCAAATATCAAAGCTAAAGTATGTTAAGACAACTAAACTTAAATATATTTATGTGGAAGCACCATAAAAGTTTTTTTTTTTTAAATTTTGAAATACATCTCAAGGAGATGCCATATTTGGGTGAGACCCAAGGAGGTAGGGGTATCTCCTCCACCAAAATCACTTAGGGCTCACCCCTAACCTACCCCCTTCAGTATGCTTTAAAACATGCCTAACTTTAAGAAGATCAACTACCAGATCAGGCATATACCAACCATAGACCAACAAAATACATAACTTAAGGCTCATGCTAACAACTGAGGTCAAAGGAAAAACCAACACACAACCAACTTGACCCACATTGGAAGCTATAGAAAAAATAGAGCCACCATTGCCATCATACTGAAGAGAAAATACAAAATAGGTCAAATAAGCTTCAGATTAGTTTGAATTCTTGATTATCATCTAAAGTAAGCATGAACAAGACCGCTTCTCTAAGATGAGTAAGAAAGAGCGTTTGCCACCTTATTGCACTACCTAGAAGTGTGCATGAATATAACTCTCAAAATTTATTTGAAGATAATGGATTTTATGAAAAATTAGGCTCATTCTCCATCCTTTTGGAGTGTAAATATTTGGTTGAGATAGCATTTGAATCAACAATCATCTGAATCTATTTTCAACCTAATTTCCAAGCTTCACTGAGGCCTTCAATGATAGCTTGCCTTTCAACACTATTATGAGTGTTGATACCTATTCTGGCAGAAAAGAAGAAGGCTATGGAGTTGTCAAGGTCCCAACTATAACCCCCAATACTTGCACTACCTGTATTTCCCTTAGAATTTCTTATAGAGTTGTCAAGGTCCCGACATGATCCTTAGACTTGGAGGCGAGATGTGGGCTGGACTGAGAAGAAGGGATATGAAGTTTTTACAAAATTAGTGCTCCTTTCTGATGAAAACCACCATTGCATTTAAGTGAATGATGAATAAATTCTTTGATCTTCTTGAACATACAAAACTAAATCAATGAGATATCAGGGACCTTGAGGTTGAAAATTTTGGCATTACATTCCTTCCATGTGTTCTATATGAGGAGAGACATTCCTATCCAAAGGACTTGTTTAGAGAAGTCATCCAGTTGGAAAATTATTTTCCATTCCTAAAGAGGATGAATAATGGAAGATAAGCCAGACCAAAGTATGTTCAGGAGACATGGAAGAAGATGTCATAATTTGGTGTTAGAGGGGCACAATAAAAAATGAGAAATTTTTTCTCCATTATTACAACATAAGACACATTTGAAGGGACCACTGAAACCCCATTTAACTAATTGATCACCTATGAGGACTCTACCATGCAAAAATAACCATAAGAAAAGCTAGACTTTAGGCCACAAATGGTGAATCCAAAGTTGTTTAAAGATGTAATTAAGATGTTGGTCCCCTGATTGAGAAAGGGAGCGATAACCTTCCACTACCGTGTACTCTCCTAATTTGTCATTACCCCATGCTGGCTCATCTTCCTCATCATTACAGGAGAGGTCATGCCTAGTGAGATTAGAGAGGATTTGGTCCTTGAGAGGCTATGGAATTTGAGCCAACCATTCTTTAGGGGGAATCCATTCCCTTCTAAATTTCCAAGTTGTGATGGGACTTATGAAATAATTGGAAATTGATAGCCAATTGTGTTGGTGAAGCTGATTTATTATCCCATAACAATGGGGGTATTATTTTTATAAGAGGGGGATGACCATCCCAATAATCGATCCAAAACTATGCCTTGTTCCCATTATTAATGATCCAAAAGAGTTTCTTTTTAATCATAGCCTCACTAAGTTTAGGAACCACCACAACAAGGGAACCCTAGGAGGATAGAGAGAAATGAACTAGCTGATTAGGTGGTTTATTTTTTGCATACTTGGCCCTAAAAACTTTCACCCAAAACTAGGGAGGAAACTTAAGAAGATGCTGGTAGAGAGTTGTAGCTAGTGCTTGGCCATTTAGGTGGGTAGAGTGGAATCCAAGACCTCCATCATGCTTATGAAGACAAGGTATTTCCCATTTCACGAGAGACTATTTTTTGGTGAGTTGTGGTCCTCTTTATAAGAATTGTTGGTAGATGCAATCAATATCCTTGAAGATAGCTTTAGAAACATGGAGGATTGATAATAAGAGTATAGGAATAACTTGTAACACTCCCTTGATTAACATGATCCTTCCTCCCATAGAAATCCACCTGTGGGTCCATTTTTGATATTTTGGTTTTTAATCTATCTACAAGCCAACCCTAATCTGAAAACCAGTTATTTTTTCAGAGGGATTCCAAGATACATAACTAGAAATATAACTTTCCTAAAGTGGAGCTTAACCAAAATCATAGATTCATGTCCATCCAAGGTGGGAAAGAAGAAGATTTTAGATTTATCATCACTGATATTTTCCCCTATTGCTTTTCTAAAGGGATGTGGTTATTTGTTAAAATTTGAGGCTTCACAATTTTTCACTTTGCCCATAAGAGAGGAATCATCCCCAAAATATGAATGGATCATAGGCTCTAGTCCATAAGCCAATGTAATGCGTTCAATAGATTTGTCTTCTCTTCCCTTGGCTACGATTTGACCTAGAATTTCAACAATAATGTTAAATAGATAGGGAGATAGGGGTATCATTGCCAAATCCCTCTAGAAGACATAAAGGTCTTGGAAGGTGTGCCATTCACAATAACTAAAAATGAAACTGAAGTAATATATCATTTTACCCATTGAATCCAATTCTTGAAAAAACCAAACTATTTGAGCATTTATAAAATAAAGGCCCAATCAACTTAGTCATATGCTTTAGAGAGGTCTAGTCTGGTAAACATAGCTGGAGAGTTATAGAGATTGATTGAGTGAAGACCTTCTTGAGCCAAGACAATCTCATCTAGAATCTATTTTCCCTCAACAAACCTACCTTATTTAGGGGATATGATTTTGCATAGGAGGGGTTTTATTCTATTAATAATTATTTTATAAATAATTTTAGACACCACATTGTAGAGGGAAATAGTACAAAAATTGGAGATATGCATGACATTTTGTGCTTTAGGAACCAAGGCAATAACAGTTTTGTTGAGTTGTTTAAAAATGACTGTAGCAGTCCTTGCCTCTTATATAACTACTTGCAAATCATCCTTGATGATTTATAAAAATTCCTGATAGAACTCACTAGAAAACCCATTAGGACCTAAGGTTTTCCCTTTACTCATACTGAAGACCATTGCTCTTAATTCCTCCATATAAATTTTGGCCATAAGAACATGATTATATGAGACATATATAAGTGTAGGAATCTCTTGAATAATCATCTATTGTGCATCCACATCTAAAGGAACAATATTAAATAGCTTAGAGTAATAATCAGTCACAATATTGGAAATACCCTGTGAAGTGAAATCAAGATTACCATCCTCCTTTTCCAAAGAAGTAATGTGGTTAAAGGATCATTGTTTAAGAATGGATTTGTGAAAAATAATAGTATTTTGTCCCCTTATTGGAGCCAATATATTCTCATGTTTTGCTTCCACATAAATTTCTCCCTTAAAGTCCACTCCTCTAAAAGGCTGATCAGACCAAGCTCATCATTTTTGAGATCTTAAAAAATTCATCTCAGGCACATGGTCTCATTAACTCTATTTGAATTGTCATATATCTAAAATTTTTTAGTTGTGATGTTTCTAAACTCACTTTAATTCAAACTCTTGAGATGGGTTATAACATAGCTAATAGTTTTAACAAAACTATAAATTTTGGTGCCATTATGAGGGTTGACTTTCTTCCACCATTCTTGAACTTTGTTCTGAAGATCATCATATCTAATCCACATGAGTTGGAATAAAAAATGAGTTTTAGGAGGTTGAGAGAACCCCATATCCAACAAGATAGGCTAGTGGTCAGACCCAACATTATTAAGAACTCTATATTTAAGGAGTTTCCCTTGAACCAAACACTCTTTTGTCACAAAAGTTCTGTCCAATCTCTCAATGATATAATGTTGACTAATTATGTGATTAGACCAAGTAATGATTCCATTATTAGACTTGATATCAATAAGATTAATGTGAAAAGTGAATTTTACCATGAGGTTAGTACTAGCATCAAGCCTCAAGCCTTCTATTGGCTCTAACCTTCTCTTCAAGGGAGATTAGAAAATTGAAATCCCCTCCTATAATAACCCAAGCACATAGATACTTATGAATAATGTACTTTAGGTGTCTCCATTGTTACCTTTTTTCTCCAAATTAGAAGAGAAATAAACATTGATGAATATGACAGGTTAACATGAATATATTTTATGAGCTACGATTGCCAAAATGCCTTGTGAAAACAACATATTGACTACCATAATGTCCATTGGGTTCCACATACATGTGGTACCTCTGGACACTCCCTATGAGTCATTGGGGATCACAGTAGTAATATGTCATATCTTCTTATCCAATGTATCCATGTTGCATGTAAAGTTCTTGGTTTCCTGAAGAAATAATATCTAATGTCTGTGAGCTTTCAACATTATATTTATTTCATTACACTTGTAGATGAAATATTTAATATCCCTAATGTTTCCTGAAATACATTTCATTTTGTATTAAGAAGATATGTTTGGGACCTCTCTTTTGTCCTGTCTGGAGAGACTAGTTTTTTGCCTTCCCTTCGAATATAGAGTGTTGTTGATTTACTGCCTAGCTTATAATTAAAATAAATTTTTATCTTTTTGTTTAATGTCCAACTGAGTTCACTTGGATCCATATTAGAGGTGAGCTCCAAAGAATAAGAATAGGGAACTAACACTCTAAGAGGATGATCATATAGATCATTATTCAAATCTACATTTGTTTGCTCATTTTCCACCAATGTTTTTTGACATGAGTCATTTCATTTTGAGGAACTATAGACAACATCTGAAGTTGTGAATCCATACATTTCCCACCTCCATGTTTCCTTTGATTGGCTAGGTTTGATTGGGAATTTCTAGTGAATTACATTTTTGGTATTTTGGTCTCTATAACCAAGTTGTCATCCTTTGGAGATTCCTCAATAGATAAAGAGACAAAATTATTTTTAGAAGAGGAAGACATAGAATTGGGGAGTTTGGATTTCACAATATGCTTTTTTTTTAATTTTTGAAAAGCCTTCCTATTTGGGGTTTCCGTAAGGTTTTCATGATCAAATAGAGAACATTCCTTAACTAAATGCCCATATTCATGATAAAACTAAAGGAATGTTTTCATAATCTGTGTCTTGTTCCCATAACCCTTCACTTGATTGTAATGTGATATTTTTGGGCAAAAGATTCTTGAAATTGATAAGAACATAGATTCTAGCATAAACAATATGTTCAAAATGAATCAAGCTATCAACAGTCAACATAGAAGTGCCTAGGGTGTTATATATATCCTTGAAAATAGTTGGGTTTCAAAATTCCATTAATAACCAAAAGAACCTTACCCAAACCAGTACTACAAAAGGTAATTGTTCTTTTGCATTGAAAAGAGAATTTTAAGGCTTCATGAATAGTCTAGCTCATCCCATGAACCAAGGACCTCTCTATTTCCCATCCTCTTCATGAGAAAACAAAACAAGGAAATATTTGTTAGGGTAAACAGAAACTTGATACTCATATAAGGTTATCCAAGATTTTGAAGCCCATGTTATGAAATTTTACAAGGTAGGCTAGAATAACATAAATTAGCATATGAGATCCCTCTTTTTTAGATTATCAATGCTATTTTAGATTTCAACATGCTGGATATTGACAAATGGAGATCCATCCACCACTTTCATGCATCTTATCTTAGTTTTATGGGGATCTATTTTTGGCATGCATAGGGTATGGCAAGAAAAACCTGTACCTTTATTAGCTACTGTAGAGTTATGAGGTGTCTTTAATGTTTATTTAAAATTCAAACTATGTGGGTTTTGATCCATTCAATACATCTAATTATTGAATTTTTTTTAGTCAAAGTCCTCTACCCTAATCTTAATTTTTTGATGCCAAATAAATTTTATTAAAGCTAAAATGACTCATTCATCCATGATTGATTATTCTACACAATATCTTAGCTACCATAAAAGAGTGTTTTGGTAGAACCAAAGTTTCCTTATCCTCAAATTATTAGCACCATGATAATTGCCTCAAATATAGAAAAGTTGAATTAATATTATGTTGATTTCACTCAATATAGTAGTAGTCATTTTAATTGGAGTATGGAGTCCCTATAGCTTGATTATGGTATACATAATATATATTTCTTAAGTATTTGATCGTCATTTAAACATGTTGTTCTTATTATTAAGATTATAGAGGTTGTCCCATCAAAGTGATTTGGTCATGTATTTTGATATTTTGCCTTAATTTCATTTAGGTCAAGGGACTCCGCACTATTATTCTATTATTTAAGATTAATTGTTATTAATATTTTCATTTTATTTATTAAATTATAATTTAATATGATGAATCTACCTTTAAAATATAATAATTTCATTATAAATAATACCATAACTTGGATTTTGGATAAGTTTCAATAGTGCATAAGGTCAATCGAGGGAAGCAAAAATTGATATTCTCAACCAAATCTTCATACAAATAACAACACCAACTCACTTATGGTAATGATAAAGAATTCACTTAGTTTATTGGATGTTTTGGGATATGTGTGGTCAATTTATGGCATACATATTTTTTTAGATTAAAATATAAGCACTTTGATCTTTTTAAAGTCTTTTAGTATTATTTGGCATTGGATCGATGAATAATCACCCTTATTCAACTTATTTCCAAAGAGTAAGGAGTAACTATTCTACCAAATTCATTTAGGACTCCAACCCAACCTCATTTCATTCCGTTGTGTTTTGGGATTTGTACCTTGGTGGATGGTATGAAAATACACTTCACCATCATCATTACTAATTAAACTATTAAATCTTTGAATTATCCATTTAATAATTTCTATATTTCAAGGAATGAAAACATAATAATGGCTCCCACTTCAGTGTCAAAGGATTTTTTTTAAATACCTCAAAAAAAATAGGAATTCTATAGATGTTGAGGAATTAAATATCAAAGATAAAACATGTTAAGATAACTAAAATTAAATATACTTATGTGGAAGCACATGGTAGTTTCCTCAAATCTTGAAAATTAGAACTAATATTATGGTACTTTCACTCCAAGATAGTAGTAGTTAGTCTAATTAGAGCATGGACTCCTTATACCTTGATTATGGTATATATAGGAGATATTGCTTGAGTATTGGTCTTGGGATCATCATATTACAAATGTTGTTTTTATTATAAAGATTATAGAGGTTTCCTCCTCAAAATGACTTGGTTATGTATTTTAATATTCTGCCTTCATTTCATTTAGATTGAGGGAATCTACACATTATACTCTTATTTAAGATTAATTGTTGATAATATGTTCATCTTATATATTAATTTGTGATCTATTATTATGAATCTACTTTTACAATATAATAATTTCATTATAAATAATACCAGAGCTTAGATTTTGGATAAGTTTCAACAATGTAGTAGGGCAATTGAGGGAAGAAAAAATACTATATGGACTAAGGTTCGAATCCCCACAAGTTTTCTCCATGCTCTCTCCAAGCACTATGTCAGTTTGATCGAGACTAGTAGCTTACTCAAAATCCATGACTATCGACCCCATCTCACGTTTTTTTTTCATAAAGCATTCGCAAAAAATATTTTGATATTTTTTGTGGAGGTGATAGTGGAAAATGAGGTTTTGTGTGTTCCTTTATGTGGTGTGCAAGGAAGAGACAATTTATTTCAACATGAACTTGAGCAATGGCTTAGTGGTGGGGAAGGGAAAGGCCATACAAAACATACAAGTGGTGAATGGTTTTAAGGTTAGCTAGGTGGTGATGGTGAGAGTTAATGACATGGTATTTCAATGACGGACTCAAAGAAGCATGAGAAAATAAAATTAAAAATTTAAATGACATGTCATATCTATCAATGCAGTTTTTAGTTTCCATCAAACTGTTTCAATTACCTAATACATTATTGAAACAAGTGTAAACTCAATGAAAATAGGGATCAAATAACCAATAACTCCTCCAAAAACATAGATAATGCACCATGTGTTAATTTAGACAAGTTCAAAAACTAAATAAACAAAAATTATAAATGTTTTAACTATATAAGCCAAATTAGATGACCCTATAACCAATTAGACACAAAAAAGAAAAGACTTCTTCAATGAAAGATGCTTCTTATATAATCTAATCCACTGATGAAAAGTGCCATATGCAAATAGATATAGATACATACATTTTCAGGCATTTTCTATTCTCATTCTGAAGTATATAATATACTGTAAATTTGGGTAGTTTGTTAGATTAGGGTTCAAATCCCCACCAATTTATACATGTTCTCTATAATCACTATGGTGATATTATTGATATTTGAATCACATTTGAAACCCATGGCCAATGAACTTGTCTCACATTTTTTCAAAAAAAACATTAATAAAAAAAAATTAATATTTTTTTAGAGGTAATAGTGGAAAATGAGTTTGTGTATTTATTCATACGGTGTGGAAATCCACTGTGCGAGTAGGAAGCATTTTGTTTCATGGTGAGCTTGAACAATAATGAAGTGGTGGGGAAGGGCAAGGACATATATAACATGCAAGTGGTGAAAGATTACAAGGTGAGTTGGGCGGTGATGGTGAGGGGCAATGATGTGGTATTACAATGATGGACTCAAAGAAGAACAGGGAAATAAACTTACAAAGTTCAATGGCATGTAACATCTATCAATGTAATCTGTAGCTTCCACCAAACTTTTTCAATTACCCAACACACAATTAAAACATGGGTCATCTCAATGAAAAAAGGGATTAGATATCTAACGACTCCTTTAAAAACATATAGAATGCATTGTGTATCAATTTAGACAAGTCTAAAACTAAATAGACAAAAATTCTCTCTGTGAACTAAATATATAAAACCTAATTAGACGACTCTAAAACCAATTAGGAAAAAAATAATAAAGCCATCTTCAATGAAAGACACCTCTTATATAATCTAATCGACTGATGCAGGATGTCATATGAAAATAGACATGGATACAATTTTTTTTAAGCTTTTTACATTCTCATTCTCAGTAACACTAACATCAACTATTGAATTGTAAAAATAGTGCTTATTTCTCTTCATTTGGTGATTGGAAGAAAGGTGAAATTATTGGGATGACCATAAACACTACCAATTTTGGGTAGATTATTGACCAAGGGTTTGAATCCCCACTAGTTTCTACATGCTCTCTCCAAGCGTTATGGCAAACTGATGTATCTAAAATTAGGTACCACCTCAGTTGTTATACCATTCTCGGTGAGGCTATAATCGCCATATTGAAGAATGTAAGTCACGTTGGAAGGGATGTAATTTTCTATGTTGGTAAAGTGGGGTTTTGAAAAGTAAGAAAGTGTAAACTAATAGTCGTACTTCACTGAAAACCCATGACCGTTAACTCTCCCCTCACCTTTCGTGTACGAAGCACTAAGAAACAATAATCTGATATTCATATACATATTATTATATTTTTTGATACATGTGATAATTGTGAGGTTAACGGGACCGCAAATGAAGCTTCTAGTCTCCATACTTCTACTAAGGCAATCTGTCAATCTATATCTCCTAATATAAATAGCCTCATTACAAAAATTGAACTTGGATCAACACTATACCAATACATCCACTTTAACCATTGAATCTTTCTTAAATAATATAAATAGCCTCATTACAAAAATTAAACTTGGATCACCACTATACCAATACATCCACTTTAACCATTGAATCTTTCTTAAATAAATATAACCGTTTAAAAAATTACTTGACAATTAAATTATGTAAATGATATCTGAAAATATAGTCCTCAAAAATTAAAAAGGTAAAAGGGCAAAACAAAAAAAAGACTAGTTGTCCCCCATAAGCAAACTACATGTTTGACTATTTTTGGTTGGTCAAATAATACGATAATTTGAGTGGCAACCGCTCGCAGTAATGCAACGTGACAACGTGGAAGCCCGATACAAAATGTTAGCATTTCAGGCCATGACAAAGAAAATCAGCTGGTTGTTGTGTATGTTGGCCAGTTGGCCCATTTACTATACTTTGGACTGGATTGCCCTGATGAGTTAATAAAATACACGTTACTCCCATTTTTCTTACATTGTGTGAATGCTCATGTGTGTTTGAGTCGAATTTTTGATCTTTGCAAGTATGTGTTTTTCTTTCCACTGCTAATCCTTTATTATACAAGTTGTTGTCCACTATGTTTGTGGGTGTACTTATGCAGGTAAACATTGAAGGTGTAGTCCGTAGTTCTTGTAGAATCCTATCACAATGAGGGATTCAAGTTAGGACAAGCGATGCCACACTGGTGATCAACTTCGTTGAGTTAGCCCCATGATACTACCTATCAATGACTGACAACTTTGAAGACACTCTGCAATAAGCAGTCGTATACTTCCAAACACATTAATTTGATAAAATCTGATTTTACTTGAGTTTTGATTGGACTGGACAACACTTGATGACAAGCAAATAAAGATAAGATAAATTTTTGAATTTTTCCTATAACCTAATTGGTTGGGCACTAAGTTGTGACATGTACAAAAGGATAAAAATTAAGCACAATATATGCACAAATAGAGAAGCACCCTATAGAATGGATTTAAAATATTTTTTGAGTTGTAGACAAATCAAAATAAAGGAGAAAAATAGGGGCAACAACTAGTAAAGGAAAAAAAGAGTAGGAGAGCATAGGACTATTTGTGTGACAATGATCGCAATACAAAATATTCGCAAAGAAAGATAGAACATCAACAAATAGCAAGCATAGTTGAAGCAAACTTAGAATTTGAAGTTTTGTTAAGTGAGTGAAATTGTAATAGTTTTAGCTGTGATTGATTAGAAATTGAAATTAGTTTTGTAATAGTTTTAGAATCAAATTAATATATGCATTTGAGTGTGATTTTGTTATACATCTCTGCCTCCCTTATTTTGATGATTTTTAGAATTGTTAAACTTATTATTTTACAAGTAGTTTTATGTAAATAAATTATGCTTCTAGGAGTTGTACCTACTAACAACTTCCAAAAACTAGCATCAGAGCTAGTTTCAGAGTCAGGTTTTTAGGGTCTGTTAGATATGGTAGCCAACAGTAGTTCATGGGAGTAGCTTCCTAACTTTGATGGAAAGAACTATGACATTTGGTGTATGAAGATGAAGACACTATTTTTCTCACAAGATCTGTGGGAGCTTGTACGAGTTATATATATAGAAGTTGAAGTCCTAGTATGGATTCAATGATCTCACCCAAACACAAATAAATTTGTTGAAGGATAATATAAATAAAGATGCCAAGGCCTTTAGCTATATTCAACCAACACTAGCTGATTCAGTCTTTCCAAGGATAGTAGTAGTTTTCCATTCCAAACAAACTTGGGACATTGTATAAAATATTTATCAAGGTAGTGACAAGGTGAAGCTTGTCAAGTTGTAGTTGTTAAGAAGGAATTTTAAGTCCCTATAGATGAGAGAAAATGAATCAATCAATGACTTCTTCACAAGGACAATGAGCATAGTCAATCATATCAAGATAAATAAAAATACTCTTGAAGATCATAGAATCATTGAGAAGGTGTTGTGAAGCCTTCCAATTAAATTTGACCATATAGTGGTTACTATTAATGAGTCTAAGGACTTGATACAAATGATAATAGATGACATAACGAGTTCTTTGCAAACTTGTGAATAAAGTTTAAATAGGTCAACCACTTCTTCCCATAAACAAGCCTTCAAATCTAATGTCAATGTGAGAGGAAGGGAGAGGAGGATCAAACAACAGAGGAAGATGAATAATTTTCAATAGTCAATAAGGTGCAAGGCATAACCATCAAGATTCACATATGAGATGAAAAGGAAGGATTAACAATACTTCTAGAGGTGGTTCTACCAAAGGTATGATAAGTCTAATTTACAATGTTATTATTGCAATAAATATGGACACTATGCTAGTGAGTTTAGAAAGAAAGAGTATGATTTGAATATGCAAAACTCAAATTTCTCCAAGACAAAAGAGATTGATCCTAATAGGAATGAAAAAGGGGAAACTTGTATATAACATGCAATATAGATGAATAATCTAGTAGAGAGATATGGTATTTGGATAGTGGTTGTAGTGACCACATGAGTGGGAACAAAGACATATTCAACCATATTGATGAGTAAATCAAATCAGAGGCAAATATGAGAAATAATAATAAGGTTCCAGTCATTGACAAAGGTAGTGTTTTTATCTGCACCAAACAAGGTGACAAAAGACAAATTCAAGGTGTATAATATGTGCCTAGGTTGAAGCACAACCTAATTAACATTGGAATACTTTTTCAAAAGGGGTATAAGATGAATGTTAAAAATGGAGAGTGTATAATTTATGATAGGAGTGGAAATATTAGGTAAGTTATAGCAGTTAAGATGAAAACCAATAGGATGTTCCCTCCAAGAATAGAAAGTGAACTTGTAGCAACATTCCAAACCATGGTAGTAGATGAATCTACTCTTTGGCACCTAAGGTAGGGACATTTGAGTTTTGGTGGGTTGAACCTTATTCACAATAAGTAAATGGTGAGAGGGTTTTCCCTCATAAAATAACCAAACAAAGTATGTGGAGGATGCATATTTGGAAAGCAACAAAGTATGTGAAGGATTTCCCATAAGTTTGATGGGACATGCATGAACAAGATGAACGTATCTGATGCCACAGATCTGAGACCAGGTGGCCAGATGTTGATCCATACATGTTGCATACAATATACAATCAATTGAGCTATACATTTGGTTTAAGGGCTCAATTTTTCCCAAATCATGCCCCTAATTGCACAAATTGACTAATTGGATCAATTCATGACATAATCACACTTAATTTTTTCCTAAATCATATCTTACTCTTGAAGGGGTTCAAATTAGCCTCAAATGCCTCCTCGATTAAATGAATCAGCTCTTTGGTTAATTATATATGGCATGGCATTAGAGTTAATTTCACTCCAAATCACATCATATACAATTTAAAACAGGTTTATGTGGCTCATTTTGACCCTAATTAGCTCCACAATTAAACTAATTGACATTTGCATTCATCAACTAATGACATTCAAGTCAACCCTAAAATCATGCAATTAGGTTGAAAGGGCTTGAAATATCCCCAATTTAATTTAGATGCATAGCTAGATTTGTACTCCAAAGGCTATGTTTTGACCATAGGTTTAAAATATGCATTTTATGACATCTCATGATAAAATCAGTTCTATTGTAAAATTTATAATGAGTTGCACCTTAAATATAAGTAATTATAAGAAATTAAGTCAACATATTAAAATGCCCATAATTTTTTTGAAGTCTGATGTGATACCATGACATCTTAATTCACTATCCAAGATTAGGGACCTTTCCTATATCACATGAAAGAACACCACTATTAGGGAGATCAACAACATATATAAAATTTGAGTTCAAGAGTAAATTTATGCTTTTAGGATTTATGATGATATAACATGATCACGTTACTCATGTGATCATGCTATTAACATGATCGTGATGTTTGAATTTGAATTCAAACACCAAGCCTTTTGGCTCAGGAATGGATTGGATTCCCGAACCAAAGGCTTGGACCTGTCAATCTACAATTGAGTCTGAGAGTTTTCATAAAAAACAATAAAATTCAACTTTGATCACCAAATACACTATGAATTTCAATGGTAAACTTCAAAAACTTAATAACATCGTGAAGATCATGCTCTCCTCTTTCCAAAATATGATTTTTATACTTTTTGGACTAATTTAAGGCTTCAAACTATGTTGATTTCTAATTATACCTTTTTTATGCCACTACATGCTACAAATATACATTCCTAAACATGTTCATGTAATTTATTTTTTGTCGATCTAAGTGCAAAATAGTTTATATGGTCACAAACTAGGCCTAATTCTACACACATTAAAAAAATTATTTTCAATTTTTTGAGGTAGTTAGGTGGGGGGGGAGGTGGGTGTACGACTGACTATCCATTTTTTTGTCATTTTTTAGGATCTATTTACTTAAAAAATTCATTAAAAAATTATTCATTGAAAAAATATAGGTCACAAACTAGGTGATCTTATCTAAATGGTTTCATACAATATTAAACATTACTTAAAAAATGGTGGGCCGCACGACCATTTATCTACTTTATTTTCTTAAACAAAATATGAGTTCCTATTCAAATTTTAGATGTTTGACCTAGTTATATTTAACCATTTTTTTAAAAAAAAATAGTGTTTTGGAAACAAGACTCAAAATTCTACATTTCATGTTCTTACACCATCTTCAAATTTGGAGTGTAGATATCTCAAATTTTCTATAGAAGTTCAGATTTCTGAAATTTTAAGAATATCATGTCCATGGGTAGGCACCTTTTTGGCCCCCAACTTTGTACATTCACACCCATATGTGATCAATAATTGGTATTGATAATGCATTTTTTCTTTTCACAAAAAAATGGCTCTATGTGATAACTTAATGGATATGATGTCTTAAATAATATAATTTGGCATTGTGTATAAATTCACTATTGTGATTTTATAGTTATTGTTAATAATTATCACCAATTGCTTCTCCTGTATTGCATTGTTTTACAAATTGAAATGTGTTTTTTATGTAAACCATGATTCCATGCACATGAAACATCAAAACACAATTGAAATATTGTAATAAATTTTCTGATGTCATGGTTTCAATATGTGTCTCTTGAAATATAATGTGTCATAGTGCATCATGTCATGGTCATTGAACACATCTTCCATGTGGGCTTGTAATATTTTTGTATTCAAGGATGAGATAAGAGTATGATAATTCGCATTTATATTGTTTATAATTTTTTCTAGTTTCTATTTTGCATCTCTTTGTAGGTGTAGCATCTCTCTTGTTATCTTTTCTTTTACCTTGAAAATTTTCTTTTTTAATGGATCCAATAAGCACAATGACTTAATGTGTTGTATACATGATAATGTTGTGTATGCTAACCCATGATGTGTCACTCCAGAAGGGTTAAATGTAAGTTTGTCCATTGTCAAGCCTTGTGATCTATGCATTATTCGTGCACATGCAGGTTGTATTAAAAATGGTTTTGTAATTGTTTGAGAATGTTTTTTCCATGTCTTTAGGCTTTGAAACACGTAAAGTTGGTGTCCAGTCATGTTCAATGGACTTATGACATGAGTGAGCTAATTTTTTATATTGATGTTGTCCAATATGTGGATCATTTAATTCGATCCATAGTATATCTATATCATTTATAGTTGTGTGTGCTTCGATTGTTCTATCTAAGACATTGACTAGTCCATATTTGATATCGTAATTTCCATCATATATTTCAACTAACATCTCAGATTTCAATACAAAAATAGGAGGAAGTTTACTTGAATGATGATATGTTTTTTTTTTTCCATATACATTTTCTTGTTCATGGATTGCATGAATGATGATATTATTTCCAGGAGTAATAGACAACATTATAGCATTATGTTTTTCAACATTATCATTTCTATAAAAGAGATATGGAATTTTTGGATTGTTTACTGCTAGGAACAAATATTTTTTATTAATATAAGCTTTATCATTTCATGTTTAAGATGGTATAGGGAAACAATTAATAACTTCTACAAATTTTTTGTTGTTTTGTCACATTATTTTTTCCAATTCATATTTTTTTACATTATTTTTCTACAATCCAAACGGACTGATTTCATCATCTATTTTTGGATATTTAAAGATTAGAGAAACATTTTTAGGTTATACTTGATAAAAGGCTCTCCAAAAAATCATATCAACATTTCCAAAATAGGTTGTAGGAATGTACATTATATCTTGTACTCTTTTATATATTGAATACGATAATCATGATACCACTAATGATATTTCATCTATAAAATAGAGTTGTAGTTGATGGTAGTGCTTTGATAGTGTGTCGAGCATTTTATGGGTAAGTGGAATAAGTTTTGATTTATTAAAAGGTAGATGGAATGCAATGTATAGTTACTTCACCAACATTGTATGCTACTTTTCTAATATATGCTAGTACTATTTATTTTGCCATAAATGGATCACTATCTATGAATTTGTTATATAAATGAACTACTGTTTCATATATCACTTTTATTGTAAATGTTTTCCCCATGCCAACACCTTCTATTAAAAATAAATATATTGGTTTGATGGATTGATTTGGTTTTTCATTGCTACATCATTTGAAATTTCTTGTTGTTCTTTGTCCAATGATCTTATTTTTTAACATTCATCATTGTCAAATATAAATGGATGCTTACCCATTTTAAGGGATTTGACATTGTATTTCTTTTTGTCTATGTTGTTGTCCCCCAAAAATGCTAGCTATTTTTGGGACAACATTTGAATTATTTTGGTCCTACAAACCAAAATAATCTCTTCCTTTTCCAAATTTTGTCTTGAGCATTCAAATTCCTCATTTTTCAAGCTTTTCAAAAATCTACGGACTGCAACCAGGCTCATTTCTACAAGTTCAATGGGCTTCACGACTTTTGCAAGTGTGTTCAATTAAAAGAATCAGTTTCTAACAATTGGTCATTTTCAGAATTGGTTCATCGCCTTGGTTCAAATATAAATTTCCATCGGCAAGCATCAGTAACAAGTTCAACGCTTTATTTCAACATTTGGTTCATCCACTCAACTTCAGTGCTTTGATTCATTCTTTGGTTCAATTAAACGGTTCGTCAGTTGGTTCAAAGCTTTGTTTGAACCGTTGAACCATCATTTGGTTCAACGTCTTGGTTCAACGAAAAGGTTCAAAGCCTTGGTTCGATGGTTAGTTCAAAGACATGGTTCAAAGGCAAGTTCAATGTTCGGTTCAATGTTTAGTTCATTGGCTCGGTTCATTCAAATTGAACCATCGGCTTGAACCATTTTTGGTTCAACTGATTGGTTCAATGTCTTGGTTCAACCAATTGGTTCAATGTCTTGGTTTAACGGAATGGTTCATCGCCAAAGTTCAAAGAAGCCCGAAGGTCATTCCAAGACTACCCGAAGGGTAGATACCCTTGCGGGAGGCTCTTCTCAACTCAAAACGGGTCATTTCTTAAGGCCTGAAAAGGGCAAGTGCAATCCAGAAAAGTGCCAAATAGAAAAGCTAAAAGAAGACAAAGGAATGATGCACCTGGAAACGTCAAATTTGACACAGTGAATTAGTCGTTGATCCTTTAAACATACAGACCAAAATACATTCACAGATCTCAAAATCAAGACCAACAGAAAGCGGAGATGGAACAGATCAGTAAATTAAATCCAAGGCCCGATTCAATTAACTAGACAAGGAGGAATGATGAAGATAAGATTAGATCACCAGGTGGACATCGAAAGTTGCAAACTTTTAATATGCGTGACTTATTTCCTTACATTGATAAAATCAAATGGGTAAAGCGCCCCTAAGTTCCATCGGGTCTTCTTAATAGATTCGAATGCAAATGATGTATTGATTGTTCCCAAGTCCTTCTTGAAGAGGCTATATAAGGGACTTTCTTCTATTGTAATAAGCATCTCTTTTTTGACAATTAGAACAAAACTCTGCCCAAATTGTAAGGCATTGATGAGACTTTGAACTCAGATTGCTAACCATATTTTGTTACTGGAATAAGAAAGCAAGTGGTTTTTCAGACTTTGTGCTGTAGTATCTTTATTATTGAGGAAATTGGTCTTATGTCTTTTTCTTCAATATATATTTTGTTCCTTTAATTCAACAAGCAAAATTAGTGACAACAGTAAAAAAGGTGTCCTAAAGAGTCGACTGTGGAGAGACTTTGTGCCCCCATAATTGCCTTTAGTTTGTTTTCTTTTCATTTCTATGTAAAGGACCTTGAGGTGACTTTGTGCCCTCATTATCCTTCGTATCTTAATTTTGAGCAATCCAAGTGAAGACTTTGAGCTGCATCTTGATTTGCCGATTATTGCATCCTTTGCTACATTTTATTGTTACTGCCAGGAGTATTCTTGTGGTTTGCTGAATAGTACTTCTGAAAGAAGAGGAGTACTGTCTGTCATTTCCCCTGAGTTTTTCCTTTTATCTGCATGCATCATCTCTGAAAGAAGAGAGATGGATGGTTTGTCTCACCCATAAGTATTATTATTATTATTATATATATATATATACATATACATATATATATATATATATATATATATATATATATATATAGGGAACCTCCCCTTGATGAGAGGAGAGATCAGTGTCTTTCTGATGTGGTAAAACTACACATTTAGATGACTAATCTTCCTACTTTGGCTGATCAGACCTATTTTGTTTATCAGTACGTTGATCAACAAAATATTCAACCAACATATGTCTTGGCAAAATTGTAAATCATATTTCAAATCATAGTTTTCGTGAGTAGTTTCATTATTTGTTAGGTTCAAATTTGTGGTGGTGATGATGTTATTTTCAAGTTCATTGTTTTCAACAACTTCATCTATATATCTCCAAGTAAAGTTTATATCGTAAGTAAATTTTTCTTCATTTTGTTTCATGGTTTTTTTATGGAATGTGTATACAAATCTCTATGTTTGGAAACCGTGTTTTAGACTATTTTCATTTTTCATGAAAGGAATATATAACAATAACTTTTATCTATAATGGTTTATATGTCAAGATGTTTATTGTAGTTTATATATTGAATAACATGAGATTTTTTTTTTTTTTTTTTCATATTTTCTTTCAATTTTTTTGGTATTCAAAAATAAAATCAGCAAGGCAAATTTTTTCTACTGATTGTGGTTGTTAATCATAGTAATCTATTAGATATTTTCACATTGCATATGCTACTTTATTAGGTTTGTGGGTGAAAAGTGATGGAGATTTTAGAATGAAATTTCAGTCTTATGATGGAATTATGTTTATAAATATGCATTTTCTTGAACAAATACTTAATGGCAATGACATAAATATATGCATAGCTTGTTGAGCAGACATTTGTTATTTATTAAGCAATGTGTTTCCAAGGTTGCGTATCATTTTAATAACATCTATATTTGTGGCTTGATGTTGTTTATGAATTATTTCAAATGCCTTTGTCATTGACATATTAAGTTTTGTCATGTAAGAGGTACAATAAGATGATGTAGCATAAGAATTGAGTACACATTTTGCATATGTATTTGTTTTCTATATACATGGCATTTTTGTTGAAAATCTATTACTCCATGATTTTGATGGTTTTCATTTCAATAATTTTTTTGGTTGTTTAAGTGTGTTTTGTATTGCTTGTATGTATTTGTTGTCACCAAATATTGCGTCTAAAGGAGGGTGTTCAACATGAGAATAATTTTAGGTATGTGGGTTTACCTATAGTATAAGTATACCTCTAGGTTTAAGGGCTAGCTCCCTGAATATGCCTTGAAGTGCTTATCACCTACTAAACTAATTAGTTGTAGGAAAAGAGATAGAAGTTTGCATGAAATGAAACTAATCTAAGGGGTGATAAACCAAAAGTATCTACATAATACCATCATACTTATTTCACTAAGAAATAAGACCTAAAAACTAGCTTTAAAGTCCTAAGAGGTTCTAACATAAGTGTTTCAACATTGAGGTGATATGCATGAGATAACACAAGGTAAGTGAACTAGAGGGAGGATTGAACACTCTAATAAAAATTTTACACTTTAAAGGATTATAACACACTAGATACACTCTATATGACCTATTATATTATGAACTTTTTCATAAACATGAGAGGATAAGGATGAACAAGGATGGAAGATTATCACTTAACATCACCATACATCATTTTGCACACTTAGACAAATGTTCATAAATCAAAACTAGAAATGCATTTATTGTTCAAAGGTAATGTAAAATTTCAAAACTATAGGGCTTTTCCATACATGGAGTGGAATTAGCCTATAAGAGCCAAAATGGCCACTACTTATAGAATTTGAGAGAGAGGAGAAGAGAATGAAGTCCAAGAGTCACTAGAACATGTGTTAAGTTGAGAAAAGGAGTTAAATATATAGGATAATGAATTAGTGGATATACCATGCAAGGTATCATATGAAAAATGTCCCTCAAAAGTATGAAACTCATGAAATGTCGTGTAGGACTCTTCATTTGCATGCCTAAAAGCTATATTCATCATTTGGCCTTCCATGAACACTCCACACTAGAATAGGGATAAATATCATGATTTAAATGAGAGAAATGGGTTATAAAAAATCCCCAACATGCATTAGTTGTGTTCCCAATCACTAAGATTATTTTGGACATGAGCTATCACTGCCTGCAGTCCAAATAACTCCTCTTTCACTCACCCTTCACACTTGACACCAAACTTGTCTTCAATTTTACAATCCAATCCATAAAAAGGAGTGTATTAAAATTTTAAAGATACTTCATGCCATTATATCCATTAGGTAGACCTTAAAATTCCTCTCACTTAGAGTCTTCACTTTCTCACTTGCTTATTCACTATGACAGTTTGGATTGGCTGAGATGAAGGTGCTAGCAGAGATAGTTGTGAGCTTAGATTAAGTATGAAATGGACATGGGAGGTTAAATTAATTCCAAACCTATATCCCAAAGTGACTTTCATCTTTTCTAACTCTTCCATACCTCCACAACATGTAAACCTATCAATAAAAGCCAATTTCCACCCTGATTGTACAAGTAGGGTAGAACTCAAGTTAATGGGAAGGAGCCCTAGAGATTTATCTAAAGTTTTAAATCATTTTAAAAACCATTATATCCCTCTTGGGTACTTCTCTTACTTCATTCCCCAATTGGGTCACTAGCAAGGGTTTTAGAGGGTTAGAGTCATTTTGCCTTCTAAGGTTTGTTCATACAGGTCTAACATTGGAACTCTGAATAAATTGCACAAAAACATTAGTCAAAACCTTCTTCAACATCCCCCAAATACTCACACTCCCATTCTAAACCTCCATGTAGGTGTGATCATCTCAAGTTAGCCTCTCGAGCTTTATTCTCCATTCTACATACCTTATGATGGTCTTAAGACAAGATGTGGCTTCCTTGTGGTCTTCTTTAATTCCATTATATAAAACACACCTTATAACTACCCATGTATATATTCTTATTCTTTTCAATTTCTATCTAGTTCTATAAATGAAATTAACCCCCTTTTGGGCATTAGGCCTAGTGGGCTTTGACTACATCCATATAGATTTAGACCACCCTATTGAGTTTCTATCCCATGTACATGGTTTTTCATGTTGGTCCATGTGTGACACAACTCTCAACATATTTATTAAATGTCTCACTACTTTTCAAATCATCCTCTTGACCTTACTTTTTGAACTTGCAGGGTTTAAATACATTGGGAGTGCCCTTTATCTGAGACAAAATAGAAGGCATCTCCCCAAATATTTTAAGAAAAATAAATATATGAGATGCTTATCAAGTGGTGGTGATACTTTGTATAAATTTTAATGGTTGGTTGGTACCCCTAGCATTTTCAAGTGCCTTAAAAACTAAGACAAACCCTTAAAACATTGATTGTGTATGGATTTTTGGGTATGGATTGTAGGTTGTCATACTAGCAACTTAATAAATCCATTTTACACTATATTATAGTATTATGAAGTTATAATGTTCATTTTGGAGTCCCTCTCATATATGCTAATCATCAAACCTTTTGCCAACCTTCTATTGCTCATTCTCACTTTGACTAGTTTAGTTTGCAGGTTGACTATGATTGTGGTCTACTTTGTAGATTAGACCCTTAAATGTTCTATCCTCTTGCCTTTATCATTTCATATTATGGAAAACACTTTTTTTTAGGATCTATTACATGCCAACACTCTTTTATATGCCAACTCCTTCATTTCATACCTTATACTTGACTTGAAATAGGTGTTGACTGTATGTGACTATGTTCTATATCACGATGCCTATAGGGTATATTTGGTATTAGATTTTGTATGAAATGAATAAATACCCTCTTGGAGTCCTCATTATCATCTCACAATCATATAGGTCACTTCACATATGCATTTGTTAGGCTAATCACCAAATCAATCATCCTTTAGGTCACTATTATATTATAGTCAACTATAGGTAATCTTCTTAGGAATTAGGGCACACCTATAGGTGAAAAAGTAGGTCAAAACCTCATACATTCACTCCTCTTGATTCTCTTTACAACACTAGTATTTTCCCCAACTCAATAATACCATTTAGAATAAATGCATGTTCTTACATTACCACTTTCAGATGTGAAGGTCACTTGAATGTTCAAATCCTATAGAAGACACTGAAAAGATGTAGTGAACAAATATAAAAATTGGAGGCCTCTAAAAATCATGTTCCTTTAGTCACACATCCATTCTATTTTACAAGGTTCTACCCTTAGTATAGGGATACAAGGTAGGATACATTTTGACCCATCTAGACTTGTGTCACACTATTATATATCATATCCAAAAGTGGCTAGGGTTTAGTTTTGGGGCTTTTAGGGAACTTGTTCCCAAATCGAGTTTCTCAACTTGAACATGACTTCTTAACTCTATCTACCAATCCAATGATTCAATCATGGCTGTCATGGACTCATCCAAATCCACAAACCTCATAAAGGTTTCAAAACATGTCAAATATCCTCTATGAAACATTCTCAAATCTCTATGGGTGATCCGGACAACAATTCAGATGACAATTCGGGTGATGGGTCCACCCCATTTGATGGCGGAACTTCTGGGAGCCATAACTTTTGCACCATAGCTCCAATTGACTCGTCGTTTAAACCATTGGAAAGCTAATAATGAGGGGAACATCATGAGATGGCATGGAGCTCTGATTAATGAAGTTTTACCCTCTAAAACCTAATGTAAGTGTCTTAAATTTCAATTTTAGTAGTGCAATCTAAAAATAGTAAGTGTCTAAAAATAGTAATTCCTTGAATTCTGTATTGTTGTAAATTGTGGAAGTCAAACCAATTCATCTCCCTCAATATTGGTGACCTTCCATATCCTCCCCACACCTTCAAAACATGTATAAATGAAGATGTAACCTGAAATGGAAATCAAACATCTCTTCTCAGAGATAAGCATATGTTTCGGTCTACAATTTTGATAAATAAAACATCTCTTTTCAGAGATAGCATTATTTGAATTGTGTTCTTATTTCTGAATTATATTTCAACCAAAGCTTTTCAAGTTTTGGATCAGTGGTATCAAAGCGGTTTGTCTTGAGAGTGTATGATCCCAAGGACGAGGTCAGGCTACAAGAAGCTTGGGTGGGAAACAATAGAGCTTCAAAATTTTCCACTTGTTCGCTCCAAACGACTTCAAATGGCAGACGACACTAAGACATCTGATCCTTTCAAGGAAATGGTGAATGAAGCCCTCCAATGGCAACAAGCATAGATGCTACAATAATTTGCCCAAATTCTTCAAACACTTCTGATGGGAAATCCTGCTCCGCGGCTCCACTTCTTAGCTCCTCATCCAGGGAATGACCTTTCAGTGCCCCAACACCCTTCAAGGTCTAGGTAAATTTTGATATTCCTACATTTAAAGGTAAAATCAATGCTGATGTAGTAGAAAATTGGCTGGATCAACTATCTTTTTACTTCTCTGTAAATAAGTTCACCAATGGAGAAAATATTACTTTTGCTCTTTTGAAATCAACATTGCCTGTGAAAAATTGGTGGGAAGTGTACAAAAAGAGGTTCAGTATAGATGACATTGGCCTTGAGGTGGAACCTACCTGGGATAATTTTGTGGAAGCGGTGAAAGAAGAATATTATCCCATCGGAGCATATGACGATCTATATATAGAGTGGCAATAACTTCGCCAAGGTAAGGAATAATATGTTCAAGATTACACTGACATTTTTCATTCTCTATCTGTGAGATTGGGCATCTAAGAAATTGAAAAACATAAGGTTCTCAAATATAGTGGCAAACTACAATGGTACATTCGAGGAGAAATATAACTCTTCAATTTGGAAACCATCGATGAGGCATATAAGTTTGCAGTGAAGATTGAGCAGAAGCATGGAAGAATGAATATAAATAATTAGTCTTCAAAATGGAAAAGTGACAAAGAAGGTCAAACACAAGTCCAAAATTGGAAACAAAAGGAAGGAGAGACTGGGAAGTGGTGTGATTATCACAAATCTGGAACTCACTCTAAAGAAGAATGCTAAGCTATCAAATCACTACTTTCTAAGTCACAATCCTCTGCTCTACCTCATACAAACCCTTCAGTCAAAGAGGTTAAAGAAGAAATTATAGATGCTGATCTTGAAGCCATTGTTGCTTCATCACAGACACATGACAAGATGGTATATGACAAGGAAAGGTTGTTTCACTCTAAGTTATGCGTGAAAGGTAAGCCTCTACATTTCATTTTTGATAGTGAAAGTCAAAAAAATTTAATCTCTACTAATGTTGTGAAAATCCTAAATCTGTGTATGAAGCCTCACCCAAAACCATACAGTATTGGATGGTCGAGTCTAGGGAGAAACCTCCGTGTTACCCACCTATGTCTTCTCTCATATGCAATACAACCTTTCCAAGATGAGGTCTTATGTGATGTGGTCAATCTAGATGTTTGTGATGTACTATTTGGTTAGCCATTCATGTATGATCGACATGGTATATATGAATCAAGAACTAGAAGGATCACTCTCACTCTTGGAACACGGCGCTACAGGGTACCAGAAGTACCACCTTCTACATCTGTCTCTCTGATTAGTGCCAAGAAATTTTTTCTCATGGTGGTTAAGCCACAGGAATCTAAAAGGGCCGATGTTATAGCCTTGACTACACAAACAATACAACAATAGAAGCAAATAGATATCAAGCTGAAGAAGTTCACAACCTTCCATCCACAGACTGATGGTCAGACAGAAATGGTGAACAATTGAGTATGAAATGGGAATCAAATTGAAGTAAAACTACCACACTTGATGCAATGGGGACCATTGCTTCTCAAGGAGGGAGGAATGATCCGAACAACAATTCAGATGATAATTCAGGTGATGGGTCCACCCCATTTGATGGTAGAACTTCTGGGAGCCATTACTTTTGCACCGTAGCTCCAATTGACTTGTCGTTTGAACTGTGAAAAGCTAATAATGAGGGGAACATCGTGAGAAGGCATGGTGCTTCACTCGATGAAGTTTGACCCCATAAAACCCAATGAAAGTGTCATAAATTTCAATTTTAGTAGTGCAATCTAAAAATAGTAAGTTTCTAAAAATAGTACTTTCTCAAATTTTGTATTGTTGTAAATCATGGAAGTTAAACCAATTCATCTTCCTCGAGATTGGTGACCTTTCATATCCTCCCCACACCTTCAAAACATGTATAAATAAAGATGTAACCTGAAATGAAAATCCAACATCTCTTCTCATAGATAAGCATATGTGTGGGTCTACAATTTTGATAAATAAAACATCTCTTTTCAGAGATAGCATTATTTGAATTGTGTTCTTATTTCTAAATTATATTTCAACCAAAGCTTTTTGAGTTTTGGATTAGTGGTATCAGAGTGGTTTGTCTTGAGAGTGTATGATACCAAGGATGAGGCTAGGCTACAAGAAGCTTGGGTGGGAAATAATAGAGCTTCCAAATTTTGCACTTATTCAATCCAAATGACTTCAAATGGCGGATGACACTGAGACATCTGATCCTTTTAAGGAAATGGTGAATGAAGCCCTCCAATGGCAACAAGCACAGATGTTAAAAAAAAATTCCCAAATTCTTCAAACACTTTTGATGGGAAATCTTGGCTCTGCGGCTCCTCATCCAGGGAATGACCTTTTAGTGCCCTAACACCCTTCAAGGTCTAGGTAAATTTTGATATTCCTACATTTGAAGGTAAAATCAATGCCGATGCAGTAGAAAATTGGTTGGATCAACTGTCTTCCTACTTCTCTGTAAATAAGTTCACTGATAGAGAAAAGATTACTTTTGTTCTTTTGAAATCAGCATTGCCTATGGAAAACTAGTGGGAAGTGTACAAAAAGAGCTTTAGTATAGATGACATTGGCCTTGAGGTGGAACCTACCTGGGATAATTTTGTGGAAGAAGTGAAAGAAGAATACTATCCCATCGGAGCATATGACGATCTGTATATAGAGTGGCAACACCTTCGCCAAGGTAAGCAATAATCTATTCAAGATTACACTGACATTTTTCATTCTCTATCTATGAGATTGGGCATCCAAAAAAGTGAGAAACATAAGGTTCTCAAATATCATGGCACACTACAATGGTACATTCGAGGAGAAATAGAACTCTTCAATTTGGAAACCATCGATGAGGCATACAAGTTCACAGTGAAGATTGAGTAGAAGCATGGAAGAATGAATATAAAGAATCAATCTTCAAAATGGAAAAGTGATAAAGAAGGTCAAACACGAGGCCAAAATTGGAAGAAAAAGGAAGGAAAGACTAGGAAGTGGTGTGATTATCACAAATCTAGAACTCACTCCAAAGAAGAATGTCGAGCTATCAAATCACTACTTTCTGAGTCACAATCCTCTGCTCTACCTCATACAGACCCTGCAGTCGAAGAGGTTGAAGTAGAAATTATAGATGTTGATCCTGAAGCCATTGTTGCTTCATCACAGACACATGACAAGATGTTAGATGATAAGGAAAGGTTATTTCACTCTAAGTTATGGGTGAAAGATAAGCCTCTACATTTCATTCTTGATAGTGGAAGTCAAAAGAATTTAATCTCTACTAATGTTGTGAAAATCCTAAATCTCTATATGAAGCCTCACCCAAAACCATATAGTATTGGATGGTTGAATCCAAGGAGAAACCTCCGTATTACCCACCAATGTCTTCTCTCATATGCAATACAACATTTCCAAGATGAGGTCTTATATGATGTGGTCAATCTAGATGTTTGTGATGTACTCTTTGGTTAGCCATTCATGTATGATCGACATGGTATATATGAATCAAGAACTAGAAGGATCACTCTCACTCTTGGAACATGGTGCTACAAGGTACCAGAAGTACCACCTTTTACATCTATCTCTTTGATTAGTGCTAAGAAATTTGTTCTCATGGTGGTCAAGCCATAGGAATCTAAAAGGGCTGATGTTACAACCCTGACTACACAAACAACACAACAATAGAAGCAAATAGATATCAAGCTGAAGAAGTTCACAACCTTCCATCCACAGACTGATGGTCAAACAGAAATGGTGAACAATCGAGTATGCAATGGGAATCAAATCAAAGTAAAACTACCACACTTGATGAAAAATCTTGATGTAATGGGGACCATTACTTCTCAAGGAGGGAAGAATGATCTAGACAATAATTCAGATGACAATTCGGATGATGGGTCCACCCCATTTGATGGCAAAACTTTCGGGAGCCATAACTTTTGCACCGTAGCTCAAATTGACTCATCATTTGAACTGTTGGAAAGCTAATAATGAGGGAAACATCATGAGATGGCATGGAGCTTTGCTTAGTGAAGTTTGACCCCCTAAAACCCAATGGAAGTGTCTTAAATTTCAATTTTAGTAGTGCAGTCTAAAAATAGTAAGTTTCTAAAAATAGTAATTCCTCGAATTCTGTATTGTTGTAAATCATGGAAGTCAAACCAATTCATCTCCCTCGAGATTGGTGACCTTACATATCCTCCCCACACCTTCAAAACATGTATAAATGAAGATGTAACCTGAAATGGAAATCAGACATCTCTTTTCAGAGATAAGCATATATTTGGGTCTGTAATTTTGATAAATAAAACATCTCTTTTCAGAGATAGCATTATTTGAATTATGTTGTTCTTATTTTTGAATTATATTTCAACCAAATCTTTTCAAGTTTTAGATCAGTGGTATCAAAGCGGTTTGTCTTGAGAGTGTATGATCCCAAGGACGAGGTCAGGCTACAAGAAGCTTGGGTGGGAAACAACAGAGCTTCAAAATTTTCCACCTGTTCGCTCCAAACGACTTCAAATGGCAGACGACACTCAGACATCCGATCCTTTTAAGGAAATGGTGAATAAAGCCCTCCAATGGCAACAAGCGTAGATGCTACAATAATTTTCCCAAATTCTTCAAACACTTTCGATGGGAAATCCTGGCTCCGCGGCTCCTCATCCAGGGAATGACGTTTCAGTGCCCCAACACCCTTCAAGGTCCAGGTAAATTTTGATATTCCTACATTTAAAGGTAAAATCAATGCTGATGCAGTAGAAAATTGGCTGGATCAACTGTCTTTTTACTTCTCTGTAAATAAGTTCACCGATGGAGAAAATATTACTTGTGCTCTTTTGAAATCAACATTGCCTGTGAAAAATTAGTGGGAAGTGTACAAAAAGAGGTTCAGTATAGATGACATTGGCCTTGAGGTGGAACCTACCTGAGATAATTTTGTGGAAGCGGTGAAAGAAGAATATTATCCCATCGGAGCATATGACGATCTATATATAGAGTGGCAATAACTTCGCCAAGGTAAGGAATAATATGTTCAAGATTACACTGACATTTTTCATTCTCTATCTGTGAGATTGGGCATCCAAGAAAATGAGAAACATAAGGTTATCAAATATCATGGTAGACTACAATGGTACATTCGAGGAGAAATAGAACTCTTCAATTTGTAAACCATCGGTGAGGCATACAAGTTCGCAGTGAAGATTGAGCGGAAGTATGGAAGAATGAATATAAAGAATCAATCTTCAAAATGGAAAAGTGACAAATAAGGTCAAACACGAGGCCAAAATTTGAAGCAAAAGGAAGGAGAGACTGGGAAGTGGTGTGATTATCATGAATCTAGAACTCACTCCAAAGAAGAATGTCGAGCTATCAAATCACTACTTTCTGAGTCACAATCCTCTGCTCTTCTTCATACAAACCCTACATTCGAAGAGGTTGAAGAAGAAATTATAGATGCTAATCCTGAAGCCATTGTTGCTTCATCACAGACACATGACAAGATGGTAGATGACAAGGAAAGGTTGTTTCACTCTATGTTATGGGTTAAAGGTAAGCCTCTACATTTCATTCTTGATAGTGGAAGTCAAAAGAATTTAATCTCTATTGATGTTTTGAAAATCCTAAATCTGTGTATGAAGCCTCACCTAAAACCATACAGTATTGGATGGTTGAGTCTAGGGAGAAACCTCCATGTTACCCACCAATGTCTTATCTCATATGCAATACAACCTTTCCAAGATGAGGTCTTATATGATGTGGTCAATCTAGATGTTTGTGATGTACTCTTTGGTCAGCCATTTATGTATGATCGACATGGTATATATGAATCAATAACTAGAAGGATAACTCTCACTCTTGGAACATGGCGCTACAGGGTACCAGAAGTACCACCTTCTACATCTGTCTCTCTGATTAGTGCTAAGAAATTTATTCTCATGGTGGTCAAGCCACAGGAATCTAAAAGGGCTGATGTTACAGCCCTGACTACACAAACAACACAACAATAGAAGCAAATAGATATCGAGCTGAAGAAGTTCACAACCTTCCATCCACAGACTGATGGTCAGACAGAAATGGTGAACAATCAAGTATGTAACAAGAATCAAATCGAAGTAAAACTACCACACTTGATGAAAAATCTTAATGAAATGGGGAACATTGCTTCTCAAGGAAGGAGGAATGATCTGGATAACAATTCAGATGACAATTCGGGTGATGGGTCCACCTCATTTGATGGGGGAACTTTCGGGAGCCATAACTTTTGCACCGTAGCTCCAATTGACTCGTCGTTTGAACCGTTGGAAAGCTAATAATGAGGGTAACATCATGAAATGGCATGGAGATATTATAAATGAAGTTTGACCCCATAAAATCCAATGGAAGTGTCCTAAATTTCAATTTTAATAGTGTAGTCTAAAAATAGTAAGTTTTTAAAAAATAGTAATTCCATGAATTCTGTATTGTTGTAAATCATGGAAGTCAAACCAATTCATTTCCCTCGAGATTGGTGACCTTACATATCCTCCCCACACCTTCAAAACATGTATAAATGAATATGTAACCTGAAATGGAAATCAAACATCTCTTCTCAGAGATAAGCATATGTTTGGGTCTGCAATTTTGATAAATAAAACGTCTCTTTTCAGAGATAGCATTATTTGAATTATGTTGTTCTTATTTTTGAATTATATTTCAACCAAAGCTTTTTGAGTTTTGGATCAGTGGTATCAAAGCGGTTTGTCTTGAGAGTGTATGATCCCAAGGACGAGGTCAGGCTACAAGAAGCTTGGGTGGAAAACAATAGAGCTTCCAAATTATCCGCCTGTTCGCTCCAAATGACTTCAAATGGTAGACGACACTGAGACATCTGATCCTTTCAAGGAAATGGTGAATGAAGCCCTCCAATGGCAACAAGTGCAGATGCTACAACAATTTGCCCAAATTCTTCAAACACTTTCAATGGGAAATCCTGGCTCTGTGGCTCCACTTCCTGGCTCCTCATCCAGGGAATGACCTTTCAATGCCCCAACACCCTTCAAGGTCTAGGTAAATTTTGATATTCTTACATTTGAAGGTAAAATCAATGCTAATGTACAAAATTGGTTGGATCAACTATCTTCCTACTTCATTGTAAATAAGTTCACCGATGGAGAAAAGATTACTTTTGCTCTTTTGAAATCAACTTTGCTTGTGAAAAATTGGTGGGAAGTGTATAAAAAGAGGTTCATTATAGATGACATTGGCCTTGAGGTGGAACCTACCTGGGATAATTTTGAAGAAGTGGTGAAAGAAGAATACTATCCCATCGGAGCATATGACGATCTGTATATAGAGTGGCAACAACTTCAGCAAGGTAAGGAACAATCTGTTCAAGATTACACTGACATTTTTCATTCTCTATCTATGAGATTGGGCATCCAAGAAAGTGAGAAACATAAGGTTCTCAAATATCATGGCAGACTACATTGGTACATTCGAGGAGAAATAAAACTATTCAATTTGGAAACCATCGGTGAGGCATACAATTTCGTAGTGAACATTGAGTAGAAGCATGGAAGAATGAATATAAAAAATCAGTCTTCAAAATGGAAAAGTGAAAAAGAAGGTCAAACATGAGGCCAAAATTGGAAACAAAAGGAAGGAAAGACTGGGAAGTGGTGTGATTATCACAAATCTAGAACTCACTTCAAAGAAGAATGTCGAGCTATCAAATCACTACTTTCTGAGTCACAATCCTCTGCTCTACCTCATACAGACCTTGTAGTTGAAGAGGTTGAAGAATAAATTATAGATGTTGATCCTGAAGCCATTGTTGCTTCTTCACAGACACATGACAAGATGGTAGATGACAAGGAAAGGTTGTTTCACTCTAAGTTATGGGTGAAAGGTAAGCCTATACATTTCATTTTTGATAGTGGAAGTCAAAAGAATTTAATATTTACTGATGTTGTGAAAAGCCTAAATCTGTCTATGAAGCCTCACCCAAAACCATACAATATTAGATGGTTGAGTCCAAGGAGAAACCTCTGTGTTGCCCACCAATGTCTTCTCTCATATGCAATACAACCTTTCCAAAGTGAGGTCTTATGTGATGTGGTCAATCTAGATGTTTGTGATGTACTCTTTGGTCAGCCATTTATGTATGATCGACATGGTATATATGAATCAAGAACTAGAAGGATCTCTCACTCTTGGAACACGGTGCTACAAGGTACCATAAGTACCACCTTCTACATCTGTCTCTCTGATTAGTGCCAATTAATTTGTTCTCATGGTGGTCAAGCCATAGGAATCTAAAAGGGCCAATGTTACAGCCCTGACTACACAAACAACACAACAACAGAAGCAAATAGATATCGAGCTAAAGAAGTTCACAACCTTCCATCCACAGACTGATGGTCAGACAGAAATGGTGAACAATCCAGTATGCAACGGGAATTAAATAAAAGTAAAACTACCACACTTGATAAAAATTATTGATGCGATTGGGACCATTGATTCTCAAGGAGGGAGGAATGATCTGGACAACAATTCAGATGACAATTCGGGTGATGGGTCCACCTAATTTGATGGCAAAACTTCTGGGAGCCATAACTTTTGCACCATAGCTCCAATTGACTCACCGTTTGAACCATTGGAAATCTAATAACGAGGGGAACATCATGAGATGAATGGAGCTCTACTCAATGAAGTTTTACCCCTTAAAAATCAATGGAAGTGTTCTAAATTTCAATTTTAGTAGTGCAGTCTAAAAATAGTAAGTTTCTAAAAATAGTAATTCCTTGAATTCTGTATTGTTGTAAATCATGGAAGTCAAACCAATTCATCTCCCTTGAGATTGGTGACCTTCCATATCCTTCCCACACCTTAGAAACATTTATAAATGAAGATGTAACCTGAAATGGAAATCAGACATCTCTTCTCAGAGATAAGCATATGTTTGGGTCTACAATTTTGATAAATAAAACATCTCTTTTCAGAGATAGCATTATTTGAATTGTGTTGTTCTTATTTCTGAATTATATTTCAACCAAATATTTTCAAGTTTTGGATCAGTGGGATCTTGTAGATGCACACATAGTAACATATAAGGTAGTGAAGGTAGAATGTGAAATGTGCATATGATGTATGCTTCCCTAACTAGCTCCAGACTTGTATATCAATCCTCCAAATAATATTTAAAATATTGAGGACATTCAAACATGACAAATGCCCTATCTCAACATGTTTATCTCTTGAGGACACCTGTAGGTATGCCTTGATGTTGTAGATAAGGCAATGAATGTAATACTTGAGTAATGTATATGTTATATGACCTTATACATGGTTTTCAAGGTATCTCCATATTCTTCAAACTTGATGAAGGCCTCAAAACATGTTATAACATCCTTTTTAAATAATCCCAAGTCTTTTTTAGTGCCACCTATAGGTGGATATTTCAATGTACAGGGTAGTGGGGTTAAGATAATCAATTTGTATGGTATATGGGCCTAAAACTAATTCCCAACATTCTTAAAGGTGTTAAAATTAATTATTAAAACCTTAACATGTTTCAAATAAGTTTCAACACCCTATTCAATGTGATATCCTTCTACATACTCCTATAAGTGCACACTAATGGTGTATGACTATGTAGATATGAAAATTGACAATCATACTCCATAATTTGTCATTTGAAAGGTCTTTGATTGAATTTTCATGATTTAAGAATGTGATCAACACCTTGAACTCTTAATTACACTTTCATGACCATGCTTAGAGCCTTCGTACACCATGATTGCAGATTGAAACTTTCAAGAAGTTGACTGTGAGTTGCATATATTTGTGTTCTTGATAAATGCATGATATTGTGAGACCTAGCTTGGAAATAAAGTGATTATTTTGAAATGAAAAAATGAACCACATCATATCACATTCATAGGAAACCACTATAGATAAATAAACCTTATACAAGTGTTGAAAACTGATTGCAACCTCACTAACATACTCCACCTAGAACCTAAGAGGTTTGAAATCATCAAATGACTTCAAAACATGAAAACAAAGATGGAAAACATGAGATAATTAAGTTATATCCTTTATAAGTGAATTCTCCAACTAGATTATATGAACTAGCTCATATAGATGAAAAACTTGTAGGGTATGGGGATTAGCACACAAACCAGATAGTCAACTTCTTAGGAATGGTTCATAAAGTATAGGCAACCATTCTTCTAAATCAAAACATGAAAATGAATTAAATTGAGTGTACTATCTACCACCAAGAGTAATTGACCTATAATTCCTATTAGGTGTACCATCAAAAGACCCGTTGACTAGTTTTATAGGCATAGTGAAGTAATGGAGAAGAGAAATATATCTTGACCAAATTTGCCTTGACCTCATTCTCCATGTTTACAACTCCTTTGGTAATAGATTCATAAATCTCTTTCATGACTGTAGACTTCTGATCAACATAAAGACATTCATTTTCATGTTTGAAAGAACACTTAACAACTTTCTCATTAGTCTCATTAGAAATTTTGATATCAAACATGCAATCTCTTGGAGAAAAAGGAATTTTACCCAACTTATCAATTTTTTTGCATATGGCATCAAACCTTTGCCATATCTCATCCTTAGTCATAACATGCCACTCTTTTCCATGCTTGGTAAGACACTCAACATCATGTTTATTATAATCATTAGCAAACACATTAGATATAGATCTCTTGGGAAGGGAAATAACATTACTTAATTGATCAAACTCTTGGCATATGTCATTGAAACTTTGACATAAGTCATCCTCCTCTTCCTAATGAGTGTCATCATCAAGGGTAGCTTCATCCATAATAGGTAGAAAGACATAATTCTTCTCACTATGGTGATTAATTAGGTTCTTCAACCTATCATCATCATACTCATGAATCATGTAGTTACCTTCAGTAGCTTGTGAGAAATAATGTTTGACACTTACCTCAGCTCCTTCAAATGGCTCTTCATGCATGATATAAGTGCCAAGGTCAGTTTGATCAAAGTATGCATAAGTATCATGCTCATAAGCATCCTCACCATATTCATTTAGAAAAAATTTAGATATATCCTCAATATTGAAAGAAGCACAATCATCCACATTAGATTCTTATTTCTCATTGATCACACAATTCAAGTTAGAGCTTGCTTGAATATAGGGCTCAATGTCAAACCTTGTAAGAGGATGAGTTATTATTATCATCTTGGTTCCATACCTTGTCCTAAAGTCCAAGAAGGAACAATAAACTAAGAGGTATCCACATATATTGGTTGTAAAGTCTCTTATAAGTTAGATTATAAAATGAACAAGGAGGTCTACAACAACAATGTTTTGGAGGATGGGAAAACTCGGGCAGTCATGGAGGAAAACCTTTAAATTTTTGATCAACCCTATTATTTCAGGAGGTGCACCATCTAGCTGAAGCATTTATTTTCTATGGGGTTCATATTTTAGTCCTAATTTATTAGCTACAACCTTTGGGCATGACTGATGTAAAATCACCACTATCAACTATGCAATTGTGTATTAGTTTGTCACCCACTATGAGAGTGAGGTAGAAAGGTGGAGTCTTATCAAATTTAATATATGGTTTAATAATGTTTTTAGGGGGATTTTTAAGAGATACATGACCATGAATTTGAATTGAAGGTGAAGGACTAATAGGAATAGTGGACAATTGCTTTTGTAATGGCTCTTTTTGGCCATGCATATGAAGGACATCCCACAAGGAGATAGATACTTTAGCACTTTTCAATGAATCCACTACATTTATGGCATAAGTACTCACCTTATATCGAGTATTTATAGGCAAATGATTTGTTTGAACTTGAGGAATTGAGACACTTTGAGTATACCTTACCATATTTTGACTTGAAGGGGGTGTAGGAGCATTAGGGACTGCCATGCTTGCAATCATGCTTTGCTACCTTGTAGGAGGATTAGATGAACTTTTAGGCCTACTATCATCACCTCCTAAATCCTTCCAAGGATTATTTTAGATAATCTAGACTTATGTCCCTAAATTGGATAGGAGATAATCTTTGAAAATGAATAGTTTTTGGGTTTTACATAGGTTTCAGGTGAAGAGTATGGTAATAATTTGGATCTATTCCCCATTTATTAGACTGGAGAGAATTTAAAATTATAAAATATTGAATAATGTAGGTGTATTATTGATATTTATTTTTTATTTAGAATATAGATAAGTCCAAATTATCTGAAATAGTCCCTTGAATCCTCTTGGATCTAGTATTGTCTGCAACATAGGTTTATTGATTGAGCACAAAGGTCTCTTCCACCAAGAAATTAATGAGGATTTATCCATGAGGCTGCCAATCTTTACTTATTTGCTTCATGACTTCATCTTCAACTGATAGGAAAGGAGTGACTCCTCCTTGAGCAACTAGAGATTACTCTCCACCTTCATTGGCATCCACGAATTGGTCTTTCTACCAATCTTCTCCTTTCACCAAGTTGTTATGCACCAGCACCATATCCCTTGCATTGGTGGTGGAATTGGCATTGCACACATTGGTAGGCCTGTTGAAGTTAGGCTACCCTTGACCTCTTCCTCTCCCATATTGTTGAACACATTGTTGTTGATATGGATAGAGATTTTGATTCAAACCTCTTTGAATTATATCTTGCCTAAGCTCAGCTTCTAAGGTTTAAATTTTTTCATATGGATCAAGTTCATCTACCTTCTTAAGAACACTCTTAGGCTTAGAGTTTTCATTAGAAACTTGGGCAATGTTTGAATCATTAACATGAGTATTAGGTAGGAGATGTATAAACACCTTAGGAGGCAACTTTCCTACTTGAATGAGGACATTATTAGCTCTAATGACAAGTTAATATGCTTTAGGAAGAGTGAAACTACCCATGTATTGAAGCATGATGGAAATATTAGTATCAATTGATCTCAAGTATGTAGGGAACACAAAGCTAGTAGGTTGTCTCATGGGAGGAGAAAATCTATATGAAGTATTTTGAAACCTATCATTAAAGTCATGCATTGTTTCCTTGGGAGATATTTTGATCACATTGAGATGATGTATGAGAGAAGTATGGTCACTTTCGTCCTTAAATATTAAAGTTAACAACTCTCCAAAGTCATCCCATGACGTGATGCATCCACTATGTAAAGTAATATACCAATCAAGTGCTTTCCCTCTAAGGGATATGGCAAGGAGTATTATGTAAATATTATCCTTAGTGACATTATGGAAACTATAAAAAATGGAGATATACCTGACATGTTCACTAGGTGTAACATGACACTCACCATTAAATGTAGGCACACTCTTTGTGGAATTTAGGGGAATGGCATCATATTATTCAAGATGAATTGGATTTTAAGTATTAAAGGTAAGGAAGGCATGTGACCTATTCATGATTTATTGGATTTATTCAAGTTCTTCACTTCTTTGGCTAGCAAAATCTTCTTGGTTTTCAAATGGAAGATTAGGCTGAGGGTATTGGACTTCAAGAGGAAGTTCAGGCTAAATAGATGGGATGATAGGATTGAGAACTCTTCTAGATGATGACCTAGTATGGACCATGAAGTATGAGAGAAAATTTATGAAAAAATAATGTCCTTGAACCATATTTTACCTTGAATGGAGTCTCCAAATTCTACATAACACACCAATTTGCAGCTGATGTTGTCAATACCAACATTTACCTTGACAAGTTGTCTTGAGGACAATGTGTCCCATCGAGCATGTCAAAATGTTTGTCACCAAATATTTCACCCTAAAGGAGGGTGTTCAAGCCTCCTCTATGTTTTGGAAACATGGGACTACTTATAGGTATGTGGATTTATGTATAGTTGAAGTAGACGTCTATGTTTAAGGGCTAGTTCCCTAAATATGCCTTGAAGTGCTTATCACCTACTTAACTACTTGCTTGTAATAAAAGACATAGAAGTTTTCATGAAATGAAACTAAAATAATTGGTGATACACTATAATAATTTTCACAATGTCATCATACTTATTTCACTAAGAAACAAGACCTACAAACCAACTTCAAAGTACTAAGAGGTTCTAACATAAATGTTTCAACATAGAGGTGATATGCATGAGACAACACAAGGTAAGTGAACTAGATGGAAAATTTCACACTTTAATAATAATTTTACACTTTAAATGATTCTAACACACTTGTTACACTTTATATGACCTATTATAATATGAACTCTTGCATAAACATTAGAGGATAATGAAAATCAAGGATAGAAGATTATCACTTAACATCACCATACATCACTTTACACACTTATAAAAATGTTCATTAACTCAAAACTAGACTTGAATTAATTTTTAAAAGGTAAATTACAATGTAAAAACTAGTAGGGCTTTGCCATACATTGAGTGGAATTAGCTTACAAGAACGAAAATGGCTAGTACTTATATAAATTGAGAGAGAGGATAAGAGAATGAAGTCCAAGAGTCACTATATCATGTGTCAAGCTGAGAAAAGGAGTTACATATATGTTAAAATGAAGTATGGGATAGACCATGAAAATTATCATAGGACAAATGTCCCTCAAAATTATGAAACTCCTAAAATATGGCATAGGACTTATCATTTACATGCCTAGAAACTATCTTCATCATTTGGCATTCCATGAGCGATCAAAAATAGAATATGTAAATATACCATGATTAAAATTAGAGGGAATGGTTATAAAAAATCCCCATCATGCATTGGTTATGTCTCTAATCACTGAGATTCTTCTAGACATGAGTTATCACTACCTACAATCAAAATAACTCCTCTTTCACTCACCCTTTACACTTGGCACCAAATTTGTCTTAAAGTTTCAAATAAAATCCATAAATATGAGTGTATAAAACTTTTCAAGATACTTCATACCCTTAGATCCATCAGGTAGACCTTAAAAGGCCTTCCACTTAGAGTCTTCACGTTCTCACTTGCTTGTTCACTATGCCAGTTTAAACTAGCTGAGATGAATGTGATAATAGAGATATTTATGAGATTATATAGATCATTAAATGGAAATGGGAGGTTATATTAATTCCAAACCTATCTCCCAAAGTGAATTTCATTTTTTGTAACTATTCCATATCTACACAACACATAAAACTGTCAAGAAAAGCCAATTTCCACCTTATTTGTACAAGTAGGGTAGAAATAAAATTGATGGGAAGGATACCTAGAGTGTCCTATATAGGTTTTAACAATTTAACAATCCATTCTATCCCTCATACATTCTTCTCTTACTTCATTTTACCAATTAGGTCACTAGCAAGGGTTTTAGAGGGTTTAGAGTCATTTTGTCCTCTAAGGTTTGTTCATATAGGTCTAACATTGGAACTATGAATAAATTACACAAAAAAATTGATCAATATATTATTTAAATTCACAAACTCCTAATACTCCCATGCTAAACCTCCATACAGGGGTGAGCATCTCAAGTTAGCCTCTTGAGCTTTGTTCTCTATTTTACATACCTTGTGATGGTCTTAAGACAAGATGTGGCTTCCCTACAGTCTTCTTTGAATTAAAGTAAATAAAACACACCTTATAACTCCCCGTGTAGGTATTCTAATTATTTGTAATGTTTATATATTTATATAAATGAAATTGACCCCCCTTTTAAGCATTAGCCCTATATTAGGCCTAGTGGGCTTTGACTACATCCATATAGGTTTAGACCACCTTGTTGAGTTTATATCCCTTGTGCATGGTTTTTCATGTTGTTCCATGTGTGAAAAAACTCTCAAATTATTTATTTAATGTCTCACTAATTTTCAATCATCTTCTTGACCTTACTTGTTGAGCTTGTAGGGTTTCAATACTTTGGGAGTGCCCTATGTCTGAGACAAAAAAAATGGCATATCCATTTATATCTCAAGAAAAAAAAATATATGAGGTGATTTATAAAACTATAGTGACACTCTATATAAATTTTCATGGTTGGTTTGTACCCCTAGCATCTCTAAGTGACTTAAAACCTAAGACAAAACCTTCGAACATTGATTGTGCATAGATTTCTAGGTATGGACTATAGGTTGTCATATTAGAAACTTCAAAAATCATTTTTCCACTATATTAGAGTCTTATGAAGTTATCATGGTCACTATGGATCCCCTCTCATATATTTTGATCATCAAAACTTTTCCAACCTTCCATTGATCATTCTCACTTTGACTGGTCTAGTTTGCAGGTCAATTATGACTGTGGTATACTTTGGAGATTGGACCCTTAAATGATATGTCCTCTTGAATTTACAATTCCATATGATATACAACACTTTCAATAGGATATATATAATTTCAACACTCTTTGATATTTTACAACTCCTTCATTGCATACCTTATACTTGACTTGACATAGATGCTAACTATATGTGACTATGTTTCACCATGCCTGTAGGTGTATATTTGGTCTTAGATTTTATATGAAATGCCTAAAGACCCTCTTTAATTCCTCACTATCATCACACAATCATCTAAATCACTTCACATCATGCATTTGCTATGCTAATTACCAAGGCAGTCATCCTTTAGGTCACTATTATAGTACAATCAATTATAGGTAATCTTCTTAAGAGTTAAGACACACTTGTAGATGACCAAGTAGGTCAAAGCCTCATAAATTCACTCTTCTTTATTATCTTTAGAACATTAGTGTGTTCCTCAACTCAATAAAACCATTTATCGTGGATGCATGCTCTTAAATTTCCACCTTGGGATGTGAAGGTCATTTGAAAGTTCAAATCCAGTAGAAGACACTAAAAAGCTGTAATGAACAATTATCAAAATTATAGGCCTCTAAACATCATGTTACTTTAATCACACATCCATTCTCTTTTGAAATTTTCTACCCCTAGGATAAGGCTACAAGGTAGGATGCATTTGAACTCATATATATTTGTGTCACATTGTTATATAACATCTCTAAAAGTGGTTAGGGCTCTATTTTGGGGCTTTTAGGGAACTTGTCCCCAAACTAAGTTTCTCAACTTGAATATGACTTCTTAACTTTGTATACCAATCCAATGCTTCAATCATGACTATCATGATCTCATCCAACTCCAAAAACCTCATGAAGGTTTCAAAACATGTCAAATTTACTCTGAAACATTATAAGATCTCTATGGGAGCTTGTAGATGCACACACATCATATAAAGAAATGAAGGTAGAATGTGAACTGTGCATATGATGTATGCTTCCATAACTAGCTCTAAACCTACATATCAATCCTCCAACTGATCTTTACAATCTTGAGTGACATTAAAACAAGTCACATGCCCTATATTAATGTGGTTATCTCCTTAGCACACCTATATATATGCCTTGATATTGCAGACAAGGAAGTGAATGCAAGAATTGAGCAATGTGTATGTTATATGACCTTATATGTGGTTCTCAAGGTATATCCATATTCTTAAAACCTAATTAATGCCTCAAAACATGTTATAACATCCTTATGAAATAATTTTAAGTATTTATTAGTGCCACCTATAGGTGGACATTTCAATGTATAGGGTAGTGTGGTTGAGATAATCAATTTACATGGTGTATGGGCTTGTAACTAGTTCCCAACCTTCTCAAAGGTGTTAAAATGAATTATTAAAACCTTTGAAATCTTAAAACAAGTTTCAACACCTATTTCAATGTGATATCATTCTACAGGCACCTGTAGGTGCACACTAATGGTGTATGACTGTGTAGATATGAGAATTGACTATCACAGTCCATAATTTATCATTTAAAATGTCTTTGATTGATTGTTCATGCTTAAATTATGTGATCAACACATTGAAATATTTAGTGCAATTTCATGACCATGCTTAGAGTCTTCATACACCATGAATGTAGATTGAAACTTATAGGAAGTTGATTGCGAGTTGCATATGACTGTGTTCTTGATAAATACATGATCTTGAGAGATATAGCTTGTAAATAAAGTGATTTTTATGAAATTAAAACATGAATCACAACATATCACATTCATAAGAAACCATTTTAGAGAAATAAACCTTTTGCAAGTGTTGAAAAATGATTGCAACCTCACTAGCATACTCCACCTACAACCTAAGAGGTTTGAACTCATAAAATTAATTTCAAACATGGAACCAAATATGTAAAACATGAGAGAATTAATTACACATCCTTTGAAATAAAATTCATCAACTGGATTATAATAACTAGCTCATACAAAAGTAAAACTTGTACGATGTGGGGATTAGCATGCAAAACTAGACAATTTATATTGTGGACATGTTGTTATCTTTACATGGATCGAGGATAATTGTTCTACTCATTTGGGGAAATCAAAAATTGCATCTACAACGAGATTTTGGATTTTTATTACTACTCTTTGTGTGGTGGTGTTTGTATAGTTTGGCTATGTTTGAATCAAGGGTGTTTGTGTCACAAGTTAAATAATTATATACAAACCTTGTAGTCTTAGAATTTTTTTTCTTTACATCTATATTGGTGAAAATTTTATCCATAACATGAGATGTGCATGTTCATTTCCTCGATTTTGGAATTATGTAACACAAGAATGATTTTGTATTGTTCTAAATAAATAATCATTTTTGTATATCATTTTTAACATTGACTTGATTCTTTGTGTATAGCATGAAGTACATGTGACAGGAAATTTTGTGAACAAGTAACTATGATCAACTTCATTAAATATATTAGTTACTTTTACATTTTCTTTGATGTGACATGTCATGAAATTTCATTAATGAATTTGTAATTGGCTCCCAATGGTGTTTAACACTTGAAAATGCAACAAAACATGTTGGTGGTCCCAAGTTGTGAATCATTGTAAATGTGTTTCTTCTTAGTTTTTGCAATTAATCTCATGATATTCATATTTTTTTAAAATCAATATATCCAATATCTGATTTCAAGTTTTTGTAAAAAATTGGTTTATACTTAACATATTTTGATAAAATATTTCATCCTTTTATTTTCCCTTTCCTAATTCTTATCCACATTGTTGTAGTTACTTGGTCTATGATAATTTTCATTGCTTTATAAAAATAGATTTGTAATATGATAGAAAAATGCATGATTCTCATGTTGTAATTCCCATTGTGCAATTTTAGCTTATGAAAATGTATTTGTTATGTTCTCATTGAGAGGATTACCATTAAAAAGTGTGGAAATTTTCTTTTCCTTGGCATACTTGTCTTTAAAAAATCCTCATGGTTGTTCACATTCTGATGGTAAAACTTAGATCAATTTATCTTGAAAACATGAATACATGTTGATTATGTAATTCCATATACCATGGTGTAATTGAGAATACTTTATTCATCTCCACTACTTGTTTTGCTATTTTCTGATAATTCACTAATGTATTGATTCACTTTTTCATTAATATGTAATAATTGTTTCCAATTTTTTGTTATTCTAACATTTTGATAGTGATACAATTTCCTCTGACACAATTGATTTAGAGTGTACATGATGATGTTTGGGAAAACCCTTAATTTTTGGTATGCATTTTTGTATTTTAATTTTATTTTTAGTTCAATAACAATTGTTGATTTTTCCTCTACTAAGCATGGCAATGCTTTTTGTATGATGTAAATTATATATGGTACATTGATACTTACATAAGTTAATCCAATTTGTGTATTTTTGTATCATTATTGTCTTATTTGTGAAAATGTAATTTGTATTGAAACAAGACGCTCTTCAAGATCTATGAGCATTTGTACATATGTAAAAGTGTATTTAACCAAATCTATGGAAGTGTTACAATTTTTGGAATAGTTCCATTTTTTAATGCATTATTACATATAGCGTATATTTTCTTGGAAACTATTTGATTTTTTTTGAGTTTGCATATTTTTCTCTTTCTAATTAATTTAATTCTATTATGTTATACTTAAAGTATAGTTGATTGCAAACTAGGCACACATGTTTCGCTGTGTCTTGAATGTCTTCTATAAATTTCTTTGTTGTATTTTTTGCTTAATTTCATGCAATATGTTTCAAAATGAAAAATTAATGTTTTATGTGTCTTAGTAAATGCCATCTCTTTTGTATTTCAATCAGTAACCATAGTCTCATTTAAAAATTAATAATAATGCTTCATACTGAATGTGACTATTATTTTTTTCAAATAGGCATGCATGGTTTGGTGTGTCTTGAATGCCTTTTTTGGATTTGTTCTTTCTATTATTTGTTTGATTTTATAACATGTGTATCAAAATGTGAAAATATGTTCTAGGTGTCTTATTGATTCCTAATTATTTTTTATTGGAATTAGTAACAATAGTCTCATTTTGATGATTTTGTATTAATGGTTCATAGTGAATTTGATTTGTGTTTGTTTCAAAAAATAATATGTTATAACTATTTATCGGTTGTAAAAAAATGCAATATATCTTTACTATACTTGTATTAGTAATTGACAAAAGATGAATTTTTGAATTTAGTAATATTGACATCCACTCTAAGCAAAAGTCACCTACTTCAATTATATCTTGATTGAATGGGATTGCCAAGTTTACCATATATGCTTGCCAATTTATAATTTCACTTGTGTTCTATATTAGTTTGGATCCTGATTTTGTTTTTAAATAACATAATGTATTTTTATTTTGACATAATATTGCATTGCAAAATTATTATGCAAGATAATGATGTAGACATTGTATATCAAATTCAAAATTTGTTAATTGAAAAATAGAATTGAAAACATATCACCACAATGAGATATGCCTGAGATAAATCTACACAACTAATTTAATTTTATTTGTTTTAAAATATTTTCCCAATATGACTCAATATTTGTGCACATTGTTGTCCCCAAAAATGAGTGACATTTTTGGGACAACCTATGAACTATTTTGGTTAAACAGACCAAAATCATCTCTCCCCTTTTCAAAAATTGCTCTGAGCATTCAAGTCCATTTTTCAAAGCTTTTCCAAAAATCTACAGACTCTGCAGGCTTAAAACTATGAACTCTGTAGATATGTTTCTACAGACTCATCATGCTTGAAATTAGCAGGTTCAAAGGCTTTTGCAGGCGAGTTCAATCAAAAGAACAAGTTTCCAACACTTAGTCATTTTCAAGATTGGTTCAATGACTTGGTTCAATAAAAAATGTCCATCGGCAAGCTTCTAAAAAAAGGCTTGAACCGTTGAACCATTGAACCTTGACCCATTTTAGTTCATCGGTTTAACGAGTTCAACACCCAAATGGTTCAATGCGCTTGGTTCAAAAGATCAAAAAGACTTAGCCAAATAATGAAGAATGAACCGATTGAACCATTGAACCGTTGAACCAAAGTTGGTTCAATCGGTAGGTTCAAGGGACTGCCCCAAAGATAAAGGAACAAGTGCCCTTGCGGAGGGTACTGAGCAAAAGTGGACAAAATTTGGAAATCCCTTAGGAAAATGACTAAGTAAAAGAGGCCAAAAGAATTATTTCAGGAAGATTTTCCTTAGAAAAAAGTTTAAGGCAAAATTCCTTCAAACTTTTTGTCTGAAGGAATTCACTCAAAAAGAAAGTCCAAAGAAATTGAAAAGAAAAAATGGCTAAGTAATAGAAACTTTCCTTCGAACATTTTGTCCAAAGGAATTCCTTCGATCTTTTTGTCTGAAGGAAAATCCCGAAGAAAAAAGCTTGCCGAAGAGGTAAGAACCCGTTGGGGAAGCTAAAGCCTGAAGGACCCCCCAAAAACTTAGACAAAAAGGGGCTTCAGAGGAAGAACCGATTGAACCATTGAGCTGTTGAACCAAAAGGTTCAACTAGTTCATAGGTTCAAAGGTTCAACCATTGCAATAAATATTAAAGAGCTTATAAAGAACAAAGAAGCAATGGGAAGAGGAAGAACCAATGAACTGATTGAACCGAAAGAGTTCAAAGTTCAATGGCTCATAGGTTCAAAAGTTCAAAGGCAGCCTCAGTCAAAGAAAGAATCAGTAAACAGGTGGTTCAATGAATGGTTTAACCAAGGAATAGGAAAGTGATTGAACTAGGAAGCGATGGAACAAAAGAGATAGAATGAACTAATGAACCAATGAACTAATGTACTTTTAGTGGGTTCATAGGCTTAAGGTTAGGCATGGTTCAAGTGGCTATCGACCATTGACGGCCCCACAGACTTCAAATTAAAAGTAATGGAATATATGTTGAAATTCAAATAACACACAAAATTTAAAGGAAGAACCAAGTGACTGACTGAAAAGAGAGCCCGAAGACTCAAATTGCTACAGGGGAGAGAAGATCAGTGCAAAAGATTAGAAATATCTTCAAGAGAGTTATTTCCAGTAGGTGAAACAGTGGATCAAGTAGACTTTTGAGCACACCAAATCAAGGACGTGGCCTATTTTTATTCCATGAAGTAAAGACAAATTGGACAGCTGTGTAGACATCAGGAAAAGGACCAGATAATCCATACCAAGGAAGAGACATATTAGATGAAGGGACATGCCATAGTTATGGCAGTGCACTATTCTCAGCATGGTCCCTCCAGACAGAACTAAAGGTGCATTGAATATGTTGACTACAGCATGGGCCGTCCCATGGGAAAGAATGCCAAGCCTTACGTGATTGCTATAAATTATAATTTCTCTCATTATGAAGGGAGACTTTTCATTTTTACACGAGCGAAACTCTACCTAGTTGAAAGGAGAATACTGAGACTTTGAGCTCAGATTGTATTTCATTTCATTTTATCTGAATGAGAAAGCAAGTTGTTTGTAGACTTTGTGTTGTTTTGGCTTGTGTCATTTTAAGAGATTATCTTTATGTCTGTCTTCTGAATGTGTTCTTATTTATTTAATTTGGCAAGCAAAATTAGTGAAAGTAATAAGGAAGGTGTCCTAAAGCCAACTGTGGGAAGACTTTGTGCTTTCACAATTGTTTTCAGTGTGTGTTTTTCTTTTCTTTCTGTGTTGAAGATTCTAAGATGACTTTGTGCCCCCATTATCCTTTGTGTTATACTCTTTAGGCAGTTGAGGTGGAAACTTTGTGTTCTATTTCATCCTGCTGGTTACTATGCCTGTGTTACTAGTTTCTTGTCATACCTGAAAGAACTCCTACTGTTTTCTACAAGAACACTTCTGAAAGAAGAGAAGTGCCTTCAATGTTTCCACCAAGATTTTTTCCTTTGTTTTTTAACATCATCTCTAAAAAAAGAGAGATGGATGGTGTATTCTACCCCTGAGTGTTATTTTTTGCATATATTTATAGTGTATATAGCTCTTGCATATTTATAGGGAACCTCCCCTTGATGAGAGGAGAGATTTGTCCATCTCTGATGCAGTAAACCTACACACTAGGTTGACTAATCTCCTTTGCTATGGATGATAAGACCTATTTTGCTCAATCAGATAGTTGACTGACAAAATATTCACCCAACAGTCTTTTTAGTGACTTCACTGGGAAAAAGTGCACAGTTTGAAGTCTCAAGCTTCAAGCTGAAGCAGATCTTAATCTTTTCCATTTTTGTTCTACAATCTGGCAACTCCACATTATACCAAGAACAAGAGATCTCAAGGTGTTGTTGACCTTGTTTTTGAGTTGGTGCAACAGAGCAATTTTGATTTGTTCCCTCCACAACCTCACCTTCAATGAAGTAGGAGTCTTCCTCCTACCCCTACTAGGTGACCAACACAAGGCAGAGCTACTTTTTATGTTGTTAGCAGAGCTTTGCCTATCCATACACTACCCAGATTTGTTATCCCTCTTTTTCATAATCCCATTATGGCAGTTCAAGGCCCCTGGGGTAACTCATTTGGCCCACTAAATCTTACTCCACCTCTACATGAACTTCCATGCAGCTCAAGGAAGAATTTCTCCAAATTCTTTGGTGATGGGAAAGTTCACCTTGATGAACACATTTCAACCTTCAACATAGCATGTGGCATAATAGGAATAGAATTTGAAGATGTGGCAGTCAAGATTTTTATGGAAACACTAAAAGGTGCTACTACAGACTAGTTTTACCATCTGCAGGCTAGGTCAGTAACTGACTGGGACACACTTAAAGCCAAGTTCGAAGCAAGGTTTAAGCCTACAGAAGATGCACATGCCTTGCTAGCCTAGCTCACATAGATGAAGAAGGAACCTCATGAACCTATGAGGGACTTTATTTCCAGGTTCAACAAGCTAAGTCACAAGATTCCCATGATCGCCCAACTGACACCTCAGAATCTCAAGTTTTTCTTCATCAACTCATAGCTGCCTAGAGTGAGTTTTTTGCTAAGATGGGCTAGACACATAGACCTTGTTTTTGGTCAATATTTGGCTACTAAAGTTGAAGATGACCTTATCTTGGTAGGAAAGATAAGGAGAGATCCAAACAGAGGTAAATCTTCTCCTTCCTCTGAATACTCCCCTTAGCCACCACTGATCCAATGGTACAGAAGCTAGCAAATGAATTACTGGTCCTCAGAAGACAAATGGCCCAAGTTATGTCTAATCCTCCTAATCAATATATGCCAAGGAGGACATTTTAGAATCAGGTGTACCAAGATAATGCTATTAGGAATCAAGGGCAGCCAAATCATCTTCCTCCCCCACAGAGGAATCTCACCCTTGAAGCACCTCCAACCAACTCAGTAGTTGGATATCTAGAACTCAACATGATTTCTCTTTCCAACTTGAGTTTGATCAAAAAAATGACACTGATCTCTTCATGGAGGGTCAAGAAGAGTCAACTGGAAACTCCCACATTGGTTTCTTGAATTGTCAAGATGAACCTAGAGGTGAAGGTAATGCAACTGAGGGGTCATATGCTATATTCACCCAGTCCAAGAATCAATCAGCTCAACAAGATAATAAGGAGAAAGTAGAGGAATGACCTCAACCAACAATTTCAATTTCTAAGCAGGGGTCCACTCTTCCTTTCTAGCCAAAGGACCCGGTGATTGTAAGAAAGGTAAGTACCTCGAATACCCCTATGCCTTCTACTTCAAATTCACAGTCTAGACCTTCCCCTTCCAAAAATCAAAAGGATGAATTTCCATCCTCTACTCCTAGCTCATTTCAGACATTTGACATAATTGACCACATAATGAAAACCAAAATTCAAATGTCTGAATTTTAGTTCCTTCAGTCCAATCCTAAGCGATTGGACAAGTTGGTTCAATGTGTTAAGAACCAAACCATCCCTGAAAGACAAGAGGTTAATAAAGTAACTCATGATCCCCCAAGGAACATGTCCATCCTAAACAATCTTGTCATTACTCCTCCTGCTGCCCCTGGGAAAATAGAGCCTTTCTATGTTTTCCTGTTGATAAATGGTCACCAGCTCAACAATTACATCATTTATTCTTGGGCTTCAGACAATGTCATGCTTACTAAAGTGGTAGAATCTCTGGGTCTCACACCAACCAATACATTTGGGAGATGTTTCTCCATGGAGAACAAAAAAGTTCCACTACTGGGGCAAATTAAAGATGCCTAATTTGCATTTGCTGCCTTTCCAGACAAGCGAATCAAGATGGCTATTCTAGTGGCTGACGTCCTAGCATCATATGGCATCCTTCTTGGTCAAAAATTCTGCAAGGATGTAGGAGGAGAATTAAGCATGGACTTGTCTTAGGCAAGAATCCCTGTGAAATTTGTAATGCAGAGGTTGCTTCCTAGAAAGGAGGCAAAATATGTTGTCACTCAGACATCAAAGCTTGAAGCTTAAATTCTATTTGAGTCTTCAGGCAGGGGTAATTATTTTTTGTCTCCTAAAGACATTCATGTTTCAATAGATGAAAATCTTGTAGGTGATGATATAGGAATTGGTTTAGACAAAACAACACCAAGTATGCCTGATAGTGCCAATCATTGGTAGGTGTTGAATGGAAATAATCAAATCATGTTTTGGACTTAAATAGAAGAGAAACCAATTATGGTAATGGAGCATGCTGCTGCACATTAAAATCAAGAAAAGGAACTCTTTTCCAAGAGAGTAAAAATTTGTGGTTTTAGGATTAAAAGTCAAGTCTTGTTGTGGGGCAAGAGGAGAAAACCAAAGGGAAGACACAAAAAATTGGTTTCCTAGTGGAGAGTTCCAATCACCCATCACTGATTCTAAGGAGAAAATGGCTTCTTGTTGGTTTATCTAGACAGAGTACCATTTTCACTACCTCTCAAGGGTAGCATCTGAAGTACTTCAATTCTTGAAGTACCAGATAAGTTCACCTGTACATTTGTATATTTGTATAGTTTTTATTTCTGCTTTGTGTTGTTCATTTTCTTTTTTGGAGCCTTTCTTTTTGGGTAGCATGACTCCATAGCCCAATGGCATACTTCAAGGCACTGGAGATTCTAGTTTCTACTCCCCTTAGCTATTTCAAGTTTTCAACTGAAGGAAGTTCCCCAACTGGAGCTAGCTATTATCCCCAAAAATGAGTGACATTTTTGGGACAACCTATGAACTATTTTGGTTCAACAAACCAAAATCATCTCTCCCCTTTTCAAAAATTGCTTTGAGCATTCAAGTCCTTCATTTTTCAAAGCTTTTCCAGAAATCTATGGACTCTGTAGGATTAAAACTATGAACTCTATAGATATGTTTCTACAGACTCATCATGCTTGAAATTATCAAGTTCAACAGGTTCAAAGGCTTCTGCAGGCGAGTTCAATCAAAAGAATAAGTTTCCAACACTTAGTCATTTTTAGGATTGGTTCAATGACTTGGTTCAATAAAAAATTTCCATCGACAAGCTTCTAAACAAAGGCTTGAATCGTTAAACCATTGAACCTTGAACCATTTTGGTTCATCAGTTCAACAGGTTCAATGCCCAATTGGTTTAATGTGCTTGGTTCAAAAGATCAAAAAGACTTAGCCAAATAATGAAGAATGAACCGATTGAACCAAAGTTGGTTCAATCAATTGGTTCAATCGGTAGGTTCAAGGGGCTACCCCAAAGCCAAAGGAATAAGTACCCTTGCAGAGAGCAGTGAGCAAAAGCGGACAGAAGTTGGAAATCCCTCAAGAAAATGACTAAGTAAAAGAGGCCAGAAGAATTCTTTTGGGAATATTTTCCTTGAAAAAATGTTTAAGGCAAAATTCCTTCAAACTTTTTGTCCAAAGGAATTCACTCGGAAAGAAAGTTTGAAGAAATTGAAAAGAACAAACGGCCAAGTGATAAAAAATTTCCTTCAGACATTCTTCAGGCTTTTTGTTTGAAGGAAAAACCTGACGAAAAAAGCTTGCCAAAGAGGCAAGAACCTGTCAAGGAAGCTAAAGCCCGAAGGACCCCCCAAAAACTTAGACAAAATGGGGCTTTAGAGGAAGAACTGATTGAACCATTGAGCCGTTGAACCAAAAGGTTTAATGAGTTCACAGGTTCAAAGGTTCAACCATTGCAATAAAGATTAAAGAGCTTAGAAAGAACAAGGAAGTGATGGGCAGAGGAAGAACCAATGAACCGATTGAACCTTGAACTGAAAGAGTTTAAAGTTCAATGGTTCATAGGTTCAAAATTTCAAAGGCAGCCTTAGTCAAAGAAAGAAGTAGCAAATAGGTGGTTCAACAGATGGTTCAACCAAGGAGCAGGAAAGTGATTGAACCAAGAAGTGATGTAACAAAATAGATAGAATGAACCAATGTACTTTTAGTGGGTTCACAGGTTTAAGGTTCAAAATGGTTTAAGCGGCTAGCGACCATTGACGACCCCGTAGACGTCAAATTAAAAGTAAGGGAATATCTGTGGAAATTCAAATAAAGTGTATAATTTAAAGGAAGAACCAAGTGACTGACTAAAAAGAGATCCCAAAGACTCAAATTACTATAGGGGAGAGAAGATCAATGAAAAAGATCAAAAATATCTTCAAGAGAGCTATTTCTAGTAGGTGAAATAGTGGATCAAGTAGAATTTTGAGCACACCAAATCAAGGATGTGACCTATTTTTATTTTATGAAGTAAAGAAAAATTGGATAGCTACGCAGACATTAGGAAAAGGACTAGACAATCCATACCAAGGAAGAGACATATTAAATGAAGGGACACGCCATAGTTATGGCAGTGCATTGTTCTCGGCATGGTCCCTCCAGACAGAACTGAAGGCACATTGAAGACGTTGACTGCAGCATGGGCCATCCCATGGGAAAGAATGCCAAGCCTTGCATGATTGTTATATATTGTAATTTATCTCATTATGAAGGGAGACTTTTCATTTTCACAGGAGTGAAACTCTACCCAGTTGAAAGGAGAATACCAATACTTTGAGCTCAAATTATATTTTATTTCATTTTATTTGAATGAGAAAGTAAGTTGTTTGCAGACTTTGTGTTGTTTTGGCTTGTGTCATTTTAGGAGATTATCCTTATGTCTATCTTCTGAATGTGTTCTTATTTATTTAATTTGGCAAGCAAAATTAGTGAAAGTAATAAGGAAGGTGTCCTAAATCCAACTATGGGAAGACTTTGTGCTTTCACAATTGTTTTCAGTGTGTCTTTTTCTTTTCTTTCTGTGTTGAGGATTTTGGGATGACTTTGTGCCCCCATTATCCTTTGTGTTATACTCTTTGGGTAGTTGAGGTGGAAACTTTGTGTTCTATTTCATATTGCTGGTTACGGCGCTTGTGTTACTAGTTTCTTGTCATACCTAAAAGAACTCCTGTTATTTCCTATAAGAACACTTATGAAAGAAGAGAAGTGCCTTCAGTGTTTACACCAGGATTTTCTCCTTTGTTTGTTAACATTATCTCTGAAAGAAGAGAGATGGATGGTGTATTATGCCCCTAAGTGTTATTTTTTGCATATATTTATAGTGTATATAGCTCCTATATATTTATAGGGAACCTCCCCTTGATGAGAGGAGAGATTTGTCCATCTTTGATGCAGTAAACCTGCACACTGGGCTGACCAATCTCCTTTGCTATGGATGATAAGACCTATTTTGCTCAATCAGATAGCTGACTAAAAAAATATTCACCCAACACACATATTAGATATTTGAATATATGTTGACGGTATAGTGTATTCACTATGATTTTTGTAATATAGTGGCTTATAATGGCCACAATTAGGATTTATGTTATAAAATAAGATCAAGTATGGAATGTTTTGACATTATTCATTGAATCTAATGTAATTATTTTTTATTTTGAAGGACCAAATGTGTATTTTTATATTTATCCTTTTAGCTGGTTAATGTATACAAAAATTTTCTCCCCACAATCTAATTTCATATCTAGTAGAGGTATGTGTTGCAAATAATCGCATACTAGGAAAATATGTTTGATTGTCATGTATCCATGAAATATGTATAGTTCATTAGGATGTAACTCTAATTCATATATATATTTACAATAGGATCAAAAATATATAGACAATTTTAAAAATGGTCAATAATGCCATTTCTCAATTCTGAAGGTGTAGACACTAGAAATCTATACACTATGGTTCTAGGTGTCAAAATGACACTTATATCACACCTTGACCCTCTTGGGACCATTTCACAACCTTTCAACTACCAAACAAAAGTCAACATGACTAACCCTGGCCATTTTAAACTTGTCCTCCCAAATGTTGATGATTAACCCTTAACCGTCGATGGTTAACCTCAACCACTGATGGTTTGCCCTTCACCACCTCAAGAGTTAACTTCAACTCAAAATCTAGCTTGTTTTTTTTATTAATAGCTATTTTAACCATTCACATAATCAATACATGTTAGGTTAAAATTAGACTTTTTAGACACCTTGTTGAATCTTTTATTTCACCACTCGCTTTCCTCTATATTAAGAGAGGGAGAGGAGGTGAAAGAGGATCAAAACTTCTTGTATGAGAGATCAAATCTTCTTGTGCAAGTATTTTTATCACTTATAAAAAATCCAAGAAAGCTTTCAGTAAAATAATGACCAGGATAGAGATCAAAAGTGCTACTAAAACTCATTAGTAAACAACTAAAGTATAGTCACTCAACTGAAATTGCTCCAAGATCCACAACAAGCTTTCATCCAACCTCAACATTCTTTATACTAGAAACAATAAAGCTAAATATCCATTTCTTACCAAGATTCAGTAATTATTTTCTTTGTTTTATTCCTTGTATCACTTTCTCTTCCAATCCACTTTTTATGTTGGAATTCTACAACTCCAAACACATCCTCTCTTCCCCAATACCACCCAAAGCTATTTCAATCATCTAAACACCCTCTCCCTGAACCATATACCTCGAAACCTTACCCTCTATTTCATAACTAGTAACCAACCCAAACCTTCCAAAACATTCCTAGAACCTTCCCAACGAAACTTCTCTTCCTAAACCCAGATCCCATAGTAATCATTGAAGGTCACCTAACCATCGATGGTTTGACCCTAACTATCGATGGTCACTAACCATCGATGATTATTTAACTGTCGATGATTTGACCCTAATTGTTTATGGTCATTATGTGTCATTTACAATAGCAAGCTGATTTGACCTCTCAGACCCTATCCAAATTCTACTTTCTAAGTTTCTATCTTTTTTTTTATCGATACCAGGGTTCAATGGGTCCCTTACCCTTGTAATTTTTATTAACCAAAGCTTCAACTAGTCTGGGACATAATTGGGGGCTGAGATCCCCAATGACAATATTACTTTGATGGGATGCTATATCCCACAAACAATAAGCCATTCTAATTATCGAATCATACCAACTTTTTGAGATTATTAGATCAACCACTTGATAGATAGATCCACTCATAAGCCCAATAACATTATCATATCTATTACAAGATGGGATGCTATATCCCATTAACAAGATGCTCAAACCATCTGGCATTTATGATTATGCCATAACTACCATGGATCCACCCACATACTCAAAGGACATGAATACCACTATTAACAGCCACATCTAGCCTCACATACCTAAACGAGAATTGAACTTTGGTGGACTTGGATACATCCAAGTGACCTCACCAACTCATCCCCACCTCATTTGCTTCTAAGTTTATGTCTTATCACAGAGGATCACTTTATTTTCTAAACCACATCTAATTTATTTAGAATTAATATCTAATCATTTATTGTTATAATTATTCAAATTCATACCTTCTCAAGCACTTATTGTATTTGATTTTAGTATCTTCTATTATTTATGCAAGCAATTTATCTTTAGCAACTTAACTATTTAAGAGTGTGGATTGATAGCCTCCAAAGAAGCTTGTGTTTCTTTAGATCTAGCTCATCAACCATTTATTTAGTGATGTCTTATCTATAAGTCATTTCTCCCCAAATAAAGAGGAGTCTTCACAATCATTTGGACCAATGAGCTCACAACATATCAGGTTTTTATACCATACCCTCCTTGAGTTTCTTCTCTCTTTTTTCAAAAAAAATAAATGAAATTTTACTAAAACATTCTAGCACGTTTAGTGGGACCCTTGAGTCTCTTTTTAGGTTCATAGTTTGCATCTAAGTGCTTTTATTCTTATTTTTTGCTCATCCAATGAAATTAAAATTTCATTTTGGGTTTAAATTAACATTACATCCATTGTTTGCTTACATAGCTCACATAGCTTAATTAATCAAGTAAATTAACTATAGCTTCACTCTTGTCACACATGCACAAGACCAAACCACTTACACCTAATAAAATATCATAATATTGAAATAAGTCCCATCTAAGATTTTATCACCTAGCGGTCACCTTTCCTTAGCTATCCTACTTGGATTTCATCACCAAGGAGAGAACCAAATCAGTTCTCTAGCTGAGTATAATCTTTGGAAATCAATATATCTTAGCTAAGCACCTAACACCCTTATCACTGCAGTGTGTGAAGTGATGGGTTAGACCCCGATATCAATCCACATATTGATTTCTAATGTACATCTTTTTAAGATCCTAAACTACTTGAAACAAACCATAGACTTCTTTTTTAGTACCCGCTCTATAAACCAAGTTGAGTCACACAATTCTTTAACTTAAGGCATAAGCCAAAGAGAGACTAAAAAGAATCATAGGATTTAGCATGCTTTGGTGTGTGTTTCATTTCATTGACCTTTTCTTGTCTTCTCTTTGTTTAAATTATGAGATCGCTTGTATCATTCTTTTCTACTATGCCCTTAACCATTGGTGTGTCCAGGGATATGTGTGGCCGACTTGTGGCTTACATACCTCTTTTATATACTTGTTACATTTCTGTATGTTCTTAGATAGGTCGACCTATGGAATAACCTTGGCTATGTAGACTATATACAGGAGGTAGTGGTTATTCTTTATTCGTTATGTTAAGTATTCTAATATTTGTGCATTATTGTGGAGGTTACCCCCTCGAGGTGGCTTTGATATATTATCTAGTATTATACTCTGCTATCAATTATTATTGTGTGATATCCCATATTTGCTTATTCTATGTGATATAAAATAATTCTATGCGAACATCTAAGTAATTTCATTACAAGTGGTATTAAATATTTGATTTGGCCAAGTTTTCTGTGGCATTTTTTTTTGATCTGGTAAGGCGTGGCTTCTAGGAGAAAAAAAACATAACTTGTAATCTGGGAAGAATTAATATTTTTTGTTAGCATAGTATTGCTCGAAACATTTTTTTGAAATTTTTTAAAAAAAAAGTCTAGAAATTTTTTTCCCTTTGCACAATTGCAGTTGTTGGATTCATCTTGAGGAGATGATCATAATGGTATATTCTATTGATACACTTTTTTGGTGCCAAAATTTTTACCCTAGTGCACAAAGGTAGTCATTGGATTCATATTGACAAGGCAATCACCAATACCATCTCTTGGTACACTTTTTAAGGGTAAAAACCCTCCTAGGGTTTGTATATTGTAGGTCTTGGTACTCAGGGAAGAAAAGGGGGCAAGAAACTCCTAAGACTCCTACCAATGACATAGACTTAGAACTTTAAATCTGATGATTTCTCAGCTTCAAGCATACATAAAAAACTCGGTGAGGCATGATGACTTTGTTGCAATCCAAGTTGATGTTTCAAGGATGCAAAGAGAGATTAATGGGATTCACAATGAATTGAATCATATCACTATGCAATTGGTTGCCCTTACATCTTAGTTTCATCCCAACAACCCTCCACTTCAGCATTCAAATCCTCCTCTCAACACCAACAACTCCCATGATGATATGAAACTGATGTTACCAAAAGTGGACATGCATAAGTTTGATGGTAAGGATCCTCTCACTCGGATTACCCAAATTGAGAATTTATTTGAGCTACATCAAACCCATAGTTCTCAGAAGGTGATAGTGGCATCTCTATATCTAAAACCTAAGTAATTCATTTAGTATCATTGGTTATGTGCTCCAAAAAAAGAAGAATGGTGCTTCTGTTACATGGTCTATTTTCACTAGGGAGTTGTTGGCTCATCATCATAATAATGTCTATGATAAATATTTTATCCAATTATCCAAATTGTGGTAAACAGGAAGTATGAAAGATTATATTCATCAGTTTCATAATCTCTCTTTATGGGTAGAAGATATCACTGACGATAATTTGATTGATCTATTTTTGGTTAGCCTCAAAGATAACATCAAACTCGAGGTTTGAATATTTAACCCAACATCTATATTAGAAGATATCCCTAGGGCACGTATGATAGAGGAAAAAGAGATGGTCAAAAGGAAAAATCGCACTACTGGTCGTGATCGCACCTTTCTAGCACCATCATTTCCACATCCCACTATATTAACACAATGATAAGTTGAGGAGAAGCAAGCTAAAGGGTTGTGTTATGGTTGTAATAAAAAATGGAACAAAGGCCATCGTTGCACTAAAAATAATCTATTTAACATTGATGGTGTCAATAATGATGAAGATGATGAAGAAGTATATGGTGAGGATGCAAAAGGTCCTAAGGAGGAATCTGAAGACTCTCAGCCTACTATTTTTTGTCATTCCCTTTTAGGTATTAGTACTCACCAAAAATTTAAGGTGATGGATTTCCTTAAGAAATAGAAGGACACTATCTTGATTGATTCTAGGAGCACACACAACTTCATCAACAATAAGTTGGCTACTCATTTGAACTATTTCATTTATCCATATCCAAAATTTTAGGTTATGATTGCAGATGGTGGTACTGTTAGATATTGAGGAAAATGTCATAGTATTAAACTAGCCATGGGAGACTACTTGTTGGATTCTCCTATATTTGTCATTCCCATGGGTGGAGTTGATATTGTTCTGGGAGTACAGTATCTCACCACTTTGGGTACTATTGATATGAATTTTTAAGAATTATCCATGAATTTTTATTATAAAGAAAAGACATTTGAGCTAAGGGGATTAAGGGCTGAATCTCCACAACTTGTTAGCTCCCATTAAATGACAAACATTCTCTCTAAGGGTGCTAAAGGATTTGTAGCTCACTTATTTTCCATGTAAGTAAAACCATCTCCACCTCTTAATTTTCAAAAAGTGATTGATGCCCATTCTATTGGTTTTGGTGACATGCCAAAAGGACTTCCACCTAGCTGCATGCATGATCATGCCATCAAACTTATTCTTGGCAATACACCACCCAACATCAGGCCATACAGGTATCCCTATGTCCAAAATAGTAAAATTGAAAATATGGTACATGAGATGTTGGATGCAATAATCATTCGTCATAGCAAAGTGAATATTCTTCACTAGTTTTCATGGTGAGAAAGAAAGATGACACCTAAAGGATGTGCCTTGACTATAGAGAACTCAACAAGTACACTATCAAAGATAAGTTTTCTATTCCTATTATTGATGATTTTATAGATGAATTGAATGGTGATTTTTATTTTAATAAGTTAGATATGTGTTCTAGGTATCATCAAATCCAGATCTGTGATGAAGATATACAAAAAAACTTTCAGGACTCATGAACGGCCATTATGAGTTTCTAGTTATGCCTTTTGGTCTAACAAATGCACCATCTACTTTTCAGAGTTTGAAAAATACTATTTTTAGGCCATTTTTGAGGAAAATTGTTCTAGTATTCTTTGATGATATCCTCATTTACATTGAAAATTGGGAAAACCATTTGCAACATGTGAAATAGGTACTCTCCATTTTATAACAACATCAATTGTATGTCAAACCTTTCAAATGTAATTTTGGAGCTTATGAGGTTGAATATTCGGGTCATCTAGTTTATTATGAAGGAGTGAAAGTGGATCCTAAAAAAATCTAAGCAACAGTGGACTGGCTAATTCCTAAGACACTCAAGCAACTATGGGGTTTTTTGGAGTTAATTGGTTACTATCATAGGTTTGTCAAAAATTATGGTAGTATTGCAGCCCCACTCACCTCTTTGTTTAATAAAGACTCCTTTTAGTAGGTTGATGTAGTTACCTGAACATTTGAACAATTAAAATTGGCTATGTGCACTACTCCAGTATTAGCCACTCCTAATTTTTCCAAGACTTTTGTGGTTGAATGTGATGCATCTAGGTATGGTATGGGTGTTGTACTCATGCATGAAGACAGACCACTTACATTTTAAAGTTTTCAACTAAAGGGTAAAAATTAATATAGGCACATTTATGAGAAGGAAATGATGGCCATTTTGCATGCAATCAAATAATGGAGACCTTATTTGATGGGTCATCACTTTCAAGTAAAAACTGAACATGATAATTTCCAATATTTTTTAAAACAATGATTGTCATCTGAAGAAGATTAGAAATGGGTAACTAAGATGTTAAGCTATGATTTTGAAATATTCTACAAAAAAGACAAGGATAATGTGGTGGCAAATTCACTATCCAAAAAGGATGAATCAGTTGAAGCACTGATATGTGTCATAACCATTTTGTAGGCAGATTGGCTAGATGAAGCATGATCAGAATGGGAACATGATAGTGCTACCCATGATTTGATTCATAATATTCAACAAGGTTTATGTGGATTTAAAAAATTCACATGGAAGGGTAATGCATTATGGTATCAAGATAGATTGTACCTATGTAAGAATTCTCTTCTTAAACAAAAATCCTTTAAGAACTTCAATCAACTCTAATTGGGGGTCATTCAAGATTTTTAAAATCCTATCACAAATCAAGTAGGATTTTTTTTGGGAAGGAATCAAGGGAGATTTCCAAAAATATTTGGCTAAAGGTATGATTTGTCAACAAGAAAAAATTGAAACCATCAAAACCCCAGGTCTTTTATAGCCTTTATCCATCCCCAGCTAGCATTGGGAAGAGGTATCTATAGATTTCATTATAGGGTTACCAAGATCTAATGGTCAAAATGTTATCATGATTGTTGTGGATCATCTTAGTAAGTATGATCATTTTTGTTATTTATCATAGCCATTTATTTCTAGTACAATAGTTGCTACTTTTCTCAATACAGTTCAAAAATTGCATGGGACCCCTAAGATCATTGTCAATGATAGAGATCCCATTTTAACTAGTGTTTTTTGGACTGAGTTATTTACATGTTTGGGCACCTAGTTGGCTCATAATTCATCCTATCATCCTCAATATGATATAAAAACTGAGGTAGTCAATAAATCTCTAAAAGGATATCTTTGTTGTTTTGTTTTTGATAAACAGGGTAAATGGGTTCATAAGTTGCCACTTGTTGAATGGTGGTATAATACTTCTGTTCATAGTTCTTTCAAAATGTCTCCCTTTGGGGCAGTGTATGGATACCAACCTCCATCCATCACTTCAAAATTGAAGGTCCATCCTAAGGTTTGTGTAGTTGAAGAACATATTCACCATCAATAGGAGGTCCTTGCAAGTTTGTGTGAAAATTTAGCTATGGACTAGAATCGCATGAAGCAAAGGTAGATCAATACAAAAGTGAGAGTCATTTTGACATTGGTGATTGGGTATTTCTTTGATTACTACCATAAAATCTGATGTCATTGAAGCAAAAAAAAGGATAACAATCTATCCTCTAAGTATTATGGGCCTTATCAGATCTTGCATAAAATTGGTAGTGTGGCCTATAAGTTGGAGTTTATTTCATCCACTTGCATACATCCAATATTTCATGTATCATTCCTGAAGAAAGTCATTAGACATAGAGTTTATATTAAAATAGAATTATTATAATTGGATGAGGAAGGTAGAGTTGTTCTTGATCTTGAGGCGATCCTTCACATGCACACTAAGCAACTGCATTCTAGAGTGATTATAGAGTATCTGATCAAATGGAAGAATTTGCCATGTGAAGATGCCACTTGGGAGGATGAATTATTTATGTAGTAACATCTGTAGTTTCCATAATATTAAGGATAATGTTATTTTGAAGGGGAAGGGCTTGCTATGCCCTTAACCATTGGTGTGTCTAGGGATATGTGTGTCTGACTTATGGCTTACATACCTATTTTATATAGTTGTTACATTTCTCTATGTTCTTAGATAGGTCAGCCTATGGAAATACCTTGGCTAAGTAGAATATATATAGGAGGTAGTGGTTAGTCTTTATTCATTATGTTAAGTATTTTGATATTAGTGCATTGTTATGAAGGTTGCCCCCTCGAAGTGGCTTTGCTATATTATCTAGTATTCTACTCTGCTATTAATTATTGTTGTGTGATCTCCCATATTTGCTTATTTTTTGTGATATAAAATCATTCTGTGCAAACATCTAAGTAATTTCATTATATTTCCCCCTTATTTTCATGGTTTTAACTAGGTAACAACTAATAAACCAAGCAAATCAGGATCTACCTTCTAATCATTCATCTTCCTTTTCTTCTTCATCTATGGAGTACATATTAGATGCAGGGAGTTATACCCATCCTTATAGAAGTCTTATTTTCCTTTAGACATTTACCCAAGGGGATAATAACTTTTCCACCTTCTTGGATAATAATCCTGTGGCCCTTCAACATTACCTTAGTATCATGTCTCAATGTACCCTCACTTTGGTTCAACTTACTGATCTACCCTATGGTAAGCCATCCTAGTGTGTGGGTGACACCTCTATTTCCACCATTTCTACCGAACCATTAGTCACCCAAGAATCTTATTCTACCAACAATACCTCTAATACAAATATCCAAAACCAACCCATCCAACTTACCAACACCCAAACACCTTCCACCCCAGCCAACAACTCTTTTAGCATAGGAGTAACCCAACCTTTGGCCACCTATATTCCACTTACCATTGGAGTACCCTCCACTATTTTTTCCACTCTTCTTCTTAATATCTCAAATCCACTAACCTCCACTCCATTATAAAACTTGGTGGTTTCCATACCTTCTACCCTTCCACCCATCAGTACGAAAGTTACCACCCATCCTCTACCTATCAACCTAACCATACCTCCAACCCAACCTATGTCAATTCTTCAATAAGTGCCCATTATACCAAACCCAATCTATATCCATAACCCACAAGGGTATGTACCCCTACCTTCTACCCAACCACCTATGTCCACATATCCATATGTGGCATCATCCCAACCACTTGTGTCCATTTATCTATATGTGGCATCATCCCAACCACCCATGTCCACATACTAATATGTGGCAGCTTCTCAACCTTCCACTAACTATCCATATGTTTCACATACCCAACCATAATAGAATGCACCTTAAAATTTTGGGGGTGTAAAACCTCAAATTGATTTAGTATAGATGTTAATGGATAAAATGACTACTTTGGAGTCATCTATTTCTACCACCCATAACCTCTTATCAGACAACCAAATATGTAACTAACCCATTCATCCATCCATCCCAATTTGACCTTATCCTCTTCAATGGGAACTTACTAAATTTTCAAAATTTTAGATCAAGGAAGACTATCAACAACATCTGAGAGCATTTAGACATTCTTTCTATTTGATTGCCTATGATGATGCCCTCGTTCTTCACACCTTTCCCATGTCTCTCTCTGGCCCAACACTAGATTGGTACAATGATATTACAAAGCACTCCCTTTTTCTTTTTCTCAGCTAGCTCAAACCTTATTATATCTTTTTTCTATAAACATGTCTAAAAAATTTTCCATTATCGATCTCTACTCCATTTAGCAATTTGATGAAGAGTCGATTGCTGATTTTATAGCCCGCTAGAGAAGTTTGATCAAACAAATCTCTTTCTCTTTACTTCAACCTGAGATGATTGATATTTTTTCTTAGGCTTGTGTCAAACACATTTCCTCCACTTTGAGGGTTCAAACTTATAGTACCTTTGACAAGGCTTTCACCATGGCCCATATATTAGAAAATAGAGATATTGATGAGGGCAAATTGAAATTGAGAAACAAGAATTTCACCTTCAAATCAAATGAGGCTTCCTCATATAAGCCAAATAATCAAATCAATAATAAAACCAAAAATAATATAACCATTAATGTGGTTGTCCTCAAGACTGCTCCTCCATCGGTTCTTAACCAACCCAACTCTTCCAATACCTCCAATCAAAAAACTAGAAACCAAAACCACAACAATAAAAAGTAATTTACTCTGCTAGGGGAGTCATATGCTTTAGTCTTGGAAAAGTTGTTAAAATAAAATGTCATACAAATTCCTCCAATGAAACCTTTACAGTAATTCAATTCCTCTCATCCTATACCTGGTTGGTATAAGGAGAATGAATTATGTGACTTCCACCATGTGACTGCGCATGATGTTAGTAGATGCAATACTTTCAAGAATGTTGTCCAAAGTCTGATTGATAAGGGGGAACTTGTGTTGGATAATCCCAATGCACCCCCAAATCAATCACTTGACATATTTAGATAGCCATTCCCCAACCATGTTCTTTCCATGAATAATAAAAATAATAAAACAAAATCCTCTCATAACCATGAGACTCATACTATCAACATGGTTCTTAACGATCTCATTATCGAGCAAACAATTGCCCAAACTACTTCTTCCCCTTCACTTATTAACATAGTGGAGTCACCCTTTATTCCTTTGGAAACCAAAATGAAATAAGTAACTATTTCCCTCCCTCCACTTATTGAGGTAGTAAAGTCTCCAACCTCTCCTTTGATAAACACAACAACAGAGGTAATTGTTGCCACTCTATCTTTTTCCTCCATCATAGAAAAATCCACTCTACCTTTAGAGAGCATACCTAAGGAAGAGGCCACCATACTTTCCCCTCCCATGGAAGAATCACCTTCCCAAACCTTGAAACCTTTGATTGATGAAAATGACAAGGTAACTATTCCCCTTTCTCAACCTATGGGATTATCCTTTGAGTCCAATGTTGAAAGAACCAAACCCATCTATAAGCCATTATCTAGATTAATTCAAAACTTGGAATTTCTAACCCAACCTAACTTGGATCAAGTCACTTTTTGGTAGCAACTTAGGATCCCTTATCTAACTAAGCAAGATCCCTCAACTATACCTTTTCCAGAACAACCTTCCACTTACACTATTAAACCCACCATCATCACAACCAAATTGTTAGAAACCTCTATCAACCAAACCATATTTGAACCATCCAAACCAACCCTACCCAAAGTACCAAGTCACTCTCTACCATTCCAACTAAGCCCATAAAAGTCTTGGCATGTTTCTTACTCAGAACTTTACTCACCCAACATTAAAGTTATATTTAACTCCACCAAGCCCACTAAAAGATCCCCAAGCTAAACCAACAAATAAGATACAATGACCTGAGATCCTAAAAATCAAAACTTTACCTCCCCTCTCCACTTTGCCTTCTATTTTGGGACCTCACCCCTCTACTTTGGTTAGGAAACTAACCAAGACAAACCAAACCCAAATCCAATCACCACTTTTAGATACACCACCACTCCTAGTTTCATCTTCACCTATTTTCACCAAACCTTCTATAACCAAACTATCTACCTCCAAACTATTAACCACCAAGAAATATACTCCAAAACCATCTACCAAGAATGCTCCCTCTTTAGAATCTCCTACCATAGAACTTAACCTTAAAAAGGCTTCTACCCTAACTACCAAACCTAAGGCCTTCACTCCCTTACCAAATTTACTTGTCTTACTCAACCATCTTACAAAGGCTATTGTAATAACATTGCTTAACCTTACCACCTATCAAATCATTTGACCCACATTGTCATAAACCATCCTGGTATAATGACAATTTGGTATGCTCCTACCATGAAACACCTGAACATGATAAGAATAAATGTAAGGCTCTCCAAGTTTTAGTCCATCGATGGTATCATGAGGATGAATTATTATTAGATGAGATTCCCATAAGACCACCACCAATCTAAGAACTAGGATCCATCACCTTAAACCTACCTACTCCCCCATCCTCACCTAAGAGTGAGGAGGAACCAAAGCAATCTAATACCCTAACTCTTCCCCAAATCCATACTATCCATATGGTCACATGATCATAGGCCCCAAAAAAGCATAAGGGGAAGGCAAAGGTGTCCATACCATAAACATATCCCTCTTCCACCACCCAGTCACCCAACCAAATCCAAGTAACCTCACCTTCAACCAAACCTAAGGTATCCATCTTGGGTGCCTCTCAATCCAAACCTTCTGAATCAATCCAAAGATTAGATTTGAAATAGCTTCACCAAACACCAGTGAAGATGAGTTTATATGAACTAATCAATACTTCACCTATCATCATCAAGTGATGTCGAAGCTTTGTAGTCCATAGAGGTTCAACCAAAAGACCCACAACCTCTAGTAGCCTTTGTCAAAGCTCTTTATCTTTCTAACCTTGTTACCTTCAAGGATTCAAAAGTACCCTCCATCCATCTTGATGCTCTAGATTCCACCCTCTTCATTACCGCATACATCAACTAAACTTGCATCAAAAAGGTTATGATTGATGGAAGAGCTAACATCAATATTATCTCCTCCCATGCCTATGACCTATTAAAATTACCAGAGAATATTATGTTAGAATCTTAGATGTGCTCTAATCATTCAATGACACCATAGACACCACTTTAGGAACTATTGTCCACCACAATCATCTATGACCTTGCACACTTCCTAAGCTCTTCTACATAGTATAAGTTGAGTTATATTATTATGTTTTGTTAGGATTCCCTTGGATTAGTTCCATGGGTTATGTGTCATCTACCCTGTATCGATGCATCAAATTTGAACATGAAGGTCAAGTTGTTACCATAAAAGCTGATCCAAGTCTTTTTACATCATGCAACATGGCGTACGAACCCAATGATGTTCTCCTCCTTTTATCCAATAAACCTTCATCAACAAAAAATGAATCTCCATCTTATTTTACCAACTAGGCATCCACTAGTTCATCCACCCCTTCTTCCCAAATTCCCATGAAGGATCCTTTGGAATTAAAATTCCAACATATTTCACTAGGGGAGTATTGCCTTTTGACCTTGGACACTATCCCTACTCCCTAATAGTACAATAATCTTGACCACCAACTTGGTTATGATTCCAATATGGGAAACATCATTCTTTTCAGCCCTCATGCTTATTAAACCAATTTCATCTATGGGGGACTCAATAAACCCATTGATGCTTTTGCCACCTCCTTTTTACCTCAACCATTCATCCTCGATTTATCTTATTTGGATAAACCATAGTTTTCCAAGACATAACTCTATAGGTGTACTTAGAAGGGATTTGGTCTAGGTCGGTATGAACATAGACCACATGAGTTACCTCCATGCAAGACCAAGAAGCCTCATGAAAGATCTATTCTAGGTTTCAATCCACTATAAAAGAAAACCAAACCACCTTCCATTATCATTGTTGAGGAAGACATCCCATCCTCTCCAACCCATTCCCCTTCAAAATCTAATGATCTCAATATCATACCTCCCAATTTTTTTCATCAACATGATTAGCCTTGAACCCTAACTTATCAAATGAATGGGGTGACTTTAATTGTTCCTCTAATTCATCCTGAGATGGTAGAAGATGACTCTCCTAACATTAATATTATTCAATTTCATGATGACAATTCCATTCTCACCTATCTTGGTGCAAAATATTCTTCTATCCATGAATCTCTCCCTCTTAAGACTTCAACTATGTTGAATGAATTCACCGTGGATGTCAACTTGGGTACTTAGGATAGCTTGCACATTGTCAAAATTAAAAAATCTCTAGATTCTGTAGAGCATCAAGACTTATCTACCTTTCTACAAGATCAAAGCATAGCATTTGCTTGGTCTTATAGAGACATGATGTGAATCGGCCCCACCATCACTAGCCATAACATTGTTACCAATCATGATACTAAACATGTTAGGTAAATTTTTTTTTAGATGCATCCTCACATAGCCCTTCTTATCAAAGAAGAGCTTCAGCATGTCCTTTATATTGATTTCATCCAACCCATTGATTATCCCCAATGGGTCTTGAATGTTATCCCTATCACCAAATCTATGGGGAGACTTTGCATTTGTGTAGATTTACGTAACCTTAACCTAGTTTGATCAAAGGATGACTTTTATTTACCAAGCATTAACCAATTTATTCATCTTATAGCTAGCCACAAGATGTTGTCTCTTATGGATGGGTTCTTCAATTATAATCATATCCTGATTGCCCCTAAAGATCAACATAAAACCTCCTTTATCACCCCTTGGGGGACTTTCTGCTATAGAGTCATGCTTTTCAGTCTAAAAAATGCTGGTGTAACCTACTAGTGCACTATGACCTACATCTTCCATGACCTTATTCAAAAAATCATATAAGACTATATGGATGACCTCCTTGGGAAATCCAAATATCGTAAAGATCATTTGGTCATTCTTAAGATTATCTTTGAATGCCTCATCCATTACCATGTTTGCCTTAACCTTAAGAAGTGTATTTTTTGGGTATTATCAGAAAAGCTTCTTGGATTTATCATCTCTCTTCACGAAATCAAAGTCTATCCTACCAAATTCAAGGTGATTCTTGACGTGCCTCCTCCAACCAACTTTAAGCAACTCTGTAGCTTGCAAGGGAAGCTCTAATCCATTTATTTCTTCATCTCTCAATTATCATATATATGCCACCCTTTCCATCACCTTCTCAAGAAGGATATATCCTTTAAGTAGAATAAGGACTATCAAAATGCCTTTGACTCACTTAAATAGTACCTTCTTTCCCCACCCATTCTTGTTCTTCCAAAAGAGGATCAACCCTTCTACCTATACATTTCCACCACTAACCACTCCTTAGGGGAAATACTTGCACATCATGATGATAAGCATAAAGAACAAGCCATCTAATACATAAGCCAAACACTTATATAGTATGAGACTCAGTACACCCATACTGAGAAACTTTGCCTCACCTTGGTCTTTGTGGCCACCAAACTCTACCATTACCTTCTCAACCACAAAAGCATTGTCATAACCAACACCAACCTTATCAAATATATGCACTCCAATCCATATTAAAATCAATGTATGGCTAAGTGTCTCATGATTTTAGTTGATTTTCATCTTGAGTTCCTCCAGTAAAAGTCAACTAAATGGCTGGTCATTGTTGACCAATTAGGTGAATCACATTTAGTAGGTAACTAACATTCTCTTTTCCAGTTTCTCGATGAGTCTATCATGACCCTTTCTCAAGGTGACTTTACCTATCAAGGGACCATGTTCTTCAATGGATCGAAGTGTCAATGTTGTGGGGGATCTAGTGTCATACTTATTCCCCTAGATGGTGAACCTCTTTTTTTGTCCTTCAAGCTAGATTTTAATTATACTAATAATATGGTTGAGTATGAATCCTTAGTGATAGGTCTCCAAACTGCTTTAGCCTTAGGAGTCAAAATAATCAGCATCTTTGGTGACTCCCAACTCATGGTCAACCAAATCAATGTCTCTTATCAGTGTAAGAATTATTTTTTACAATATTATAAACAACTAATGGATGTGTTATCAACATCATTTAAATATTACCTTATCCAAGCCATTCCATGATCTATAACCAATATGATGGCTTATCTCACTTCCTAAATTCTATCTACACCTTCTAACTCTAAGCTATCTATAATTATCTATCATCTTATCAAACCTTCTTATATCAAATCAGACTCTCTAACCATCTTTAATGTGGAGGAGACCCAACCCAACCTTTGGTATTAGCACATCTTCAACTATCTTAACCTTGCCATCATTCCATCCAATCATTCTGAGAATGGTCAAAGAACATTCATTTAGGGTAACTCTCATTACACCATCTTAGGGGGAATTATTTATAAACATAGATTTGATGGTCTGCTCTTCTATTACCTATGTAGTCATGAAGCCTCTCATTCTATTAGGGAAACACATGATGGGATTTATGGAGGGTACTTTAGTGGTCTAGCTATCACTAGAAGTATCCTTTGCCTTGGCTACTATTAGCCTACTCTTAACCAAGATTGTTTTGATTATGTGAAAAATTGTGTTAAATGTCAACCTACATACCAATTTACATCACACACCTAGCCATAGTCTCAAAGTATCTAAGGATTTATGGCCCTTTTCCCAATGGGGTCTAGATCTTGTTGGTGAAATTAACCCCCATTCTTCATAGCAGAATTATTCTATCATCATTACCACATAATATTTCACCAAATGGGTGGAATTCGTTCCTCTCATTTCAACCAAGGCCAAAAAGATCATTGACTTTATCAACCATAACATCATCTACTGTTTTGGTGTTCCCCACAACATTATCACCAATAATGGTGAATATTTTAAGAATATTAAAGTCTAAGGCCTTTTGTGATGCATTTGATATCAAGTTAAGTTTCTCATCGCCTTATCATCCATAAGCTAATGGATAGGTGGAATCTTCTAACAAAACTCTTAACAACATGCTAACTAAAATGGTTAATGCATCTTGTTGGGATTAGAATTTGCACATTACCTTCACCTTATGGGCATATTGTACTATCATTTAAACCCTTATGGATGTTACACCTTTCTCTTTATGTCTTGCCTCTCGAAGTCTAAATTACCTCTCTTCACATATCCCTATAGGATATCATTTCTAAGGGTGATTATCATCAAGAATATTTATCCCAACTTTAGCTACTTGATGAATGTTTTTTAGATGCGCTTACCCATATGTGTGTCTATTAAGAGTGAATCAAGCTTGCTTACAACAAGTACCTTAGTTTCTGATAATTCAACATTGGAGATATCATCTTAAAGGAAAATTAACATGTCACCAATATGGAGAAAATTAAGTGGGATAAATTTTCTTTCAATTGTCATGGACCTTATATCATAATGCACAAGTATAGATCAAGAGCTTATCGGTTATCCTCTCTTGAAGGGAAACTAGAACTTGAGCCCCTCAATGCTTCTCATTTGCATCCTTTTTTTGTTAAACAAGATCAAACTCACCTTTTGTCTAAATTAAGCTCATTCCTTGTTTTCTACCACCTTCATCTCCTTATTTTAAGGATAACCACTTAAAAGTAGGATCATGTGATTATCCATCACAGCTATATCCTAATCCTAAATATGAGTACCATGGATCTACCAATAACATGATTCTCATGGTACTTTCCACCCCTTTTAATTATGGATTTCCATGGTCCTTATCACTTAAATCTCTTTTACCTATTATCAACCTTCTTGTGCTTTAGTTTTGCCTTCATAAAGGTGAGCCTTTAAGCCTATATAATCAAGTCTATGTCAACAACAAAAAAATCAAGTCATATAGCAATCATATATCATATGGGTCATTCCTATAATTTTCAAACTACACCTTTGAAGGATAGCTACCAAATTGCTCAATGTAAGGTAGACTATTCCCTTGAAGGATAACTATCAAAAGCCTTAAACAAATCTCACAATTTGAGACCACTCCCTTGAAAGATGGCTAAGTAAATAATTTTTCAAAGCGTAGAATTTTTTTGGAAGTTTCTTGCATCGATCAGATTCCAAATCAATAGAAAAATATTAAAAGACCTATTCTCAAAATCAGAAAAAGCAAAAATAATCTTAGAAGCCGCAATTAGATTTCATAAGTAGACTTCTCAAATTGATCAGTCTACACCTTATATGACATGGAATTGTTTATATTAGCTCTTTGGTAACCTAAAAAATAGGCATGTTAGTCTCACAATAAGGTTCCATCATCATCCATCTGTGCCATTACCCTCTATAAGTAAGGAAATTTTGAGCTTACTTGACATTATGTGATGAATAAATTGTTTAACTAACTAATGAGCACTACTACGAAGCATTCGAAGGGCTTATGTTCATAAGTTGATCTAACTTTAGTTTGTTTGAGTCCTTGACAAAGAATAAGCATCTTGTCTTCCTCTTATTCTCTTATACCTATTTGTTGCTACATTCTATTAAAAATGCTTGTCTTTTTTATTGCCTCATCTTTCTCATCTTTCTTATCTTTCCTCACATTTATTTTTGTTATCCAATTTACTCTATCTATTTTAAGATTCATTCACCTTAATCTAATCAAATGTAATTCATTAAAAACATTTAAATACCAATTATATGTTTTATTATGTGTTTGTCATCTTGTCTTATTTGTTTAAGTGTTTTTAATCAAAAGAGTATTTTAATGAATTAACCATATCAAACATCATCATATCATAACATCATAACCATAATCATAATTATCATGAAATTATCACAACATCATAATCATATCCAATCCTACCTATCACATCATCACCATTTAGTGCATCATAAATCAATAAGTCATCTACATATGTTATCCATCACATTCTTAGCTAGGTAAGGAAACACAGATTCATTAATTTAAAACATCGACATTTCTAATGAGTCATACATCAAACCATAAACATCATTACATCATTATAATATCAATAAACAACATCTACATGACCATCACATTAACTAATCATAAACCATCTATCATTTCATCAAAATTTAATCATCCATCATAAATCAATAAGTCATCACACATGTCTATTTAGATATCAAAGAACATAGATTCATTGATACATTTACTCAAATAGAAATGCTAATCATAAGAAAACTCATAACAACAAAATCATAACAATAACAACATATCCACAAACATGAGCAATAAACCATAAGCCATATACACAACCATAACCACATCATGAGCTCATAATCAAAATACTCATATATATAACAATAATGTCTACATCTCTCAAAATCATATACATCTCGCTACATTAGCTCATAGGCCAGTATCAAAATCATATAATACATCAAAATTTAGTGTCTCATGAGAATATAGGGTGATAGAGCACTACTACTCCCTATATCCTATCCACCTATAGCACCCCATTATACACCTAAAAATGCTGCCTATTAACTTGGTGTAGTAATGTTGGTTCCCCTACCTCTTCACCATGTCACATACTCATAAAAGTGTGGCTCATCTGAAAGGAAGATAAATACCAGTGCCTCATAATATTAGAGCTCCTCTATTGCAGTAATGTATCTAGACATCAAAATCATCCCTAGTACTCTTATAAGTGTTAATGATTATGTTGCTCCCTGTCTCAAGGTATCCCTCTCCTGTATGACCAAGGCTATTTGTGCTCATGCCTAGTCTCTCTCTTGTGTGAGGGTACCCACATGGTGGAGCATCATGTCTCTCTCCAATGTCACTACTACTTATGTTGCCTATGTTATGGCCAGCGCCACCCTCTCCTGATCCCTCTCTGATGAGTACCTACATGTTAGGGGCATCCACATCCATCTAGTCCCCACCCCATCCTCCATATCCATATTCATGGCCTGATGACCATCATCTCCACCAAAAATTGCTACATCATAATGTTCTTAGAACCAAGTAGGGTACTCTTGTATAAACCCTACATCATCAATATCTAACCTCACTAGTAGTTTCTCTTGATCAAACTCAAAATCCTCCAACCGTGGCTTAAGTAGTGGAAACTTTGCATCCTCCCTCATGTAATTCAAGAAAGTAGTTGGGATACCCTACACTAGCCCAAACTATCTCCACACCCTACCAAAAGGGATCAACTGTACCTTAGGATCTCATCATCCATATATCCACTTATAACTCCACAGTGACAAAATCTACCTTGTATGACCTACCCATGCAAGAAATATGACATAAGGTCTCAAGATGACATCACCCTTGACGAGTGCATCTAACCTATCTTGATACCAATATAGGTCTTGTGCCCCTCTTTTTGGTCTTATAAGAGTATAATCATACCTCCACCACACAACCCTGACTCTAAAATCCATCTAAATAAAACTGGGCCTTGATAACCCACTTAGTTGAAGCACCCTAATGTATTCATATGACCTCTAGTGTAGCACAAACTCGACATTGATTCCATACTTCTTGTGCACCTTGTAGCCTTAAATATCCTAATGTATCTAAACTAGTAGGATAGATGCCCAACCATACACTATCTTATCCATCATCATACCTTCCAAAATGCCTAACAATATAGAAGGAAATATACCATAACTCGAGTCTATAAGTGCATAAAAAGTCATGACCATCATCATCATCATGCCCCATCTCATACCCCTATCCATGTGATATAAGGTGTATAGTGAAGGCATCTAACATGCCACCTCATGTGCACCAATTCCTCCTCATACAACATATCCATGAGCTAATATGATTCCTTGTCACTAATGTGCTCTATTAGCTCACCTCATATTGATAGCCTCATAATTTGATAGATGTCATATGGTAAGATCATAACCTCTCCAATCGATATTAATAATGTGTTGTTGGCCAAGTCCCATCTCTTGATAAGGGCCACCAACATAACCACATCCTTGGGCATATGATGATAATATATGATGCCTCTCAAGCTCACTACTATCAAATGCTCCCACTCTTGGTCTATCATCGATTGATGGATCTCATCTAGGAGCTGTGACAATTAATATTGCATTTGTAAATACTCCCTCGCCTGCAAAGATATACTCATACCTTTGTTTACCTAATCCATCAAACATCATATATGAATCCTACCTATTACCCCTACCTCCTACCTTAACCTATTCTACCCTACCTCATCTACACAATAATAACTTACTTGATTTTCCCTTCACCCATCTTTACACTATTTTTTCAACTTATCCTAAACTGTTAATGGTCGAGTATTGACTGATGATGGTTCCTTATAGAACCATCATCGATCACCCTTGACCATTGATGGTTCAATTGTAAACCATCGACAATCTACATACTGATTACTTTGATGGTCATGTATCAACCGTTGATAGTTGAATATTGACCAATGATGGTTGATTATCAACTGGTGATGAGCGATCATGACTACCAATGGTCACTATGTTGTGAGCATCAGTGACACATAAGCCCTAGGGATTACCTAAACTATCATAAAACACTAATAAAACTTCAAAAGCTACACCTATACCCATTCTAATTATAACCTACCCTAACTCTTCCCCAAAATCTACCCACCCCTTACCTAATTTCATACCTAAATATTAAAAACCCCTCAATTTCTAAACACCTACCCTACCCACCCATAACAATAACAAACAACAAAAAAACAAAAACAAACTACAAAATTCAATACATCCCATACCTCATTCCATGACTGCCATTATGGTGGAACCCTCACAACAACTACCACCACTCACTCACATGTTTTTCTTTGACCTCTCTATATCCTCACTGGATCAATTTTTCTCTGGCCCATGGGATCACCCAATCACCTTTCAATCAATCTCACCTATTCAACACCTCATTCAACTCACACAAGTCATCATCCATCATCATTCTTTGCCTAAACTAATCATAAATGTTGTGGGTCATAATTCACAAATGAGGTAACACAAACCTCATTTGACTTTTAATTATTACCCTTTTAGGGTTGGCATATGACTATTGACAGTCATTAGGTAATTATCGATGATTGACCCTGATCATTGATGATCAACCCCTATATAATTTTGACATAATAAACAAAAAAATTCATAACTCTTCAACAAAACAACATTACCATTAACCACACCTATTGAAGTTCACCTCATTATCTACCAACTGATCAACCAACTATGTAACCTCACCATTGGTCCTTTTGGCCCAACTTTCACACTTTTGAAATAACCTTTCCTTGCTCATTCTAATCACAATGATTACCTTGCCATGACTGAAAAACTTAAACTTGTGCTACTTTTTATGCACTAACCATTTGTGTCTTCTCAGAATCACATCTTACCTTGGATACCTATGAATACATTGACCTTACCTAGGAGACTTGTGTTTATGAGTACAACCATAATCTTCATTCCTAAATGTGGTCACTTGGTCCACTTGTCACTTGTCCTTATAGTAACAACTATATTTTATAAATTACCTTAACAATGAGAAATTAGTCTATGCATGATCTATGTTATCACACTCAATCATATTTTGTGTGTATGTTTGTGCTTCAATGCCCAACCTATCATCAACTTTGTTACCCACTTACCCACTTATCAAAACCACACTTGATTCTATTTTACCTCTCAATTCCTAGTTTGAGGGTGAAAACCTCTTCCCATACTCAAGGCATCCAACCTTCTACCACCATCTATTTTTGTTTTGCATCTTATACCACTTGTTGGTATCAAGCTCTAGAACCTGCAACCAAGCTCTGATACCACTTGTTGGGGATCAATCAACAAAATTGATTACTATATGAAAGCAATTAAATGTGGAATTAAACCATAAAGATAAGTAACTAGAATTAGAAATAGCAAAGAACAAGAGATACAAGAAACCACCCTAAAAAGTTGTATTAAACTCTTCACAGAAGGAATTACAATTGAAGAAACTTCTTTTCTTCCACACCTCTCACAGATGTACAGATCTCTTCTTAGATCTCTTTCCCTCAAGAGTTCTCTCTCTCTCAATTACAATCAACTCCAATAACCTGAATTGATTCACATATACAAATATTGTACAGTCCTAATTAAGCTATGAAGATCTATCCCTAATATAAAACTTTAGAGATTCATGAGCATATAATTGCAACCACTAGATGCACCTCCTAATCAAGGGCTCAAATTAGTTCTACTTAAAATAGAAACTTGAACTCAACACCAACAGTTCATCTTTACATGAAAACATTCTATTTTGTCCACGAAAATAGATTCTGGACGCACAGGTGACCGGTGTCGGTCCCTGTATGCCTACCTGTGACCGACATCAGCCGACCTATTACCGATGTTGGCAGCTTCTGGTCTACTCCTGACCATCGATGGCAACTATGGACTTCTAGCAACTTTTGTATTCACTCATTGGGTGAAGCTTTTAGCTCCATACCTGAACAATCTCCCACTTGGAGATAAACAACTGCACCAGTACCTGTACAACAACATCTTCTAGCTCCTCCATCTTCAACCTCAATCATGAAGACCAACAAAAGTTGAATGAAGATTCAACTTCTCCTTTGTTACCGGCTTGGTTAACATATCATCAGGGTTCTTATCTGTATGGATCTTCTCCAACTTTAACTCACCATCCTCCAATACATGTCTAATGAAGTGGTACCTAAGCTGTATATGCTTGGTTCTTGAATGAAAGGCTAAATTCTTAACCAAATGAATTGCACTCTGACTATCACTGTATAGTCTGCAACTCTCTTTCTCCTTTCCAAGCTCTTCCATGAACCGTGTCATCCATATCATCTCTTTGCTAGCCTCTGTGACTACAATATATTCTGCTTCTGTAGTTGACAAGGCAACAACCTTTTGCAACTTTGAAATCTAGCTAACCGCCATTCTACCAACAGTGAAAACATATCCTGTGGTGCTTCTTCTACCATCCAAATCACCTACCATATCTGAATCTACATAACCATGTAGATAAGTTTTTGAACCACCATAGCACAAATGCCTACTGTTGGTTCCTCTTAGATATCCGAGGATCCACTGGACTGCTTTCTAGTGTTCCTTTCCTGGATTGGCCATATACTTACTTACAACTCCCACTGCTTGGGCAATATCAGGCCTAGTGCAAACCATTGCATACATTAAGCTCCCAACTGTGGAAGCATATGGAACTTTCTTCATGTACTCTACCTCATCATATGAATTAGGACACTGTTCTTTACTCAACTTGAAATGTCTAGCCGTAGGTGTGCTTACCGGTTTTGCATCCTGCATATTGAACCGTTTCAACACCTTGTCCACATAATCCTCTTGAGACAAAATCAACTTGTGATTTTTTCTGTCTCTCTTGATGCTCATGCCAAGGATTTTCTTTACTGATCCCAAATCCTTCATGGAAAATTTGTGAGCTAATTTCACCTTAAGCTCAGAGATATCCTGCATGTGTGATCCTGCAACCAGCATATCATCTACATACAACAACAGAATAATATATCTACCATTATCCAATCTCTTAAAATACACACAATGGTCAAATTGACATCTACTATAGCCATGCTCAGTCATAAATCTGTCAAACCTCAAATACCATTGCCTAGGAGCTTGCTTGAGGCCATACAAGCTTTTCTTCAATCTGCACACTAGCTTCTCCTTACCTTTGACTTCAAATCCTTCCGGCTGATCCATATATATTTATTCATCCAAATCTCCATGAAGAAATGTTGTCTTAACATTAAGCTGCTCAAGATGAAAATCCTCAATAGCAACTAAAGATAGTATAGTCCGTATATAAGTCATTTTAACAATAGGAGAAAAAATCTCACCAAAATCAATAACTAGTTTTTGTGCAAATCCTTTCACTACTAACATGGCCTTATATCTCATCTGTCCATTCTCACCTTCCTTCAACCTATAGATCCATCTTTTCTTCAGTGTCTTCTTACCCACTGGCAACTCAACCAAATCCCATGTTTGCTTCTCTCTCAAGGAATCAATTTCCTCTTTCATGCCTTAGCTCCCACTGATCCTTGGATTCCACCTGTATTGCTTCATCAAAACTCTCTGGTTCTCCACCATTAGTTAGCAATAAATAGAATAATGAAGGGAAATATCGAATTGGAGGTTTACTTACTCTTTCTAACCTCCTGATGGGCGTCTAAGACTCATCCACAACACGCTATCTGCCTAAATTCTTTGATAGTGACCGACCTCGATCACTTCTAGGCCTATAACTGACAGACATCAGTTCTACCTGACCGACGTCAGTCACTATCTAACTGACATCAGTTCCTGTACAACCGATGTCGGTTCCTACCTAACCGACATTAGTTGTTAGGTTATGGAGCTAAAAGCTTCACCAAGGAAGCTAATCAGGAGGTTACTAAGTGCAGACAGCAACCGGCATCGGTAGTACGATCGACGTCGGTTAGGCAGGGACCAAGGATCGGCCAACGTTAGTTAGTAACAGACTAACAGCAACCGACGTCGGTCACCTGTGTGTGTGCATGATTTTGTATGTATTTCTAGAACGCATTTCCAAAATTAGACTTGTCTAATTTAAGTGGTCCGAGAGAGTGTTTGCATCTTGAAGGCTAATTTAAGTCTTGAGTCTATGTTTCTAATTAGTGTAGTTAGAGGTCTAATTATTGTATGCATGGGATCCTATTTAAGAGACCCATGAGGCATGTAATTAATTAAGTGAAGGCAAGTAAAAAAATGAAGCAAGATGCAAGGTCAAGGAGATCTGCAAGGTGTAAGGTCAAGGAGATCAGCTGAAGCATTCAAGGAGGGGATAACAACTCAGGTTGTTGAGTTAGTTGTGGTTGAGCAAGAGAGAGAGGGAAGAAGTCCTTGAGGTGTGGCAAGCCTTAGAGGTGGAAGAAGAAGTGGCATCTTCTTTATTGTATTGTCTTCTGAAGTATATTTAATACAAGATTGTGTATTGTCTCTCAAATTCTTTGTTGTTTCAAGTTTCTAGTTACTTAATCATTCTGGCATAATTCCATGTTTAATTGCTTATAAGAAAAGTAATCAATTGTGTTTCCAAGGGTTTCTTAACATCAGTCTCTGTGTTTTCCTATCTGTGATTATTCTTCCCCGTGAGCTTATTTTGGACCTTCACCTCATCCAATTCTCCATTGCTCTGCTCAGATTGATTCAGCTTCTTGAGCTGATCACTATACATCACTTTTTTATTGAAAACAACATCATGGCTCCTAATTATTTTGTTATTTCCTAGATTCCAAAACCTGAATCCAAAATCATCATAGCCATAGCCAATAAATGTGCACCTCATAGACTTAGCATCCAACTTCTTTCTATTTTCCTTATCAACGTGCACAAAGGCTTCACAACCAAAAACTTTGAGAAATGAGAGATCTAACTTTTTACCTATCCATGCCTCTTCTAGAATTCCACCATCCAGCGCTATAGAGGGTCCTCTATTAATCAGGTAAACTATAGTATCCACAGCTTCTTCCCAAAAATCTAAGGGCAATCCAGCATGTAATCTCATACACCTTGCATGCTCCATGATTGTTCAGTTCATCTTTTCAGCAACTCCATTTTGCTGAGGTGTTCTTGGAACAGTCCTTTGCATGTGGATCCCATGCATATAACAATACCAGTTGAACTTATGGCTGTAGAAATCACCACCATTGTCAGATCTAAGGCACTTCAATCTCCTACCTGTTTCATTCTCAACCATAGCTTTCCAAATCTTAAACGTGTCAAAAACATCAAATTTTTTCTTAATACAATAGACCCATACCTTTCTTGTAGCATCATCTATGAAGGAAACATAGTACTGTGATCCTCCAATAGAAGCAACTTGAGCTGGTCCCCACACGTCTGTGTGAACAAGTTAAAATTTGTGCTTCTTCTTTGTTGACCCAGTCTTGAGAAAACTCACTCTCTTCTATTTTCCAAAAATACAGTCTTCACAAAAATCTAGATCTATGCTTTTCAAATTTGGAAACATACCTTTTGACTTAAGAATTGTCTTTCCCTTCTCACTCATGTGGCCAAGCCTTTGATGCCACAACTTTGCATCTACATCTAAAGTAGATAATACAAAAGGAGAATTATCAGTAATACAATTACATAAATAGAGAGTACCTACTCTCTTACCTCTAGCCATTACAACTGCACTCTTGGACACTTTCCAAGATTTAGCTGTGAGAGTTATTGTACAACCCTCATCCCCTAACTTTCCTGCAGAAATCAAATTTATCTTTAGGCTAGGAACATGCATGACATCTCTCAACGCCCATGTGTTGCCATTCTGCATTTTCAGCTGCACTTTTCTTTTGCCAATAATTTTACAAGGCTCATCATCCCCTAAATAAACTATTCCAAAATCTCCATGGACATAGTCACTGAAATATTCTCTATTGGGGGTTGCATGGAAAGATGCACCAAAATCTAAAACCCAAGATTCTATATTATTATGCAAATAGAATATAAGAGCATCTTATGCAACAATACCTGCAACTTTTGCTTCTTCTTTACCTTCATGCTGATTGTCTTCTTTTGGTTTTGACCAGTAATCTTTGCTTATGTGCCCTATCTTTCCACAGTTCCAGCAGGCTATCCTCCTGCCATTTCTGGATTTAGATCTACCTCTCATCTTTGACTTAGACCTTGATCTCCCTTTCTTGCTCTTCTCTTTTTGCCTTCCCCTACTCTCAAAACTTAAAGTGATCCCTAATGTTTCCTCTGTGCTTTTCTTGTGAATTTCTTCATTCAAGATTACACTAACAACATCATCTACTTTTAAAATATTTGAAGCAGATGCAGTATTACTAACTGCCATTACCAAGCTATGCCAGCTCTCAGGTAATGAGCATAAGATTAATAGAGCTTTAATTTCATCATCAAACACTATTTTGACTGAATTTAATTGATTTACAATTCCATTGAAATCATTTAGATGATTAGATACAGATCCACCTTCCTGAATTTGCAAATTAAATAACTGCTTCATAAGATATACCTTATTTGAAGCTGAGGGTTTTTCATATAAATTTGCTAAAGTAGTCATTAACTCTACCGTAGACTTTTCCTGTGATAAATTAGATATCACAGTAGATGCTAGACTCAATCTTATAGATCCAAGATCCTTTCTATCAAGAGCTTCCCATTCTTCATCATCCATGTCTGTGGGCTTCTTTGAAACTCCACCTAACGGTAAGTATAGATCTTTTTGATACAAATAATATTCTATCTGCATTCTCCATAATTGGTAATTCTTTCTATTAAACTTCTCCATTCTCAGTTTACTTTCTTCTGCCATTGCTTCTCCCACTCAAATAGAAATCCCTGTGAGTAACTTGTAATCAATACACACTAACCAGATCTGAAACACCTGTTAGTTAACCTGAGCTCTGATACCACTTATTGGTATCAAGCTCTAGAACCTGCAACCAAGCTTTGATACCACTTGTTGGGGATCAATCAACAAAATTGATTACTATATGAAAGCAATTAAATGTGGAATTAAACCAGAAAGATAAGTAACTAGAATCAGAAATAGCAAAGAACAAGAGATACAAGAAACCACCCTAAAAACTTGTATTAAACTCTTCACAGAAGGAATTACAATTGAAGAAACTTCTTTTCTTCCACACCTCTCATAGATGTACAGATCTCTTCTTAGATCTCTTTCCCTCAAGAGTTCTCTCTCTCTCAATTACAATCAACTCCAACAACCTGGATTGATTCACATATACAAATATTGTACAGTCCTAATTAAGCTATGAAGATCTATCCCTAATATATAACTTTAGATATTCATGAGAATAAAATTACAACCACTAGATGCACCTCCTAATCAAGGGCTCAAATCAGTTCTACTTAAAATAGAAACTCAGACTCAACACCAACAGTTCATCTTTACATGCAAACATTCTGTTCTATCCACGGAAATAGATTTTGGATGCACAGGTGACCGGCGTCGGTCCCTGTACGCCTGCTTGTGACCGACATCGGTCAACCTACTACCGACGTCGATAGCTTCTGGTCTACTCCTGACCATCGATGGCAACTGTGGACTTCCAGCAACTTCTGTATTCGCTCATCGGGTGAAGCTTTTAGCTCCATACCTTAACACCTTCTACCACCATCTATTTTTGTTTTGCATCTTATTGATACAAACTACATAACAAAAATGGGAAAATGTAGACACTAAAAACCCATAAACTATGGTTCTAGGTGTCACACTGACCCTTATATCACCCCTTGAACCCCTTGGGACCATTTCACAACTTTTCAACTTCCAAATAGAAGTCAATATGACTAACCCTAGCCATTTTAACCTTGTCCTCCCAACTATCAATGATCAACACTTAACTACTGATGGTTAACCTCAACCTTTGGAAGTTTGATCCTCATCACCTTAGGATTTAAATTTAACTCAAACTCAAGCTTGTTTTTTTATTAATAGTTATTTTAGTCATTTACACAATCAATACATGTTAGGCTAAAATTAGACAACTTGTTAGATACTTTGTTGAACCTTTTATTTCACCACTCCCTCTCCTTTATATTAAGAGAGGAAGAGGAGTTGAAAGAGGATCAAAAATTATTGTGCAAGAGATCAAAGCTTCTTGTGTAGGTATTCTTCTTACTTTTTATGAATCCAAGAAATCTTCTAGCAAACTAGATTCCATGACAAAGATCAAAAGTGTTGCTGTAACTCATCAATCAATAACTAAGGTACTATCACTCTACCAAAATTTCTCTAGGATCCACAATAAGATTCTAGCCAACTTCAACATTCTTCAGACTAGCAACAATAAATCTAAGTATCCATTTATTACTAGTGTTCAATAATTAGTTTCTTTGTTTCATCCCTTGTATCACTTTTTCTTCCATCCCACTTTCTTGTGTTGGAGTTTTACAACTCCAAACACTTCCTCTCTTCCCTAATACCACCCACACCTCTTTCAGTCATCTGAACACCCTCTCCCTGAACCAAATACCTTTAAACCTTACTCTCTATCTCACAACTAGTAACCAACCCAACTTACCTTCTAAAACTTTCCTATAACCTTTCCAACCAAACTTCTCTTCCTAAAGCCAGATCCCACAGTAACCACTGACTATCACCCAACCACTGATTATTTAACCCTAACCACTGATGGTCACTAATTTCTAATGGTTACTCAACCATGTATGGTTTGACCCTAACCATGGATGGTCATTATGTGTCATTTACAATAGCAAGCTGATTTGACCTATCAAACCCTACCTAAATTCCACTTTCTAAGTTTCTATCTTATCACAAAAGATCACTCAATTTTCTGAACCATGTATGATATATTTATAATTAATATCTAATCATTTATTTATATAGTTAGTCAAATTAATTCCTTCTCAATAACTTCTTGTATTTTATTATAGTAGCTTCTGTTATTTATGTAAGCAATTCATCTTTCAGAACTTAATTGTTTAAGAGTGTGGATTGACAACCTCCAAGGAAGCTTGTGCTTCTTAAATCTAGCTCATGCTAGTCAATCCACCCTACAACCCAAAAAATCAAGCATTTTTTTATTACTTTCTTATCTATAGTTTATTCCTCCCCAGACAAAGAGGAGTCTCCATAATCATCTAGATCAGTGCATGCACAACATATCAGGTTTTTCTACCATACCCTCCTCGAGTTTCTTCTCTCTTTATTCCAAGAAAATAAATGAGATTTTATTGCAATAGAAGGTTTATATTGAAAATTAAGTAGCACGTGAAATGTGTTAAAGGGGAAATCTCCAACATTGTACTTAAATGCTTCATCTCAAAAAATATATTCAACCAAAGTGTCATTAATGTTATTATATTTTGGTTTTTATTTTGCTCATATTACTCTATAACTATTGGTTTCTTCTATGTTTCATTATATTTTGTTTTTTGTTTTTTGAGATTGAATCCATTGGTTTTATGAACTGAAAAAACTATAGATATATTTTAATGTACATACCTTTGGTTAGTGATGTACTAGATTGATTTGTAGTGATATGCAAAACTTGTGAATCCATACAAAGAATAAAATATAAGCTAACTCATACGATTAAATTTTAATAGGATCACCAATATTTAAATAATTTAAGAAATGATCAATAATGTCATTTCTAAATTTTGAAGGTGTATATTGAAAATATAATAGCATGTTTTATGAGCTATAAAAACTATAGATATATTTTAATATGAATAAATTTTCTTAGTGATGGACTATCTTGATTTGTAGTCAAATGAAAAAATTGTGAATTTATGTAAATAATAAAATAGCATTTAGGGTATTTTCAATCATATTTTTAATAACACAGTTGTCTTTCCCCCAAAAAAACACACTCAATAAGTTAGAGACAAACTTCATCTACATAAGTGAGAAGTGGAGACATTTCATATACATTTTTATATATCATGGACTTCTAAAATTAAAATCAAAGTGTTTGATGCCATAAAAAAAGATATATTTATTTAATATTTTCCATCTTTAATCAATTCTCATCTTGCACTAGTCAAGAGACAAGTTACATCATCATATTACTGACAATAATTCTTAATTACAATATTTTCCTAGTAAGTGAAAATATTGATGCATACATATTCATTCAAGCTTAAAATAACATAAGATGATTTAATATAATCTCTACTCTTCCATGTTTACACCAAAATACATAACACTATTAAAAGAATAACCAATATAGTGGAATAAATTCTATATAATAAATTTTACAAAACATCTTATAAAATTAGTGAAGATACCAATTTTCTTTTACCATAATGTTTATCTTGAAAATAGATTGTTGTCAAGAAATAAATGTTAATAAGGATTTCAGTACAATGATGAAAATGGTTGGGAATCTCTATTAATGTGGCATTTTTGCATGGTAGTTATTTTAATGCATGCAAAGTCAAGAAGACTTCCCAATTATATGGGCAACACTTTTCCTATAACCATCTTGAGACTCAAGTGATATCAATTTTTCCATGTGTAACCATCATAAATATAGTTGATGTAGTGGATTGTTTCAAGTATGAAAAAAAAAGGTCTATGCATATGTAGAGTATTCAAGTAAATCTAACAAATCATCTTAAATAGGAAATATAATACCCCTCAAATTTCAAAATAATATTCATATAGAATCAAGAGAACACAACTTAAAATTTCATGTTTTCTTAAAGGATGTTTTAGCTCCAAGCATCCAAACGGAGCCATGAGGGTTTGTCAAGGGGGTACACAGGGTACTAAACAAACCCCTAATAGGCTCAAAGACACTATGAGTTACTAGAGATCTATTGAGGCTATCTGGTTTAGCATCTTCCACCAAGACACACATAAACTTGTAAACTAGGTTAGGGTTAGCATGATTGAGTGCACAAAGGACACAAATATATCTAACATATATAGCCATATATATATATAAAAAAGGGGGGAACATTCAATGCTTAAAGGACGATAAAACAAACTACTTGAACAAGAGAATACCACCAATCATGAAATGTGTTTCATTAACATGTAACTCTACAAATTGAAAGATAATTTCATAAATTTTCAAGAGAAAGAGAGATAAAGAGACCGTGCACTTTCAAAAAACTAATCTAATGCCTTTGTTCATATGAAACTATCTCTAGCATATGAATAACTGAGGAAATGCCATTTTAACCAATCAAACTAAGTTATTCGAACACAAGAGCATCTACCAAGTAATACAATGATCCAATACCAAGCAAGCCTATGCCATGAAATAAATTTTCAATAAGGAAGATGTTTTTAAGTTTAAGAAAATGCATAAACTTTAGAAACTACTCTAAAACATGATTAAATTGAGCTAAAATAGCATGTAAATAGTAAACCCTATCAGATTCACTACTGTAAACAAATGGAGATTTTAATTTTCATAGAAAATTACCCTCATATCAAATTCAAATGTAATTGTAAAAATATATACCAACTAATTATCTAAGGTAGGAAGCAGTGAAGGAGGAAGACAAAGTTATATGTGGGTTGAGTCCAAAGTAGGAGCCAAAAGTAGTGGAGGAGGTGAAGTAGAAGCTACAAATTGAAAGAGAATTAATCTAGAGAGCACAATAACATGCATAATGAAGATTGATGGAGATGTGAGCAAGAAATAAGTCTCAAGAACACTTTAGTAATCAAGAAAGATCACCAAATAAATCACCATCAACATAGAAACACAAAGTCAAGCTATGGACTCCCAATCTTCAAGTGAGAATTAGAGGAAATTCAAGGAGAAGAGAGAAAATAATGAGATGACTAAGGAATAACCAAGAACTAGGTTCTCTATCACCATGTGAGCTTGAAATCACCAAGAATGAACCAAAAGGGAAGTTCAATAAGGTGAGAAGAAACCCTCAGAAGTGAAGATAACTATGTATAATCTTCTCCAAAAATGGAAACCAAATTCATCAAGAATGAACCAAGAGAGGTTTAAGAAGATGAAAGGGTTTCCTAAAATTGAGAATGATCATCTAACAATGGCAATAGAGATATGTAAATGAGAGGTTGGGGGACCTTATAGGGCACAAAAGGGTAAAACACATCAAAAAAGAGTCATTTATGACTATTTGGGTAAAATAAAAAAGCCTCCAATGGATAAAAACAAGTATGTTACCTCTGTTACAGCCTAAGCCATGGGATTTGGGCCAAAACATGTGGCCTAGGTTATAGATTAGCCCTAATCCATGTCCTGGGCCAAATAAGGTCTCTAGGCATGCCAAAGTGCATTTGAAAGGGCTTGGGTGCATCCAAAAGGGTCCTTAAGGGGTGAAAAGGGGTTGAAGATGTACACATAAGGCCAAGGGGTGTCCATGAAAGTGGAAAAGAATTCAAAGAATGATAACTAGGGTTGGTATTATTCACATGAGCTAATATGTAATCATCAAGAGGATTAGGGTCACATGAAGTATGATTACATATGTCCTCAAGGTATAATCAATCAGTGTTTGAGTGAACAAGGAATGTTTTTTAGTACTTAGAATCCACACAAAATAAAGAAAGTGAGAGGAAAAGGAAAATAGAGATCATTACCTTCATTTCCTGATAGGGATGCTGACAGAAATAATAGTCGATAATATAACCCATGGATATAAGTACAAACTCTATGCGATCCAAATATAGCTCTAGCTCTTTCATATAAGGGACACAAGTGACATCAAATCATAAAATCCAAAATGGCATTCACTAGAGCATCAAATCTAGTATTCTCCATGCAAGGAATATGGGAAATTTTAAGTCCTCAAAAGAGGAGAGAAAATTGTGCACAACCTCAAAGAAGGGGAAAAACTTAGAGCTAAGGATGGTCTAGACTCCAGTGAATTGGGACATGGCTAAGAGTGATTCAAAGAGTAACTACACATAACACATGCCTAACACATGACCATAGGTCAAAACACTAATGATTACATGATACTCAATTACATTGTTCATCTCATTAGTAAGGAAGTAACCAGCTATAAAAAACTCATATCCCCATGGGTCATCAATAATCTAAGTGGTAATAATGGGTCTTGGGTTTCCATGACTACCAGCATCAGTGTGAATCACCACTAAGAGGTACACCATGATGGGGGTTAGGGACATAAGAGGATGCTATAAAAGGATTGTCGCGACATAAGTTGGGATAAATGAGTTGTATAAGGGAGATAAAGAATGTAATCAAGTCATAATTGAGGGGCAAAGACCAACTTTAACCATGTGATGAGGTGATGAATTGTGGTAGGAGGTCTGTGCAAGACACAAACCAACCAAAGAAGGCCAAGGAAAGTCTCAATCAACCACAACCATTACCCTAAACAACTATAGAAACCACATCAAAAGAGGAAGAAGGAGTCAGTAGGGATTAACTATGAATGAGCATAGAAACTATTAATTCAAAGAAGCAGATAAATTAACTTCTATCCCAAGGTGTATCCTATAAAGAGTACATTGGCCCAATAGGCTAGAGGACCAGGGGTCCAAGAGGCCAAACTAGTTTAAAACTGAGCCTAAGGAGGCCTCAAATAGAGATTCTAAGTCTGCCATTATGTTTAAATGGGCCAAAACCCCTAAGATAGAGGTTTTATGGTTCTACAAGCAATGACATAATGAAATGGAGGTTATGAGAGGGAAAATTGAAGGAAACTAGCCTATGCCATGGGTTTTTTGGAAACTTTGTGGCTTTAGGGTTTACAAAGGTGCCCATTTTGTGGCATGATCCACAACTAGGTTGTAGGTTTCTAGGCAAAGCTATAGCCTGGTTCCTAAAGACCTAAAAACTAGCCCAAAAGAGGTCAAAATAGGCCAAAAAGCTAGCCAACCAAGCGGGAAGGTGAAGTAGTAGGTACATTCCTATATTTCACTTGGTTATCAAACACTAATATCCTAATTTGGTGTGCATGACTATAGATGTGAGGAAGATCTAGAGTTTTATAGGTAAGAGAGGCACCTCAGTTGATAGAGCCTTTGTTGCTATGTGGAGGCCAACTAGGAGAGAATGTCCCAGTAATGTCCACAGTGAGAGGTGATGATGGGTGGTAGGAGGCTCATAAAATATGAATCCCAACCAAATAAGGCTAGAGAAATTCTTAAGAAACCACATGCATAAACCATGAAGGTGATAGGGAATCTGTAGAAGACTAACTATAATCAATCAATAGCACTGCCAACTAAAAGAAATAAAAGAATTTGATTCTATCCCAAGGAGCATCCAAGGAGGAGTGAAAAATACAAATGGCCAATGAGACCTAAAAGGTCTAACAATAGATGACATAAGAGGGTAAATACAATGAATGAAGGCATGGGGAGGGTGTTCTAGTAAAATTTGAGGCTCACAAAGGCAGCACATGCCCAAGCCCAAGCTTACCTTTCGAGGGTAGGCCACCACCACTTCACCCTAACCAGGGGTTTGCCACTAAGGTATGACACTACTTAGCCTAAAAAGAAGCCAAATATTAGGTAAAATTTGGAAAGAAGGAGATGGAACATCCATATCCTGAGGTTCACCAGTCATGACCCAAAACATAAGAGTTATGAAGGTGAGTTCATTATTGGTGAACAAGACCTATGAATCCAAAAAAGTGAGAGGATAGTTGTGCATATGATGCATGGGAATGAGATTATTTTAATATCTCCTCTTATTTATTAGGTCATGTGCTACACCATGGATGGAATAACTAGTGGGACACATAGAATCAGGTGGCATCAAGGTTCACACAATGGGTTTGGGAGGAATGAATATTAACCAATTCTTAGCAAGCTCAAATGTTCATCCTTGAGAAAGTAATATTCAACTACAGGGGCCTTGGGAGAGGATAGATAACCCTACATAAAGATAACAAAATCCTTGTCAGAGGAATTTGTATTTTCGTATATCAATACCTAGTAATCTGGGTTAGCCTCCATGGTGTGAACCTCACCTTCATGCACAAATTAGACCATACAAAATGTACTAACATGACACTTGTATGGTAGTGGTCCAAAGATGGTAAAGAATCATATTGTATGAGAGATATAGGTCTAACACATAAAAATTGATCCTAACTATCTTAGGTTTAAACTTGACCTGAAGCTTCACATTTCCCACTAGCACAACCATGTCATTATTAAAACTAACATAGTTGTGGTGATAATCAGTGAGCTTCTTGCATCTAATTATGAGTTTGTTGAACACTCATAGTGGCATGATATTCAATGCAACTCCCTCGTTAATGATGAATCTCTTGACTTAGCAATTGTCAACTGACATCTTGATCTAGAGAGGAAACCTATTCCTTTTTGTGATAATGGAAGTATATGGCAAAGAGACATGGTCAAAGGACAACATAGGAACATGAAGGCAATTAGGGATGTCAAAATTGAACAATACCTCCATGTCATCCTATAGAGGACCCTCACGAGAGAGTCCAAGCTCTTCAAAGAAAAGTCCCCTTTACTTAGGGAAAAGGTGAAGAAGGTCCCAAATGGAGATCCTAGTAGAAAGGGACTACGTCTCTTTTATAATAGAATAAGGACATTATCTAGCTTGGGGAGGGATATTACACCAAAATTCAAATCTAACTTTGGGATTTCCCATTCCTTTGGGTGGGGATGTAGGCCCTGCATCACTATTTTATCTAATGGGGTTAGTTTCCTCTATCGAACACATGTTAACAAAGCACTCATACCCAGTAGAGGCTATGTCAACAGTAGCAACAACCTTACCACTCTCATAATTGGACTTCCTTTTTGAGTCATCTAAGGAAGAGGAACTAGAAGAGGTAAAAGAGAGAGAAGTAAAATGATAGGCCTTAGCCTTATATTTCTTCTTCTTTTTCTTTGTCTTCTTTTCCTTATCGTGGTTAGGAAGTGTCTCCTTAAACACATTCAACTTACAGTTGGGTTCCACAAGTGGGGATATCTAAGGATAAAATGAGGTCTTCACACTAGATTGTTGGGTGACACATTCATTATTAGAATGCCCCTTAATTTTTTGGAAGCTATAGAATTTGGTGGGGTCATAGGGATATGACACATGTTACCATTCTACACTCTTTTTAGGGGCCTTCTTTTCAGTTGGCCTCTTACTTAAAGAATTGACCTTGTGGGCTTCCTTCTTATCCTTATTCTCCATAGGAGAATCAATGACACCATCATTAGTTGCATTACAATTACAATCATGTGAGAAGGATGAATTGTGGGTAGGTACAGGATGAATGCTTGCCCAAACCTTAAAAACCTCAATCTTTAGACAATACTTAACAAATTCATCATAAGATGTGGGTTCACACTTGAGGACCTCAAGGTCAACCTCCTACCTTAATGCTCTCATGAACATGTTATAGAGTTGAGCATCCAAGAACCTTGTCTTGATTGTATGGATGGTTGAATGCCACCTATGTATGAAGTCAAATGTTTACTCAAACTCAGCCTGAGTTATGGATGTGAATGATTGGATGTTGAGGTTAAATGGTCTAGATATATTGAAGTATTAGAGTAAGTCATCTATAATGAATTGGAAGCTAGAAAGAAAATATGATGGCATATTTTAGAAGCAAACAAGAGCTCTAGCTCATAGTGAATGAGCAAAGAGATTTAACATCATGCCTTTATCATGTTTCCAATCGATATACACCATCATAAATGTCATGATATGATCTATGAGACTATCATCCCAAGTCTCATTGAACTTGGGAAATTTAGGTATTGGAGTAGGAAGGGGAATAATATGCACCTAAGGGTCTATAGGATTCCTATGGATATCCTCATAAGCATGGTTGATATCAGGTTGGCGATGAACTCCCTAATGAGGCCCATAGGGGTCATGATGTTTCCTATGCCAGTAGGTGTGATCATGACCATGGTAATGTGGGAGATTATGTTAAGGTAACTCTTGATATGGGGGATGTTCATGATGGGGATCATCCCAATCATAGGGTGTTAAATGGCCATGGGAAAGGTATCATTCCCTATGGGGATGATGGGATGCCATGGCTTGCACATGGGGATGGTCATGGTGACTTGGAGACTTATAATGGTGTCCACGTGCAACAAGAAGGGTCTACATGAGGGCAATGACGTTTGGGATACATTTGTTTTTGTTCTTTGACTACTTAGTGTTTGACATACATTTGTTTTGATCATGTACATACTTAATCTTTTCTTTTTGAGGAGTCTTTATGTAAAGTTGATATTGTCTCCTCACTACTAATTTTAAATTTATTTGAAGTAAATACTAAACTAAAATTTTCCATTTTTTTACCCCTCACATAAATGACTTGGCGGACGTCAGCTTAAAATGATAATGTGTCCTTACAATTTTTTTTACTCTTTTAATATAAATACGTCTTTGATACTTTGGACTTTGACATACACATAAAAACTATTGATGGCATATATGGCACTTTTTATTTTTGACATTATTAACCATTCAAGGGTTATGAAAATACTAAACAAAACTTATTATAATATTCACCTAGACAAAACTCACAAATGACTTTGACAAATAATACAATAAAGACTCTTTTACCCTAAAATTGACTCTTCTCACCAACACTTGATTGAACTATAGACAATAAAATAACAATTTAAACTATACTTATAAAACTTAAACATCTAAATACCCTAAACATTTAATTAATGACTATAATAATCATCATCCAAAAACAAATTAAAACAACCTAATAGAATGACACGTCTACTTGCTTGGATGGCAAAGAAGATCTGTGTATGTTATATTTTATGGATGGCACCAAATACAATTCGGTAGAGGAAGGAACTATGTATGGAGATATTGTTAGACATGAATGTAAAGGATATTGCACATATCATATGGTAAAAATAAATTTTATCCAAAATGGTGATGTGAAATTCTAAAGACGATGCAACAAAAGACGTGGAAGAATTGGCAGGATGTATCTACTTATCATATTCAAATGTTTTTTGAAATTTACATCAGGTAAGACAAAGTTAACCTACTTGGCCACCTAAAAATTTAAACACCAAACTTAGGCATACTCCAAATGCATAACCATCCAGAATAGAGTAAGCATGCATGTCAGATCATCGATGAGTAGAGATTTGAAAATCATGAGTTACAGGGGGATATGAAACTATCATGAGCATTGATGCTAGTGGGATGTGCCTTCAGGACTATAACATCCCTCTAAATTTCATACTAATGTTCCAATGATGCACTTATCTTCTTTTAATGCCTCTTTTCTGATATTCTCTTTTTCTCATGAATCACAACAAAAACAATACTTAAGAAAACTAATACTAACATAAAAATGAAACTATAGAACTTCACATGAGATGAGAGACCATAGATATCAATAGACCTACCCCATAAAATGCTCAAGACCCCATAGAGGCTATGATACCAGATAATATATTTTCCCCATATTTAAATAAACTCAATAGATAGACATTTTCACATTGCAATAACAATAATATTCATTCAAATACACTCGAAATGCTCTATAATTTGGAATATCTTATTCATCATAAGAGTATACATTATATAGGTGAATGATCTCCTTAATAGGAGTCAACACTAATCTATATCCCCATAAATCTCTACTATGATAACTTAACATCCCTTTATTCTCTCACACACCTAGAATAGATACGTGAGTTATGACTACAACTCACTCACACAATAATATATTATCCTAATATTATGAGTTATCACAATAACTCATAAACTATTATAAATAATATTTACCCAAATATATAAATGTGAGAACTAACATTAGGTTATTCCTAACATTGTAAACCAAGTTAGGGTTAACACGATTGAGTGCACAAAGGACACAAATATCTCTAATGGATATAACCATAGTAAATCAATGAAAAGGGACGAGTATTCAATGTTTAAATGATGAGAAAGAAAAATACTTGAACAAGAGAATACTACCAAGCATGAAATATGTTTCAGAAGAATGCAACTCTACTAATTGAATTATGATTTTGGAAGGGAAATAACATTTTCAAGTGCAAGAGAGAGATAGAGAGAGCATGCACTTTCAAAAACCTTAGCCAATGTCTTTGTTCAAATGAATCTATCTCTAGCATATGAATAACTGAGGGAATGCCATTTTAACCAAGAAAACTAAGATATTTAAACACAAGATCATCTACCAAGAAATACAATAATCCAAAACCAAACAAGCCTATGTAATGAAAGACATTTTCAATAGGAAAGATGTTTTTAGGTTTAGGAGAATGTATAAACTTTGGAAACTACTTTAAAACATGTTCAAAGTGAGCTAAACTAGCATGAAATTAGTAAACACTAGTAAACACATTATTGCAAAGAAATGGATATTTCACTTTGCATATCAAAATGCCCTCATATTAGACTCAAATCTAATTGTGTATAGATCTACCAACCAATTATCCAAGATAGGAAGCAGTGAAGGAAGAAGAAAAAGTTGTACATGTGGGTTGAGTCCAAACCAGGAGATAAAAGCAATTGAGGAGGTGAAGTGAAGATGCAAACTAAAAGAGCACCAATGTACATAACACAATAACATGTATAATGAAGCTTGAGGGAGCTAGGAACAAGCAACAAGTCTTAGGAGCACTATAGTAAGCAAGGAAGATCACCAAATAAATCAAAAGTAGCATAGAAGAACCAAGTCAAGCTATGGACTCCCAATCTTCAAGAAAGAATAAGTGGAAATTCAAGGATGAGAGAGAGAGAGAGAGAGAGAGAGAGAGAGAGAGAGAGAGAGAGAGAGAGAGAGAGAGAGAGAGAGAGAGAGAGAGAGAGAGAGAGAGAGAGAGATGACCAAGGAATGACCAAGAGTTGGGTTCTCTATCACCATGTAAGATTGAAATCACCAAGAATGAATCAAAAGGGAGGTTCAAGAAGGTGAGAAGAAACCCTTACAAGTGAAGAGAACTTTGTATAATCTTTTGCCAAAAGGGAAACCAGATTCACCAGGAATAAACCAAGAGAGGTTTAAGAAGATGAAAGGGATTCCTCAAATTAAGAATGATCATCCAACAAGGGCTAAGAAGAGCTGAAAATTTGATGTTGGGGGACCTTATAGGGCACACAAGGGCAAAACACATCCAAAAAGAGTCATTTTTAACCATTTGGGAAAAATACAAAAGCCTCCAATAGACAAAAACAAGCATGTTGCCCCTATTTCAACTTAGGTCATGGGTTTTTGGCCAAAACATGAGGCCTAGTCTGCAAGTTAACCCCTAAGCCATGGCCTAGGACAAACATGTTCTCTGGGTGTGCTGAAGTGTGCCTAAAAGGGCCTGGGTGCATCCAGAAGGGTCTCAAGGGGTGCAAAGGGGTCGAAGGTATACACACAATGCCAAGGGATGTCCATGCAAGTGGAAAAGGCTTTGAATCAGGATAACTAGGGGTGATAGTATGCACATGAACTGATATATAATCATTTGAAAGGAGTAGGGTCACAAGAAGTATGATTACAAATGTGATGTTTAGTTTTAAAGAAAAATCAATATGAACAAAGCTTGAAATAGAAACGATGAGACCTAAAATTATGAGACACTTATTAACCATACCCTAATTTAATCGAGATCAATTCTGAAAATGTTTATACTCAATAAATACAAAAACAACTAATGATGTCATTCCAAATTCCCACATAAATCTAGAAATAACTAGTGATGTCATTCCAACTTCCCATAGATATCATGTATGGTAAATTTCAATTAAATGTACTACCTATGCCACCCATAAAATTTTGTAGGAAGCACATAATTCTTAACATATTAGTTATATTTTCACTATTCATGTTTACTATTTGTTTAATAAAATAGAAATAATTAATATAAGAGATTATATAATATTATAAGGCGTTACCAAGAAGTGATTCTATGTAACCATAAATGTCATTTAGTTATCAAAAGTGTAATTTTCATCTCAATTTGTAAATTCTGAAGGATTATATAACAAAATACGTGGAAAAGTTCAGAAACCTAATGATAAGAATGTATTATGTAACTTGGATAAATTATCAGATTCGATAAATTATCATATTTTTTTATTATTTCATTTTACTATATTTATAAAATATTCATTATTTAAGATTTTATCATGCAATTTTTGCCAATATGTTCCCTTTACCAATTCTCGATCATCGAATATAGCTAAAATTGTTTTTTGATTTTCCCTTACAAACTACATCATTTCAAAATCTATAACCCAAAAATTAATATTTTTTTCCATTGTCATTAAGAATCATTCTCATGATCAAGGTCATGTCATTGCAGTGTGATATTAATAATTTTTTTCATTATTTAAATTGATATTTTTAATTCACTTGTAAGTAACACGAAAGAATAAATTAATCCAGGGGCTATTAATGGTAATGCCAATGAATCTGTGCACATTTACACAACCAAAGAGTTACAGAATAAGAAATATGCAGATATTGCTCAGTACAATAATGAAAATGGTTGGCAATTTCTATTAATGTGGCATTTTCACATAATAATTATTTTAATGCATGTAAATTTAATAATATATTTTAATTATATTAACAACATTTTTGCTATAACCATTTTAAGATTCAAGTGAAATCAAATTTTCGATGTATAACCATCATAAATATAATGGATTGGTTTAAGTATGAAAAAAATCCCTACCCATCTTTAAAACATGTAAAGAACTTTAACAAGTCATATTAAATAAGAAATAGAATCCCTCTCAAATTTAAAATAGTAAGTTATATTTAATTGAGAGAACACAACTTAAAAATTCTATATTTTCTTAAAAGATATGATATTTAATTTTATATGATATCAAGAAGGGATTCTATGTGGCAACCATATATATCATTTAGTCAAGAAAAGATTCTATATAGCCATAAATGTTTTCTAGTTTTTAAAACTGTAATTTTGATTTTAATTTGTAAACTCTGAAGAATTATATAACAAAATAAATAAAAAAATTTAAAAACTTAATGATAAAAATATATTATCTACCTAGATAAATTATCATGTTTTTTTTATTTTTTCATGTTACTGTATTCATAAAATATTCATTGTTTAAGATTTTATTATCAAATTTTGTTAATATAATCCCTTTACCAATTCTCCATCATTTAATGGAGCTGAAATTATTTTTTGATTGTCATCGGGTATCATCCTCATGAGCAAGGTCATGTCATTGCAGCGTGACATTAATATTTTTATCATTGTTTAAATTAATTTTTTTATAATTCATTTATAGGTAACACAGAGGAATAAATTAATCTAGGGGCTATTAATAGCAATGTTAATGAATCTGTGCAATTTTACAAAACTAAAGAGTCACATAAGAAACATGTAAAGAAAATTATTTAATAGTAAAAACGATTTATGATCATTTTATTTATAAATTTATAATATTAATCAATTATAATTGTAAATTTATAATAAAAAATATTAATTAAAAAAATATATAATTAAAAAATAAAAAATAAAAAATAAATTAAAAGTTTATGATTAAATATGAAATAGTTAGTGACCTCATTTTAACTAAATGACATAAAGAAGAGTTTAGTATAAAATTATGTCACTTAAATTTTAATATATAAAATTAGTTTAATTCAAAAATAAATAATAACAAGAGTTGCGTAGTCCCTACTTTCATATTATAAATTGTTTTTGCTTGAGCTCGTATGTGTATCTTGTAAAAAGTTTAATTTAATATATGTATCTTGTAATATAAATTTAATTTACATATATATCTTGTAATATAAATTTATTTTTATAATTTGAATTTAAAAATACAAATTTAATATTATAAAATAAATGGAAATGATGAAATTGAAATGTGTATCTTATAATATAAATTTGTTTTGATTATTTATATTTGAAAATACAAAAAATTTTAATTTTTAATATAAATTTTATTTACATATGTATCTTGTAATATAAGTTATATATTTTATAATATAAATTTAATTTAAAAATACAAATTTAATATTATAAAATAATTAAAGATGATGAAATTTAAATATATATCTATAACAATATATAGATTAATTAATTCATAAATATATATTTTTCAAATATTATTATGAAAACGTGAAAAAAAATCTTATACAACCAATAGAATGAACAATAAGCCTGAGAAATAAGCAAAGAAAAATGTATTCCTCTCTAACCCCCACATATAAGTCTGTTTAGAAAAAAATAAAAAATAAATATTATATTCTAGGGTACTCGCTTGCTTACATTGTACCAGCCTCCACTGTTGAACAGTCTGTATCTCCATCCAGAGCAGTTTTTCCTTCGTTGGATCCACCAATCGGGGTAGATTTCCTGTTGTGAAGTATTCTTCCAATTCCAAAATCTGAAAGCTTGGCATTAAAATTTTCATTTCTCCTATCGCATTCATTTCAGTAGATCTATGCATTCCCTGTCATTTGTAGAAAATTTGTCCAATCTTTCTAGCACATTAGCGATTGATAAAAGCCCAACTGCAGCCCAGTGTGTGATCCCCACTCCTTTTAACACACCCAAGGCCACTGTGTGCTTCACTAGAAAGACTTTTTGTAAAGGATTTCTAGTTTAAAAAGAAAAACAGAGAAACATCTCGTTAATCTCAAAAAAAAAAAATGAGAAGATTAACGAGAAGATTACTTGATCCGAAAACATCTTTGAACCTTGTGAAATAGCTTCACACAATTTTCATAGTGTTCCATGAAGATTGACACTGATATTATGGAGATGGCAATGTCCATTTAGCCATACCCTATGGTTGATATCGAGGGGGGATGAAGGCATCCACCTAGGACCACCTTGTGTTGCACTAGTCATTTCCACCTCTGTGCGTAGAATTCCCTACTTCATATTAGGTATCTGTTGTGTTGCAACTATGAAAACATTCTTGGTGATATCTTATTTTAGTTCTTATATATCAAAAAAAATTATCATCATGACTAATCAACTTACAAAAATTACAGTACAACCTCTGTAGTTTTTGAATGTACTGCTTAAATAAATGACACTTTGAAGTTTCATGGTCTACTACTCTACATATGTCACAAAATTTAGTTTTAGTTTTAAGACAATCCTTCCTATGATGTCCTTCCTTACCACACTCCATGCACAATAGTCCTAACAGTGGATTATTTTCTCATGAATCGCATCCATATTTATGAGAAAAACATCTATTTTTATCTCAATTTTAGAGATAGTTGATAGAACATCTCCATAATCTGTAATTATTCTACCTGGAGCACAATTGCTTGAGCATCATCCTTCGTTAGAAACTATGATTGCACAATGGTAAATCTAATTCTAGATTGCAGCCCTTTCGCAAACCAAGCATCATTATCTTTGTCTTCCATGATAAAATCAATCTTTTTCATCAAGTCTGAAAATATGCGATCATATTCCCATACCAATTCTTTGCTTCATTGTCAAATCTCCTTAAGATCTTGAATGGTTTGACTTGAACACTTCTTCATCTTGAATTATGTGATTAATCAGTCCTTCACTTGTTGAAGACTTAGAGAATTAACATCCCTCTTATAAATTAACTCTATAACTCAACCTATTAAGGCTCCAATGAGTTTGCATTTCTTTACATCTTTAGTGGTCACTCCTTTAATTGCCATTTCATATCGTAAGTTAATATGTTTGGGGTTAGAAGACCCATTATATGGGTTAATGCAATAAACATTCATACATTCAATGTCATTCTTGGTGTACTTGGAACTAATATTATAGGATTTTGTGCACTAGTCTTTAAGGGGCGTTTTAAAACTAGATTTGAAAGAGAATCTATCCTCTTCTAACCTCTTCTTATCTATTGATTTCTTAGTTTATGTGTTAATTTTACCAAATTTATTTGTAAAAAATCCAAATCAATTTATACATGTCCCATCCTCTACACTTTTTTTCCTCTCTTCTAATAATAAAATGGGCTTGGGGGATGTGTACTCCCAAAATGAATGATCTATGTCTTCAACTTCTTCTATTTGGGACCTTGATCCTGCAATACTTTTGTGATTATGCATAACTTCCTCTAAAGATTATTCCTTCCCTAGTCCAAATGATATCCTTCTTTGTCACTATGATCTACCCCTATCTTATAACTACTCTACTACTAATCTACTTTCCTCTCTCTCTCCTCATTATGTTCCATCTCCTCTCTATCCCAAATTTTTTCTTTTCTTTCTTTAGTCCCTTCCATTCCTTGGTCTATAGTGTTGGCCCTTGAATTTTGACGAAGTGTTTTCCTATTTTGGCATAGGACCAACACAGTGCAAAAGGACTATTGTCTCATTTTAGCATAGGACCAGTATGATGCGAAAAGACCATGGCATGGGAGAACCATGGTGCATAGCTAACATGTGCAGAATCATCATGTCACAGAACCTATTGGGTGCAAGAGGACAATGGCATGGGAGAACCAATGTGAGAGGACCTAGTCAGAGGAGAACAAGTCATGAAGAATGTGAGAGCATAGGACTCAGAATAGAAGCATAATACTAAGGGAGTGCATGGAAAGCAGGAAGCAATTGGAAGAATGATTCACACAAATCACTCTGACCTTATGGATAGGAAATTTGGCACTAGCCCATAAAGAAAGGAACAAATGGCCACCAAGATATAGCATAGAGTGATGATCTAAGGGCGCTAAGGCTTGGGTCTTCAGAAAGAACCAGTAATAAGTGCCATGACTCTTATTCTGTTAAGAGTTCATACGCTAATTATTTAGGCCATAAATGATTGTAAAACTTGGTCAGGGAAAAACAAGTATAAATACCCCTATTGTAATCTATTTGTGATGACGAATTTTTTTTGGCAGAACATTGTGATGAATCTTTACCCTTTTTGAATGATATTGTAACATCCCTTTTATTTTAAGCATTATAACATGATTGATAAAACTTGTGTTATAAAGATTGATAGTGTGGACTCTGTGTGTATGTGTATGTGTGTGTGTATGTGTTATACCATTTCTTTTCTAGTAACTAATTTTGTTATAATTTGACAATAATCTACGTAATAGTTTTAATTGACCTGAGAACAAGGATCAAGGTAATACAGCTATGCATCATCCCTATCTAAAATTACACAAAGAAGGCTATGAATATGACGTTAACACTGTGCCTCAAAACCTATGGAAACTGGTCTTTCGTTGCATGCTTTAGGTGAGTGTACAAGACCTAACACTTGCGTGAAATGGCCAGATCACTAGCTCATTGGGCTAGACTTTAGTGCCAAAACTGGAACTACTAAAAGAACCCCAACATTTTAGTTATGTTATTAGAACCTAAAGCATCTGAAGCACAATCATGAAAGATGTATGAGTGAATTACTTTTGAGAATATTGAAGAATGGGTTCACAGTAGAGAAGATAATTTCGTTGTTCCATACCTTGGACCAGGAATCTCCACATAGCAGTGGGTAGAGTATAATTTATACAGTGCCTTGTATGGAACCTTATTTTTAGAGGTCTTGAGTCTTTTAAATACTTGGTTGATAGCGTATGCTCAAGGACGATCGAGGAATCTTGGATGGAGATAGTCTTGGATGATAGAATGGCAAAGGGTTTTAGCATGACTTGCAATTTTATGGATGCAAGCAGTCAAATTTTGGTGGAAAGGAGTCCTAAATAGATATATCTTGGAGTATGTTGTAACTACTTATTCATGTTCTGAGGAAGCCAAATTTCAATTCCTTCAAGAACCGTGTGGATGTTATATTAAGATTTTTGCTTTTGAAATCAAGAATCTATTTGTTGATCTAAGACTTAAAACTATATAAATGGAGAGTTAAATCCTCTTGTTCATGAGCCACACATTTATAAGGGGAGACTAGGTGGTATAAAATTATGGGTTCAAAATGGTAGCCTACCAGCATGCATTACAGAAACAGAAGTATGATGAAGCTTGGCAAAGGATAATAGGGATCAACAAAGTGGGATGAGAATGGGAGAACTCAAGGAGTGTGTTGAGGCCAACATCCCCCCATTTTCAAAATTTGGGACCCTTGAGTAACCCTAAAAATTGAACATGAAAAGCATGGCCCGTTAAGCTCATTTGTAGAATTTGAAGATCATTCACTTTATCAAAAACAAGCTTACTTAGTTATGTTTTGATTTAATTTTAACTAAAAAAATTAATAAATGATTTGTGTTGATTTTAGTTTCAAGTTCTATGGTGTTCATCCCCCAAAAGTTCATGTTCTAAAATACTGACACAACTCTTAGTTTGAATTTGAATACTAGTGGGAACTGATTGGCAGGAACCTTTTTAAAAAGTCCTTTTTTTGACCTAAGTGAAAATTTCATATTTTAATCTTAGTCATGTTTTTTAACATGACTAATACTTAACCTAACATCCTGAGTTCCCTTGTTATTTTCCCCCTTTGAAGTTCCTTATGTATCTAACTAATTTTCATCCTGCAAGGTCCTCATAATATTCACTAGCTTAGCCTAATGTTTTAACCCTAAGGCCCCATTATATTTTTTAATACTAATGAGACCTTAGTTTTTAACAAATTAGCCTAAACTCTAGCTCCTTGAGTCCAATTTTATGTTAGCTTGACCTTTTCGATTTATACCTTAGCTTAAGGTTTTAATCCTAAGGCCCCGACGTATTTATTAATACAATCGAAACTTTAGTATTAGCATCTTAGCCTAAAGCCTTTATATCTCTACGGTCCTAACTTAACTTCCTTTCATCTTGGAGGATCCAATGATCCTCACTTTATCACAGTATTTTTATCCAATGGTGTGAAGAAAATTTGATCTTCAACTTAAACATCATGCATCTTGGATGATTTAACGGTTCACACTTCATCACAAAAAATCAATCCAACAATGTGAAATCTTGACAAAGTTGCATCCTCAGCGTGCATCCAATGGTTCAAGATTCATTGCGAGGACCCGATCAGATGGAGCAAGGTACAGTTTAAAATTCAAAAGGTTATGGAGGGCCTAAATTATCGACATGTAGTATTCTCGCATTCGAGGATTAAAAGGAGAGGGACCCACTTGGCAAAGACAACCAATCATGAGCAGGCTCCCAGACTGTGATCCTATGGCCCTCACTTCATCATGGATTTTAATCCAATAGAGCGAATTAAGTCCAAGATCCTTAGAAGCCCTGTATAAGTGAAAACTAGCCCCTCACATTCAATCTTAAAGATTTAATGAGTTTAAACTTGATGTTCGCATGACTAACATTTGATGTCCGTGAGGATGTATTTAATGCCCATAAGACTGTCAACTTTAGGCCATTTAAAATAAAAGTTTTGATAGCTTAAACTTGATGCTCGTGCGACTATTATTTGATGTCCACAAGGATGTATTTGACACCCATGAGATCATCAAATTTAAGCTAATGAATTATCCGACTTAGGGTCAAAATACACTCTAAAATATTGCTAAAAGGCTTGTGAAGAGCCTTACAAATGATTAAGAGCCCTCGGGGGATGTTCAAACATGGGAAATCTTCAACTGAAATGGTTTTATGGCCTAAGTATATGCAAAATGAACTTAGTCTAAGTCTATATCCTAAGGTCCCTATTACATGATTTTTTTTTAATGTTGTGAACCTTAGGCTAAAGACTTATACTAAATCTCATTTTAAAGGAACTTTAAAAAATATAGAACTTAGGCTAAATGATTCCAACCAAAGGTTTTAATGTATCCATTAATGTAATAAAACACTCTCTAAAGTTAGACCATCATTTTGAGCCCATTTTGATCTTGATTTATAAATCTTGCCATAAATGTTTTAGTCCAAAGTATATGTTGTGTGTATTAAACATGACATAAACATTGGCCTAAAATATTTAGACCATGACCCCTTTTATATAAAACAAAAAATTAGGCATAAAAATTCCTTAGCCTAAGGTTTGTTTCGTGCTTAATGAATGTGAAACAAACTTTAGCCTAAGAAATTTAAGTCTAAGTTATTATCTTAATAGAATGCTAACTTAAAGTTTAGGTATCTTTTTAGATCAATGACTCACGCTTTGTCATTTGACGATGATCCAAAGACACGAGGCCCCCAAAGACTTTCAATATAACTTAAGGACTTGGTAGATCAAGAGGATGAACATCTCCAAAAACCTACTATGGATCTAGATCTAGTCAATGAGCAATATGCTAAAGTCATGACCATCCTCCAACAACCACAAATAGAGGGCCCATCAGCAAATTGGACAGTATTCTATTTTGTGGAATTTTGTAACATTTTGAAATAGAATATTCCATTGTAAAGGCATATGCTAGTTTGTTAGAATATTTGCCTCTAGGTCAGTATGGCATAGAAAATCAAGTGTATTTTAAGGCATGGTTAAAAAAGGACAGCTGTCCTTAGCTTTGTATATTTTTATATTAATGGCTAATCGATATACTACCTAGTTTTTATATAAAAGGGAAGCATTACCACTTTGTAAGGGGGGAGAATTTTGAGCATATTTTATATACTTGAAGCAAATAATATAATCAATAAATTTTGCAAAGATTGTCCATAGTTGGATATGTCAATTGCTAATATAGCTTTTCTCTCAATTGCTAGTTTATGCCTTGAATTTGAATGGTCTCTTTGAATTTTGAGTTACATTTTATAATCATAGAGTTTATAATTTGTGCAACATGATAGATTAGTTGAAATATCTTAGGTTTTGCTTCATTTCATTTTAGTCTATTTTCATATGTGCATATGCTATTTGATCATAGTAGTAAATCTTTAAAAGGGGACCTGGTTCTTACTTGTGATTCTTCACACTATCCTTTGGAATTGGCCTGATATATAGTGAAATTTGAGCTCAGGCTATTTTACATTATATATTGGTTAACATGCACACGTAGTTGCAACTAATGCTTTGTCATAATGTTTAAGGATAAAATAGACAATCACTTGTTTCTTTTCTGCCCTACTCTTCTATTTGCTCTTTTTTTAGACACCAGATCACTCTAGTTTAATTTCACTATAAATATCTATTTAGATTAGTGTGTAGCTTAAATATGGAGCATAATTCACTAAGTTTTAACATAAATTCTCTACAATTCATGAAGAATGGACCAAGGTGGCTCCCAACCACCAAATCACATAACTATTATGGAAAAGTTTATCTTGCTTTACAGACAACTAGATCACAAAAACCTATAACTCATGCTCTAAATTTACTAAATTCTAAAATGAGAAGTGTCGTTTAAACAATAATGGCACCTGTGGTTCATTTTTAAGCATCAACAGAGTGTTGTTAGGAGCCACAAGGAGGCAAAAACACTTCTATCTTACAAAGGAGAAACAAGCTGGATGGAAAGAATTGAGGAATCAAGTTTAAACCAATTGATCTCCCCCACCACAGTGCATGCTCATGTTATTGATTCATATAAATCATACATACCAATTGGGACATAAATAGTGAAGAATTAGACACTGAACTAGTAAGGGATACAAGAGTTGAGCTACTTGACGTACCTATAAGTTTATCAATTTCTTTCCCTCTTCAAGGGAATTTTATGGCACAAATTAGAATGCTTGGAGGACTTGGCCTTCAAAGATAGAGGATAGGGCCAACCATAGTTAACCAACCATGTTTTGTGCCAAACACTACTGCTACAGGCGCTAGAGGAGGACCAAGTGTTGGCACAGGAGGAAGTGGACTCCCTCCTTAAGGTAATGGGGATGGCGGTTCCTATCAAACACCCATCCAAACACCTCAATTGATGATGATCTAATACAAAATGATGTTTCACTTTCCAGAGTATCAAGGGGTTGAAAAAGTAGTTGAACATGCCCACAAATGTAAACATATTTGGATGGTGCAAGGCATCACATCTTATGAATTTAAGGCCACATATTTTGACACTATGTTTTGAGAGCACATGCACAAGTGGTACCAGAAGTTCAACCCTCATCAAATTTTGGTTGACTTTGATCAACTCAAAATATCCTTCTTTCAAGAGTTTGACATTCTTGAATTTGAGTAGTAGAGTATAGTAGCATTGACAGACATAAAGAAATGACTTATAGAGATTGTACATGATTATGATGAAAGGTTTAAGACCTTATTGTCTAAACTATCATTTGAACTTAACACTTCCTAATATGCACAATGGTTTGTGAGAGGCTTGTTACTACCCTTTTGGCAAACCTTATCACAATGAACCTTCACTAGCCCACACAAGGCTTTGGAAGTTACTTTCTACACGGAAGCAATTAGAATAATTGACACCAGGGTTAGTCCCTTTATAAAGGCCCAAATAGCCTCAATGGCATCTCAACTATAAAATCTAAAAGCTAACAATACACATGAAACATGTAGTGGTGTTTGGTGTACAGACTGTGAATCTGAAGGACATACATAGAGAAACTGCCAACACAAGAACATTTTCATGGTGTTTAAATAAACATGTGAAATATGTCACGAGGACCATGATGTGCTTTCTTTTCATCTCTTGTAGTAAGCTACACAACCTAAAGTATCTAACTATTTCAATATTTGTGATGCCTATACTCATGACAATAATGACTATCAGTTGATTGGGGATATTCATGAAGCCTGAGCGTGTAGAATGTGCCAAATCTTTGTTGTACATAATTAGGATAATGGTGGTTATTGAGGATGGGGGAGGATATGGTTGTTTCCCCCAATGAACCATTACAAATGTGGATCTATGGACCACTATCAAAGGGATTGCCCAGATTACCCAATTATGCATTTTGCAAGAAGGACCACTAGCTGGAAGAATGTCCTAACTTATACATAGCTATCACCAAAGAATAGAATGAAAAGGGTGTCTATATGATTTTAATTCATAAACCACACTGGCATGCATGCCCACCCATACATATATTGCAACAAGTAAACATTACCACTCGCAGTGGGGGATAGACTTAGTTGACATCCAATCCTATCGAGAAAGTGTAATGAGAAGAACCACGAGCAAGGAAGTATCCCAATGTTTAATAGTAAATTTACATCCCTCAAGAGATAATGGCATTTATAGGAGAACTTCAGGGAGAGATCCATTTTCTAAAAGATAGGGACGTAACTCAACATGTTATATAATGAAAAGCTAAACCTCAACATGTCACACGTGATGACTTCCAAGAACTATGCAAGTGAATGCTAGATGAAGATATCATCTCACAACTCAATGTGTGGCTTAAGGATCAAGCCCGGTTACCAAGTGAGGCTCACCCTCAATTCACTAAACAAAGTGAATATCACTAATTAAATCATGCTTGGTGACAAGACATTCCAAGTTCCTCTGATCCCATTGTAGATAAATAAATCTTAGTCAATGCTTCTATTGATGGTTGGGTAGTCCAAGACATATTGGTAGACCTTGGCATAGAAGTAAATGTCCTCACCAAGTATGCTTGGATAAACATGGCCAATCCAGCACTACAACCCTCACCATACATCTTGTTCATGGCAAATAAGACTCATGTGTTACCCATCGGGGTCCTCAAGAATGCCATAGTTGATATACTTGGAGTACCATTTAAAGCATACTTTGAAGTGATAGAACTAGAAAAAGCTAACGATTACCCATCTTTATTGGGTAGACCTTGGTGCTATGAGAACAATGCAGACTTGAGATTTTAAAAGTGCTACATTAATTTTGATAAAACTGATCAGTATGTAGTAATATCACTAGATCAAAGACAAGGATCCCCTTATATAGATCCCATCAATGTTGAGGAAGACATCAACCACATATACACTGTTACTGCTAGAAGTGATGAACAACATGATCCCACCCCAGATGGTGTTCTTTGATGTATTGATAACTAGTCTATTTATGATACTATAAGCAATGCTTGGAACTGTTGGGCCCATAGTGACTATGATCTCACTAGGAGGATGTGTAGCACCATCAACAATCAAGAGAACTTCCCATGCCAAATTCTTAAACATCACAAGTTTGTTTGCCTTACTGGATTAATAATGAGAGGGCCACTGGTAGGACGACCACTAGAAAGACTTGATGAAGCCCCATAGTTCCAAGGACAAATAGAGGTACGTGACTTTGTCCATCATCTCAAAGAATTCTATGACATCAAAAATGATCAGATGAGGTCATTAGATTACCTTTTTTATGGCACGACCGCAAGTTGGTGGCATACCCATAAAGAGAAACTTTTGTGTTGGGATCAGGTACATTCTACCCTACACCACATATTCCATTATGATAATAAGGTTAAGGGAGCCATTAGTTATAGTGGTGTGTAAGCACCTGAACCTCACATTGAGGGTTGTGAGATAATATGGTGGAATAATGAAACATACCTACCAAAGTATCTATGGGTTCATGCATTCTATGAAACTTTATGCACGTGGGTAAGGGCATGGTATATTCATGAAGAGTGACAGATCAGTACCATGTTTTGGTAGTTATTAAAGGAGAACATGAACTCAACACTCTCAGATTCATCACCAAGGATATATGTGTGCCTCACTCTTTAGGCCATGCACAAAGGAGTTATCAAAGACCCAAGTCCCATGGAAGACCACCTACAAAATATCCATCAGGAACCTGAGGAACCTTTACACTAGTTCACTGAGCCTTTGACACACCAATTTTTTATGCCTACACCAATTCTTGATGAACAATGATGTGAAAAGATTCATCTAGGAAAGTAAAATATTGTCTTCCAAGTAGATGAAGGTGAAGGATCTACTTCACTTGACCCCCTGTCCAACCATTTAGATGTTTCTACAAACATTGGTACATGAATTATTTAGGATACAAGTGATCATATAGATAACCCTTATCACGAGCCTATTTATACTATTCAATGCAACATTGACACTAAACAAGAGCCAAAAATGGATACATTAGGGAATTATTCGACTAACACAGAGATTTCAAAAATCTTTGAGTTACTAAAAGAATATCAAGATGTATTCCCCAAAAACTATAGTGAGATGAAAGGTGTCCACTTGTCCTTTGGGAAGATGTATATCAAGCTTGTTGATGGAGCTCAACTGGTTAGAAAATGCCCATATAGGATGAATCCTAATATCCAGGTGTGCATCAAATAGGAGATCGATAGTATGTTATGGGTCAAAGTGATCACACCTATTGATGAATTTGAGTATGGCAGTCCCATAGTGATTAACATAAACAAGGATGGATGCATTCTTATATGTGCAGACTATCGAGTGCTTAATGCATCTTGTGTAATAGATCCCTTTCTAATACCATTAATAAAAGAGGTACTTGAAGGAGTTGCTAGATATGAGGTGTATACTTTTATATATGGCTTCTCAGGGTACCATCAAGTCCATATAGCTTAAGAAGACCAACCTCAAATAACATTCACCATCGAATGGGTATCATTTGCATATATTGTTATGCCCTTCAGATTGAAAAATGCTTCGGTAGTATTCTCGTGCATAATATTTAAAGCCTTTAAGGACCTCATTCACAAGTTCCTCCAAGTCTATTTGGATGATTGGATGGTATATGGTTTGGTTAAGGACCATTATTCTAATGTCATACTCATGCTTGAGCGTTGTCGGATATTACAAATCTCTTTAAACTTGAAGAAGTGCTTGTTTGTAACACCTTTTAGTGTTCTTCTAGGATATATTATTTACAAGGAAGGAATTTTAGTGGACCTAACAAAGGTATTGGTGATTTTTTTCCTCCTAATGCCCAAGACTTAGTGTGAGGTTCATGCCTTTCTGGGCCACATTGGGTACTATAGAAATTTCATTCATAGTTATGCAAACATTGTCACACCCTTGTAATAACTTCTCAAACATAATGAGAATGCCATTTGGACTTGTTCTTATAAAGAGGCCTTTAAAACACTCAATTAAAAGTTGGTCATAGCTCCTATTCTCCAATTCCTCAATTGGATGAAGCCATTCATGTCCATGTTGATGCATCTAGTATGGCCTTTGGTGCCATCCTTGCACAACTTGGTGAAGGTCACCTAGATCACCCAATTTACTTTGTCAACAAAAAGTTAACACTAGTTGAAAGAAACTATACCACTACAAGGTGTGAATCTTTTTCAATGGTTTATGTTTTATAAAAGTTTAGGTAGTACCTTCTAGTTACTCCTTTTATTTTCTATACAGATATGAGGCTTTGAATTACCTTATCAATAAACCCGTACTGCATGGATGAATCTATCACTATATTATATTATTCCAAGAATTCCAATTCTTAGTTATGATGAAACTTAGAAAGGCAAACTATGGACCTGACCACCTATCTCAAATCGAGAATGGAGAACCACCATGCACCATAAAAGATGATCTTCCTAATGTACAGCTCTTCCACGTTACATGGGTACCTAAAGGCTTGGAAGACATTACAACATTCTTGATCACTAGATCTATGCTCGAATATCTTACCTCAATAAAAAAAGTAAATTAAGGTTCACATCATACCCTTCTAGCTCATATTAGGTGATCTTTATAAAATGGACCATGATAAAGTCCTTTGATGTTGCGTAATACAACATGAGTGCCTTGAGGTACTTAAGAAGTTCATGAGGGTATTTTTGGAGGACACTATGATGGAGAAGCTACCACATGAAATATTCTACTAGAAGAACTATGGTGGCCAACTCTATTCCAAGATGCTAAAGCATATGTTAGGCAATGTGACATTTACCAGTGCATAGGTAAACCTAATCGAAGAGATGCTATGCCTTTACAACCAATCCCTTCTCAAGAACCCTTTGAAAAATGGGCTATTTATTTTATTGATCTTATTACTCCTACAAGATGATGGATGGGTTCTCAGTACATTATTGCAATAACTGACTACTTTATGTGTTGGGCTTAAGTTGCACCAATGAAGGATTGTACTACTTTTACTATTACATGATTCATCTAAGAGAACATCATAACTTAGTGTCGATATCCCCTGAATTTCAATAGTGATCATAGCACCCAATTTTTGAATGAAACAATTCACATCTTGCTGGTGAAGTTCATGATCATGAACTATAAGACAACACCATACCACCTACAAGCCAATGAAATTGCTAAATCTTTCAATAAGATCCTAGGTACCACTTTAACAAAAATCTATAATGTTGGCTACACTGAATGGGATGATAGGGTGTCTATAATACTTTGGGCTTACCGAACTACCTACAAGCACCTAAACAAAAGCATGCCATTCAACTTGGTGTATGGCCACGAATCAGTCTTGCCAGTAGAGTTCTTGGTGCAATCCCTCTATATCACATGCATAAGACAACTATATGAAGAGGCATCCTTGAAAGCATGTTTATAAACTTTAATGAAATTAGATGAGATCCAGTTCCTTGCTCATTAGAGCCAAGATGTATAGAAATGCAAGCAGAAGGCATGGTATGATCACCATATAAAGAACAAAGTCTTTTGTCCAGGAATGAAGGTCTTGTTGTATGACTCTAAGTTTATGTGCCACCCTAGAAAACTTTGCATCTATTGGGATGGTCTATTTATAATACATAACATTCTACCTATCGAGGCATGTCAGTTACAAATGATGGATGGTCAATTCCTTCTAGGTACTATAATGGAAGTCAACTTCAATTGTATTTCACTTTAGAATAGCTGAAATTTTGTAATCAATAAGGCTTATGCCATTAGATTAGGATTTATTGCTTTCAATAAAAGTGTTGCCTTTATTACATGCAACTTTTCTTTATTATAAAATTTGTTGTCAAGTTTTGTTTTGTTTTTCATGGAGGACCATGAAACATTTTAGTGTGGGGTAAGAAGTCATGCATAAAAAGGTAAAAATTAAAAGCACACAAGTTACTTGGGTGTGTGAGATATATGGGTGCGTAAGTTATGTGGGCGCACAAGTTGTAAGGGCATGCAAGGTACTAAGGGCATCTGAGTCATTAAAGGCACTAAGGGTTAAGGTTCTTATCATAATTTAGAAATTTAAAATGCAACATCTGTCTTTTATCACATAGAAAGGGTAAGATATAGTTATCACCCACTTCTAAGAAAGGTGCAAGACATGACATCCCATCAATGCAACTAGGTTAGTTATGGTGATAAACGTGCCAACGACATGATGGGATAATACCATTAAGGCATTAATTGTAAAAGGCAAGGGTCTAAATGTTGTGATCATTGAAATATCTGCATTAAATGCCATGAAGTGATGGGTGACAGAGGGGATTTAATGAAGGTGAACCCATCTTAAAGCCTATAAATAGGAAATTTAAATGCATTTCACACTTTAATTTGCATTTAACTTGCATTTACTAGAGCTGAGATCAAGCAAAAATAAAATCCAAGTTAATCACATCCAGAGCCTAGAAAATAGTTTTTAAATCATTAGCAAACCACATAGTTCATCACCAAGGTTGAGAAGGGAGATTCAGAGTTAGGTTCGAGTGGAAAAAAATCTTTGCTTTTAAAATTTTTAGGTTATAGGTCCACCATTAAAGAGGGTTTAAGCTCAAAAATCAAAGTAATAGCCTGCAACCACATATTCATTTGGGAATGGGGGATGATCGTATGTTAACCTTTAGGCTCCTCTAAGGGTAATTGAGCCTAAGAAAAAAGATAAAAGACTTGAGAAATTAACAATGATGCTAGAAGAGGAAGAGGTGAGTAGAAGAGACTAGGTCCCCATAAGGGAAGAGACTTTAGAAGAACAAGCACAACACCTAGAAGAACAAGCCCAGAGCATAAAAAGAGAAGAGGGACAATGTGCAAAAGAAGAGAAGGAAAGAATGGTGAAAAAAGGAAAGCAAGCATAGATGTCTAAAGTGCAGAAGGCCCAAGCATTCCCACCCCCATCTCTATTAATAGAAAATATGCAGTACTCAGACTTAGTTTTGCACATAAAGAATTGGGTCTCTAATGTCTTGATTTTTACAATGTTTGATTACAATCACTGCCAACCTAGGAATGAGGTCAATCTCTATAATAACTATGAAGTCAAAACCACCAACACAAAAAACCAAGTGCTCTATGACCTAATAATATTCAACCAACTAGATGCTACAAGACTATTCTAACTCTTTAACTTGCCCTATTATGGTAAGCCCATAGAGGCGGTATAGTTCCTCCTTTTGTGCATCCATGATGACTATATCTACTTCATTAGGTGTAGTATGAAGATCACCCCTAAAAGTATTAGCAAAGTCATGGGGCTATAGTGTTCAAGGTGATTTGGTTGATATTGAGGAGATACAAAAGATTGACATGGTGCTGATGGATCAAAAGCAGGGGCACACCATGCACATCAAAAGCTTGAAAGATCCCTTCCTCCAAGTTGTATCATGGATCATCTCAACCAATACCAGAGGGACTTATTGATGGAAAGAGGTGGACATGGTGCACCTCTACACTACCCATCAAGTCTCACATGGACTAAAGTATAATTGGGCCTTGTACTTTATCCACAAGATTATTGAAGATGTAGAGAAATCCCATCAGACATTGAAGTATAGCTTTCCCTAGGGGTAATCCTCCTCTTATTTTTATTTGATGATATCAGATTACTAGATTACAGTTTAGGAGCATTGAAGTGGGTATAACCTCCCACACACAAGTCCCCTATCGAGCACCATAAGGCATTCACATGCCCCTAGTAGATCACTCCCTCATATAAGATCAAGATGAGGTACTGGCTTGATGGGATGAAGGTGACATTTAGGAATGAGTGACACATCCCAAAGGACTTACCCCCTTGGCTATAGAATAACTAAAGTTCATTATAAATCAACACTTCTCCCTCATGCATATTTGTATAAATCTATCCGGAGAGCTTTCAACATGGCTCAAGATGCCCTATGCCTTTTTCATGTAGTACTTCATAGACTCTATCAATAATATATATGATGTGTACCTATCATTTTTCAAGTTGAGAGGATAGATGTGGAGATTCACACTCTCTGAAAACTTTAGAGGTTAGAGATGAACCTAACTAACATCCAAGTCAAGTAGACTTTGGTCAGGGAGCAAACTCATAGGTTTTTATACATGCTTTGGCCCTATAAGAACCCACAAGGTGGAGACCCTAAGGAAATATTCCATCAGGCACCATAGTTAAATAAAAAGAAGTGACCAAATGTGGGCACAAGTACAAGTAGGCAATAGTCCCCCCAGAAGTGGCAAAATATGGTAGAGTGCAATCTTTTATACCCTCATCTTCCCATCCCTCTATATCACCTCCACCTAGTCCTTCACCCTAACCACCTCATCCATATCCATCCCCTCCACACACTTCTCCATCTCCTCCACACACTTCTCCATCTCCTCCACACACTTCTCCATCCCCTTCACACTCTACACCTCTGCACTTTTTGATTCCCCAGCCTTTTTGCCCTCAACCCTCTCCCCCTCTTTCTCTTCCACCTTCTCCATATCCTCCTCCACAATCTCCCCATCCACCTTCTCCACCTCCACCACCATCTCTCCCAGGTACTACTACTTCAAGAGCTTCCAAATAGTAACCCCCAAGGCAAGCACCCAAACAATAAGCTCTTCAGGTGTAGGTCCATAGCTTGAGTTTAGATTTTGAGAAAACTCCCTCTTTGGTGTAGGAGAAATCCACATCTGATGATTCTTTGCTTGATGCTGAAACAATAGATAATGAAGAGGATGGTGAGGAGTCTATTTATATGGCCATTGGTCACCATGAAGAGGCCAAGGTTGAGTGTGACCTAAATAAAGGGAAGGATCTAGTCGAGACAGAAGGGTGGGATGATGAAGGAACAGTGGGCACTATACACAAATATTAACAATTTGGTATTAAGGATAAAAGACTCTATCTTTGGCCGAACTTCCATCCCAAGGAGGTAAATCTTGAAACTAAGAATCAAGTGTCCTTCCTACTCAAGATGTATAATGAGGAGCATGAGTTCAAACTCTTATAGTATAGCTTTACTTTGGGCTTGAATGCCCTAGTGCTACCATAATCAATGAGGGTTGATCCACAAAATCTCACCCCACTTATAACAAGCATTGCATTTTAAAAACTAGGCACCAAGATTATGTGTCAAAATATTTTTTTGGATTCTAATGCATGTATGACTTAACAAAAACATGCCTAGGGTATAGGCATGTATAATAAAGTACTTGCAAAAAATGAAGCAGTCATCGAAGAAGTGGCCTCAATAAAACAAAAGCTCCAAGAGGCCATAAAGGTAAAAGTAAGGGTATTAACCCTTTATAAAACAATTTTTAAAGAATATCCAGTGCTTATAGATAACATGCCTCTCGATGGGGATGCCATAGAAAAGTTGGAGACCCTAGTGAAACTACTACTCAAAAAGTTCAAGAAGTAACCCACACCGAGAGATGAGGGAATGGAATTAATTGAACAATTCACCATGGTTTTTGATGTTTACAAGAAAACTTTGGATAGAATTGAATAATTTATCCCATTTTGGATGACATTTTTTCATGGCTCACACACCCAAATAAAGTCTTGGAGGATCGAATCCAGGCTAAAGAGGTCCTGATGCAACATGTGGCTGATGTTGCACTCCTAATAAAAGACCACATTGAGTGCACCAAAGCATTTAGATATGTGGAAATGATGGAAGGAACCATCAATCAACATTATTAACAACTAAATACAAGATTTGCAACCCTCTGAAGATAAGTTGACAAGGAGGTCTCTACACTCAAAGACATCTAGAAGGATGCCATTATAGTCTTGGATGAGCACGTAAAGAAGACCACTGAGACTTCAACCTAACCTAAGGAGATAAAATCATCAAAAGAGGCCATAGAAGGAATAAATATGAAGGTTCTTGAGGCATTATGCCATTGGGATAATATGGAGAAGGAACTCGAGCAGAAGGGGCCAAAATTTTTGGACACTAGCACAACTTAGTCTGGGATAGACTAAGAGTGTAGTATGGGGTGATGTTGGCCCTTGAATTTTGACTTAGTGTTATCCTATTTTGGTGTGGGACCAACATGATGTGAAAGGACCATTGTCCCATTTTGGTGCAGGGCCAGCATGACACGAAAGAACCATGATGTGGGAGAACCATGGCATGTAGCTGATAGGTGTAGAAACATCATGGCATGGAACCTATTGGGCATAAAAGGATAATGAAATGGGAGAACCAACACAAGAGGACCCAATAAAAGGATAAAAAACAATAAGGAACCTAAGAACATAAGACTCAGAATGGAAGCAGAAGACTAGGGGAACACGTGAAAAGTGGAAAGAAGTTGGAAGAATGATTCACATGGGTCACTTCGACCTTATGGATAAATTTTTTTGCACTAACCTAAAAGGAAATAAACACATGGCTACCAATATATAGGATAGATTGAGGATCTATGGGGAGTTGAGGCTCAAGTCTGTAGGAAGAACCAATTGTAAGTGCCATGACTTTTAGTCTATTAAGAGTCTATGCACCAATTCTTCAGGCCATAAATGATTGTAATACATAGTCAGGGCAAAATAAGTATAAATACCCATTTATTAATCTATTTGTGATGATGAATCTTTTTTAGTAGAATATTGTGATGAATCTTTACCCTTTTTGAATGATATTGTAACACCCCTTTTATTTTAAGCATAATATATATAAAAGGATTGATAAAACTTGTGTTATGAAGAATGATAGTGTGGACTATGTGTAAAGTTAGACACACACACACACACACACACACACACACACACACACACACACACACACACACATGTTATACCATTTCTTTTCTAGTAACTAATGTTGCTATAAGATAACAATAATATTTGTAATAGTATTAATCGACCCAAGAACAAGGATCAAGGTAATCTATCTATGCATCATCCCTATCTAAAATTACATAGAGAAGGATATGAATATGACATTAGCACTATATCTCAAAACTTATGGGAACTGGTCTTCCACTATGTGCTTAGGGTGAGCACACGAGACCTAACCCTCGCATGAAAGGGCCAATGCACTAGCTCATTGAGCTAGACTTCATTGCTAAAGCTGGAACTACTAAAAGAAACCCAAGATACATAAACTCCCAATTATCCAATTTTTGTAAATTACATAGCCTCTCTTTGGGTTACCCTCTCTTATACATCCTCTATTTTACTTCTACTCATATTCATAGTTAAATTTATATTATCCATTTTATTTTATCTTCTTTGTTATCATAGCTCTCTTTCCAATCCCATAATTTTCTTCTCACTATGCTTCTCTATGTTCTCCATATTATGGGTTCAGTTTCAAGTCTCTCTACTTAAATCTTCATCATTCACTCCTACATCATACATATCCCCATAATACCCAAAGCAATTACTCCATGTTGGTAGGGATAGACACCATATCCTTTTTAATAACCAACATCTTGATCAATGTAAGTAGTCACTGAATAAACTTTCCTCAGATTCCTCTCACAAACAAGTCATGCACAACTTCAAAATCTAGGTATCCTTATACAACAAATAATATTATGTAATAGTCAATGGTAGTCTTGGCCCAATGTTCTAATGCATGTGTCTAGTCAGTATCTAAATTCCAAAAGCTATCTAACTTTTTTTCCATCCAAATTATAAATTATGTCCTTCTTGATTGAAAACAATAGTACTCCAATCTGGATAACCATGCAACTAATAATCTAGGCAATTCTCACCAAAAGATTTCATAAATTTCTTCATGTATATGCTCCTAAATAATTTCTTTTGCAGTATTCCTGATTCTTTTTACTTCTTCTACAAATTTGTGGATTATTTCATCTAGCCATCTCTCCAAATCTCTTTACCTTAGTAGTCATCTCAAAATGTTTCAAATAGAAGTTATACATTCACCATACCATTGTTAGCAGAGGTTCCTGGAAAACCCATCAGAACATGCTAATACATGGATAGTTATGTGATAAGTGATAGAAGTATACAACACACCAAAATTGAGTGTGAACATATCAATTTATTAACTAAAATAGATATAGAGACACATAAAATACAAACTCAAAAGTCACAAAACATTCTATAGAATCTACATGATCAATAGATTTAGAGAACATGGAATTCACTATGCATAGAAAAACCATAAAATACACCTAAAGAAAACCATTTTAGAACTATATATATTAATATCTATCAAATCAAAACCATTTCACAATATATTTGATCACTATATAAAGAGTTTTTACAAAGCATTGTCATTTTATATTCCAACCTTTTGTTACATCCAAAGGAAAGACTCTTCGCATTCTATAGACTATTGATATGTTTTCAAAGATCTGAATACATACAAAAAGAGAAACAAAAGATTAAAATTAAGGTGAGTCATACCTGTGTCCACCAATTATACTCTATGATTTTTTTAACCCTATTCTACTCTCAACATGTGTGTGGACCTTGGCCTTGTGTGTGCACCCTAAACATATTCTTGTTTGTATGGAATTATCATGCCATTTGTGTATGGCCCTTGGGCTTGTTTGTTTGTGTGTCAATCACATGTCCCTTGTATGCAACCTTTGTAGCCTTTTGTGTGACATTCTATACAAATTGTATGAAATTTGTGTGACATTGTGCGACATTATTTGTATGTTCATTGTTTGATACTATGGTGTTGCAATTCATATCACACATTGTTTGTATTTTCTATGTTTACTTTTGTACCATGATACATATCATGTACATGTGGATTATGTACTTCAATGCTCTATCTATTTAACACATATGAAATTTAAATTTATATTCAATATTATGATTCAATACATTTCAAATGTTAAAATATTCTTACATGAATATATATTTCTCATACTCTACAAGTCTTCTTTTGAGATTAGTAAATTTCAAGCTATATTACTCATCTAAAAAGTGGGGCATCAAATGATCTTTCTTTGAGAGTTCAATCCCTCATGAGCAACAACTCTAAAATTTATGACAATAAACGGTATTCAAATTTTTACTATGGTTCATAATTTTAAAATTATTAAGGCATGTGGCATGCATGTACACTCATTCCTACAGTTACAAGTTATATATTTCAAACAATTTTAAATTAAAATGGCATTCTATACCAATCCAATACAGACAAAGGGGCCATGATATTCATTAATATTTATGTTACTACTTTACAGTTTTTAAAGTTCACTTTTCCAAAGTTCAAATTTTTTAAAGGTACAAAGTTTCAATAGAATCTAGATCCATCTTCAATGGTGTGATTCATCTTCAATGTTTCAAGCATGCCACGTTAAATCCTAGTGACACTCAATATATATGGTTTCACTTTAGCAAGCTCATCTTCATTTTTTAAATGATGCATGTTAGAGACTGGTGACACTCAATTTCTATGTTTTCACTTTAGCGACATTTCAAGGTTCCACCTTTTCTTCTACTTCAATTTTTATACAAAGTACTCGACACATTCAAATGGGAGTTAGATCATACAATCTTTCCAACTAAAGAGATTTCACTAGTTTTTACAATTGAGACATGATCACTCTCAGTTAGCTACAAGTTCAATATTTATCCAAAAAAAACCTCAACAAGGGGGAACATAATGACCCACTTTCAAGTTATAGGGCATTTAGATTGCATATGATTTTACATGTATCCTTTTTTTGTTCTCTTTTTGTAAATTTCAAGTTGCATATTTTTAATTTTTACATATGGGTAGTATCTACTTTCAGTGGCATTATTGTAGGTTTTGCATTGAGCCACCTTGCACAATCAAGCTTCACATCAAAATATAAAGTGTATACACACATTTAGGTATGCATCTCCTTTACTCTAGTAATTTCATTTTATTTCATCACTAGAATAAAGGGGGTGGGGAGATGGGTGAATATAGAGATTAAAATTTAATCATTAATTAATTGATGATATTTAATCTTGACATCCTTACTTTACTTGGTTGATTTATCATTTCGTTATCCTGAAATCTCTATGAGAGCCTTCATTATTCCACTTATTATCTTGCAATTACTGAAAATATCATTAATACATTCATATTATACTTATAGATTTTTGTCAACTGAGTTCTAATAGTCTCTGACTTTCTAAGAGAGGACATCATTAGATCAGACAAGGGTGCATAGTGTTCCTATCCACTAGTACGACACTATCCCCCATACTCTAACAGTCAATTTTTCAATTTGAGACACTTAATGTTGGCCCTCATGCACTTTTATCAAAGTTATATTAGAGTTTCTCAAAAAAATCTCTTTAAATTTTAAATATTATCTCTTATTTTTATGAAACCTAGAGCACCTCCATATGTACCCATACACATAAATACGTTTCTTATTTCAAGAACTCTTTCTTTGATGTCTGTCCTTGTTTGGAGAACCACAATCAAGTTTTGTTTTATTAGATTTAGATTTCTCAATCCCAGCCCCTTCTTGTAGTTATCCCTTCTATGTGGATCATTTTTAGCTCACCTTATGTTGTCCCCTGACTTATCTTTTTCACTTGTTATAGAGCTGACTTCATCCGAAGGTTTCAACCATAGATTTCTTTTGATTTTTGTTTTGTCATATCCATTCCTACAAGTCTAAATGCCACTATTAATGGAGTTGCAACCATACCTAGACTAGTACATCTGAAAGGAGCTTCGAAGTCCATGGTTGTACGAAAACTCTATAACCAAAAATTTGATCATCTTATGTTATTTTGCATTTCAATCATCTGAAACCCAAAACCCATTAGCATAGTTGTTTCTTGACCATTTTTATATCCATTTTATTTTTTCATTTTTTTTTCATAAATATAATATATAATTAATATATTTTATTTTTTAATGCATATTAAAATTAATTTTATTTTTATATACAAAAACCCTTTTTTATATATAACCTTTCCAAGGATTTTGTTATGCTTCAAATTATATGAAAACAATTTGTTTGAGTGAAATATAACTTGTTAATATAAAATGTGAATTATTTCTCAAAACAATTTATTTTAGAGTGAAACATGACTTGTTAACATAAAATGTGAATTATTTCTCATTTTTAATGCATAATAGTGTAAATGAAAAATAATTAAATTTAAATATTTTGATTTTATAAGATTTTTTTATTATATAAAAATATTTAAATTTAATGTTTAAAATATTTTTATATAATATTATTTTATTGTGATAATTAAAATCACTATATAAAATAATATCTTTATCTTAAATTAATCAATATATAAGATAGCTATGTTAAATTTACTAATATTAAAAAAAAGTTTTAAAGAAGATGATGATCATTTTTTCCAAAATAAAGAATGCCTCTCTTTACCATTTTTATTGTATTGTAGAATGCCTTTCACCATAATAATAATCTAAAATATTTTTAGTTTTTCCAAGTCAAGGTATTATAGTTTCACAAAACAAATATTTTTCTTGCCAATTAAAAAATTCTAATTAAATAATGTTATAACAATATTAATGTTTTATATGTAAAAATGGTGAAATATTCATTGAATTGATATTATAAAATATTGTATATTACTCATTAATGATTGGACAATTTTTTCTACATAATTAAGAAAAATGTACTTTTTAAATTGTACTCAAATTTATTGTCACCACTACTCACAACTCATCTTTCCAATTTTAACTTTCTATTTTTTTATAAGTTTAAAAAATATCAATTTCAAAAAAATCTGAGTTGTATATTATTTTAAAAATTAACTATTATTTATAAAAAAAATTATAATTATAATTTTTTATATTTATTGAATGTCTGATTTTTAAAAAAAATATAAAATAAATTTCTATTTTTGATAATAATTTATTTTATTTACAAATTGTATACTTTCAACACGAAATATTGGAAGTTCCTACTCTCTTACACATCGCTAAAATCTATCATCATCTTATCTATTAATCTACATAACAGATCATGTGTGAACAAGGGATACTAATTAATCATAATCAAGCTAAATACATAGCCGAGGAATTATTTGTCCTCACTTAAGAACATTGTATTCTCCCTTCTTAGGGCTATTTACAGGGTAACTTAGATTATTTTATGCATTAGTTCACTTAAATAGATATTCCTTATTAAAATACATGCATTCACTATTTTAATTCAATTACATTATTGAATTAAAATGTATGCAACATTAGATGAAATTAAAATTTAAAAATAAAATAAAAAATAAAAGTATATTTACATTTTATAATTAATTTAAAATATTTTTAAAGTATTTGTTTTATGAGAAAGTAGTTTTAAATTAATGTGCAATATATTCAGTTAGGATACTATATCAAAGAAAGTAAATATTTTTTCCCTCTAATCAATCAATTGGCTTGAATTTTCTTATTATTCTAATAATTATAATATTTAACATTTATAAATAATGAAATAATCTATAAAATGTTATTATGAAATATTTCATTTTCTTTTTAATGTTTGGATATTTTTTTATAAAATTTTGTATTTATTAAATAATAGATTTACATCTCAAATTTTTTATATGACTTACTAAAAATATTCTATCATTTCATACTTTTATATTCTATCAACAACCAAGCAAATTGCTAGTGTCTAACAACCACTTATGAATCCAAATACAACACACTAGTTTTTATTTATATAAACAAAGCCAAGGTCTCCATTTTAGGAAGACTTAATTATAAAATTGCATATAGTGTATGTTGCAAGAAAAAACATTTGTATTTAAAGATGCTTTCTTTCTTATCAAAAAAATACTTTACTAATTAATATATTAGAATCTTATGAAAAAAAATGCTTAGTAAATGTAAAAAATGGAAAATGCCAACATTAGTTATAATATATGTTTAAGATTCTTAAGAAAATATCAATTTAAGTTGACAAAAAAATTATTTTACCTATTTTTTTTATACAACTTAATTTTATAATGATTATAATTTATTAGAATCACTTATCTTATAATCACTTGTGTATTATATACTAATACGTGTAAATTATATTTTTATATCAATTTTCTATATATTTGATTATATATTATGTATATGATATTTGAAATAATAATAATTTAATTATTATATTATCATTTTTTTTAATTTTCTCTTTCTATGTTATTATATTCTATTGAAAAAATAGCATCTTTATGTTCCAACTATTATATGAATTCAATTTTCATTTCATTTTCTTGTTTGTTTACTTATTATACCCCTCTTTATATCTAACGAACTATCCCTTATTAATATGCAATATTTTTTCTTCTAATCTACAATTTTACCTCCAAAATATTTTATTTATACTCAATATAATTAAGAGTACAATTTCTATTATAATTGATATAATAAAATAATAAATTAATTATTACATAAATTTTTTTTGTCTAACATTTAAAATTTCATTATCAAATCCATCTTTAAAAAAAGAAAAATAAAACTAAATTTAATAATGAAAACTAAAATATCAAACAAAAATAATTTTATATAATTAATTTCCAAAAAAAACTTACTCAATTTTACATTATGAAAAAATTAATCTCAAAATTAAAATCACTTAAATTATTACCTAACCTATTGTTCAAACTCCAAGCTGTACTTCCATCTGCAATACTCTAAGAAAATAAGCGAACTTTCTTGTTCAAGAGGATTAGATGTATTTAAAGAATTTTAATTTGAACCTAGCCTTTAACATCCAATCTCGTTCTCATTAAATAATGCATTATAGCTAATCAAATGTTTTTTATTTACCATTTAAACTAATATCTTTCTTTTTAATTGGTAAAAAATGTGTTATGGTCCTTATTTTTATATTGATTTACAGAATGATGATAAAGGGAATCAAGGATTAGATCTGTTACATACTTTGGCAAAGTAAATTTTTTTCTTCTCCATTTTCTTTTAAAGAATTAATGCCTCTTCTCCATGTTGCCATTATAGAAATCCTTTATTGATTAAAAATTTATTTAAATTTTTTTATTTTAAAAAAATAATTAAATAAAAAAATAAAATTTGAAATTTTTATTTTAAATTAACAATTAAATAAATATATTTTTAAAACTATAAAATATGATATTAATTAAAAGATGTGGATCCCTTTCATAAACAAAGATATTCAAAAAGATATAAAATATTGAAAATGAAAATGAAACAAAATTAAGGATAAATGACATGAGATATAAGTATGGCATTTTTTATTTAAAAAAATAAAAAACAATAAGTATTAGAGCATATGCGAGGGTTTTATAGTTATAGTGTAGCAATGATGATTATTTATAAAAAGAAACATGTATGCTTAATAATATAAGGTAGAGTTGATTAGGAGATAAGTTTTGATTGTTTTGAAGAGGGCGACAAGTTTAACAATATAAGGTGGGGTTGACAAGGAGATAATTTTTGATTGTTTTGAAGATAGAGATAATTTTGTCTTTCAACTCCTTCTCTTTAATTTTGCCATGAATAATATTAAGAATGCTATCATAATAACATATCCACGTAAATACACATCCACTCCCTACTTTGAAGGTGAATTTTCCTTTGAAATTGTAAGAAGCTAATGTTTTCCCCAAATGTCTTCTCTCTACAATGCTAAACAAACAATCAAGGTTTTCCTCATCCAGTTCATCCACATGCTCCTTCACATAATTGAAACCTTTGTTTGCTATACCATCAATTTCATATGATATTATATGCATGCTTTAAAATAAAAAATTTAATCTCAGAAAATAAATATCAAACACATTATAATAACACAAAACTAACACACCATCAACGAGGTGAACTTCCTTAATAGTGCCAACACCTCCATCACCATAAATAATTTCAGCACTAACATATATATATGTAACAACTCCTTTAGTAAGGATATTATGGGCATCCTTCACCATAGCATGCCAAAGTCTCTTGCTTCCACCTTGGATTCTATTTCCACTATTAGAGTTCCAACTACCATTGTTGCTTTTACCTATATAATTTTTGCTTCACTCTTGTTGATTATTATTAATTTTAAAGATGAGCAGTATTTATAGGAACACTAAAAGCTCTCTTAAAGATGAGACTTATTCTTTCTTTATCTTCAATTACTGATTTTGAATTTGATTGATTCTTATTAATTTTGAAAGGATAAATTGACTAAATTAAGAGTAAGATTTATTCTATCTTTATTTTTAATAATTAATATCAAATTTAACTAATTCTTATTAATTCAAAGATATAATTATAAAAATAATTTGACACTTAACTTTTCATTAAAATATGTATCAATCAAATATTATTATTTTAAAATGTACTTTTAATAAAATTGTCAAACAACAATCATCATCATCATCATCATTTCTGATTTTAAAGTTCTACATCTACCCAACGTCACCTTATTATATTATTGATATTTAATTAGTAAGTAGTCTTCCCAATTTAAAAATGTTAGTTGAGAAGAGATTGGATTTAGTAAAAGTACGTCCAAACATTAACATACATAAGCTTAAAACCATCCAAGTTAAGACAAACGACCGTGGACTTTAAAATGCTAAACTACTCAAGTCTAAAATGTTTGATGATGTGACTGCTAATTCTACCATAGCAATGGTACCAATCCATTCACAAATTGAAATGGATGGACTAATTCTGCACCTTTGCTCTAATTATAGTGGCATTGATGGCATCTAATGCTGGATGTCAAACTGGGGTGTACAGGGATTTGTAATGATTAACCTTAAGTTATAAGCTGCAAGTGTCTCATTTGTTTCACAACTCTAACTCTTACCAACAAAAATGCATAGCGAAACACACAGGTCACACTGTGGTTATTGCAACTGCAAACTTTGGAAGTGTTGTCGGAAGTGTGTCTGAGTGATTCATCACAGATTAAGGCAACTTAGTTGTGTTTGTTCCCTGGTTCAAATAAAATGACTTAAAAAAAAAGGGTTAGTTAATTATATTTGTATTGCGACGCGGAATCTTATTAAAAAAATGAATTTACATGTTTTAATTGGAATTTTAGTTGTTTTTCTGGTTTTCCATGTTTTGTAATTAAAAAAATGAATTTACATGTTTTAATTGGAATTTTAGTTGTTTTTCTGGTTTTCCATGTTTTGTAATTAAAAAAATGAATTTACATGTTTTAATTGGAATTTTAGTTGTTTTTCTGGTTTTCCATGTTTTGTAACATGCCATCTTGTAAAAGGCACCTAAATTGTTTTATAAAATGATTCAATAACTGTATAGATTATATTATATTAGCTAGATTATATTATATTAGCTAGGTGTGATTTGGAGGATTTTCACTCTTTTTATGGTTTGAAAAATATTTATTCATAATTATTTCATCATAATAATTTTTTATTAATAATATTTATATTATGATTTTCCCCACAATAATTTATCAAAATATTATTAATATCATATGTATGATATTAATTTATCAATAGGATATATTAAATCGTCCATTTAAATATCCTATCTATGGTTAATTAATTATTTCATTAGATATTTAAAATCAAATCCCATATTTTAATATTACACTTGGGAGTGGATGGTTATTAAAAAAAAAAAAAAAAGCTATGGAAGAGTTTTATTAAATCAAACAAATTTTTATTCATCTCATTTTATAATTCACCACGTGGAATCCTTTCCACTTTGCATTGTTAAACCAACAGTTTCATATATAACCCATGCATAAACTCAAGTAAAATTTAAGGATAATCTGGTTAAGCGGTTTGGAAAGCAGTTTCTTAGTTTTATGTTTGCATAGTTGTGATAGTTTATTAGCATGCAAATGTTCAAAGCAATTTTAGAATTTTATTGAAAGAAATATATTTTAGTTTTGAACATAATTTTTTGAGCTAACAGTTGTGAGAAAATCTAAGTAATAAATTTATCATTCTTGAATTATTTTCTCATGTTTATGATTTTGCTAAGCTCTATTTATTCTCCTAAATAAATTTTTGAGTTTCTGATACATTGGTAAAAGAATTAATTTTGGTGTTTGGTTTATTTAATGGGGATGTTTTATTAAACCTTCTCTCACCCTTTAAGTTTAGTGCTTAAACAAACCTTTCCATGCATGCTTTATATTGCTCTTTGTTTATCTTGCCCACATAATGGCTGTGGTTTTAGATGGGGCGTATTTATTTGCATGAAGATATTTTAGTAAACTTTATCTTCATATTGTTTTGTTTGGCATTAAACTCCCACCTTTTATCAACGTGGATGTCCAATGAAAAGGAGCGACGGTTGGTGGAGATTTACATGGATATGTTTTTTTTTTAAAAACTAAATATCCTTTTTAACATGCATGTCCACCCAAAAGTGATCAACGGTTTTGCATGGTTGGCGGTTTTGATGGTAACATGGACCATATTATTTATGGACAAGTATTTTAATAAATTAAGCATGGAGTTTCAACCTCCCATAAATTATGAGATTTGTTCCTTAAATAAAAAATTTAATGCCATGTTGTTAAGAGAAAATCTCAATTTGGGAAAATGGATAATGCCCAGCGAATGTATGAAGGCAGGGGAAACCCAAAAAAGATTACCCAACACATATCTGATCGCTGATGCCTAGCCAATGCCATGGAGACATTGATAAATATAAACTGTAGGTATTTTTATAAAGACAACAGTGATTTTTACATAGAGGGATTTTGTAGACAAAGAATAATGTACAGGAATATATAGAGGCGTGTATTTTTTGGTACATAGGCATAATCTTTTTTAATCTATGTAAATTACAGAAAGGGATTTCTGAACAGAAAGCAATTTATAAATCTTCTGAGAGTGTGTTGCCTTCTTGAAAAGAGAGAGAAATTGCTCATTTCAGAGATATATATTTATAAGTGATCATTTTGGAAATGAATGACGTTTGTGATATGTGATCAGAGTTCTTTAGAGGTTGATCAACCAATTGCAAGTTATTCAAAGATGTGATTTTAATCATTATATTTACATCTTATTTAAATGGAATGGTTCGAATGAATCCGGGGACGTAGCCAATTGGTGAAGCTCGTAAACAATCTCTAATCTCTATTTTACTTTCAATTTTCTATTATTTTTAGTTTTTAAATGATTATTGATATTTTAAAAAATAAATTATGGGAAATTAATTAAGAGATTATTTTACAGAGATAAAATATTGATGAAATGTTGTAAATGAACAATAGAGTTATATGAGTTTACCAAATCACTCATATTTAGAATTGCTCAGACAATTTTTACATTCTCATTAATAAATCAATTTTATTTAAATAAAATCTAGAAATTGATTTATTATATTAAAATCTATTTTTAAATAAAAATAATATTTATTAACAAGGGCTAATTACTGTTCACAGATTAGTTTGAATATTTTTAAAAATTGATTTCCTATTTTATTCAATCAAGAAATTGAGAATTCTGCATCCAATTCTATTTCATTTAAGGAATTGAAATTTTCAGTATCTGTTTGAAAAACTGTGTGATTTATCTATAGGGTTAAATCTAGTTTTCAGATCAAAGTGCTTGAGTCATTTAAAATAATGTTGTCTTGAAAGGCTTAAAGAAAAACATTTGTTTACTACAAATATATATGGTCACTAGCTAGAAAGGAGAGTGTTAAAACTGTTATAGGTTATAGTGGACTGCCAAAGAATATTAAGTTGTGTAAATCCCAAAAAAAATACTATATACGATAAATTTAAATTTCAATGCCTTTGAAAGGACTAAACAAAAATGTTTATTTCTTGCGTGTGTGTGTGTGTCACTACCTAGAAAAGAAATCATTAGACTGTACTAGGAGGATATGCTGCAAGGTCAAGGCAACCCTTATATGGACCCCCTACCTTAGCTAGATCAATAGATTCCTTGATATAATATGCATTTTGACTCAGGTTGAAACCAATTCTTATGGGAATGATCAATATGCCACTGTTAGAGCTATTACTACTTTAAAAGGCCCTCCAGCTAAGTAGAAGTGTCCATCTTGCACTCATAAATTTCACAAATATAATATTATAGTAAAAACCATATTGGAACAACAATGTATAAAGGGAAAGTATAGAACAATTGTAACATTACTTTAAAAAATAAGGAAATAAACTATTAGTTTTTATTGACCTTTGAAAAATATGATATCTTGTATCCTAAAAATATGTTTCTTCCCAATGGATTAAACAAGATTGAGATTGACAATGGGATAAATTACACACATATATTAGTCTATTGGTCAGCTCAAAGGATTCTCACCCATGAGACACATCATAGAAGATGAAACTAGAATATTTTTGTTCTTTACTACTTTAATCTAATACGAACTACTACCCCATTTACCTCCAAGCAAAATCACAGAAAGAAATGAGTATTCAATTTATGATTATATATTATGCCATGAATATTCTAGGTGAATGCAATAGGTAGTGGGAGTGTCATTTATCAAAAGGATAAAATAACAAAAAATAACCTAATTTTGACCAAGCATGTGATTAAATATTTTTTTCCATACTACAATAACTCGGCCCAGTATTAGAGATAGGTTAGTGACAATGAGAAATAATGAAGGCCCACAAAATATCCTTTAAAATTGTTGTGTCCTCCTAATCTTCAAATTGAGCACAAAAATACTATGTTTTAGCTACCTAGGATAGTGAGCTCTTGATTGTCAAGACTCATTACAACATAAAGAATCAATCGTCATTTGAACATCCATAGAGTCTACTAATGTCTTCCATAGTGTTTAAATGAGGTCCTTAGAAAGAGGAATAATAAAGATTGTTGAGAACAACAATCTTAGTAGCACTAAAAATTAAGACATGTCCTAAGATTCCTTATCCAAAGTTATATTGCAGAATCTTAATTTAGAATCTAAAAAGGGGAAAGCAAAAATAGGATTGAGATAGGAAACTTAAATGTCTAGAAGCATATCCCATAGTAGTTAAAATAGAATAGGAATGAGCAAAACCCCACATGTGATAAACATTTATGAATTGATATGGTAGTCCTCCATATAATGATACAATATTCATAGGGCAACAAAACAACCTCCCATAGTCCAAACGAGGTTTTATTATAATTTTGAATCTACGTTACATGAAGCAACAGAAGACCAAAACAATTCTAATCTACAAAAAAATTAGTGTCTAAGAAGGAATCAATACCAAACTAATTCAATAGTAGAAACCTATAAAATATATCCTTTGTTATAAAATATAAAAGCAATTTACCCTTTGTTTTAATATATTGGTCAAGCTAAATAAGTAAAGTATACATTTTTGAATTTGGTGTTTCCTTGGATTGTGACTGGATTTTTTCCTTGAGGATAATCTAGATTGAGATTACCAAACACGTATTTAAACATTAGAACCTTTGTCCAAGCCTAAATTCATGTTGCCTATTTCTAAAATTACTCTTCCTATGCTAAGCAAAATTACAAATGTCTCAAATACATATTTTGGCTTGATCAATCCCTCCTGCATAAACCTTTCACCTCAAATGTCAATATTAAGATCTTGGCAAGCATGGTCTTTCATATTATTTTAATGATCAAATCCTCAATTGCTATAGATATGTAGTGTTGAACAATATTCACCATGAAATAAATGATGAACATAGAAAAAAACCAAGTACTATGACCTTATCTTTGATTTCATCTCTTTATGATCTCTGATTAAAAAAAAGTAGATATCATACTACCTAACACAAATGCATATATTGACTACACCGTTCAAAATACAAGAGTGCATGTACTACCAATTATGGCCTTCTTCCACTCAGGGATGCCTAATCGTAACCAACACACACAAACTCAATGCATGTTAGTTTTTAGGTGGATGCGCATAGGTGTCCCTTCATTACTTCCATGGGTTCCAAATCTTAGAGTTATGTTTATGATAAGGCAAGTTTAAATTGTTGTGTATATATTTTTTCACTTGCAAATAATCCTTTTATATTGGAATTAAAAAATATCAAACAAGATTGTGATATGCTAGAATGGTTAATTTGGCAGATGTAAATGGGTGTCTTACCATAACTTACTTTGGTTTGTTGAATTTTTAGATTCTAAAGGAAATAACTAATCTCTTGGTTTGAAAGAGATGTTAAGAAAATAACATCTAAATCTAAAAAAAAATCATAATATTGTAAATTTAAATCTCCTTAAATATTGCCGCATGTTGTATCATCGCATCCCTTCTTAGAGATAGTTAGCTTTCATGTATACGTACGTGTGTTTTCAATAAAGCTTCCTTTACATTGCATTATATTAGTATTAGACTTAATATTTTATTAACTATTTATATAACATATTAAGTTTCAATAATTTAATATGTTATCCACTGAATTCCTAACTAGAATGTAGATTATAGAGGGATCGATCGATATTCTTATAAGGAATTAATAAAGTACTTCAAGTTCCTCACTTAACATCCATAGTCAATGATCCTCCACACCTAAAGACAAAATTGATAATTTGCATGTGCCCTTGTCATCTAAACAATGTATAAGAAATGGTATCATTCCCTTCATGTCAGGTATGAAAAAAAAGTGCAAGGAACATTAATGGCAGATTGTGTAGTGTGGGGGGGTCAAGTGTAATCTAACAAATCAATCACCTTAAACACTATTAACTATAGTAATGATCATGTGCTTGACACAATGAATGTTTGAAAAAGACTAAAAAATGAGGTAATCAAATTTGTGGACCTAAAATTCCCCTATAAAGGTGTCATTTTTTTACGTAACTACTTACCAAAGGTAAATGAAAAATACTCCATGTCATGATTGGGATCAGTTATAGTCAGTGTCTTAAGGACATGCAACCAACAAATATAAACATAACATGAATGCACAATGGTGTATTCAACATACCACAATAAATGCAAAACATAGAAACCCATGTTAGGGATGAGAGGCTACATAGAGGGATCCAAGTGGATTGAGTATATAGCCAATTCAAAAAGATCAAAGAAGCAATTCCACTTTGAAGAACAAAGATCAAAATAAATTTATATCTCCAAACCTACAAAAGAACCATCCACTTGAGATTGTGAAGATAGAAAGTATCCCTGAAGAAACTCTATAATATGAAGGGGTTTGTCAGGAAACTCCAAAATGTAATCAATTTTTCTTTCCCTTTAGTACACCATTTTATTGAGGGGTATGAATTGTACTATGCTGGAAACTAATACTTTGAATTTTTTATGCAGTTCATATATAACATTAAATGTTGTAAACCATAATCTAAACTAAATTGTATGCAAATTGTGTATGTTGGAAACTAATTCTTTGAATGTTGAATGTTCTATATTTATGATGGATATAAGAATTTTTTTTTGAATTAGAGAAAATTGTATGCAATTTTTTTTATTACCATTGACGGTGAATTTTAAAGTTCATTTTTTTTAATTTATAGTAATAGATTGTTATATCAATTATTTTAGGTTAAGTAAATCAACATCCAGTCATCATTACATGCATGCCCCAAGTATAGACAATCCCACCGAGTTGTTGGGTATCCTAAGAGGGTTTTAGATGGTGCATTCACCAGTGGGGGTGGGATTCCCACTAGATCAGGACAACCATTCTGTGGTTACCTATATCCCATAATGTAATGTCGATTGGTATTTTATTATTTTTTGAATACAAATGCAGACGAGTGATCAATACAAGTATTTTTAAAGATGATCCATTTATTGACCATGCCAAATTTAATATTATTTTTAACATTTGTGTAATATTCAATATTTAAAAACTTTGCATCCACTTTGTGATTTTAATGTTATTTTTTATATTTTAACGAGAGGAGGTAGAGTGGAGCCAAGGCAAAGAGGGTGTTAATGACCCTCTAATGAATTTGTCTCCAATGATGTATGATAATCATTAGCTATACTTAATATGTGTTCCTTTTTCATGTTCATATATGCCCATTTTTGCATTCCTATAATAGTCAATATTAGACCACTTTACACCCACTTGTGATTTTCTATTTTGTATTTTTGTATTTAAGCACAAGTTGGTAGAGTGAAGCCATGGTGGTGAGGGATATAATGACCCCCACAATGAATTTTTCCATAAAAATGTTTGCATTATTTGTACTTATTATTATTATTTTGTCATATTATTATATGTTTCTTGTTTCATATATATTTGGATTGATGTGTATATGTTTACCATTGTGTCAGGATGAGGTGGAGTCAAATAATCTTAATGAGGATGTCGATGAGGATGTTGATGATGATAATGATATTTCGTGGCTTCCATATGCCTTGCAATATAATCTGGTGGAGGAGGAACCAAAGTGTATAAAAACATTTTCTAGTTTTCAAGGATGTTTTTTTTGTTGATTTAATTGTTGTTTTTAATGCTTATAACCTCATGCTTATTTGTTGAATGATGGTTTTTGAGTGAATATAGGAGTGTATACATGGGTATCATGAAGTGGGGTTTTCACTATTGCTTGTTTCACCCATACAACACATTTTGTGATGATAGTAGCCATCTATTTTGGTCACTACATAAACTAAATGCTCACCGTCTCAAGATTCATGGTCGACATCCCATCCCAAAGAGGCCCCAAGGTCATGCAGGTAGTGAAGAAAAATATGAGGAGAAGGGTATACACTAACATACAAATTTAATGCAGGTTAATAGACCAACTAAAAAATCAGAGCATCAACAAGAGGGATATGTTGGAAGATCATGGGTGGTGAGGAAGAATGTTTCCCTATTATGAAATCTTGGTGAGATATCCTTAAAGGATATCAATGAACAAATGATTGCATATGATTCAAGTAAAAACATGGAAGAGATAAATATAGTTTGCATAATGTAGAGAAATTATTTTCTAAAAATGGAGCAAGAAAAACTAAGAGTGGAGTAAGGGCAAGGTGCAAGAAAAAGTGGGTGTCAGGGTAGATGCAATTTATTGAATGGTTTTCATGTAGGAAAATTTAAGTTAATTTTACATTTTTGGATAGTAAATTTTATATTCATATAGCAATCACCATCAAAAATTGAGATATATGACCCTCAAACATATTTTAGTGATGACAATGGCATTACTTTGAGTGAGAACCTTTCACAGAAAGGGAATAAGATTTATGAGGGGACCCCAATTTTTTTTAGTGATGATCATATTACTCACTTAAGTTAACTCAATGACTATGTACAAATTTTTTTTTATTACAGTTCTATTTTTCACTAGCATTGATCTAATATTCCTTATTGATCCTTTGAAGAGGAATGCCATAAAAGAATCACAAGATATTGAGGTTATTATTTTGTCAAGTGGTGACACTAGGAATGATGAGGATAATATGAGTGTCAATGCTCTTGACACATACTATAATTATTCATCTACACATAATATATTTTTCACCTTGGTGCCAATGTGTAGTTGTATGCCTAAGCTTATATGGTTGTAAAAGGCACCATAGTATCTATTGAGCAGGGCTATAATTGTGATGGTGTGCCTACACTAAAGAACAATTGTATTGTCAATTATAGGAGGATTTTGTATGATGATCCAGAGCCACTTTCCTTTACTAGGATTGAGGAGGATACACTGCCAAATAATGTCCACTCAAATGTAATTTGGCCTTACAATGATAGCAGTATTGACAACTTTTCTAGCAATGTGAAACAATCATCAAAGGTTTGCACAGTGGGCATCATTTTTTATTCCCTTTGGTTTCATTGAACCCTACCATTTTATAATTTGATTGTTTTATAGCTTATAATTTGATTTAGGATTTAGACGAAGATGAGGTGATGTCCTCCAAATCATTATGATCCATTTGTTGATGGTATGAGATTCACTTTATATTTTCAAACTAATAAGTTTTTTCTTCATGCAGGGGCTTATTATTGCTTTCCATCAACCCTTCTAACATTAAAAATTTGAAATACAAGTGTCTTCATGGTAGTGTGACATATAATTGCATTCATTGCTCCTTCACTTCCACTTCATAGTCCTCGACAAGAGGTTTCATGTCCATGCCATGAACATTGATATTGCTTGGGAGATAATACCCTAGACATGATTATATATATATATATATATATATATATATATATATATATATATATATATATATATATATATATATATATATATATATATATATATATATATATATATATATATATATATATATAAGCATGATATGTATGACATTTATGATGTGTAATGATACATATTATTTGGACATGATATTTCAATACAATTTTTTCATTTATGCATTCTCTTGGCTAAGAAATGTTTCATTATATATGATTTAGGTAATGTTTTAGTGGTCATATTGCATTTAATGATGTATTGTAGGAATTTTCATAGTTAAATGATGCAATGATGTTCACATGTACTCATGCAATCATTTTGATATGTAATGATGTTGACAATTTATCTATAGTATTCACATGTTTATATTATTTTGTCTTGAATGTTATAAATCTGAGTAATCATAGACAGATGTTCAACTATCATTATGTATGTTGAAAAGAAATCATGGTAGGATGGAATGTAATATATGATTTTGTGCATGACTTATCTATTTTCCCTCCACTTCTCTCCTTTCATGTCTTTATTTATTTAGTAAACTCACCAACACTTAAATGAATGTCTATGGAGCATGGTTTGAGGATGAGGAGAGTATGGGAAACACTTCAACATATCATATCAAGCATGTTGGAGGTACAGATTCATGGTATTTTGTGTTTGTTTTTGCTATTTATAAATATTTTATAAATCTTAGAGCTTGTGTATTATGGTTTATTATCACACCTCTTAGGTAAAGTTTAAAATTATTGATGGTATTTCCAACCCATTTTAAGATCTTTTCGAGATATAATAGTCTTGGTGGTGTTTTATGTTTTTTTAATCAATTTAATGATGGTTATAGTGGGGTGTGGGTCTAAAATACCTTAAAAGGCTACTTGTTTGATGATATGAGATTAGTGACCAATGTCACATGCCTATTAACTTGAATCAAAAAATAAACCAACTCATGAAACATGCATTATGGTAAAATTCGTCTACTGATTGAAATTATTTTATGGTGATACTATAAGATCTTTTAATCTTGACACATACTATGGTGATAGTGTTTCATTACTCTATGGGTTTCTTACTTAATTTGGCTTCATGTCTTTCTAGGTATAAATATAACCTAGGATGTTTATTAGTAGTGGATCATATATTTTGTGGGGTCCTTGCTAATAATGATTCTTGAATTGCTTAAACACCATTACATAAACAATGTGAGAGTGGTTTAGGGTTTAGGCTATGTAATAAATAAGGATATTGAGGTCCATCAATATATTTTCCTTGGTTACACTATGGTACTCTATTTTAATCTAAAACTTAGGTGAAGTGTCCTTGTATTATCAGGCATATTTTAGGTTATGTAGTTGTCAAACAACATTTTTTTCCTTATTCTCATACTTCAAATGACTATCATAAAATTTAAAGGCATGTCAGTTTATCTAGGTAACACTTAAATGTTCTTTGTGACAATTTCACTTCAAGGTCAATAATGATTGTTGATAAAATATTAAGTCTGTTATAAGAGTAGGACTAATTAGCTAGCTCTTGTGAATCATGATTTAGTATGTTAATGGGGTTTTCATATTACTATGAATGTAGATACTAAATGGATGCATGTGGTTTTAGCTATATGGAAATGTTTTAAGGACCATTATTTTGTTATTAAACTTCTTATGTGATGGGAATTGATCTGCTAGAGTCAAGGACAAGTAACTTTTATAATATATTGCTTGGTATTATAATGATACACCTTTCTTCCTCAGATCTGATGTTTACACTAGTTTTTTATACTAAAAATGGTACTTTGAAATGAGTCGGCCAATTTACATACCATTACATTCTACATTTTTGATAAGATCCACCAATTTGTACAAATATGGGACTGATGATGCATACCTCAATTTGTTTGTAATGTATGCTTATGATACGATATGATAAATTTTTTATGTCACTGATACTTTATTGTATTTTAACATTATAGTCTTAACTAGTCCAACCCAACTAGATAAGAGAAGGGACTAGCTTGGTTTAGATTTGGAAAGAAATCAGGAGCACAAACCTTATTATTTTTTATGTTGTTGTGGTATTTTTTGTACCTATTCTAAGTAGATTACTTGAGTAACATTTACTATGTTATTCATCTAAGTATATGGTACACAAAATTAACATTTAACATAATCTTCTTATTATTTTAATAAATCATACTTACACATAAGAATTCATTTAATTTTATTAATCGAATATGGCTTGTAGTAGGTCTCATCAATTTTATCCAAATTTAAAGTGAAGATGAGTGGTTATGCAATAGAATAATATTAAAACTATACTCTTGTTGTATATCAATGGACTATTGGGAGATATTTATTCACTTATATATTTATTGTTTGAATCTTTGTGGCTTGAATAGTTATCCATGGTAAATGATTAAGTTACAAACGTTAACTTCCACATTCTCTTGGTTAAGTAAAACCTAAAATAGTTTGAAAATTTGGAAGAACTTTTTTACCAATGTTGGGGGAATGCACAGGTAAAAAAATGTATACTTGCTAAAAATGCCATCAAGGCATTCATCCATTATCTTGCACTTATCAATCTAGGTCATTTCACATTATGTAATAGATAGAAAGTGTTACATTTTGTATTATACCATTTTCTTATTCTATGCATATATATCAATGGATGGTGGGAAATATAATTTGATCACCATGTAAGACCACTTGACAAAACAATTAGATATTTCATTTAATTTTTATTAAGATTTCCCACCTGAGAGTAGAGTTGTAATCTCACACAATGAATGTAGTTTTAATAAAAAGGTTTGATAATATTTCTCTATCATAGTAGCTTATTATACATATTTGGATGTACACTTGCATTGTTCATAACATAACTCTACAGGGTGAAAAAATATGATGATGAATAGTACATTCTAGGCATGGCATTATTAATGGCATGCAAGATACTTGTGAGCAAAATAATGATGCTAAATAGATATTCGGATTGCCATTCCTCATCATCAATGTTTATATTATAAAGTAAATTTGACAAAAAACAATTTTATTGCAATATATTTGCTCTAATTTAAAATCTTTTTCTTTACGATTACCTTGGATTTTTGATATCAAGCAAAAACTTTGGAAGAGACGTGTCATGATATAGATACATTTAATTTTGTTTCCAATAGTTTAAATTAAATGAATGTTGATTGTATGTTGACTCATTCTTTTTTACAAATTATGCAATAAACGCTTAGCTATTTTTATTCTTTTTTGCATATGTTATAAACTTGTTATGTTGTATTTTGGATATGTAATTTGCATTTTGATTAAATGTCCTAATTCACTTAGCCATGTATTTTTGAAAGAGTTCCTGGAAATGAAGATCACAATGCATTTGGTGAAATGACAGACAATGTGGAAGAACTTCTTGTGAGGATGAGATGTGAGGGTGTTATGTTAGTGGAATATCTTCTTGGTGTTAAGCTCTCACTAACATTACTAAAACATGGCTCTCTCACCAATGAAAACTAATTTTTGTTTGACCTTCTTCAAAGTGCAAGGAGAACCATTCAGAAGTTGGAAAGCACAATAGATGAGAAGGAAAACTTATTGGATATTTTTTCCATGGAAAGAGAGGATTTACATCATAAAAATATTACACTCAGGGGAAAGAAGATGTAACTTGAAACAAAGTGTGTCAATTTTAATACTAACAATGTATACACAAAATTGATATATGACTATAGGGGAAATATAGTCAAAGCCCTGCAAATAAAAGATGATGGAATGATTGTCATAAATGAACAAGAATTGTAACATTTGAAGGTAGAGTGTGAGATCATGTATGGTCAAGTCCACTAGATGAGTCAAAGTATTGGTGCCATTAAGGATATAAAAAATGATAATTAGTTATTCACATTTACTTTTGTGACTAATATGTTTTGTTTACTTATGGATTTAGTTTAAAAGTTATCCAAATATTACCTGGTGCTTGATAAGTTTGCACATTGTAAACATTTTTTGAATGCATCATTCCTTGTTCCTAGGATCTAGATAATAATAAAAATTAACTTGTCCATTTCTGTAATTTAAATTATTTTAGTTTATATTATGAAAATCTATGTATTTTTTTCTTAGAATATTGTTACTTTCTAAGATATACACTTTGTGGAAAATTATCTGTGACTTTATTCAAGTACATCATGGTTTTGACTGTGTATCTAAAAAAATCAATGAAATAAAGGGTTGTGCCAAATAACTCAAGCATCACAAGGTTCATTTACAAACAAATAAGTGTCACGATTTGGTATGCCTCAACATTTTACAAGACAAATGTGAACACTTTTTTAATGATACTTTTACACACTTTGAGACTGAGTTTAAAATCTATCACTTGTTGCCAAGTCCATACTTACCACAAGAAAGTGGTCAAGATGAGGTGACAAATAAAGGATATTGGTCTTGATCATTCAAAAATTATGTGTCATTTAAGGAAAATACTAGGATGAATGATTACATGAAATTTTGCATTCTCACTATCCATAATTGTTGTGCTTTGCACATCATATGAATACAAGTGAATTGTTCCATCTATTTCTAAGATTTTTCCTTATATATTTTAGCATTGTTTATTTCTTGAATTACAAGTGCTTGGTGTATTATACCATTTTACATTTCTTTACTACTAATATTAATTCGACTATGGTATTTAGCATTGATTTTGACTAGAGTATTGATGGTTAACTTACATAAAGGATTATTTCTGAGGTCCTAAGCAATGTTATACTTAGTCTTGACTGACATTAATCCCCATGATTATGAATACAATATGTTAACATATAATTGATTGTCATAAATTAAAATTATCTTTTAAAAAGATTATTTTATTTCATTTAATGGAAATCCCAATCAAGATACTTATATGCATGATTTTTTTAGAAGTTCATATCTATTCAAGGATAAATTCTATAGGTGATCAAAAGTGCCACTTAAATTATTGAGGTACATTAAAACTAATGAATTAAACTAAAGGTATAGTCACTCATATGTTCTTAACAAGGACTAACATAACAAGTACAATGCCAATGAGAGTTTTAGTTTCTATGTTAAGGATACCAAGAGTAATTGGTCATTTCAAAGAGATTTATGTAATTTTTAGTTCTCACCAGCCGGTATAATAAGAAACTAAAAATGTATAAACATTTATTAATGCAGTAATTGCTAAACCTTAAAGACATAAAGGAGTGTGTAGATAATTATGTTTTCAAATAATTAAGACATGTTAAGAGAACCAGAATAATTCCCTTCAAATGTTAACAAGAACAATAGAATTTTATGACTTTAAAGTCATAAGCACTTGTCAACATGATAAAAAGAGTCAATAAGTATATCAATATGTACATTATAAAAATGATAAGCATTTAAAAAAATTATAATGCAATACGCGGATGTTATTCAAAATCTAACTTGTATAGGGCAAAATGAATATGACATTCATATATTTTTTTGAATTTTGAATTTATATATATTTTAGAATTTGGAATTTTAATGCACATATGAAGGAGATAGTGACAAATTAAATGATGTATAAATTGGAAGCATATTCACAATACATGAAACACTTATTTACATTGTTGAAACATTTTGAAGTATTAGGTATAACTTTTAGTCACATCACATAAAAAATATACAACCTTGTAATGACTTCTCACTATAACCAACATAGATACACAATCAAGTTGCATTATCTCCACCAAGTCTATCTCTATCTCACTTCACTACCCTAATTATATCCTCATTACAATATTCTCATTTGTGATACTTAAAATAAAGGTTATGAAAGAGGGTTATCTCCTATGACATGCTATGAGTTCTTCTTTTATTCATCATTTCTATGAAGTCTCTCTCTCTAGGAAGGGTATTTCCATGCCCATCATGCACTTATTGGAATAGATGATCCATTAGGTGTTGTGTTCTTTATATTACCCTAATCTAAACCTTATTAAAAACATTTTTCCATACACTTTCAGAAGAATGATATTATTTCATAGGTTCTTGCTACAAAGACACATTTCCCAAAAATCTCCTAAGATTCACATCTTGTGGATTTGATCTCATCAAATTTATCACTAACAAGGTCATATTCATACAATGAAAAAGATCATGTTATAAATAAACCTTAAAAATAGAAAACCAGATGAGTATGAGTAGAGACATGTTTTACATTATGATCTTCCCTCAGTTGGTTTTCACTATCCTCTACCAAATATGTTGGTTCACCTTCATTTGCAAGATTGTATCCTCTAATATTCATACCTAATTTATTTTTATCTAGAGGGTTTGATTCTCTGACATCCATACCTACTTAAACTTCATTTTCAATTCTCACTCAACTATATATGCACTATGCATTCAAAATATATTAGCCTTGACATAGATGGTGTTTTAGTATAGACGTGATAATGCAATGTCTTGTCTCTCTAAATCTGCACCCAAGTTGTACAAGTGTCACTAATATAGAAGGTGACATGGCAATTTATAATTTTAAAATCCTTGACCAATGAAATATTTTCAAGTCTCTCTAGTTTTAAGTTATAGGAAAAGCCATTGTCCTCACATATTTTCATAAAATAGTAGTATATGGAAACATGTGTGCTTAGTTAGTGAACTAACCAATCTATCATATGATGTGCAGAAGTCTGTATGGTGCTTAATTAATAGTTTTTAAAATGTGAATGGTAAGATTTTATAAATACATTTATTTCTTACCCAACATGTTGAAGGGTATGATAGCGTCATGACCACATTCTAAACTTGTAAAGCTAGTTTTGATCCCAATACTCAGCAAAATTGGCCTATGTGGAGCATGAAAGAGTTCACAACACTCTTCAACCAAGATCTTTCCATCACACCATTACCACATCCATGATTAATTTATCCTCCACATAAGGAATAAACCAACTGTGAACAAAACCAATTGTTATTCATAAAAAGATATATAATACAATAGAGATCCCTTAAGTAGGCAAGGAGAAATAAGACTCAAACCTAACTAGCCAATGTGTGATAAATCTTCAAATAGGATAAAACTAGGAAAATGATGAAAATTCTAGCTAGATCCTAGGAAACATTATAAATATACTCTAACACCCCCCTTAAGTGAAACTAGGGGCTAAAAATAGAGGATGTAGTGTGAAGCCACGTGTCCCTATGGATGTCAATCCATCTTGATAGAGTACATGGATTTTGATTTGTTGTAACTACCAAGTCAAAGTAGGAATGATGTTGAATATGAGGATCATTGAATATGAACACTGCACTCCAAAATAATGGGTAGAATGATAAACCTGAGGAGGCATTATTTGAACACCCTCCAACAAGATGGTGATAAGTGAGCACAAAGACTAGTGGGGTTGCCACATTGGTGTCACTAGTGGGGATACCACACTAGTTTCACTATAAGAATCACCAAGAAGGCCATGGAGTCAAGTAAAAAATCCTCATATGGGTTTTGGCAAACAAAGTACCTAAATAATATACCCATATACAAAAGAGGAATCCAGAAAACACTAAAAAAAGTGTAACATATACATATAACTCTCATAAAGTGGAGAAAAAAAAGAAAATCTGTAGAAAAATCTCCTCCCCCCCCAAAAAAAAGAGAGAAAAGAACAAGAGAGAGATATAAAGCCCCCCAAATATGATGTTGAAGTAGTCTACACTCAAAGTACTCACAAGTCACAAAAGAACTCAATCTACATGAGTGGTCTAAATCCACTACTTGATTACAAAACAACTAACACTAAGCTTAACTAGAATAGCTTCAATCAAGAATATTTTCAGTGGTGATGAAAGTAAAAAAGAGTATTGCATGTGTAAGGAATTCTCAACACCTAAGAAGTAGAATGTACACCACACACCCCATACTATTGATTGGGTGGTAGTGGAAGAAAAAAAGGTCTATACAAGTGGTCTGAATCCACTACTCGAACACTGAATAAGTTGACACTGTATACACTAGAATAGTTCCATATCATGCTGAAAGAGTCTATTAAACTATTGAAAAAAGACAAGATGACATTGGATTTCACCATAATAGCTACACTTCAAGCTATGGGAGACTGTTAACTATCTGAAAAATTATGTCAAAAATAAATAAAATGTCTCTCAAAGATGATGGCCCATGGTGGTGATGAAAGAAACAAGCAACTAAAAAAATGAAAAGGTGCCCAGAATAGATCACATAAATACATGAAGGTAGACAAGGCTAAATCAGGAAACCCCCCATAACACTTTATAAATTAGTGAAAGTAAAATATAAACCATACCAAAAAGACACCAAATAAAAAGAAGGAAGATACTATGCTTCCCCAGAGTAGATCCAAACAAGGAGACTATCGACCTATCAAAACATTCATCACCAAGTATGAGATTTGCTCCAAAAAATAAGGGAGCATGAAAGTGTCTCCATAGAATAAGGCAAGGTGCTAAGAAAGGGGTCTTAATGGAGACATGACACAAACTATAAGTATGTCAAAGTCCCAATACATAAACTAGAATAGATCATGTTGTGGGTTGATCGAAGAGAGTGGTAAATGGAAAAAAAAGTTGTCATGTATGTGAAAACACACTCGAAAGGATCATATACCAAAAAATAGCAATCTTTAAAATCACATGCAAAAGATGTTAGACTCAACCAAAATGTGCCCAAGATAATGCAAAGTACAATAGTAACATAAGCAATACAATGTATAAAGTAGTAAGGTGTGTAGCATAGGCAAACCCCCCTAAATATGACACTTTATAAATTTTGTGTGTTTACAATAAAAATAATAACAATGGGTGGGAAATTAAAAATAAAGCACTTTTATAAAAGTGGCACTCAAATTTGAGTTACTGAGCAAAATTTATGGCTAATAAAATTTCTCATCGTTAATGGCCTATTTAATGAAATTGCACTTAAAAGTGTAAAAAATGTGACCAAATAAGGGGTAAGGTATCCTTCCATCCACTTGTTAGAACCAAAATGGAACCTCCAACCTCTTGAAGTCAACAAAATTCAAAAAATACCCTTTCTTCTTGCCCCTATAAGCTCTCAAGTGAAATATTAATCTCATTTAGGGCCATATATATATATATATATATAGCCTATTAAAAAATAAAGTACAGGAAAAAATATCCTAATAGAAGAGGATTATGGCAAAATTAGGTATTCAACTTTATGACTTTGTAAAGGAGCTTTAGAAGGGATACCCAAAGATGAGCACCACCATTTGAAACTCCAAGTTTTCAAAACAAGATCAAAAGGACATCATGTCCAAGAGTATGTTTTAGAAGGTAGTTGAAACCCTCAAGAATCCATAGAAAAGACATCTAATAGAGGAGGAACACATGACAAGAAAACAACAAGTGCAGGTCGAGCTCAACTGGTAAGGTGATGTGGAGGTATCTAAGATCCAACAAAAAATTCTCAAGTGCCCTATTTTTATTATGTTTGATGTAGTTCACTCTTACTATCTTGTGGTTTCAACCTGGTCAAAGAAGCTTGAGATCTCAAAGGAAAACTACTAGCAACGGTGTGCAGATTTAGCATTTTTGTTGATGTAATCATCAATAGTGGTCCAAGAGTAGATGGAACCCAAATTGGATCTATTAGTATTGTAAGATGGAAAAAACTAAACAAGTGTCAATACCATTCATGTCTCACTTCAGGCCCCATAGAACTCCATCCAAAATGTAGTGTTTATGCCAATCATGTATTCGAAGGTTGAATTATCATCTTCTAGTAGTGCTAGAATCTAATTTACTCAGGCCAATGGAGAGAAGGTCATACCTTGATCATATAATTAAGGCCGATGGAAGATGTCTAACAATAATATGTGCTCTTTACACCACCATTGTCATCGATTCAGGTCTCATAAGGAATAATCAGCCTTACAAAGTCCTTGCCACGTATCTTTTTGATGAATCCATGGGTTGTGCTATCATGTTGATCATTTATTTCCAAGATGTGAATGGTTGAGATAGGATCAATGCAAATTAAACTAGACTCAATGAAAATACTTGATTTTGTACTATTAGATTGAAGGATTTGAAGCACCTATTTGCATGTACTATAGAGGCATTTAGTAAACATAGGGTATCTAATATAATGGACCATACCAGCATTAAAAGATATTGTGTGGATTTTTTAACCACTAAAAAAGTAACATGCATAGGTTGGATGGCTCAAAAAACAAAGGTATTTGTCTTCTCTCAAGTTTCAATTTGGTTATTCAAATAATATTGTTGAATATGCAGCACTAGTTCATGGTTTGAAATGGGCAAGGAAGATGAAGTTCAATACCTTATAACTCTTTAGAGATAGTGAATTAGTAGTTCAACAAGTAAGAGGTCTAAATGTATGCAAAAATCCATTACTTAGATCTTATAAGCATAGTGTTGTCCCCCAAAAATATCACTCATTTTTGAGTCAACATCTAAACTATTTTGGTCCAACAGACCAAAATCCTCTCTCCCCTTCTAAAAAATTGTTTTGGGCATTCAAATTCTTCATTATTCAAGCTTTTTTAGATTTTTATGGACTCTATAGGCTTGAATCTACAGACTCTACAAGCTTGAATCTATGGACTCCACTAGTTCTACAGACTCATTTCTATGGACTCTGCAGGCTTGAATCTACGGTCTCTATAGGCTTGAATCTACATACTCTATTCTATGGACTTTGCAAGAAGGAATATATTGGAAACTGAAGGAAGTTCCCCAACTGGAGATAGTTGTTGTCCCCCAAAAATATCACTCATTTTTTAGACAACATCTGAACTATTTTGGTCCAACAGACCAAAATCCTTTGTCCCCTTCTAAAAAATTGTTCTGGGCATTCAAATTCTTTATTATTCAAGTTTTTTTAGATTTCTATAGACTCTACAGGCTTGAATCTATGGACTCTGTAGGCTTGAATCTATGGACTCATTTCTACAGACTCTGCCAGTTCTACGGACTCATTTCTACTGACTCTACAGGCTTAAATCTACAGACTCTATAGGCTTGAATCTATGGTCTCTATAGGCTTGAATCTATAGACCCTATTCTATGGACTTCACAAGAAGGAATCTATGGACTCATATCTATGGACTCCGCTAGTTCTACAGATGCACTTAAATCTATGAACTTTGCAGATATGTTTCTACGGACTCAACATGCTTGAAATCAGCAAGTTCAACATGTTCAATAGGTTTAAAGGCTTCTACAGGTGAGTTCAATCAAAAGAACAAGTTTCCAACACTTAGTCATTTTCAATATTGGTTCAATGCCTTGGTTCAACCAAAAGAGTTCATCGGCAAGCTTCTATGCAGTGTTTGAACCATTGAACCATTGAACCTTGAACCATTTTGGTTCAACAGGTTCAATGGGTTAAAGGTTCAACGTCATCAGCAAGAGTTAAGCACATTTGTCAAGGTTCAAAGTTCAACCACTTCAAGGTTCAACAGCTTCAAAACACTTATCAAAGAGAAGAAGGCTTGAACCATTGAACTGTTGAACCATTAAACTGTTGAACCATTAAACCACTTGGTTCAAAGGTTCAATGGGTTCAAAGGTTCAATAGGTTCAATGACCATATGGTCCAATGCATTTGGTTCAAGAGATAAAAAAAAAAGACTTTGTCAAATAAAGAGATTAAACCGATTGAACCATTGAATCGTTGAACCAAAGTCAGTTCAAATCAGTTGGTTCAATCGGCAGGTTCAAGGGGCTACCCCAAAGCCAAAGGAAAAAGTGCCCTTGTGGAGGGTAGTGAACCAAGCTGAGTGCCCTTGCAGAGGGTAGTGAACCAAGCTGAGTGCCCTTGTGGAGGGCAATGATCAAAAGTGGACAAAGAGAATTCCTTTGAAAAAGTGAACCAAGGACAAATAGCCCTTGCAGAGGGCAGGCGAGGAATAGATGGACCGTTGCAAAAGTCCAAAGGATATTTTTGGGCTTGAATAGTCCTTGTGGAGGGCATAATTATCTTTCAAGAAAAGAACATAAAAAATTGACTAAGGCAAAGAGAAGGAAGATTTCCTTCAAATAAATTATTTGAAGGAATTCCTTTAGACTTTTTGTCTGAAGGAAAAGCCTAGTGGAAAAAGCTTAAAAAGCCAAAACCCGAAGAAAAAAGACAAAATGAAAGAATTCTTTCAGAATATTTGTCTGAAGGAAAAGTCCACCAAAAAAGGAAAAGTCCGTTGAAGAAATAAAATCCTGAAGGCCGCCCAAAAGATCCTGAAGGGTAGGTACCCTTGCGAGAGGCTTTCACCAAGGAAAATGGACCGTTTCTCAAAACCTTGAAGGGCAAGTTCCCTTTGGGAAAGATCAAACCTCAAATTGTAGTGGAAGTTGCCACGTGTCCCTTACAAAGTGTAGTAGAAGCTACCATGTGTCCCTTATAAAGTTGAAGCAGAAGCTGCCAAGTGTGAACTGTAGAGACATAGTTTCTAGTAACTCTTAAAATAGCAGAACGTGCCATGTGTCATCTACAAAGTTTGGCAGAGGCTGCCAAGTGGCAAAATCCATAGCTTCTTCCTTTTATTGAGTAAGGACTATGGTGGGTCCCAGGTGAATGGCTAAACTTGAGTGGAATGTGCCACGTGTCATCATCTACATAAATCTAAAAAAATCTTGAATGTTTTTGCAGCGTTTCTATGAGTTTGACGGAAGCTGTCACATGTCATCTTCTATAGGACTCTCAGAAGGCCCCCAAAGCCTCTATAAGTTAAGCAGATGCTACCATGTGTCCTTGCCTATTTAATAGTAGAACATGCCATGTGTCACTTTTTGAGATCAGTGGAAAGTGGCCAGAGCAAGTGGGAAGACACAAAGGAATTGCTAAGGACAATGATAGGCCTGTAGCCATCAAATTTAGGGCAATCAACTAGCCATTGGCTTTCAAATAATGATGGACCTGAACACGTCAAGTTTATGACAATAAAATAACTATTGATCCTTGCAGGCTTAAGCACAGACCCTATGAACAAACTCAGTGACCAGCCAAAGAGATAGCTGAGAGCTCAGAGCATACAAAAAAGGGCAAAATATAGCCAAGAAAGGGGAACGATGGAGAAAGATCAAAAATATCCACGCATGGGATATGTTTCTAGAAGGTAAAGCATTCCACTAGGTGGACATCAAAGAGTGTGAATATTCAATGGCACATCCTATTTTTCTGCATTGAGTAGAGCAAACAATTGTGCACTCATAAGGAAACACATAAAGTAGCCCATATTAAAAACTGATACTCGATTCCAGCATAGCACATGGATAGAATTTAAAATGCATTAAAGGCATTGAATGCATCATAACACATTTTTCATGAAACAAAACACCCAAGTCTTTCTTGGAGCACTATATATTGGACTCTCTCTTATTATTTTATGGGATCTCTCTCTTTTATCAGAAACAAAACTCTGCCCAAATTGAAAGGCATTACTGAGACTTTGAGCTCAAATTATTGATCATATTTTGTTATTTGAATAAGAAAACAAGCAACTTTTTAGACTTTGTGCTGGAATAGCTTGGTTATTAGAGAAATTGTTCTTATGTCTGTTTCCTTAATACATTTTTGTCCATTTAATTAAATAAGTAGAATTAGTAAAAATAATCAAAAAGGTGTCCTGAAGCCAATTGTGGAGAGACTTTGTGCCCCCACAATTGCCTTTAATATGTTTTCTTTCTATTTCTATGTAAAGGATCTTGGGATGACTTTGTGCCCTCATTATCCTTTGTATTCTATTTCTATGTAAAGGACCTTGGGATGACTTTGTGCCCTCATTGTCCTTCGTATTTCACTCTTTGGTAGTTGAGGTGGAGACTTTGTGCTACATTTCATACTATTGTGTTACTGTGTCCTATTACAGTTACTTGTCACCACCCGAAAGTTTTCTTTTGTCTACTGAAAAACACTTGTGAAAGAAGAGGAGTGTTTTTTATCATTTCATCAAGATTTCTCTTTTGATTTGTGAACATCATCTCTAAAAAAAGAGAGATTGATGGTTTATCCCACCCCTGAGTGTTATTTTTTGCTTATATATATAATATATAGCTCATGCATATTTACAGGGAACCTCCCCTTGATGAGAGGAGAGATTTGTCCCCTTTTGATGTAGTAAACCTGCACATCTGGATGAAAAATTTCTCTATGTTGTGGTTGAAGAGACCTATTTTTATTATCAATTAGTTGATTAACAAAATAGTCACCTAACAGTATTTGGCAACTCCGTTGGGAATTTACGTGCAATCTGAAGCCTCAAGTTTCAGATTAAAGCAGTCCCTACCCTTATCCATTATAGACTTTGCTGAATCCATTCTTTGTCTTACCCATTATCATTATAGCCTTACCATCTCCCTTCACCTCCATGCCAACTGGGATAGAATGTGTAGTTTGAAGCCTCAAGCTTCAAGCTAAAGCAAGGCTAGTTCTTTCTCATTTTTATCCTACAATCTGGCAACTCCACACTATACCAGAAGCTAGAGAGCCCAAGGTATTGTTGACCCTATATTCAAGCTGGTACATTAAAGTAATTTTGATCTATTTCCTTCACCATCTCATCTCCAACGAACCAAGGGCTTTCCTCCTACTAAAGTCAAGTCTCCATTACCAAGCAAAATGTCCATTTCTACTATTAATAAATCTTTGTCAATACTTACCCCTCTAAGATTTGTTATCCCACCTTTCCATAGTCATACAATGGCAGTTCAATGTCCTTGGGATAACTCTTTTGGCCCACTCAATTTAACTCCACCTCTACATGAGCTACCACGTAGTTCAAAGAGAAATTTCTCCAAATTTTATGGTGATGAGAAGGTTCATCTTGATGAACATATTTTAGCCTTTAGCATAGCTTGTGGTGTAATAGGTGTAGATTAAGAAGATGTGGCAGTCAGATTGTTCATGGAAACTTTACAAGGTGATGCTGCAGACTGGTTCTATCATCTACAAGCCTAGACTGTGACTGACTGGAACACCCTCAAAGCCAAGTTTGAACCCAGATTCAAGCTTACAAAAGATGCACATGCCCTATTGGCTCAACTCACACAAATGAAGAAAGAGCCTCATGAACCAATGAGAGATTTCATAGCCAAGTTTGACAAGCTGAGGAATAAGAATCTTGTAATTGCTCAGCCTACACCTAAGAATCTCAAATGTTTCTTCATCAACTCTCAGCTACTTGAAGTAAGTTTTTTGCTGAGACATGTTGGCCAAATATACCTTGCTACAACTCAAGATATGGCCACTGAAGTGGAAGATAACCTTATCTTGGTAGAAAAGATAAAGAGAGATCCTAACAGAAGTAAATCTTCTTCATCTTCTGAATATCCATTTACAGGTACCACTGATCTAATGGTGCAAAAGCTAGAAAATGAGTTGTTATCCCTCAAAAAGCAAATGGCACAAGGGATATATTTAGCTCCTTCGTACAATGATATACCAAGAAGGACATTCCCCAATCAGTCATACCAAGGCAATGCTACCAAAAATCAATGACAGCCAAATCGTCTTCCTCCCCCACAAGGGAAACTTGCCATTAAAGCACCCCCATCTAATTCAGTAGTTGGATATCTCAAAATAGAATCTAATTTATCTTTCCAACCTAAATTAAACTAAAAAAATGATGTTGATCTCCTTGTAGAAGGCTAGGAAGAATTAGCTGGTGACTCCAACATTGGTTTTTTGAATTACCAAGATGAACCCAGAGGTAAAGGTGAAGTAGTTGATGGATCATATGTTGTATTCACCTGGTCCTAGAACTAGTCAGCCCAACAAGCTGATAAAGGAAAAATAGGGAAAAGTTCTCAACCTACAATTTTGATTGCCAAACGAGGAACTTCTCTGCCTTTCTAGCCAAAGGACTTGGTGATTGCTAGAAAGGTAAGTACATCAAACATCTCTGCACCTTCCACTTCAATTTCACAAATTAGTTCTTCCCCTCTCAAAAACCAAAAGGATAAACTCCTATCCTCTATTCTTAATCCATTTTAGTCATTTGACATAATCAATCATGTCAAGAAGACCGAAATTCAAATATCTAAATTTGACTTCTTACAAGCCAATCCTGAGCAGTTGGATAGGTTGGTAGAGTGTGTGAAGAATAAAGCTGTCCTTATAGGACAAGATGCTAAAAAATTAACTCATGATTCCCCAAGGAACATGTCCATCCCAAAAAATCTTGTCATTACTCCTCTAGCTACCCCTAGAAAAATAGAGCCTTTCTATGTTTCTTTGTTGATAAATGGTTACAAACTGAGCAATTGCATCATAGACTTAGGTGCATTTGACAATGTCATGCCTACCAAAGTGGCAGAATCTATTAGACTCACACTGACCAAAACCTTTGGGAGATGTTTCTCCATGGAGAAAAAACAAATACCTCTACTAGGACAAATCAAAGATGCCCAATTTGCAGCATTCCCAGACAAAAGAATCAAGATGATAGTCCTGGTGGCTGATGTTCCAGCCTCATATGGAATTCTTCTGGGGCAAAATTTTTGTAAGGATGTTGGTGAAGAATTGAGCATGGACCTATCTGAAGTGCAAATCCCTATCAAAGGCATCATGTAGAGGCTATTTCCTAAAAATGAATCAAATTATGTTGTCACTCAGACATCAGCCCCTGAAGCTCAAATTCTATTTGAATCTTCAGGCATGGGTAATTACTTCTTAACCACAAAGGATATTAATTTTTTAATAGATAAAAGTCCTATAGGTGATGATCTAGGAATTGACTCAGATGAGACATCAGAAGAATTGATAGGGTGTAGTATAGATGAAAAAGAATTTCCCCTTCCAAGCAAAGAGAAATCTAAGGAAAGATCAATTTTTGATGATGTTTGGATCCTAGAATTTGATGGCAGTAATTCTTCTACTGGCTCAGGGGCTAGAATTGTATTGATATCTCTTCAAGGAGATATTTTTCCTTCTTCATACAAGTTTTAGTTTAGCAACACCAAAAACATAGTTGTGTATGAATCTCTATTGCTTGGATTGAAGGTTGCTCAAGATAAAGGCATCAAACTCCTTCATGCCAAAAGAGATGTTGAACTGGTGGTTTGTCAAGTAAGGAACCTATATCAAACCAAAAATGAGAGATTATGCCATTACCACAATCTAGTCTGGGATCAAATTAAAATCTTTGATGCTTTCAACATCTTTGTCATTCCTAGAGAATTCAATGATCGAGCTGATGCACTGGCTATTTCAGCAACCCTCTTAGTTCCTCATCTAGACTTCAAAGGAAACATGTACACTATTAAATTAGTCTTTAGACCAAGTGTGCCCGATAATGCCAATCATTGGCAAGTGTTTAATAGAGATAACCAAATCATCACCTTTTTAGAACAAAAAGATAGCTTCGAACATCTTCACTTCGAAGGCAGTAAGCTCCAAAAACTTGAATTAGCTCCTAAAATGAATTCAGACGTAGGTGAAGAATTTCTACAGCTAAAAGGGAATAAGATTCCTAAAAGACTGATTTCTCTCGAGAAACTATTTGACAAGCATGATAAATCTCTCCTCTCATCAAGGGGAGGTTCCCTATAAATATGTAGGAGCTATATAGTATATATATAAGAAGAAAATAACACTTAGGGGTAGGATAAACCATCCATCTCTCTTTTTTCAAAGATGATGTTCACAAATCAAAAGAGAAATCTTGATGAAATGATAGAAGACACTCCTCTTTTTTTAGAAGTGTTGTTCAACAAACAAAAGGAACCTTTTGGGTGGTGAAAAGTAACTGTAACAGGGCATAGTAACACAGCAGGATGAAATGTAGCAAAATAGGTCTCTTCAACAGTTTTTGGTGACTCTTCTAGGGATTTACATGCAATCTGAAGCCTTAAGTTTTAGATTGAAGTAGTCCCTGCCCTTATCCATTATAGACTCTATCAAATCCATTATGTGTCTTACCCATTATCATTATAGCCTTACCATCTCCCTTCACCTCCATGCCAATTGGGATAGAACATGCAATTTGAAGCCTCAACCTTCAAACTAAAGTAGGGCCAGTTCTTTCTCATTTTTATCCTATAATCTAGCAACTCCATAATATACCAAAAGCCATAGAGCCCAAGGTATTGTTGACCCTGTATTTGAGTTGGTATAACAAAGTAATTTTGATCTGTTTCCTTCACCATCTCATCTCCAACAAATTAGGAGCTTTCCTCCTATTAAAGTCAAGTCTCCATTACCGAGCAAAGTGTCCATTTCTACTATTAATAAAGCTTTGTCAATACCTACCCCTCTGAGATTTGTTATCCCACCTTTCCATAGTCATATAATGGCAGTTCAAGGTCCTTGGGGTAACTCTTTTGGCCCACTCAATTTAAGTCTGCTTCTACATGAGCTACCACGTAGTTTAAGGAAAAAAATTTCCAAATTCTATGGTGATGGGAAGGTTCATCCTGATGAACATATTGCAGCCTTCAGCATAGCCTGTGGTGTAATAGGTGTAGAGTATGAGGATGTAGTAGTCAGATTGTTCATAGAAACTTTACAAGGTGTTACTGTAGACTGGTTTTATCATCTACAGACTCAGATTGTGACTGACTGGAACACCTTAAAAGCCAAGTTTGAAGCCAAATTCAAGCCTATAGAAGATGCACATGCCTTATTGGCTCAACTCACACAAATGAAGGAGCCTCATGAACCAATGAGGGATTTCATTTCTAAGTTTGACAAGCTAACAAACAGGATTCCTACAATTGCTCAGCCTACACCTAAGAATCTCAAATGTTTCTTCATCAACTCTCAGTTGCCTGAAGTAAGTTTTTTGCTAATACATGCTGGCCAAATAGACCTTGCTACAACTCAAGATTTGGCCACTGAAGTGGAAGATGACCTTATCTTGGCAAAAAAGATAAGGAGAGATCTTAACAAAGGTAAATCTTCTTCATCTTTTGAATATCCATCTATAGGTACCACTGATCCAATGGTGCAGAAGCTAGAAAATGAGTTTCTAGCCCTTAAAAAGCAAATGGCACAAGGGATATCTTCAGCTCCTTCATACAGAGATATACCAAGAAGGACATTCTCTAATCAGTCTACCAAGGTAATGTTGCCAGAAATCAAGGACAGCCAAATCATCTTCCTCCCCATAAGGGAAACTTACCATTGAAGCACCCCCATCTAATTCAACAGTTGGATATCTTGAAATAGAATCTGATTTCTCTTTCCAACCTGAATTAAACCAAGAAAATGACATTGATCTCCTTGTAGAAGGCTAGGAAGAATTAGCTGGTGACTCCAACATTGGTTTCCTAAATTACCAGGATGAACCTAGAGGTAAAGGTGAAGAGTTGATGGATCATATGTTGTATTCACCTGGTCCCAGAACTAGTCAACCTAGCAAGCTAATAAAGAAAAAATTGGGGAAAGTTCTCAACCTATAATTTTGATTGCCAAATGAGGAACTTCTCTGCCTTTTCAACCAAAGGACCTGGTGATTGCCAGAAAGGTAAGTACATCAAACATCTCTACACTTTCTACTTCAATTTTGCAGATCAGTTCTCCCGCTATCAAAAACCAAAAGGATGAACTCCTATCCTCTATTCCTAATCCATTTTAGTCATTTGACATAATCAATCATGTCAAGAAGACCAAAATTCAAATATATGAATTTGAATTTCTACAAGCCAATCCTAAGCAGTTGGACAGGTTGGTAGAGTGTGTGAAGAATAAAGCCATCCCTACAAGACAAGATGCTAAAAAAGTAACTCATGATCCCCCAAGGAACATGTCCATCCCAAAAAATCTTGTCATTACTTCTCCAGCTGCCCCTGGAAAAATAGAGCCTTTCTATGTTTCCCTATTGATAAATGGTTACAAACTGAGCAATTACATCATAGACTCAGGTGCATCTGACAACGTCATGCTTTTTAAGGTGGCATAATATCTTAGACTCACACTAACTAAAAATTTTGGGAGATTTTTCTCCATGGAGAACAAACAAGTACCTCTACTGGGACAAATCAAAGATACCCAATTTGCATTTGCAGCATTCCCAAACAAAAGAATCAAGATGACAGTCCTAGTGGACGATGTTCCAACCTCATATGGAATTATTCTAAAGCAAAATTTATGCAAGGATGTTGGTGGAGAATTGAGCATGGACCTGTCTGAAGCGAGAATCCCTATCAAAGACATCATGCAGAGGCTGCTTCCTAAAAAAGAATCAAAATATGTTGTCACTCAGACATGGGTAATTAGGCATGGGTAATTACTTCTTAACCACAGAGGATATTCATGTTTCAACAGATGAAAGTCCTGTAGGTGATGATCTAGGAATCGACTCAGATGAGACATCATAAGAATTGATAGGGTGCAGTATAGATGAAAAAGAATTTCCCCTTCCAAGCAAGGAAAAATCTAAGGAAAGATCAGTTTTTGATGATGTTTAGATCCTAGAATTTGATGACAACAATTCTTCTACCAGCTCAGGGGCTGGGATTGTATTGATGTCTCCTCAAGGAGATATTTTTCCTTCTTCATACAAGTTTTAGTTTAGCAACACCAACAACACAACTGAGTACGAATCTCTATTGCTTGGATTGAAGGCTGCTCAAGATAAAGGCATCAAAATCCTTCATGCCAAAGGAGATTTTGAATTGGTGGTTTTTCAGGTAAGGAACTTGTATCAAACCAAAAATGAGAGATTACACTATTATCGCAATCTAGTCTAGGATCAAATTGAAAGTTTTGATGCTTTCAACATCTCTGCCATTCCTAGAGAATTTAATGACTGAGCCAATGCACTAGCTATTTTAGCAACCCTCTTAGTTCCTCATCTAGAATTTAAAGGAAATAGGTACACTATTAAATTGGTCTTTAGACCAAGTGTGCCCAATAATGCCAATCATTGGCAAGTGTTCAATGGCGACAACCAAATCATCACCTTTCTAGAACAAAAAGACAACTTCGAACATCTTCACTTTGAAGGCAGTAAGCTCCAAAAATTTGACTTAGCTCCTAAAATAAATTTAGACACAGGTGAATAATTCCTAGAGCTAAAAGGGAATAAGATTCCTAAAGGACTAGTTTCTCTTGAGAAAGTGTTTGACAAGCACGATAGGTTCATCAAATAGCAACAAATGGATTCGAGCTCCTCCTAGGGGTTTAATCAAGTAAATTTGGGTACCAAGGAAAATCCTAAGATGGTGAACATTGAGAAGTGTTGTACTCTGAAGGAGAAACTCAAATTTATTGACCTACTTTGCCATTACATGGATGTTTTAGCATACTCTTATGATGATCTGAAGTCACTCAGGCCTGAGGAAATTCACCATAAAATTCTTCTCAAGAATGATTTGGTCTCTTACAAGTAGAAATCTCAGTAGTATAATCCAAAGATATCAGGTATTATTCTATCTGAGATATAGAAAATGCTAATTGCTAGGATAATTTTCCCAATCCATCATTCCACATGGATTACCAACATAGTCCTTGTAAAGAAGAATGGCAAAATTTGCATCTATGTGGATTTCAAGAATCTGAATCAGTTATCTTTAAAAGATAACTATCCTTTGCCCATCATGGATCAAGTGCTTCATTAGTGACTAGCTCAAAGATATTATCAATGCTAGATAGCTTCTCAATATACAATCAAGTTGAAGTTAGTGAAGCAGACCAACACAAGACTGCCTTCACCACACCTTGGGGCATGTTTGCATATAGAAGGATGCCTTTTGGCTTCATAAATGTTGGCGCCACCTTTCAAAGAGAAATAGACTTTGATTTCAAGGATGAGATGGGTAAGTTAATTTTATTTTATCTTGATGACTTGACCATTTTTTCCAATCATCGCTCTGAACATGTGTACTATTTGCAACAAGTGTTGGAATGCTACCGCCATAATGGCATTTCCTTGAACCCCAAGAAGTCAATTTTTGGAGTAACAGAGGGGAAACTTCTCAGACACATTATATCCTGAGAAGGCATAAAGATTGAGCCAAAGAGAGTCAAATCCATTTAGGAGCTTACTCTACCTACAAGTAAGACTGTTGTTCACTCTTTCTTCATAAAAGTGAATTTCTTACGAAGGTTGATTCTCGAGTTTGCTGAGAAGACTCGACACATTGTGAAAATGATGAAGGGAAAGGACACTTTCAAATAGACTAAAAAAGGCAAGTCAGCATTTAAGGATATCAAGACTGCCATTGCCCATGCCCCATTTTTGGTTTGTCTAGACTACAACAAAGAATTAACCATATATAGTTATGCTTCTGAACACACGCTTTTAGCAATTCTAGTTCAATAAAATAAAGAAGGTATAGAATCTCCCATTTATTTCATGAGCTATCTTGTCAAAGCTCATGAGCTAAAGTACTCAAACATGGAGAAGCATGCTTATGTAGTAGTGAAGGCAGTCAAGCATTTCTATTTCTACATCTTGAATTCTCACACTACTACCTTGGTTCTTGATACCACAGTCAAATCCATATTAACTCAGCAAGAGTTTGGGATGAAAAGAGGCAATTGGATTGAAAAGATCTAAGAGTTTGATCTAGTCATCAAGCCAACAAAGCTGGTATGGGGAAAAGGCCTATGCCAATTAATTGGTGATAAAAAAATCAAAAGAAATAGAGCATGAAGAAGCAGAGGTGAAAGACACACTGACAGTCCTCTTTATCTCTACCACGAATGAGTGGTATTCAGGTATTGCTCATTTCCTTACTTATAGTGAGTGTCTTGCTTATCTATCTTATAAAGAAAGGAGGACTATCAAGTTGAAATCCACCAATTTTGTCCTTTAGGACAACGACCTATACAAGAGGAGCCTTGATGGAGTGTTCCTTCACTGTGTAGACAAGGAGCAACAAAGCCAACTTTTGAAATCTTTCCACAATCTAGCTTGTGGAGGATATTTTTTTGCTCCTGTGACTGGCCATAAAATTTTGTGAGCTAGGTATTATTGGCCAACTCTTTTTCAAGACACATATAAGTGGGTAAGAAAATGTGAATTGTGCTAATAGTTTGTTGGGAGATCCAAGTTAGCTGCCCTACCTCTCAAGCCAGTGGTCATAGAGGAACCATTCCAGCAATGGGGAATTAATTTTATTGGAGCTATAAATCCATATTCAAGTGGTAGATATGATTATGTCCTTACAGTAATTGACTATTTCACCAAGTGGGTGGAAGCTATCCCAACCAAGCATGCTACTTCAGAAGTAGTGTGCAATTTCCTCAAGGAGAATATCATTTCCAAGTTTGGGGTTCCAACCAAGATTGTCATAGACAATGCAGCTTGTTTCACTTCCCAAGAGATTACTCAATTCTATTTTTACTATGGGATCACCCTCTCCCACTCTTCTGATTACTTTCTACAAGGGAATGGACAAGCTGAATCAATTAAAAAGAACCTGATGACTACCATCAAGAATTTGGTGGATGAAAACCAAAGGACATGGCATAAAGCATTAGTTGATGCTTTGTGGGTAGATAGAATTACACCAAAAAGGGCAATTGGTATGTCTCCTTTCCAACTTCTTTATGGGATCAATGCTGAGATACCAATCACCCTAGAATTTCTAGCATTAAAATTGGCTAAGGCAAATAAAGATCAGACATATGAAAGCTCTATTGATAAGAAGATCATGTACCTGATTGAGTTGGATGAGTAGAGAACTATGGTGGTGGACCAAATTGCTGCCCATCAAAGTCTGGTGAAGAAACTCTTCAACCAAAAGGCCAAAAATTGTGATTTTCAGGTTAGAGATCAAGTCTTGCTATGGGATAAGAGAAGAGAACCAAAGGGGATGCATGGATAGTTTGATTCTCTTTAGAGGGGCTCATTTACTATTCATTAGCTAAATGGTGAGAATAGATTCCTGTTAAAATATCAATATGGCATGCTCTTTTCTCTGCCTTACAATGGGCAGCATCTGAAGCACTTCAATTCTTGAAGTATCAGATAAGTTCACCTATACATATGTATATTTGTATAGTCTTTATTTCTACTTTGTGTTGTTCATTTTCATTTTTTTTAGAGCTTTTCTTTTTGGGTAGCATGACTCCATAACCCAATGGCATACTTCAAGGCACTAGAGATTATAGTTTTTACTCCCCTCAACTATTCCAACTGAAGGAAGTTTCCCAACTGGAGCCAGTTGTTGTCCCCCAAAAATATCACTCATTTTTTAGACAACATCTAAACTATTTTGGTCCAACAGACCAAAATCCTCTCTCCCCTTCTAAAAAATTATTCTGGGCATTCAAATTATTCATTATTCAAGTTTTTTTAAATTTATACGAACTCTGTAGGCTTGAATCTATGGACTTTGTAGGCTTGAATCTACGGACTCATTTCTATAGACTCCACTAGTTTTACAGACTCATTTATATGGACTTTACAGGCTTAAACCTACAGACTCTATAAGATTGAATCTACTGTCTTTGTAGGCTTGAATCTATGGACTTTATTCTATAGAATTTTCAAGCAGGAATCTATGGACTCATATCTATAGACTCTTCTAGTTCTAAGGACTCACTTTTACAGAGTCTGCAGGCTTAAATCTATGAACTCTGCAGATGTGTTTCTATGGACTCAACATGCTTGAAATCAATAGGTTCAATAGGTTCAAAGGCATCTACAAGTGAGTTCAATCAAAATAATAAGTTTCTAACACTTAGTCATTTTTAGGATTGGTTCAATGCCTTGGTTTAACCAAAAGAGTTCATCGGCAAGATTTTATGCAGTGTTTGAACCATTGAACCATTGAACTATTAAACCTTGAACCATTTTGGTTCAACAAGTTCAATGGGTTTAAAGATTCAACATCATCAACAAGAGTAAAGTGCATTTGTCAAGGTTCAAAGTTCAACCGCTTCAAGGTTCAACAGCTTCAAAACACTTATCAAAGAGAAGAAGGCTTGAACCATTGAACCGTTGAACCATTGAACCACTTTGGTTTAAAGGCTCAATGGGTTCAAAGGTTCAACAAGTTTAACAACCATATGGTTTAATGCATTTGGTTCAAGAGATTAAAAAAAAGACTTTGTCAAATAAAAAGATTGAGCCAATTGAACCATTGAACTATTGAACCAAAGTTGGTTCAAATCGATTAGTTCAATCGACAGGTTCAAGGGGCTGCCCAAAAGCCAAAGGAAAAAGTGCCCTTGTAGAGGGTAGTGAACCAAGCCGAGTGCCCTTATAGAGGGTAGTAAACCAAGCCGAGTGCCCTTGCAGAGAGAAATGAGCAAAAGGGGACAAAGAGAATTCTTTCAAAAAAGTGAACCAAGGACAAACAACCCTTGCAGAGGGTAGGTGAGGAACAGATGGACCGTTGCAAAAGTTTGAAGGATATTTCTAAGCTTGAACAGTCCTTACAAAGGGCAAAATTATCTTTCAGGAAAAGAATGCAGAGAATTGACTAAGGCAAAGTGAAGGAAGATTTCCTTCAGATAAATTGTTTGAAGGAATTCCTTTAGACTTTTTGTCTGAAGGAAAATCTCGGTGGAAAAAGATTGAAAAGCCAAAACCTGGCAGAAAAAGACAAAATGAAGGGATTCCTTCTAAATTTTTGTCTAAAGGAAAAGTACACTAAGGAAATAAAAGCCCAAAGGTTTCTCGAAAGATCCTGAAGGGTAGGTGCCCTTGCGGGAGGCTCTCGCTAAGGAAAGTGGACCGTTCTCAAAACCCCAAAGGGTAAGTTCCCTCCAAGAAAGATAGAAGTCACCATGTGTCCCTTACAAAGTGCAACGAAAGCCACCACGTGTCCCTTATAAATTCAAAGCAAAAGCTACCAAGTGTCATCTACAGGGACACAGTTTCTAATAACTCTTAAAATAGCAAAACGCACCATGTGTCATCTACAAAGCTCAACGGAGGCCACCAAGTGGCAACATATGCAGCTTCTTCCTTTTATTGAGTAAGGACTGTGGTGGGTCCTAGGTGAATGGCTAAACTTGAGCAGAACGTGCCACATGTCATCATCTATGTAAATCCAAAAGAGTCCTAAATGTTTTTATAGTGTTTCTATGAGCTTGATGGAAGCCACCACGTGTCCTTCCCTATTTCATAATAGAACACGCCACATGTCACTTGTTGAGATCAGTGGAAAGTGGCCAAAGCAAGTAAGAAGACATGAAGGAATGGCTAAGGACAATGACGGGCCCATAGCCATCAAATTTAGGGTAATCAACTAGCAGTTGGCTTTCAAACAATGACGGACCTGAACACGTCAAATTTGTGACAATAAAATAAATGTTGATCCTTGCAAGCTTAAGCATAGACCCTATGAAAAAACTCAGTGATTGGCCAAAGAGATAGCTCGAGAGCTCAGATCACATAGAAAAGGGTAAAATATAGCTAGGAAAGGGGGAACAATGGAGAAAAATCAGAAATATCCATGCATGGGATATGTTTCTAGAAGGTAAAGTAGTCCACTAGGTGGACATCGAAGAGCATGAATATTCAATGGTGTGGCCTATTTTTCTACATTGAGTAGAACAAACAGCTATGCACACATAAGGAAACACATCAAGTAGCCCATATTAAAAACTGATACTCAATTTCAGCATAGCCCATGGATAGAATTTAAAATGTATTAAAGGCATTGAATACATCGTAACACATTTTTCATGAAACAAAGTGCCCAAGTCTTTTTTGGAGCCCTATATATTGGACTCTCTCATTGTTTTATGGGATCTCTCTCTATTATTAGAAACAAAACTCTGCTCAAATTGAAAGGCATTACTGAGACTTTGAGCTTAGATTGTTGATCATATTTCATTATTTGAATAAGAAAATAAGTGATTTTTTAGATTTTGTGCTGGAATAGCTTGGTTGTTGGGGAATTTTTTTTTGTCTGTTTCCTTAATACATTTTTTGTCTATTTAATTGAATAAGTAGAATTAGTGAAAATAGTCAAAAAGGTGTCCTGAAGCCAATTGTGGAGAGACTTTGTGCCCCCATAATTGCCTTTAGTGTGTTTTCTTTCTATTCCTGTGTAAGGGATCTTGGGATGACTTTGTGCCCTCATTATCCTTTGTATTTTATTTCTATGTAAAGGACCTTAGGATGAATTTGTGCCCTCATTATCCTTCATATTTCACTCTTTGGTAGTTGAGGTGGAGACTTTGTGCTACATTTCATACTATTGTGTTACTGCACCCTGTTACAGTTACTTGTCACCACCTAAAAGGTTCCTTTTGTCTACTGAACAACACTTGTGAAAGAAGAGTGCTTTCTGTCATTTCATTAGGATTTCTCCTTTGATTTGTGAACATCATCTCTAAAAAAAGAGATATGGATGGTTTATCCTACCCTTGAGTGTTATTTTTTGCTTATATATAGTATATAGCTCCTGCATATTTACAGGGAACCTCCCTTTGATGAGAGGAGAGATTTGTCCCATTTTGATGTAGTAAACCTACACATCTGGATGACCAATTTCCCTATGCTATGCTTGAAGAGACCTATTTTTCTCATCAGTTTTCTGATTAACAAAATATTTACCCAACACATAGGATATGGGACTTACTTGAAGATTTTCAAACCTTTAACATTCAGACAATACTAAAATGTGAGAACAAATATGCAGATAGGTTGGCTGCCATTGGGTCACAATTCAGTATCCCAGCTGATATAAAAAGTGAAAAGGTTTAGTCACACATTAAAGTGATTATAAGACCTTCTATTCTAGATAACCATGATAATTGGCAAGTGTTTGAAGATGACAATCAGGTTGTCAGGCTCTTTCAAGAAGAGGTTGAGTTTTCCTCAAAGAACCAAGAGAAGTTCTTATGGCAGTATGGTGACCAGATTGTACAAATGAAAAAAATAAGTTTTCCAAAGGTTTGGTCACACTTGAGAACATATTCGGTGGTGATGATGAGCTGAGAAAAGAGAAGTCATCTTTGTCAACAAAGGAAGAACACTATACCAATGTGGAGATTAAAACTGGTAAGAACTTAAAGTTAGGTAAAGTTTGCCCTCCTTCAAAAAATGAAACTTTCATTAAGTTATTTTTAAGTTTTGAGGATGTGTTTGCATGGAAATATAGTGACCTCAAAGGATTTGATCCAAGTCTAGCTCAACACACCATTGAGTTAGAATTTGAAACTAAGCCAGTAAGACAAATACAAAGGCCTATCATTCTAAAGATTGAGCCTTTAATGAGAGCTGAGCTTCATAATCTCATTGAGTCAGCTATTATATTTCCAATCAAGCACTCAACTTAGGTGGAAAATCTTGTTCTAGTATGAAAAAAGAATAGTGAAATTAGACTATGTGTTGACTTTCAAGATTTGACAAGACTTCCCTTAAAGACCACTATCCATTGCCATATATGAAACAAATTTTGTAGTTTCAAAAAGTTTCTCCTTGTTAGATGGTTATAGTGGTTATAATTATATTTTGGTGAAAGAAGAAGACCAATTCAAAATAACCTTCACCACAAAGTGGAGAACATTTGCATATATAAATATGCCTTTTGGTTTATCTAATGCTAGAACAACTTTTCAAAAAACCATGGATATGGCATTTCAGGGTCTCCTTAACAAGTTTATACTTGTTTATTCAGATGACATAATAGTATTCTCTGATAGTTCAAGTAAACACATGATTCACCTTAAGCAGGTGTTTGAAAAGTATAAGCAGTTTATGATATCTTGAAACCCCAAAAAGTATCTTCTCAGTTCATGAAGGTAAGCTTCTTGGACATGTTATCTCAAATCATGGTATGAATATAGATCCTAATAAGATAGAGTCAATTATTACACTTTCCTTACCTAAGCACAAGAATGCTTTGCAAATATTCTTAGGCAAAATCAATTTTATAAGAATGTACATTTCAGATTTTGCCACTTTAGCTAAGCCACTTATAGCTATGCTAAAAAATAATCAGAGTTTTAGATAGTCCAAAGAAGGAGTAAGAATATTTGAAGAGATCAAGAAAGCCATAGCTAGTGCTCCTACACTCTTAAATCCTGATTTCATAAAGGATTTTATCCTTTACACTTATGTTAATATTGACACCATTTCAAGTGTTTTTATGCAACATAATCATGAAGCTTTGGAGCATCTAATATCCTTCTTCAGTCAAGGCTTGGAAGAATATGGAAGAAGGTACTCTTTTGTTTAAAAGCATGTACTTTCATTTATAATGTCTCTCAATAATTTTATATACTTGTTGTCTAATAATAAGATACATCTGATGGTTGCCCATCCAAGTATCAAATAATTTATCTTGAGCAAGGATATAAATGAGAGAAGAGTTGGTTGAATAACCAAGGTAATGGAGTATGATGTGGAGATCAAGATAAAAAAATATGGTGAGAGGTAAAGGACTTTGTGAACACCTATCCCATGACTTGTAAGAGGCTAATGAGGTGGTTATGGTGTCAAATGATGAGGAATTTACAACTGATCATACCTCACCTTCTTGTTGGTTCCAAGACATGGTGAGATACCTCCAAGACGGTATTTATCCTTCTCATCTAAGACCTTCAAAAAGAAGATATTTTAGATTGCAATCCATTCCATTTCTTCTTGTTGATAGTGTTTTATTCAAAAAAGATATCAATGGCATATTGCTAAGGTGTATATAGCCACACAAACACATAAATTACTTGAATAATTCCATAATGGACATGGTGGATGGCATTATTTAGCAAGGACTACATCCCACAAGATCATGAGAGGTGGGTATTAATGGCCAAGCTTATTTGGTGATTATCATGCATAGGTTTGGAAATGCAGATAATTTTTTGTTTATTGGAAAGGTGAAACTTGAAACCTTACCTCTCTAACCAATTGTAGTAGATCAACCCTTTGTCTAATGGGGATTGGACTTTATTGGTCTCATTAACCCCCCTTCAAGCTTAGGTCATAAATGGATACTGACTTTTATAGATTACTTCACTAGATGGACAAAATTAGTGGCATTGAAAGAAGAAAATGAGTCCAATATTATACATTTTTATGAAGGTTTGATTACCAGGTTTGAAGTCCCTTCACTATTATTTCTGACAATTTTATGGCCTTTGTAGGATCTATGATCAACCAATGGTCAGTTCAACATAGTGTCTATCTCAACACTTCATCAAATTAATATCCCCATGGTAATGGCCTTGTTAAGTCCACTAATAAGAACTTGTTAAATATCATAAGAAGGAATATTGAAGATAATTAGAGGTCATGGCATATCAATTTGAATTCAGCTCTATGGGTTGATAGGATCACTTACAACAAGTCAATATCCAACTCTCCATATAAGTCAGTATATGGTAAAGAAGCAAGAATGCCTATTTCTCTTGAATTTCCTACCCTATAACTAATGCACCAACTTGAGTTATTGAAAAATAAACTTATGGAGATCAGATATGATGAGCTTATGGATTTGTAAGAGACACGACATCATTCCATGCTATCCATGGAAAACCATCAAGCAATATTTAAGAGAGCCTTTGACAAAGGAGCTTATTTACACAGTTTCAAAGAAGGAGATTTGGTCCTCAAATGGGATGAGGACAGAGGTAATCCAACAAGGCATACAAATTTTAATTCTCTTTAGAGTGGTCCCTATACAATCTCCATTTGTAAATCCCATAATTCCTTCCAACTTTCAAATATGTGTGATGAGAAGCTTCCTATTCCAGTCAATGGGATACATCTAAAACATTACTATTAAGGAAACTAAGTTCCCTGTACATAATTAGTTGGTATTGTTTTCCTCCAAGTTTTGTTCTAACACATTAGTTTACTTATGTTTTGTCCCAAATAAGTTCTTGTTTTTCACATTTACTTTGTTAGGTTAGTTTCCCTGCTTTATTTTGTTTCCTTCCCTATTTTGGTGGATTTTTTTGTCTTTTTTAGTTAAAGAGGTTTCTTGTAGTCATTTGTTATGATTCCAAAGGTCATCTAAATGGTCTAGTATTTGAGTATAGAAAGCATGTTCCCTAGCTAAGTCACCAAATATGTTGACCAAATTTGGCCCACTTAAGGATCTTTTTCCTAAAAATGGATTGGACATATGAGCAAAGTTCTAGATGGAATAGTGGTCCAAGGGTAGATAAAGAAGACCTCATATCATTTGCAAATATTTTGAAATACTTTAGGTAATCTTAAATTGTAACTTGTTGATTCTAGGAATTAGGTCTAGGATTACAAATGGATATAAGTAGGTATTTATGTCATCTAATCAATTCAAGTTCATGGACAAGTTTGCACAAGCCTCAAAAAATCAACGAAGCTTTCAAGAATCAAGTAAAAGTTCATGACACAAGCCTAAGTGATCCGATCATCATCACACATCATGTATAAGTGGATGGGCCAACTTAATCATGCATTTAATAAGTTTTCTCATAAATCCTCCTAGAGCCAAAGGATCACACAGAATCAATGTTCTTGGTGCCAACATCATACTCTACAAATTTCATGTCTCAATGAGTTCTCTATCTCAAGATATAAGTCTTAAAAATTTAGCTTGTAGAACAAAACATTCATGTAGATGTCAAATATGGGTGCACATACATCAAAATTAGGCCTCATGAAATAGTCATTTGAGTTCAAATGGAGATTAATCCAATGGTTGGCATTCAATTATATCTAAGATCCAATAGAATGAGGTAACCTAATAGTGTTAGTAGGTCCCAAATATCTAATGGTGTGAATTTGATCAAGTGAGTCAAGATCAATGACATGCATTAAATTGTACCTAATAGATCAATTATGAGTGTAGGTCAATAAGTCATCAAATTTGAGGAACAAATGCATGAGTGACAAGTGTCAAAAGTGCATTAAACTAGCAAATATCTATATCTTGAGTTAATTCATAGCAAGGGAGATTGATGGTGTGAGAAAGGTTGGAAAATTTAAGGAACTCAAATTAAACACGAGGCCACCACATGGTGTAATAATGAAAGTAGACACACTAACAACATGATCTTAGAAAGGGACGTGGGGCTACCAATTGGCACCATATAGAGTGTAGATCTAAGATCAATGGTTAATATTAAAGGTCAAAGACTATGGGTCAAATTAGATCAATGATACTCGTTCAATCATGCAAAATTAGATCGATGATCAATTTTAAAATCCTAACCAGGAGATTTTCCATTGGAGGTAGAAGAATTGGTTTCAACCAAGGCAAGCAAGAACAAATGAGCTGAGTTTGAGTATGATCTAGGTCAGACTAGGAGCAAATGTTTCAAAGGGATATGCCACCATTAGAGTTCCATGGATTTGGAATAGGTCATTTAGGCATAATGCAGACCAAAGGTTAGTGACTAAGTGTCCAAATGAGATCAAACATGTAGTGAGCTTCATCTCATTGGCATGATAGCTATAAAAAACCAATAAATGAGATTGGTTTTCAATCTTTAGTAAATCTATATTCAAGCTAGAGTAGGGGCATATTTGTGATTAATGAAAGGAGTATATCATGTTTTGATATGGTCACATCCTTGACAAGTAGATATTTATAGCTACCTAAAGATAGAACAAACATGGCTTTGTCAGTTCTAAGATATGAATAATTTGTCCTCATAAGCAGATCAAGTAAAGGTGGCATATAGTCTTGAGATGGAGATATGGTGGTTGTATAAAGATAGTGGAGCATTCAATACTTTTACAAAACCTTTAAAGTTTGTTCATTCTTGATAAGATAATGACTCAACAATCCTCAGATTAATGTTAATTCATTAAGAGTAGTTGGACCTCATTCATTGTTTTCTATCTACTCAGTACCTTCTCCCTCTCCCTTTGAAAAAGTTGATAGCTAACTCTGAGATATTTTCTTAGAGATAGAGACTCTTATGCTTTGGCTATACCAAATTTGTAATATAACACCTATTAGATATAATAAAGACTGAATTCCTCCATTTACAAACTAAATTGAAGTATGTATTATGAATTCATAAGTTGTTAAATGAATGTATAATTTCCTTGCCTCTATTTGAATTCTCTCATATTTATGAAGTCTTTTGGTAAATCCTCACAGGTCATTCTAAGTGCAATATATAGTTTTTTGATTAGTTTAGAAGTGGATAACTACCCTTTCATGCTAGGTTGATAGCTATTCAATGCCTTTTTATGAAATACTTATGTGAGTGATCTTATTTAGTCTTAAATGTGTCTTATGTAAGTATAAGTGTTCATATTACTAGTGCATCACCTCAATTTACATGCTTTCATAGATTATTGTTAATCTCTCTCCCTTTTCAAATCAAGAGTTAAGTTAGGTTTATTTTAGGTGATAGATATAGAAGGAAGTCAGCCTTCTCCGAAGGTCTGACCCAATCTTAAGTGACCCACAACCTAGGGTTATTCGCATATTGGATTAGATTTGAGTAAGAGTACCTAAACAATCCCCTTCTCAACTAGGTGGATTGGATTAGATTAGATGGATGTTTATGTATTTATATTTTTCTACTTTATATATGACTAGATGCTAGAGGATAATTTAGGAGATGCATGTCTGAAACTAATCATAGAAATAGTCAATTAGACTCATAGTGTATGCCAAGATATGCTCATCTTACATAGTCTTCTTTATTTCTAATGTTAGCTTAGGATACATATTTTTTTAGGTGTTGGATGTGGTGTGTTCACAAATGATCTTCGATGTTGCATTGACTTTTGGACTTTGGAGCACTTAGTGTTTACTATATCAAGTTGAAATTATGCATCATAAGTATGAATAACTTATAATAACATTGTATTTCTCTTTGCACTTGGCTGGTTCATAGGTGAATATTTATAACTAAGAATAGTGATAAAATTTTATCAAAACCAAAGTTACACTATTTATATTTAAACAAAAATAAAGAGAAAAATAACAATACAAAAATGTAACGTAACTTAAAATCAAGATATGAATGATCAAGATTCAATTAGGAATAATATTGTATATAAAAACAAAGCAAAAACAAATTTTTAAATAACCTGGAATCAAGATATGAATAATCAAGATCCACATGTATTAACAATATGTACTTAAAAAATAAAATAATAACAAAATAAATTAAATACAAACGTAAACAAGTCAAGCCCAAGTGAAAGCTATACTCAAAATGTTTATGAAATTTATTCAAACACAATATAATAAACAAGAGAAAATAGTACAACAAAAGACAAGCACACCAATAAAATAAAGATACCACAAAATAACAATAAAAGGAATCAAAAGCACAACAAAATACCAAGAAACATATAACAAAACACTAATTAAAATGAAGGAAGATCAAAACAAAAGTAAACAAAATAACAACCCAACAACATAATAATAACATAACAAAACACAAATAAATAGAGTAAAGATACAACAAAACACAAATATAAACTAACGAATGAAGTAAAAATAAATGAAGAGATACTAAAGCACAACAAAACAACAATAAATATATTAACAAAATAATAATACAACAATAAAATTAAATGGGAATACAATAAAACAAAAATAAAAATCAAATAAACACACACAAATTATGGTTAATCACAATGGTAGTTTAAATAGAAAAGAAATTGTTCATGCACGTGTAATAGAGGCATTACACTCTATGATAAGGTGACCCCTAAGCTAAGAAATAATGATACTTGTATAAAAAGAGAAGAATAATGGATACAAAGTTTCCCCCAGATGATAGGTAAATAATGACAAAAACAAACAAAAATTGTTCCTAGGCCATAGGAGGTAATGGACTAAACAAACAAAAATGGGGAAGAGGAGAAAAATAAGGGGTAGACGAGTTGACTCTAGAGGCATAAGGTAAGTGGATGTTGCCTATATATTTATATGGATGCAAGATCTAACATCAACTTCAAGCCAAATGTATTTCTCCCAAGAGATGGGATAAAATAAAATTGATTAGAAGGGAACATGATTGTGTTGTAGAGGAATAAGGGAAATATCTCACAAAATGGCAAGTTTGTGAGGAAAGAGTGTATGGTTTTAGGTTAAAACCACACTAACAGACAAGAGATGAGTAGGCTCAAATGAAATAAATTGGGAATTATAAACACCTACTAAATCTAAGGTTGAGAAAGAGAAAATATTGTAAAATAGTGAGAGCATAAAATAAAACCAAGGGTGCAAAAATGGATTGTGTTCAAATGAACAATGCACATAAGGGTCTTGCAAAATAGCAAGAGTATGGGATGAGAGAAAATAAATATGGAAAAACTAAAGGATAAGTGGTTACTTGTGAAGTAACTAGGGGTCCCAGTATATTTAAGGCAAAAAATTGGTCGAAAACAAACATGGGAATATGGCCAAGCTAACCCAAGATACCCCATATATCTAAGTGTCGCCTATATAGTTTGTGTAGGCCTCAGGAAAATATAGTTCTCCCAAGATATGGGATGAAACCAAGGTGGTCTATAAATAAAATGAACAAACAAGATAACCCAACCCAAAAAATTTGATGGCTTTATATCCCTTATGGAAATCCTAAGCCAATGTTCATGATTTTGTGATTTTTAGGGTTTTCCTAGAATTTTTACAAATGTTTAGGGGTTTTCTAAGTGTCTCAACTTGATTGAGAATTATGAGGGACTAATTGGTCTAATTTAAAAAATTGCAAGAACATGGTTCATGTTGCTCGCAAAACAACATGAGTACTCAAGATTAAAATAAACAAAGGTTCAAGGCAATGTTTTTATTCTTTTGGTTGCATTAATTTTTAATATTTTTATATTTTTGGGATAAGCAACAGAAATAAAATATTAACAAAAGACATACAAAAATAACTAACTAAGGATATGTAAATCCACATGAAATATTTCAAAAGGCATAGGGAAATCCATTATTTATTGTGAATATAAATAATGGCATAGAAAACCACTTAGCTGAGGAGTTGTACATCTCCAAGTAAGTAACAACTAAACTAGATGCAATGGTAGTTGGGATCTTGCCAAGGCAAAAATGCCTACTAAACAATAGAAAAATAAGAATATAATAGTACGTAGTGTTGAATAAATCTGAGGAACCATCCAACAAGAAAAAACTATGTGCTGACATACCCTTATACACTTGTCTACAAAGAAAAGCTATGAAAATACTATTCAAGATGAATTACTTTGTAGAATAGGCAATGAGTGTGTCCAGAATGCCTATGAATCATAATCAAGATCATAATTGGTTATTAAATATAATGATCTAGGTTAAAATAGTCTAGAGTGGAATAAAAATAGGTTCATTGGAATATAAATGATCTAAGTGACAACGGTATAGGGGTACAATGGTTCAAAATCAAACAAGATAGGTTAATGTGGTTATAATAGTCTAGAGTAGTGTGGTTACAATGGTCAAGAATGGAATAAAATAATACATAATGGTCCAGAAGTGTAATGGTCCAGGGGTAGTAAAATAATATTATTCAATTTAAGTTAGAATGGTTCAGGGTAAAACAATGGTCCAAGTTATGATGGTCCAAGATAGAATGATACAAAGTTAAAATGGTCCAGAATAGGACGGTCTAAAGTATACAAATATAATGATGGAATAAATGACTTTGGTACAAGCTGCCCCCAAAAAGGTCTCTTATAGACAATGGTTCAAAAAAATGGATATCAAGTGTAGAACTACTTAACATGTATAATATTCATGGGTTCCAAGACCTCTTCTCCATTTGGAGCAGTCAATTTATATGCCCACAATTCATAACTTGTTATAACCACATATGGGCCCAACCAATTAGGTTGAAACTTAACTTTCTTCTTAAGTTCATCATTAGTGTTCTTTTGGTTTTCCTTCAAGACCAAGTCACCAATTTCAAACTCATTAGGGAGAATGTGCTTGTTATAGCTTTGACATAATTTGTTATGATATTCTTTCAAGTTGTCCAGGGCATCTAAACACTTGTCATAAAGGATTTCTAGTTCTTATAACCTGGAAACTCTATAATATTCATCATCCAAAATGTTCTCTAAATATACTTGTGATGAAGGTATCTCGATCTTGATTGAAATAATAGCCTCTATGCCATAAAATGGGGAATATGGAGTGGCTCTTGTGAGGGTTCAATGACTAGTGCAATAAGCCCATAGGGTAGGAAAAATTTATAAGTGTCAATTACAACCAATGTCATTGACAATATTCTTTAGTATTATGACAATGGTTTTTTTAGATGCATCAGATTGACCATTACCTTGTAGTTTATATGATGTGGATATCTTATATTTGATTTTGAACATGGTGCAAAGAGATTTAAAATCTCAATTTATAAATTATCCACCATTATCAAATATAATATAATATGGGATGGGATTCCATATCAACAGATGATATGTTAATGCATAAATTTGTCAATTTGCTTATTTGTGATGTGAGTGATAATAATGGCCTCAATCCACTTAGTAAAATACTTGGTGTCAGTGAGAATTTGCTTCTGGCCATTAGAAGATGTTGGTTTTATTTTCTTGATGAGATCGAGACCCCATGTAGAGAATGACTATGGAGTAGTGATCAGCTATAGTGGTAAGGAAGGTGCATGTATCAAATTACCATGTTGTTGGCAAGCAACACACTCCCTAACATGATTACAATAATTTGTTTCCATATTTCACCAATAGTATCTTAGTTTGAGGAGTTTATTGGATAAGACTACACCACTAGTGTGGTCCCTAAGCATTCCTTCATGAACCTCCTTAAGTGATAATGTATATTCTCTCAAAGATAAAAAATGAAGAAGCATTCCATCACAGCCTTTCCAATAAATCATGTTTCCAAGGAGGGTATGACAGGCTAGGTTATGGAGGAAGATTTTATGGTGATTGTGTGAAAGGTTAGGATGAAAGAATTGCTATAGAAATAGTTATAAATGTCTTGGAACCAAGGTAGTTCATGTGGGGGATTGGGACCGGCAATTATGTATACCCTCTCTGAATCTGGTAATATATGAGTGGTTGTAGAAGGTTTTCAATGAGTAATTAATACTCTTTAACACTGATGGAAATCTGTATCATGGACCCAATTTTTTCCATTTCATCGACTGATCTATTATTGGTCCATGGTACTTGTTCAAATAGGAAGTGATTAAATTGGTAATTGATATTGTCCATAATGTGCTTGTAGGGTACAAGCTTCTCATCTCGATTCTGATATTGATATATGGTATAATTAATGATCAATTGATAATCCCCATAGACCATTAATTATTATATATCCCATTGTATTTCAAGATGAAGTCCTATAATAAGAGCTTCATAATCGGCCATATTTTTGGTGCAATGAAATTTGATATGAAAAGCCTTGGGGATGAGCTCCACTTGTGGTGTGATCAATAAAATTTTAGCTCTAGATCCTCAAGATGTAAAGGATCCATAAAATTATAATTTACACTATACAAGTTCATGAACTACCTCTTTTTTCATTATGATAGAATCATTTAGAAAATCAAATGTGAGTGTTTGAGTATCTATAATAAGAGCTTATGCAAGTTGATCTATAATGTCCTGCCCCTTGATATTATTTTTAGTTCTGATACTCAACATTACATTCACTCAAGATCATGATCCATTTAGCCATGTGATGTGTAAGATTTGTTTTAGATAATATATATTTGAGAGGTTCCGCTTTAAAAATAACAATAGTTTTACTATTTAGCATGTAGTGTTATAAATTTTGGGAAGTGAACACCATTTATAAACAAGACTTCTCAATAGGTGTATAATTATGTTCATGTGCTAAAAGTGTTTGTTTCAAATAATAGACTACATTTTCCTTTTGTTTTTCATCATGTTGGGCCAAGAGTGCCCCCAGTGCATGTTCTATGGTTGAGATATAAAGAATTAATGGTTGTCCAAGTGTTGGTAGTCTCAAAACTAATAGGTTGGACAAGTATGTTGTAATCTTTACAAATGCTTGTTGACATTTAGTATCCCATTGAAAAGTGACCCCTTTCTTCAAGAGGTGTGTGAAAGGATGACACTTATCTTCCAGTTATGAAATAAACATGTGAATAGATTAAATATTTCCTTGTAGACTGTGAAGATATTTCAAATTAGAAGGTGGAGGCATTTACATGATGGCCTTGACCTTAGTAGGATATACTTTAATCACTTTTTTTGATATAATGAATCTTAGAAATTTTACCAAAGTGACACCAAAGACACACTTCTTAGGATTTAGACAAACCTTATACTCGTGAAGTCTCTTAAAGATTCTTCACAAAACATCAAGATGTTTGACACATGTTTTTGATTTTTCTAGAATATCATCAACATAGTCCTCAAAAATATCATGCACTATGTCATGGAATATTATAATAAAATCACCTTGATAGGTGGTTCCAATGTTCTTCAATCCAAAATTCATGACTTGGTAACATAATGTTCCCCATGGTGTGGTGAATGCAATTTTGTGCTTGTCCTCTTGAGCTATCTTGATTTGACTATATCTTGAAAATCCATCCATGAGGGACAACATATCATACCTAGCAGTAGAATAAAAAATCATGTCAATGTTAGGTAGAGAGAAATCATATTTATGACACATTGATATCTAAAAAATTAGTACAAATGTATATTCCCTATGGCTTTTTTCTTACTAGGACTTTGTTTGATATCCATTCAGAATAGTCTAATGATCTAATGAATCCATCTCCCAATAGTTTCACCTAATCCTTCTTTACTAAAAGAGAAATGCATGGATGCATATTTCTCAATTTTTGTTTGATTGGCTTGGCATTTCTATGTACCACAAGATGATGCAGAACCAAGTTAGGGTCTATGCTTGAGATGTTGAAATAAGCCCATGCGAAGATGTCAATAAAATACCTTATAATGGTGATGGTGTATTCAATATATTCATCGGTGAGGGATGCTCCAAGATAAATAATTTTGGGATCTTCATAAATTCCTAGGTTCACTTTAATGGTGTGTTCTATGAGGATTATAGAACCATCCTCTAAAATAGTGTGCAGTGCTTGATCTTGCTCCTCTTCTTCTGCTTTAGCTTTTGGTTGTTCCACCCAAAGCTCATGATAATGAGATGAATCTAAGTCTATTGGTTTAGGTAGTATCCAATTGGAAAATATCTATAACACCTAGGTTTAAGGTTTTTAAAATAATATATAAGGGGAGTCCTATAAATACCTTTCATTACATGAGGTCTAAAATCATGGAATAATTTGATTTAATGAATGCACACAAATGGATCTAGTCCCAATGTGTCCAACCCAATCATAATATTTTAGTACATTAATGTCATTAAAATCATACTTCAAGGCAAATATTGAAATCCTAGGTATTTGAGCATGGAAGACCCTCACATCAATATGCGATTAAAACACAACACTACTTAGGCCTTTGAAACAATTGACACTCAATTTGTATACCTCGCTAATATATGGGGTCTATCCTACCACATGGTGGTGAAATCCATGATCAATAGAGCCCCTAAAAAATAAAAATAAATAAGTTAATGCTTGTCTCTAATTCTCAGGTATAATCACTAATGTGATTGCAAGGGAAGAACATATACACAAGCACAACATGGGTGACACAAAAGTTCCAAATGTTGTTTCTAATTTTTTGAGTATCATCACCAATGTAAGGCCATGAAAAAAACATACGCTATAAGATCCACACAAATAAATTTTTGGAAAGTAAAGTTAATTAACTCTAAAATTGAAAAATGATCTAAGTTACGAATGAAAATAAGAATGTTAAAATGGAAAATGATATAAAATTTGAAATAAAAAGAAATGATTAGCCTAAAAATGAAATATGAAGTAAGAAAACTAAAAATAAAAATAAAATTTGATTTGGCTAGCTTTATTTGGTTTGTCTTGGACTAATGACTTGCATAAAAACTAATAAAAGTATTTGAATGTATGCAACATGTAACAAAGAAAGGTGGAGAAAATGGGAATAAAAATGAAGGAAAAAGTAAGATGTGAATATGTCAATGGTGGAAGAAGAAAATGAGGAGGAAACTAGTAAGGATTTGCATTTTCTAGGGAGAGATCAATTATCATTCTCCAATCTTTAGGCAAGTAATAGTACCCATAATATGTAAATGGGTTTTTATGATTTGTGTTGCCTAAATAGGGTTAAAATTTAGGTCGTAGTCCCCATCCAAGAGCACCTGAAATAGGTTTTAACTCTAGGGATTGTCATTCTCTTTACTCTTTCCCTAATCAACAAGTGCCTTAAAGAGGTTTTCACCTATATATATCAATGTGTTATCTTTTATGTGACCAAAAAAGTTTGTTTGCTCTCCAAAGTAGGTGGTAAAGTACAAAGAGAATTCAAATCCTTGTTTGTGATCACCAATTGGAAATCCATCTTTGAGACCTATGTATTCAATAATAGACTCCTTGATCTAAAAAAATTCAAGGGGTATAACATAATTTTTTCAATCCCAATCGATGAGGTCAGGATGGAAAAGACTAAGGGGATAATGGGCTATGATATTCATAATAGAGTTAGAGTCAAATAGGTTAGTGTCGACTAGCTTATTGTAAGTGATATAATGGGATGTTGCATCACTATCAAGAGTCTCATCACTAGTCAATTCAGAAGAATCACTATTGAAATACATGAGGTCACCTCTAGGTGGTATAAATCCAAGACATTGACTCATCGTAGGTTTATCAATTGATAATGGTTCTAGGATACCTTGCTCTCATGTCCCTAGGCCCTTTCTTGTATAATCCAAATTGTCCATAATTTGATTAGGAATAGGATACATAATATTCTAAAAATAATTAGCAAGACTATCAAAATATAACTAATATCCTTCAGTAAAGGCTTCCTGATATTGATTTGGTAAAGTTATCAGGACAAATACCACTGGTGGTTTCTACATGTCTTTGTTCTTTTACCAAATCATGTTGGGCCTCCAAGGGCTTTGGAAGGCTTGGGTATTCCATAAAACTTATGAGACTTGGGTATTTTTTCAATGTGGAAGGCATATTTCAAATGGTATGTGGAAATGTCAACATCCTCAACAGTGACCTATTTTACAAATTTTATGGGGAATGGATCAGCTGAAGTGGAAGCGAGATCACTTGGGTTGATATAATTGGACTTGGGTGGTTATGAAATTATTATTTTATTATTATTTGCTATAAATTTATAACCATGTAAATAGTTATAATTTTTAAATTTATCCTTTAGGTGTTTGCAATATTGGTAGGGCTACAAATCAGCGTGAATGGTAACCTCAATTCTAGCATGGGGGAACTTGAGGCACTATTGTAAGGTACATGAGACAATTCATACTTCATGGATCCAAGGATTACCAAGAAATATATTATATGGTAATTCAATATCCATAAAATGGCATAGGGTATCATGGGATACAAACCCAATAATGATTGGCAAAGGGATAGTTCTAAAAGATTCCCGTTTAGCAATGTCATATGCCTTGATCATGATTGTCTTAGGATGGATGTCCTTGGTATTATAACCCAATAATTTTACCAACTTGAGTGATACTATGTTTAGCCTTGAACCATTGTCTATAATAACCCTCTTGATCTTATGATTTTCTATAATGACCTCAATGTACAAGGGGTTATTGTGGCTAGGAACAAGAGAAGACATATCTTTCTAATCAAATGTAATTTGATGGATAGGAGATAAATGCTCTACAAGTGTCTAGAATTCTTTAGGGTTGATATCTTGGGGATGATAGACCATTGAAGGAATATGTTTAAGATAATTCGATGGACTTCTAATGTACACAAAATATCTAAGATAGAAATTTATGTAAGGGTTTTGCTTAGTTGGTCTTGGATACTATATGGATTTTCAATAGAGGAAAAAGAGGGTTTAGCTTTGGCCAATACGGTGTTTAGCTTTGGATTAGAAGGCACAATGTTTAGGTTTGATTTACTGTTTGAAGAAGTTAAAGGGACTTGGAAGGTGACTCATGAGCGTCTCTTGCAATTGAGGAATCTAGATTTGGAAAGGAGTTATTATATTTAGAAGAATAAGGAAAAGGGCCTTGGATGGTGACTCATGGGCGTCTAGTTTCAATTTTACAATTTTGATTTGGCAAGCAGTCATTATAATTAGAATAAGTGAGTGGTGATCTATAAATAGTAACCTGTAGAAGCTGAGGTGTAATGAAATTGTGTGAACTTGGTGCAACATTACTTGAGAAAGAGGGTGTTAACCCTATAATGGGGTCTAATACTTTGAGAATCATTGGACAGTTCACAAGCTTTGACTATAATGGTGGTAACATGATTTGCATAAATACATCCCACAATTCTATTATAATCATATGACATGTTGTAACCCAAGTTATTAGTGTGGTTATTATGATCCTAATTATTCATATGTTAATTAGGTGTCTGAACTTGTCCTAGTTGACATTAACCCTAATCTTGATTCTAATTGTTCATTGGTGGTTATTGATTATGTTTAGGAAATGAGTCCTTATAGATTCCCATGTACTAATTAGTGTTTCATGCCATTTGCTTTATTTCAATTTCACCACTTTAAATCAAATCTGAAATAAGATGTCTTAATTAAACACATCGGTAAATGGCATGGCCAAAAACACAATGTAAATTACAAAACTCATCTTCCTAATACCAACCCAATTTGGGTTGATCTTATGTAAATGGATTTGGTATAGGCCATACAATCAAATTGGATATCACCAGCTTTTAGAACATGGCCTCAATAGGTTCTTCCAATTTTATGAATACTCTATACTTATTAAATGCCTTACATGGAGGATCCCTTTGTAAGGTGTTTTATGGATTTGGTGGGGTTGATTACACATTCGAAGCTAATGAAACCTATACCATTTGCCTGTGTCTAGATTTTATCACTCCATTTCCCACCATGTTCTTATTTTTGTTAAAACCTTTAGTATTTTTTGCATTAATACATTAAATAGGTGGTTGGGTCTGATTAGACATTTAACCCTATGAATAAATCTTTACAAGGCCCCTAGTAATGAGTGCCTTCTCAATCTACACATTTTTGTTAATAATATCCTCAAATGTGTTGGCACAAGCAAGTCATAAATTATGAACCACTTTAGGGTGTAGGTTTTATGAAAAAATATTAGCCAGTTGATTATCTGACAAGTTGTGTTGAAAACATCTAACTAATGTTATCCACCACTACATGTATGTTGTGAATCTTTCTCCATCCCTTTGTTTTTCTTTGCACAGGTCAACCACTGTTAACTCATGCTCAATGTTTTAAGATAAATGGTTGAGGAATTTCTCAATAAATCATTCCAATACACCACTGATACCTTAGGTAATTTGAAGATCCAGTCTAAAGCTTGTCTAGCCAAACTGCATGGAAACATGTGAAGTAAATAAACACTACTATAGGCTACCTCTTAGCATAGTACAAAAAAGGCTTGGATATGCTCTTTAGGGTCACCCTTCCTTTTATATTTATCAAATTTGGGGGCATCAAAAATATGTGGAAGGGTAAATATAAAATTCTTAATTCCAATGGATATGGACATATCTCATCAAACTTATACTTTTTAACTTGATTTCTCGTCTCAAATCTTGAAACTATCTCTTTCATCAAATTCCATTCCTACATGTTTGGTGCATTTGTGGGTGGAATATAATTTTTTTTTGGTGGAATGTTCCCCTATTATATGGTATTATTAGGGATATGAACCTTATGATCATAATTTCTTTTCTAGTTTACTTCTTGATCTGAGTAATTCAATCATTAATTCCTAGGTGATTGATAAATAGTCCCTAGAATCTGCCATTGTGAACTATAGGTTTACTACTAGTTTTGGGGAGTCTACAATCAATTCATCAAAGGACATGATGGTTGTGATGAACCTTCTAAATTATTTTTCTCAATGCCCCTAATATGTATTGAGTTTTGCACTCCTTGATTTTGGGAAGGGGAAAGAGTCTCCTAATGGTTAAAGAATGTATGCTCTGTATCAGGTAAAATATTTTTTGCAGCATCTCTAGGTTTGTTTTGTTTAGATGAAACCCCAGGGTATATTATGGGTGTGGGATAAACTAGGGTATGTAGTGCTTAGTCTATTATATTATTTTGCTCTTGAAAATCATTATTGTTGATCAAAATCATGGCTAATGATGTTGTTAGGTTTGTAAAAAGTTGATTTGTGTATCATTGACTAAATTTTTAAATTTTGGTAGTAAGATCCCAATTAGTTTGAGAAGACTCTATAAGTTATTATTTTCCTCTAATAGTGGAATTAATATTGTTTTTCATAATACAAATGAGAGTTTGCTCTAGCTTTTGATTCTCTACTCATACAAGCAAGTTCAATTATTCCATAAGGAAATTTGGTGGTAATATTGCACCTGGTTCTATAAATGTTAATAGGGATTCATCTTTATCTTAGAAGGGTTAGTGTTCGTAATAACCCTATTTTGATTCCATTTTTTTTGGGATATCCTCAAACACAAATGAGTGATCTTGTCTATCATAATAATATTTTTCCTCATAACTAGGGCCATAAGCAACCCTACTATGAGTATACCTTTGTGTCATGTTTGAAGATGGTATTTATATGTTTACTAAGATATGGAATGTGGTTCAAACATTTAAACCTATAATTGGATTATTCAATCAGATAAAACACTACAATAAAAGGAAATGGCATGAGTGTCACATAATTAGAAGAAATAGATTACAAATTTACTCAACTCTAGTTGGATGAAATCATCAAATTGGAAGAGGGTAAAATAATTTTGAAACCTAAAGTGTAGACTAGCACAATAAACTTAGGTCCAAAATATGTCAATATCATTAAAAACTAGATACAATTGTAGTGATTCACTGCTATATAATCTAGAAGAAGTCCTATCTAATCAAGGAGATGCAAATGTGAACTAACACAAGAAATACTAAGTACAAATCCAAAAATAAATAGGCAACACAATAGTACTACTTGGAAAAAAGGAGGTAGAATGGTCTAGGAACTTAGAGTGTGAGTGAATGCAAGATAATTTAAGTCCAAAAATGAGAATGAGTCTAGATAATGACCTTCAACCCAAATGAAAAATCTCACCCAAGTTACTCAAACCAAGTGCAAAAGGTAAACCAATATTATCTTTGTTTAGAACTTAGAAAGGAAAAATTTCAAATTTATATAAAAAATGGCTTGATATTTGCAAAGTGGATGAATGGTCTAGACTCAAATGGATATTATAACAATGATGTTCATAAAATATAAGCACACAATTTTTTGAAATTTGTAACAAGGCAAGAAGTAATTTGGATTTGATCAATGTAACACCTCTTTATTCAAACAATATGGGTATAAAGAGTGTTTGATTTCTTGATGTGTTTTGGTTTCACATAAATGGTTTTAAACTAAAAAAGACCATGCATGTAAAAATGAAAAACAACATAAACACCTAAGTGTAACATATTAATCCTAAAATTGGCAAGGTAGCTTCATACTATCAAATTCCATCTATATATGTGATCTTGAGAGGAAATTATGTTTGTTAACCCTAAAAAAGTGCACATGAAAATTAGGGGTTTAGGCCCCCTCTTTTCTCACAAGTTTGTATGATCACATGGAACTTTGGGCTAGTCACCCTACATTGATAGTATATCCATAGAAAGTGGGGTTTGTCTAAAACTATAGGGTTTGCACATCTAGATGGTCCCAAATGTGGTTAACACTAGAGATGCAATCACATCAATTGGATCCATATTAACTGTCTTATTGTGAAAAGGTCTAGTCCTTCTCACAACCACTACATTATTCAATTTCTTAGTGTAGTGTGATGTCTAATTTAATCATGTATTCTGAGGTTGAGTACCACTAATGGAGCTTATTTAACTTCTCAAATAAACATTTTAATGGGTCACCCTCAATTTATATAACTTATCATGGATTGGGGTTGGTACAATGTTGGGAGATGAAGCCCTAAATTAGTGCACCCATAAATAATTTGTGAGGGAGAAGCGAGAACCCACCCAAAAGCCAAAAATATAAGAAATAAAAGATAGTGGAAGGAATTTAGGATCATTTCGTGGTTACCCAAATCACTCAAATTTTGAGGAGGGCCTTAGTGACTTTCCTTCCACACTTTTTGTATAAAGTGATAATTATAAAAGATGTGTTTTTTATCACCCAACTTCCCTAAAGGGGATGGGGGAGAGCATACATGCACACTCATCTTGAAAATCAAACATTCATCAATAAACAAACAAAAAATAAAAATCTCTTAAGAGCCTTTAACTAAGATTTGTATTTATTTTAGAGCACCAAAATGAGATGTGAAATTAAGTTTGATTTTGATTTCTTATGAAATGGAGACTAAGTGTTTGAAAAACCCATAGATAGGGTGTTATAAATCTAAAACAAGGGTGTTAAATTATTAAATAAACTTATATCTCACTATTTTAAGTATTTATTTTTTAACACAGGTTGATTCCACCATTCCACAGTGCATTCCCACTATTTTATAGCGTGTATCTGCCGATTTGTACATTTATATCAATTGACAAGGCATTTCCACCAATTATCAAGGTGTTTCCATCGAAGTAATAAAAATGATAAAAAAATAGAAAAAATAGTGCAATTACCTATAGTTTTCTAGTCCAAGTCAATTCTACTATTATGTTGTCAATTCCATCATTTCATAGTGTGTTCTTGCCAATTAATAGATCGATTCTGCCATTCCTATTAAACACATAGATAGATAGAGAACATATAAATGTTTTCATTATTTACGTGATCATTTTTTCTATTATGCAGGTTGTTTATATCGATCTCCAAGTCAATTATACCATTCCATAGGTTAAATTATTCATTTGTATCAAAGGTCACAAAACATGAAAATTTAGAGAAAAAAGAGCAAAATAGCCTCAAAAAAGGGTTTGAATGCTAAATTAGAAGGGATAAATTCTTATGTGAGGCACAGGTCCCATCGAGCATGACAAAATGTAGATCAAGATTATGAGATACATTAGTTCAAGTGTTAGTCAAGAAAAACTCTAAAAATAAGCATATAGATACTAACACATCAATATTACTCTGTCAAGGGGTGTTGCTAATGAATTATGAGAGATATTTAAAAAAAGATTACCATTAAACCTTCCAAGTGGTGTACCTCTTTCTAAGAGAAACCAGGAAATGTGTTTTTCCCTAAATTTGGTGCTCCAAGTCTTCATCAATGAAGAGTAGCATGATCCTCCATCATTTCCTAGTGCACTAATGGATTAGGCTCATAATATTTGTAAATTTGTGCAAACTAGGTGAAGCTTGTCTATTACAATTTCTACATAATAAGTTTATAAAATTGAATCCTTTTGAAGATAATTTTGCATAGTGATTTTACATAAAAGAGCTTTAAGATTAATTGGTAAGGCCCTATGTTTATAGGTTTTCACAATTGATCAAACTAATTTGTAACCCTTGGATTAAAAACTAGATGTGTGGTCTCAAATGGATTCAATTTTTGAGGTCATCACATGGGAAAGAGGTTGCACATGGGCAGGCATGGGTTGCATAAGGAAATACATTGCACATGGTCAAGCATGGGTGCAAACTCAAGTGCCTTCTTGATCTTTTGAATGTTTGCATTTTTGAATTTCCAATAAATAGATTTTCTAAAATATCATGGAATTTCCACTTAAGATCTTAATTTGGATTAATTTTCTTAAGTGAGTTTGATTATTTTTCTATAATTGTTTAGAAATATGTTTCATGCTTAATCAACCTAGTTAGAAATGTCATTTTATTAAATCATAATTTGTCTGAAGTACAATTAGAAGAAGGTCTTAGTTATGTACAATACAATACACTAGTAAGGATATTATGGATGTGAAAAAACACGTGCACGTGATGTGTGTTGCCAAATTAGAAGAATTCAGTGGTCTAGGGTGTTATTTTATGTGGTTGAAATTTGAATCAAAGTGATTTAATAAAATATAATAATCATATAAAATGAATTTCCCCATTTAGAGATAAATTAGCATAAATCAGTATATGTACATGAAAAGTTAAAATGATTTAGATCATTTTAGAGATTTTGGCCTAGATTGTGTATTGTCATAGAATATTACTTAGACTGACAATTGCAACATAATAGTGATATGAATTAGATGTATATACATAGAATATCAAGTACACTAGGAAATATATAAGCATGGATAAAGTCATGTGTAAGTATATAAAGCCAAACATGATAATGTAAAATGACCATAGAATGATATAACCAAGATGTATCATGATCAAATAAGTGGATGCCCTAATGTCCAAATGACATGAGCAAAGAGAAAACCCAACATCTAAAAGGTGCATAAATCATGTATCTATATATGCATGTATCACACTCAAAGGATGCATGAAACACATGTATATATAAATTAATTATATGGTATCCACTAACATGCAACTAACAACATAGATGCCAAAGAGCTAATAGAACATGTAGATGCTAAATTGTTTTTGGATTTTTGAAGTTTTTTTTTAAATCTTTTTGGTAGTTTTGGAATATTTGTGAGGTGTGGAACCACTTAGTCCATCAATTCCTAAAATTAAAGATCTAAGGTACTACATGGTGGTCTTGTTTGCCAAAATTGCTTATATTGTTTCGTTTCCAACTCTTTTATATTTACTAGTAATTCTCTACCATTAGTTGTTAGTATCTGGGTATTATCATATCCATCATGTGGGATACACATTTATTTATCGTCATAATGGAAAGTAAGGTACTATTTTCCATTACTAACAATTGATTTCATATCCCCCAACCATTGTTTTTCAATATATAAAGTCAAATTTGGATGTTGATCCATTACCCATATATCAAGGTCTACTACCTTCAGTCTACACGTAATGGGTAGTATAACATACCCCAAAGATTATGGAAAATTTGAAGAATATTATAACTCATAGATATTATGTCCCATTTATTGTAGTGTGGTAATATTGTAGGTTGTGTTCCAAGTGCTTTTGTCCACCCTAAGATGTTGGTGATGAATCCCATTTATATTTGAAGTGATAGTTAAGTATTCATGCATTGTTCATTTTGAAGGATGGTTCTCTTTTGAAAGATCAGGAATGTCAGGTATTTTATGTGTTTCAGACACAATTTGTATGTGTCGCTCATTCTTATATTTTGAATTCAATTTTTTAATGCCTCACATTGATTTTTATGATGACTAATGATTTAATGATAATTATAATATGGTAATCCTTCTTTTGGAAAAATCCTACTACTTGATCGGTATTTGTTAGCAAGTAAAGATATCATTTTATATTCAAGTAACATGGAAGTATTGTATTTATATTATATTGATTTTTTATGATCTATAGAATCTATTATGGAGTCTTATGAGATACCTACACATTATTTACATAATGTATCTACATTTGACCCTTGTATAGTTAATGTGTGAAGCTAAAAGGGATGTATTGAATAACAAGCATTTAAATGCGCATCTACTATTTTTTATTTGCCCTTATCTTTATTTGGCATTGTATTTTCTAAAGCTAAATTTAGATTATATGTACCAGGACATTTAGGTATATGTGAAATATACTCAAGTGGATCAAAATTAAGTTTTTTTAATGTTTCATCTGTCATAACATGTGTTAGATGGTCCTCATTACCATAATATTCTGAAACATGGCCATTTTATTTCTTAGTATTTAACAATAAAGGAAGATCAACTATTTGATTTTAGTTTAGTTTTTGCATCACTGGTTCCTTTTGTAATGGTTACCTCTCTTGGTGCATATCTATATTCATCTTGGTTTGTAGTGTTTTATTTGCATCTGGAGATAAAGGACCATTGTACTTGATTCATCTATTTCAAAATTGTCTATATTCTCAAGTGGGATACATTGTGTGGGTGGTACCATTGAAGGAGTACCCTCTATATTAGAATGTATCATTTGTCAAGATTTGAATGACTCATTATTGGTCTACATTGTCAATAAGGTTCCATCATGTATGCATTTTACACATCGATAAAAAGTAGATGGGACAACATCCATTATATGTATCCAAGGTCTACCTAAGAGTAAATTATAATATAAAGATTGAAACATTACCTAAAAAGTGGTTGGGACTATGTTTGGTCCAAATGTCAAATCCAATGTGATTTCATCGATGAGAGGGCTATGTGAATTATCAAATCCCTTGATATGGAGATATTTTTTAATAATTTTGGTACTAATACCCATGGTGGTTAGTAAATTTATGCTAAAAATGTTTATGACAAATCCATTATCAATGATCACCTTTTTTATTCCCTTATTATGCATAGTCACTTGTATGAACAAAGGAAAATCTTCATCAATTATATCCTTGGATGGTAAATTTGTTAGATCAAAGGTAATGATTTTTGCATTGTTTTTTAGGTCTTTCATAATATCGATAAATTAAGTTGGTTCAATGACATTTGGAACTTGGGTATGATGCAATGCCTCATATAGGATATCTTTATAAATAATGGTTTGATTTAGAATTTTTAATATTGATATAATAGAATGCATATTACTCAATTGGTCGATAAGGTCATACCCCTTAGATTTAATCACTATTTTAAGCTTAGGAGGCACCCCATTGAATATCAATAGGTGGCAGATTAGTTTGGATACCTTTACCTTTTTGAATAGTGATAGCATGGATTGCATAATCTAATATAAGTCATGGATGAATAATGGGTTTGGGATGGTGACTATCACTCAAATAAGATCTAGGTGGAGAAAAAGGCTAAGAACACGTATGTTAGTATCTAGATATTAGATTTATAATATTATAAAATTAATTATGAAGAAAGATTAAGTTTTGTTTGTATTTTAAAACCCTCTCATTATATTGACAAATCTATTTATTTCTTTTGATGATACCTTGTATTAGCTTATTAAAATAGCAAATTATCATTACAATTACAATTTTCAGCATTAAATGAGCTACACATGCATCTATATTGAATATATTGATAGAAAAAGGAAATCTAATTTTTAACTTGTGAGATTTTATTGAATCAAAAATTAGAATGAGAGAGTCAAGAAACCATATATCAATATCTATGGTTTTAGGGACTAGAGGTTGGGTTCACCAAATGTTTAACCCTAAAATATAGATTGTGGAAATCTGGGGTTAAATGGGGAGAGATAGCCTAGGGCACAAGGATGGTAGACTATCTTTAAAGTAGTCCAATTAATTACAAAACTCAAAAAAACATATACTAAATTTATTATGCTAAAATATGTTAAAAATAGAAAGTAAAGTTGTGTTACATGTTACAATGATAATGAAAACAAGATACTTATATGGTTATGATGATAATATAAATATGGATATAGAACATGAATAAAGTAGACTAGGTCTAAATTTTAGATCGATCCCCTAATTATAGAAATTTTACCTCTATAACCGTAGACACTTGCATCAAACTAGGACTATTATTTTGATGCTTCTATCTGACTTGGATGCAAGTGTCCAGTAAAAAATACCTATTGACATTAGATGTGACCACTTGGATGCTTATTAGTTTTTTTTCACCTTTGTTTTGGTGTACTGAGATCTAGGTCATGGGTTGTCACTCCTTGCCAAATGATAAAACCCAATTCTTCATCTCCATATTGGTTGTGGAAAAAATGGTTTAGTGGGTAGATGGTGTTGAGCTACCCCAAATGCCCCTCTATAAATGAGTATTACCTACATAGCCAATACTCTGAAAAGGGCCTCAAACTTATGTATTTTTACCCTAGTTATTGGCTTGTGTGTGCATAAAGATGCACTGTGTGATAAGCAAGTACATAGAGTGACCTAGCTTATAACTTAGAAAATATGGTCCATGGAATGATCCTTCAGCAATTCAGACCTATATATGTGTTTTCCATATGTGAGATATGGAAATAATAGAAAATACATAAGATTTTCTCACTTGAGTGCTTGACTGAATGTCTTTGGTAAATTTTCTTATGATTTATTTGTTTTATACTAGGTCTACACTAGGTGAGGTATGAATGAGGATTGATATTTTATTTATACCAATTCATTTGGAGAATATCTTTCATTAAAGCACAAGGTTGACCATATGAATACATTTCATTTATATATTACATGACTTTAGGGCACTAGACACTTGCAGTGGGTAGGAAATTTGTGTCAATGTAGGTGTCTGACTAGGATGTAGGTGCCTATATAGCTAAAAAATAGGCACAAGTCCAAATTTTTTAGACATAGAAGATAAGTAGGTTTATAACATTATGAGCATGATATAAGGTCTAATTCATGATAATAACATTGGTCTAACTAAGAGAAAATCAATATGCATAGAGAGATAATGCATGTGATCCTTTAGATAGTGGGAAAATTCTATAAGCTGAAGGTATATCCATGATATGTATTTGCCAAGTGCATAAGACTAATATGTTATATAATTCAGAAATAATGTCTACAATAGGTAGTATTCATCAAGAATGTAATAATTTATATCTCAATCCATTGTCATACTTACTTCATGTTCCATAGAGTAGCTACAATATTTACTCACACATTGACCTTATTCTTGACATCAGATTTGTATATATCCTTCTCATGAAGGATAGGGCTACTCTCAGTGGATTTGAGTTTTGTGGGGGATTTGAAAGGCTCTATGGTTAGAGGTATATCCCTCTTTTATATACTTCCTCTTTACATATTATACATTTTTTGTCAGTTTTAGTGATGATATCATGCTTTCTCCTTGTTCATGTGAAGGAAACAACTTATTGATTATATATGCATTGTATTTGTATTTATTTTAGAAATGATGTATTATTGTAAATAATTTAATTATGAATTATGTAATATAGATTTAAGTAATTATCTTGTGTTTTACTCTTGAGCATGATTAGATGGAAATATTGATTTAATAATGTTTAATTTATTATTATACATTTGGAAAATTTTCATGATCAAAGAAGGAATAAATGCTATGTGAATGCACAAGTGATGAATTAGTGATAGATGTTATTAAAATTGATCATATTAATGTTAATATAATTTATTTGAAATTTTCCAATTGTATCTTATTCTTATAAATAGTAAGTGTGATAGAATTTTGGATAGTTAAGAAAACCTATAGAAAATATAATATAAAAAAATCCATCTTCAAGTGTATCCCAAAGGGGCTCTTACAATGACAAATGACTATGTTACAACTATGATGAAAAAACTCAATAGAGTAAATAAGTGCATCGAACAAAAAAAATATTTTCTAGATGTCGAGTCACCATTAGATGTTTAAGAATGGGAAGATACTCAAAATTCCCATGATGAAGAACTTAGATTCAAAGATCCCAAAACCATAGAGTCCCACCCCAAGATTTTTATTCTTACTTTGGTTGAAGTAACCACTCCTCAAACTATGAGAGTAAAGGGTTATTTTAAGAAACACCCCCTCATTATTATCATTTACTCCAATAACACACAAAATTTCATTTATCCTCAGTTGGCCAAACAATCTAATTATTTCATGCACCCATGTTCTAGTTTTGAATTGATGATTGTTAATGGAGGACCATTTCCATGTAAATGCAAATGTTTTAGTGTTCATATTTTTGTGGGGGATTATATTCTAAAACTATACATGTTTATCTTTCCCTTTGGGTGAATGTGATATGGTTCTTGGAGCCCAATGGTTGTGCACTCTTAGCTTTATCTTGAGGGAATTTTTAGAACTTTGGATGTAGTTCTCTAAAAAATGGCCAATATTACACACTCAAATGCCTCTTACTAGGATCTACCAGTGTCATCAATTCCAACCGCATGAATAAGCTACTCAATAAAGTCTCAGATGGAATCATTACTCAAATCTCCTCTATTCAGCTAAACACATCTCTTGATTCACACCAACCTACTAAATTACAAAATGTTCTAGTCAAATATGCATCAATCTTTGAGGAAGCAATAGGATTTCCACCTTGTTGACAAAAATACCATTGTATTCAAATTTTTTGGGTATTGTAACTTATAATTTTGGCCATTCCATTATATTTTCCTATAAAAATCTGAAATTGAGATGATGGTTCAATAACTCCTTTAGGTAGGATTCATTCGTTCAATCATAATCCCATACTCATCCCTAGTTTTACTAGTGCACAATAAAAATGGATCTTGGTACCTCTACATTGATTTTCATGAACTAGAAAATCTCATTATTAAAGATAAATTTCCTATCCTAGTGATAGATGGACTTATTGATGAACTTCATGGTGATTTCTTCTTATCCAAATTGGATCTATGGGTTAGATATCATTAGATCCACCTCCAGGATGAGGATATTAAAAAAATCTTTTCACACACATGACGATGACTATGATTTTTTGGTCATGGTCTTTGGGATTTCCAATGCCCCATCCACCTTCTAAGGTTTGATGAAAAACTATTTTCCCCATTTTTTTGGAAATCCATTATGGTATTATTTGATGATATATTGATTTACAATAAAACTTGGGAAGAAAATATCCAGCACCTCAAAATTGTTTTGCAACTTCTTAAATATCTAAGCCACACTATCTATGCAAAAAGGTCTAAATGTTTATTTAGTCAGTAAGAGATGGAGTACCTAGGTTAAATTGTCTTAAAAACTAGAATTTAGGTTGACCTATAAAAATTAAGGCCATGAAAAATTGGACTAAACCTAGGACACTCAAAATCATTAGTGGATTTCTTGGTCTCATTGGGTACTACCACAAATGTTTTATAAATTATTGGAAACTTATAGCCTCATTGACCACCATGCTATAAAAAGATTTTTTTTTTGGTCCATCATAAAAAAACAAGATTTATAGGTACTCAAGTAGGTTATGTGTACTACACCTATCTTGGCCATGCCATATTTATCAAATATATTTATCATTGAAAGTGATGCATTTAGAAATGGTCTGGGTGTTGTCCTCATGTAAGAGGGATGTCCCATCACCTTCACTATAAAATCCCTCAATGGAAGAAATACAGTGAGTTGACGTATAATAAGGAACTGATGCCTATCATCCATATTATTAGTAAATGGAAACCATACCTAGTGGGTCTATATTTTTTATCAAAACTAATCATCAAAGCTTCAAATACTTCTTCAAGAAATGAGTCTCTTCCTTGGTTCAACAAAAGTGGGTCTCCAAATTTATGGTTATGATTATGATATCACTTATAATAAGGGTAAATAAAATATAATCATTTATGCCTCATCCCACTAGTATGAAGAACATATTTATTTTCCTTATCCATCCCTAGTTTAGACTAGATGCATGACATCTAGCAGGAGTGCTAGCAAAAGAGTTAAATGCAATAAATCATCCAAAAATTATCTATGGACCTAGCTTTCAAACCCAAATATACTTGGGATGGAAAATCCTTACTATTAAAATGTAGTTATTGACCAAAATTATCCTACATATAAAAAAATTTCCTAGATGGATCAGGCCACTCTCCTAGACCATTTAGTAACTTTTTAACCCCATGATTAGTCTCTTTCTAGTCTTGACTTGATGATGCAGTGTAGTATCCTAGAAGGTCATAGTGTGGTGTGAGGAGCTTAAAAAATTAGTTTTGCAGTGGATGATTCAATGGTGGAAAGAGAAAACAAACCTCATGACCCTACCTCATGTCCCTTGCAACCTTTTGAAACACTTTAAGCAAGTATTACGATGATTTTGGAGATTTTGAGAAAAAGGCCTAGAAACGGGTCTTGAACTACAAGTGAAGGATCCAATAGGTTTCTAGGGTGTTCTATAATTCATGGGTAGAAATGAGGTTTTCAAAATGTATTAGATATTTTAACAAGTCACAAATGATGTCTAGAGAAGCTAACTTGCCCCAAAGACCTCCAAAAGTGCATTAGATGATTAAAGGGTCTTCAAAATAGAAATTCTTAAGTGAAAAAGTAATTTTTTGGAGATTTAAAATTTTTTTTGACTTCATCCCACCTCCTTATGTAATTTTTCACCTATTTTTACATGTTTAATTCCATTTCAAGTCATTTAGAGTGGACGAGAGGAGTTTGGGAGCAAAAAGATGCATTTTGGAGCCTTTTAGAGCTTTGACTGAATAAGTTTTTGAAGGTCTTGATTAATTAAAGGGATAAAATATCATATAAATTAATACATGGTTTCCATAATATCCTCTCTTATGCCTCTAAAATTAGATTCAATCACAAGAACCAACATAGGTAAGGAAAACCTATTAGCTGCAAACTAGGCATGAAACATGTTTTCTTCCATTAATGGAGGCCCAAGAATTTCATAAGGTTTATAGAAGGAAGGAAAGGTCATTTAAATCATAAAAAATCTTCACCAAGTTTTTTATATCATATGCAATTTTATGGTTCTTCATGTTAAGGAAAACCCATTTTGGGTAGTCTTGGACAACTCTAGGAGAGCCTCAAGTTTTCACTCGATACAATCAAGAGAGAGAGATAGAGAGTTTAGAAAGAATAATTTTGTCAAGTATATGGACATAAATTTCATTAAAATTTATATCCTTTGTGTTTTATTTCATCTCCCCATATTTATGAATAATCTCTAATAATGCAGGGGCATTTAGATGGCTTATTCATCTAGACAGGGTCCAAGTTTTCTTCTGTTTCTTCACTCAGAATTCAATGGGGGAAATGGTTTTAAGGGATTTATTTTATGGTAAAATAGTACCTATTAAATTTTTTTCATAATATAAATCCTTCCAGGAAGGTACTTATGACATAAAACCCATTTCCTATGTAATCCTTATGAATGGCCTATTTGATGAAATTTGGAGAAAAACTTGTTTTAGAAGGATAATGGACCCTCCAACTCCTTATTCCACATCAACTTACACAAGTGATATTTTATCATAAATCCTTATTATTTCATCAAATCCTTTATAGGTCAAATGAGGACAAGTATTATATGGCAAAACACCATCTGCAATAGTATTAGTCCTATCTCAGAGTGAAAGGAGGTAATGAGTAGTTTTAAGAGGTTATTTTGATTAGAATTCATGAGAACCAAGTGATGAGGGAATAATTATATTCAAATGTAAAATTAATAAATATAAATCCATCATGAAAATCTTTCCTTGATCAAGAAACAACTTGTAAAACCCTTATTATCAAATATTAAGGTTGTTCAACATATTTTAAGGTTCTTAGCATATTCATAGGTTTCAAATTCACCTTCTTATCCACCTCTAATGACTCCAAATTGATATATGTGTTCAATTATTTTATCATGATTGCATTTGGATCTTAAATTTGGTATTGAAATGTATCTCATGTCCCTTTTCACCTCCATGTTTTTCATTCATACTCACTACCTTGTCACTGTAGTTCCCACTATAATAAAGCTCCTTTCCACCCTCCATTCATAGTTCCCATCCTCCATTCACATCACCACTTTCAATCTCACCTTCATCTCATGAAAAAATTGTCAATAAAGAGTCAAGTGAGTTTCATAAGTTTCACGATCAACTAAGGAGGATGTGCAGACCTTAAAAGCATTGATTGATAGTCATACACCTCTAAATAGAGACCTATAGCCATCTTTTTGGCTTAGGTAGTGATATGAGGATGAGGTGAATTCAAGGTTTTTTTTTAGAGAGTTAGTATTCATAAAACAGTATGGAACCATGTTAATTACCAATGTCTATTTTGAAAACCAATAAATTAATTGGTTTTCCTTTTATAAAAGCTACTTCAAGATTCCCACCTATAGGCTTGGTTTCAAGTAAAAAACACGCTACAGTCAAGAGTGATGGCAGTTTTTAGGTTTAGGTCTATCTAATGATTATTGGTGCCTAGTTTGAGTGACTTAATGCATGAATAGTGAAGTTTTAAACCTCAAAATAATTTAAATAGAATATAATAAAAGCCTTAAATGGCTCAAACTAGCTCAAGGAAACCTACAACCAACCCAAATTGATGACCTACAACTAAGTAGGTTAATAGTGCCAAATGAAGACTTTAAGGGTATTAAATTATTCAAGGAGGTTATTATTATTTTTAAGTAATAATAATACATATATATTCTTATGAACACCTTGTGTGTGGCCAAAACTTTATAGGCATCCCAAGGTCTGTTAAAGTCTGTACATATACCTACAGTCACATAATGTGGTCATGAAGGAGAAAGAGAGGTCTATCATCATAAGTATGACATGATGATAATGGAAATTGGAAAAGGTAGACATAATATTCTAAGGATATAAATGTAAAATTTTGGTATCAATAGAATTCAATGAGAGAGTTACCAAACTCAGCACAGTCATACAATAGAAACCTCCACCTACAACCTTCTCTAAGGAACTCAGGCTAATTTTCAAAAGTTGGTAAGAAAGAGGTTGATTTCATAGTAAATGGTTGAATTTTATGTTAAATTGAGGTTTTTAAAGAAATAATTATATAATTAGGTCTAAATACAATGAAAGAGGCTTAAATCACTCAAAAACTTGACCTAATGCATACCTACAACCATCTTTTGGCTTGGTTAATGGTATCAAGTGTGAAGTGAGTTCAATGTTATTTGGTAGAGAGAGTAGAGTTTATGAATAATAGAAATTAACCAAGGTGTACACAATGAAAATATATAAGACCAATTAATTAATTGGTTTTCATCTATAGGAGACTTATGTTCAAGGATTAGAGATGGACAATGAAAGCATGACTATGGAAGAGGAGCCTGTGCGAAGAATGGAAAGGAGTTGGGATCTAATGAGGTCCATAAATGCATTTATAAAGGATTAGGAGGCTAATAAATACCTTTTATAGGTCTTAGTTGGTTTAAAATTTACTATAACTAAAGAGATAGATCTTAGACCTCTTGAAACCTAATATAGACCTATAAAAGCTTACCATTCTTGCATAGTAAAATAAAAACTTGGTTAGAAAAGTGGAATAGAGATAGTAATGGGATTGAATAATGATTGGAGAGTGTCCATAGGGTTTATTTATAGCCCAACTAACTTTTAAATCATTCAAAAAGACCCTACAAAAGTCAAAAATCATTTATTACCCCACTTAGGTTTGTGTAGGAATAAAAACCCCTAATTCAGGGTTTGAAGGAAAAAACCATTTCTAGGGAGTTTCAACTAGTCAAAAAGTCTATAAATTTATAATATTGTGTAATATATGGCCCTTAAAGATACTCAAAAATTTTAAATGTGGTATGATGAGGTACAATATGGATATGTAAGCCTAAGACAAACTAGACTAGAAGGATACCTAATTTGAGGGGTATATTGTTAGAAGAGGTGTCTAGAAGGAGATTTTGAACAAGAAAATTGGTACATAAGTGTATCTTGATATAGGGTATCTTGTTTGAGTGTCATTTCTTGTTTATCAACCCCTATTCCACTGTATAAGACAAAAAAATGAAAAAGGGGCTATAAGAGGGGTCTTAAGGTCTAAGTGAGTTTTGTTCAATTGTCAAAGTAAGATTTTTTACAAGTTGATCTACATCAAATACTATGTTAAAACCAATATGAGGATTGGTTTTCCATATATATGGCTGTCTCAAATTCATATTTGAAAGAAAATATATACCAACAGTTAGGTAAAGGACTCATCAAACATGCTATAGTCAAGCATTGAGGTTGTGAGGTCTTTCCATGATCCTTGGTTTCATAGTGTTTTGTCATAATTAATGAATATCATAAATGGTTGTTAAAAAAACTACATAAATATATGACCTCAAAACACAAGACTCATCCATGTTGACATCATGATCACACTACAGTCAAAGTGAGCTACTAATACACAAACTTATCTTTAAGTTCATTGATGAAGCCACAATGGCTCTTTTCTAGAGTGTCATAATGGTATGGAATATCCATGATAAGTGATGGAATTTTATGAGGCCAATACATGCCATAGAGGACTCTCAAGGATAGGACTCAGTCAAGCTCAACCTTAAAAAATGCACTCTTATATCCATATGAGGCTAAAAGCCTACCTACAAGCCAGTGAGACAAGTTGAGCATCAGTGGTCTATTAAGGATTTTTTAGGTGAAAAGAGATGGTTCAAGATAATATATTGTTCAAGATTGGATATCTTAGTGATTTGAAGAGTCTATAAGCACAAATAAATATATCTTGATCACCAAACATCTCCACATATCATCAGAGCACCTTTACTACTATTGGCATACAGTCATGATGAGACTTCTTAAAGGAGTAAGGTCATACTTATGTGGCATGAGGTTGTATATTGACCAATGGAAGGTGAGATAAATGAAAGGAAGAAATTAATGATAAATCATAGGCATATTCATATTTTTATATCTCAAAAAAAGATAAAAAGAGGAAAACCTTACTCTTGAAACTAGACCAAGTAGGCAACTCAAGCTAAGTTTTAGTAAAAAGAGCCTCAAGGCCAAAATATACATGATCTAGCCATTAAAATTGGTGGAGATACTAATAATTAAATAATATACCTAGAAAAAATCTTGTTGATATGTTTTTATAAGGGTAACCATTCATTATTTTATCACAGTCAACCTCATATCTAATCACAGTCAACATTGGATCCTTTCTTAGAGGAATTGGTCATTTTAGCACATCTACAGGTCAAGTCAAAACATTAAATTTGGTAAGAATGGTATCAATGAACCATTAAATCTTACCATGATATTTTTAGGTTAATATAAAGAGTGAAATTACTTTTTGTTCTTACAAAGACCTCTTGTAGCCAAGAAGGCAACCATTAGAGACCAATTGAAGCTTTATTAGGTTTGAGTACTAATAAGGATTTTAAGCCTTGGATAGGTATTAAAATAGTGAAATATGATGTTGGTAACCTAATATTATCTAATGGAGTTGATCACATTCAATTTTTCAATCAAAAATTTCCTTGAAGGCAAGTTTAGGCATGAAGCAAGCAAGCAAGCCTATAACACCAAAAGGCATTTTCAAACACAACAATGAAAAATGACATCATAATATGCTATAATGAGATGTTAAATGTATTAAACGGATGAATAAAATCAGATAAATACAAAATTTAATTCCTTTTTAATCCTTAAGGATAAATTCAAATTCTGGAGTGTAAGACACTCAATTTGATCCCCTCTTCATATGCTCGTATCTTTCACTATAATGGGAGTTGGGCCAAATGATTTTATTATGTTTTGAGTAAAAATATTTAATTTAAATTAATTATTTATTGAGGTTGGTTCAATAATTTTAATTTATGAATAATCTCTAAGAGCATAAGCATGTCTAGAATGCTTGCAAACCCTATCAGCAAATTTCTTTACATATGTATCTTTTCATACCTTCTACATGGGAGACCAAAATTTTTATGGATGTTGAAGGGGTATATGGAATATATATACATTGAAATAAGTTTTGGGATGGGGGTCTACATTTTATGAACAATCATCAAGAAGGTGAGCCTCCTTGAGCTATCAAATGAGCCTTTTTACTAGTTTTGGGTTTTTGGACTCACAAGTTCTTAATATAGCCTAAAATCACTTTAAATCCACCTATAAAGTGTATAAAATTCTCTCAATATTGTGTAAAACCTATTTTTATGAAGTTTTGGCATGTGTGGGTGCATAGGAGGCCCAAAATGGCTCAAAAATGCCTATTTTTGTAGTTCTTCTAATAGATAGAAGGTCTAAATACATGTAAGAGGCCTAATGGGGCCTGAATAATCATTTTATGGAACTTGGAACTCTTAAAAATGGTTTATATGGAACCTTATTGAGTTGAAGGGTCAAAAACCCAAGTTTTTTGATAATTTTTGAAATGTTGTAGGTTTAATGGTGATTTCCACCATTGTTGTAGGTCTCAAAGGTGGTCTAAATCTTAATTTTATCCCTAATATGCATGATAGAGATGTTTATAAGCCTTTTATAGTTACATAAGTGGTCCTCATGGTGCCAAATTACCTTGGGAGCAGGTTCTTGTATAATCGGTTGAAGATGGCTCAAGCTTAAAGACCTCCATCAATGAAATCTATGAAATTTGTAGGTTTCATGGAGTTTATTTCAGGTTGGAGGAGAAAATCAAAGTTGAGATTAAAATAAAACATCAAAAAGTGAACACTAAAAGATAACCTCCATGGTCAGTTAAGAATCAAATGCCAAGACAACTAACCATGTGCCAAAAAGCTTCAAGAAGTGCAAGTGGAGGGGGGCATAGAAGTCTAAGAGGGAGAGTTTGGAGGTTGGGAGAGAAAGTTAGATCATTCATTGTATATCATAGTGTTTTAAGACTTTTCTCATATAAGTGGGATATGACATCATCATCTTCAAAGGTTTTCATCTTCTAGTGTCTTTCTAGGCCAATGAGAAAGCTTGAAGACCGTTTAGACTAATGAATGTTAGTTTGTTAAGAGTAGATTAGTGTTAATAGATCCAAATGTGGTTGAGACTCCATGGAAGGTGGTTGTGCTTCACTTATTAATTTTTGAGTGCTTTCTTCTCCTCTCTCTCTCTCTCTCTTCCCTTTTCTCCTATATCTCCCATTTCTTCCCCATTCATAATACATACTCTCATTTGACAAGGGAAAACTGTAGTCATATAAAATGTAAAATATTGGTAACTTGAGCATGGATAATGACACCCAATCCTTATGTCTCTTTTTTTCTCTCTAGACCCTCTCAGCCTTATTTTCACTGATTCCTAGTCATATGTGGCCTTTCAGACTTGACCTTAGCTAAGCCAGGACCCTCTCTTCATGGCCAATCCATCCCCCTAGGTCTCATCTACTAGAACAATAGAGTCAAATTTAGACTATAGCACTGGACCCTAGGGTGTCCCCTTTCCAATTCTCCTATCCAATCATAATTTGATCCTAGTTTACCATTTTCCCTCAATTCCACTTGTTTGTTATGTCACCATAGTCTAGTTCCATCTAACCCATGACCAATAGATCCATATAAAATATCATTCAAAGATCATTTGGAAAGGGTTGGAAAATATCACTCAAGCAAGCAAGAATACAAGCAAGACCACTCAAGCAATCTTCCCTATTTTATGCATATAGTCAGCCCATACACTTTCAAGCTATTTCAAATATTCATATTAGTCCCTAGCCATTTCAAGTATACCCAATTTTAGCATTTCTTGCATACCATTCACTATTGCACCAAGCACTCTTAAAGGGAGAAATACATATGGTTTGATCCCTCCTCAGAGTATTGGTATGTAGGTAGCACGCCCACACATGGGGTATGAATCACGTCTAGTACATTTTACACACACTAACCCATTTTTCCCATTTGTCAAATTTTATTTTAATTGCATATAAGATACAAGGACATGAAGAATCAGCTCTATAGGGAGCTCTATTGACAATGAGGACCTAAAAATTGGTGCACAGGGTCACACTGAGTAGGTGAACAAAACCTAGAACTCTTATATCCTAAGGATAACATCACTAAGAAAATATTATAACATCATATCCCATGGTGTCTAGTTTCAATGCTCCTATCCAAACAAATAACAAAGTTTAGGAACTTATTTACAATAATGTCCCAGTCCTGCACATAAATTTTTAGACACTGTCTCAGTCAGAACAATCTAGAATAAGCTAAGTTTGATTTTCTCTCTCTCATTGCTATTTTTAGAAAAGGTCTAATTATAATTTGATTTCACAAATAAGTGGCTTTAATTAGGAATATTATTTACTAATTTCTCATACTCGTACCCATTTATTAAATAGGAATAAAACTCCATTATTCTCAAAAATAATAAATCATTTGGTGAACCCAACTTTGAATTTCGCATAAAAACTCTAGGGTAAATTCCTAGCTAATTTTCCCCATTAAATTGTAAATTTTTCCATGAATACTAAAATAAAAAATTCATCTAAATTTTTAAAATTTTGTAGTAAATTTTAAAATAAATTTATTTCAAACCCTAGTTGCATACAACTAGCTCCCAATATTTTCTTGATTTTTTTATTACATATCTAAATCAGAAATTTAGTTCAAATTTTCAAATTCAATATAATTTTAAAAAATAATTTTATTTCAAACCCTAGTTGCATCAACTAGATCCCAGTAATTTTTTAATTATTTTCTGAATTTTTAGTTCCATATTAAAATTAGAAAATCACTTCAAATTTCAAAAATTCATAGTTTTTTCAAAAAAAATATTTTTCTCAAAACTCTAGTTGCATCTACTAGGTCCCATTAAATCAAACATTTTCCCATAAATTTTTGAATTTTTACTTGCATACTTAACTCAAAAATTCAATTTCAATTTCAAATTTTCATAATATTTTACAAAAATATTTTTGAAAAATCCCTAGTTGCATGTACTAGCTCCTATTGGCTTCTTAAGGTATCAACTTACATCTAAAGTCAAATTGAAAAAATGATGCTCATTTATTTACAAACTTTTATTACATTTTGTGCAAATAATAAGGAAACCATATTGGGCCCTATCATATACATGAATGATGAAGTCTATCATATGTTAGTAAAAAGCTTCATCCTTTGCATTTCATGCTTATGTTTCATTATATGGGATGATATTACAAAATTCATTGCCAAAAATGCATAAATTTTCAAAATTCTTTTTGCATATTCTCTTTTGCTCATATGAAATAATTACCAACTCCATTTTGCTAAACACATTTGAAATGTTATGTTACATGTCAAAAGTTTATATGCCTTTATGCAAAAATTCATGATCTCTATCCTTACTTTCTATTTCTCATGTGAAATTTTTTTCAAGTTTATCATGCCAAGCACATTAGAAATGTCATAGCACATGCCAATGTTTTTTATGTATCCTTGCATAAATTCATTGTCTCTATCCCTTGTTTGCTATATATCATGTGGAATGATCTTTATAATCATATTACTATACATGGTTTCTACTTAGATGTATCTAACTCTTTGTCTACTTTTAAGTATCTCCATATCACTACTAGACATAAGCAAACACTATAATTTATATCTATCCCTCCTCTCTTCAAACTTGGTTCATCTAGCTCTTATCCCACACCTACTACTATCTCTATACCTATAGTAGATCATATGGTACATGCTATCACCCAATTTTATGAAGATAGGCAAGTTGATTACACCCATGGTTATAACTTTTTCACTCAGGTTAACACCCCTTCTAATACAGTTTTAACTCCTCCACTTGTTATATTTCTTCCTCTAGTCCAGATTCAGCCACAGTTAAGACCTTCATCACCATCATAGAAAATTCATACACCTCCATAGATTTAGTATTTTAGATGGCTTCTAGATACAATTTTCACACCCAGGGCAATGTCATTGAGATCTCATGCATCTACACATGTTCAAAGATCTTCTCCTACGACTAGATGGGTCTCATATATCCCCACAGTTGCATCCACTTCTTAGAGTTATAGGGAGACCCCACAGTCAGTTACCACTATAGGAATTTTAGAGCACTTACAACATACATAGTCTTTAGAGCCACAATCTTAGCATTTCCATTGTGCTTCACAATCATGCATGATCCTTCTTCTTGATATAAGACAACATGATATGGAGTCTGTTGTGAGACTCATCGGTTAGTATCATTCCTCCTCAACAATGCATGTACATGGTTTTTTATGTTTGATTGTACATAATCTCTTTTTCTTAATTATACATAGTTTTAATAATTTCAAAATATAAAAACAATATAACATTCTAAAAATCCAAAAACATCCAAATATGTCAAAAACAATAAAAACATTTTGATTGTATGCATCATCCATGATTTACATTTCTACTATCATGACATGACTTACATTTTTTGTTTCATGTTATTGTATATCAATTTATCTACATTACCATGCTTCACTTAATCTCCTTTGAGTGTGTGCAATGACTTCCAACTACATGATTACTTCACTCTACCCATTGAGGGGGCATCCTACTTTTACATTTGAGACACACATCGATATACATACCCACTGGGGCATCTTCTACATGACCACATCACCCAGGTTATGTCATTCATATACTACACACACTAATTTATCATGTTGATATACATTACTTACTAGCTTACACAGATTACTATATCAACATCTTACTAGTATCTAATACTTGTGTATCTCTTAGCATATAACTAGTATTATACTAAACATGTCTTGCATACTTTCACTCTTGCTTTTACTAGTTAGATGTGATTCTATCTTTCTAATTATTACTTGCTTTATTTTTTTGCTTAGTGTATCTTGATGTTATTGCATTTCCAATTCTTGATTGTCTCCTATATGAGCCTTAGGACATTTGCTAATGTATTTTACTTCTATTCATGTGTGTGCCTTAGGAAATTTGCCAATGTCCTCTATTTGTACTCTTCTTTGTGCCAATATTTCTTTCTCTACTTGTATGTGTATGGGGCATTTGAACATGCCTTGTATGCTTGCTTTCCAGTCTGAGTGACATATGCCCATGTACCTTGTTTGCATGGCCCCTTGGCCACCCTTGTATGCTTATTATTTCTTGATTTATGTACTTGTTGCTTGATTGCTTTTTTATTATTAAAATTCCATGATCCATATCATGCATTTTCCCTATTTTCTTAGATGTCATGATGGACATCATGTTCCATCCCTCCAACTAACAACCAATAGCTAAAAAATAATAACTAATATTTCTGGCTTCAATTTAATTCAAGTACATTATGCATGATATTACATTGTTATATATATCTAGGCATACCCTTGTTGATCTAACAATCTCTCAATTCAAATCATGTTATATCTTGAGATATATTATTGATTATCTTGGTTAAATCATGTATATTTATAGCATAACACACTTCTAGGGTTTTTTATTCAAAGGGAAGTCATTGTAGGGTACCTATTCCTACCCTCAAAAGAGGGGGAAATAAATAGAAGTTTTATTATAGAGATCAAAGCTCCTAATCAATCAAAAAATCTAGTTTCAAAACAAATAGAACAACAACCACTCATAACAGACCAAGTAGACAATCAAGATTCTATAACAATGTTCAGTTTCAATCTAGGATAATAGTGCTAAAGCTAGAATACAACATCAGACACCAGAGTATCCATTTTTGATGATCTTATCTAAACAACACAAAAATGAGGTTTTCCAAAATTAGGTAGAAAGGTAGGCTCAATTATAGCTTTCCACAATCAAACCAATTTAGATCAATAATTTTCAGTATAGTTTTCTCAGAGAATCCAAATATGGGGGGATCATACGTGGCATGATTATCTCTCAGTTATAGTTTTATATATGGCAATTGGTATAATTTCTAGATCAAAATCCATGTTTCAGACACCAATGATTAGGGGCAGATTACACAACACTTTTGCTTCTTTTTTTTAGTTTTTAGCAATACCCAGGCATTCTCAGCAGTTGCGTGCCTTATTCCATTTATAGGTGGTTGGCATAATTTTGGAGTGGATTTCATACAATCCTAACATCCATATTCCTGAGTACTTGAGTTCCCAAGTGGATTCCACATAAGACAAATTTTTACTTTTGGAGTGGCTTTCATACAAGCCTAATCTCTATGTTTTTCGAGTTGGCCAACATTGGCCTAGTTTCCAACATACATTCAACTATCCATGCCACATTATCAAATTTCTTGAGAATTCATGGGCTTCAATAGCCATCTCATATGACATACTTCTTCATATTGGTATTAGTTCATAGCTTCATTTCATATGGTAACGAAGGAGCCAAAGGGCCAGCCTTTGTATTCTTGAGCCACCTATTCAAAAGGATTGGGCACATAGTCCAAACATTGATTAGCACATACATGATCATTTATCTTTACTTAGTAGGTGGTGATGGAGTCAAAGGGTCAGCCTTTGGATTCTTGAGCTACTTTTTGGGGAATTGAGCACTCAACTCTGTTCATGATATAAATTTTGGTACATCATCATCCAACACATCTATCACATCAAACATTACTCAGCCTTACTCAATATCATAATAAGTTTGATATTGATTCACATACTTGGTGAGGTATATTCATTATTTTTGTTTCCTCTCTCTTTTACCCAAGTTTGTACATTCTTGTTTTATATTTCATATAAAAAGAACTAATCTACTCTATTTTTTCCTTCCATAGATTCACATTTATACAACGTATTTTCTATGCACTATCTAATATTAATCAGCATTACACAAGCTTTATGGACTTCACCCTTGCATGTAAGTTCGGATACACTTTCTATTTTCCTTTATTCTAGTATTTCACTTTGCTACATCACTAGAATAAAGGGGGGGGCAAATGTAGACATATAACATGCAAAAAATTGGTAACTTAAGCATGGCTAATGACACCCAATCCTTAGGTCCCTCTTGCTTGCTCTCTAGACCCTCTCAAGATTATTTTCATTGATTCCCAGTCATTTATGGCCTTTCAAACTTGACCCCAGCTGAGTCAAGACCCTCTCTTCATCACCAATCCATCCCCCTAGGGTTCATCTACCTAGGATAATAGTGTTAAAGTTGGACTATAGCATTGGACCCTAGGGTGTCCCCTTTTAGTGCTCCTATCTAATCATAATTTGAGCCCAATTTACCATTTTTCCTTGATTTCTCTTGTTCATTATGTTGACATAGTGCAGTTCCATCTAACCCATGACCAATAGATCCATATAAAAACCCATTCAAAGATCATTTGGAAAGGGTTGGAAAATATCACTCAAGCAAGCAAGAATACAATAAGACCACTCAATAAATCTTCCTTATTTTTTGCATACAACCAACCCATACACTTTCAAGCTAATTCAAGTCTTTAGACTAGTCCTTAGCCATCTCAAGCATACCCAGTTTTAGCATTTCTTGTATATTATTCACTATTACACTAACACTCGTAAAAGGAGAAATACATATGGTTTGATCCCTCTAAAAAGTATTGGTATGTATGCAGCACACCCACACATGGGGTTTGAATCATGTCTAGTGCATCTTACACACACTAACCCCTTTTTCCTATTTGCCAAAGTTTCTTTCAATTGCATAAAAGATATAATCACATGAAGAATTAGATCTAAAAGGAGCTTTTTTGATAGTCAGGACTTGAAAATTGGTGTATAGGCTTGCACTAAGTAGGTGAACAAAACCCAAAAAGCTTAGACCGTGAGGATAATAGTGTTAGGGAAGGACTATACCACTAGAGCCTAGGGTGTCTAGTTCTGATGCTCCTATCTAATCAAATAATGAATTTCAACAACCTATTTGTGATAGTGTCCTAGTCCTGCACACAAATTTATAGACCCTATCTCAGTTAGAACAATCTATAATAAGCTAAGTTTGATTTTTTCTCTCTCACTACTATTTTTAGAAAAGGTATGATTGTAACTTGATTTCACAAATTAGTAGCTTTAATTACGAATATTATTTACTAATTTATAAGCCAATGAGAAAGATTGAAGACCCTATATACTAATGAAGGTTAATTTGCTAAGAGGAGATCAGTGTTAATAGATCCAAATGTGGTTGAGACTCCATGGAAGGTGGTTGTGCTTCACTTATTGATTTCTGAGTGCTTGCTTCTCCTTTCTCTCTTCTCTTTACTCCTATATCTCCCATTTCTTCCCCATTTGTAATACATACTCTCATTTAACAAGGGAAAACTATGTCAAAATTTGTAATAACTAATTTTTAAATCAAATAGATTATTATTTCACATATCTCTTGCCTTTAACTTATGTTTAGTTATCTTATGCATGATGGCTTTGTGAAGAAGTGTTATTTGATGGTCATTGTCCTTATTTATTGCCTATTTTTAGGTGTTTTCAATTTATTTTTATGTCTAAACTTGTGATTTTTATTCTATTAATGGATGTTTAGTGTGAGTTTTAAAACCCCTCTTTGTTGCATTTATTACTTAGTGAGCCTAATTTAAGAAATACTAATGCAAATTAGATAGTTTATGAGATTGTGTGAGCAAAGATTATCTTTATTTTGAATTAGTGTTTGTTTCAATATTATTAGAGTGTCATTTAATTTGGTTCATCATCTACTTAGTGTTCTTAGTCATCCCATACCCCCTTTCTATCCCTTTTCCAAGTAAAAATATTAGTTTAGGTGATCTACCAAGAGGAATCCTATCTTCTCTAGAGGTTCAACCTCATTACAGGATACCCATAGCCTGAGGTTACTCCAATGGTGTATCTAGGAGTGAGAGAACCTTAAAAACTCTTATACAAGGGTTTAATTCTATGATATAATAGTTTATGGCATGCTTGATTAGACAATGTTGTTCACTAAGTGAAGAGTTTTGGTATTCTCTTCATCCAATCAGCCTTTGGAGGCATGTGTACAAACACTAATGGTGAATCCACATATTTATCAACTAGTATAAGCAGCCCAAGTGCCTAATCATCCTTATTTGGTATGTATTATCAGTCACTTGATCAAAATTAATGTTCTTTGATCCTTTATCCTTCATGTCAAATTAGTAATGTTTATGGCATCACCCCAAGTAGCTATCAAGCTTCAGTGTATCAGCCTTATTAGAGTTTGTCTCTCTTTAGTCAACCAAAAAGGATTTTTGGAGAGATAAGACTTTACTTTTAAATAGAATTGATAGAGAGTTATAAGGTGAAAGAGTGTTATAGGCAACAATAAAATCTTAAACACCAAACTTTTATTCAGGAGCAAGAGTTGAGGTTTCAAGAAGAGTGTTTAGTTAGGCAAGACCAAACCAGGAAAGAAAATGACTATTAGTTATTCTTAAAAATGAGAGCATCCAATATTAGAACCCAATTTATCTAGCCTAACCCTATTTATGCTCAAATATATCCCCTTAGTCAACCTTTTCAAATCTCATCTTTGTCAAGAGTCAATCAAATCATTTTAGACCATGGGAGATTGATCATGAAGGTAAATGTAGAGGTATACCTTGGAAAATATTTCCCCATCCATGCCATGAATAGGATAATGGACTTATTTCAAGAGTTTTGGAGTGTATGGGCAGACATTAAGAAGGGAGATTATCTAGACTTTGAGAAGAACTGAGTAAAGGAATGGATATTCTTAATAGAGGAGATGTTGACTCATTCAGAGGATGAGTATGTCAAACCCAACCAATTAATTTGCCCTATCCTACCCCTATGACCATTCCCACTCAATATTTTGAAACCATCTCAACTTGAACACCCCCTACACCTAGGACCTTGAATATGTCATGCCCTCTCTTGTGAAACCACCCTCTCCTATACCCATTCAATAAAAAGATAAAGTGGTTGTATCCTATACATTCCCCTCATGGAAATCAGTATAGGAGAGCATTGAGAAGAAAGAGTAGGTGCTAGTTAAGGTAGTATAAGAAACAATCTTGGAGGAGAAAGAGTTAGTTGTTTAAAAAGTGAATCAAGCAACCATATCTTAGCTCAATGAGCTTGCTCTACAAGATTTTGAATACTCTCACTCCCTTTCCCAAGAACCACCTATGAGAGCCTTCAAAGCTCCTAGTTAGAAGGATACTCTCCTAATTTACAAGCAAGGTGAAATATTTCACCTTCCCACCATCTCCTTATTAAATAAGGGACTTATTACACCAGTACATGGTGAAAAGGAAAGGCTTAATAAGTTGGAAATGATAGAGCCACAAACAAGTCCTCAGGATGCTACTATGAATCAAGAAATGGAAGACCAAAATGAGTTTGTAGAGTTTGACCAATCACAATAGGTAAAGTTAATTGAAGGAAGTATAGATGCCTTCATACTTGAAGAGATGTGTATATATGTTATAACTGAGAGTAAAAGATATTTTGATTTTTTCAAGAACTTCCATTTGGTATGGTTGAAGATGAAGATGAGAAAGGTGCAAAATTTGATATGGTTGCAATAGTCAATCAGTCAGTTGATCATGTTAAAGAGGTCATAGATGAGTAAGAGAAAGAGATAGAGAAGAAGTTCTTATAACATGTTGGTGAATTTGAGGATCTTGATATAGTATAATTACAACTAGATGCCCACAATGATGCTTTAAATGTGCAATAAATGGTTGAGCAAGGTAACTATGGAGACATGTTTGAAGTGTTGGAAACAAGTTATTTCTTGTTTTTAGGTAATTATGAGTTGAATAAGGTAATTGGAGGTAGTCTTGGTGACCTAATTAGTGAGATATAAATGGTTGGTGAATAGTTTGAAATCCCTAAAGAGGCTATTAAGAGCCAAATATGCCACTTCAATCAGCCATGGGTGAATAAGGTTGCATCAGTTGATCAATCATGAGTTGAAGTGTCACTTGAAAGAAATACTAATGTTTTTAGGTTTGAAAAAGATTGGTCAAATAAAAAACCTCAAATTACTACACCTCATATAAATGACCAAGAAGAAGCTACCTTTTGTGATGAATTATAACTCTTTTTCCTAAGCCTAGATAGTTAACCTTCCTATTCAAAAGAGCCATCAAGTGAGAAGATTGTAAGTGCTCCTATAGTCCAACACGAAGCAAGCTTTGAAGATTTGGACCAATATGTATACATTAGAGACATGTTTTTCCATTTTCATCCACTTAAGAGAATGATAAAAATATCAAAAATAAAGCATCCCAATGTAATATTGACACCCAAGCATCTTGTCTCACACCATGACCCATCTCATGAGGGAGGTGATCCAAAATATTTTTCATTTGATCAAGGTGGAAGGTACTGGTGAGTTCTTGTTCTTGTATATATTATATTAAATGTGTTATTTCTCCTTGTGTTTTTTTTTCCTTCCTCCAATTGCCTTGTGCACATTTCCTTATGTTGTGTGTTTCCCTTCCATAATTTATTTGAGCACATTTATTGCCCTTGATTCTTGTGTTTTTACTATTGAGAGATTCTTAATCAAAAAATGTGTAACATTGTGATTAGTCTAAAATTAATTTGAAGAATACGTTTGTGACCACATAAGCCCAATGGATACACTAAGGTAACTAGTATTTTACATAGATATATATATGCAATCCTAGGAGCTCACCAAAAATTTTGGCTAAAATTATCCTACATACGACACTTTTGCCCAGATGGATCAGGCCACTCTCCTAGATAATTTAGTAACCTTTTACCCCCATGACTAGTCTCTTTATAGTCTTGACTTGATGATGTAGTGTAGTATCTTAGAGAGTCTTGGTGTGGTCTAAGGAGCTAAATGAAGACATTATGCAGTGGATGATTCAATGGTCAAAAGAAAAAAAAAACCCTCAGGATCCTAGCTGATGTTCCTTGTAAGATTTTTAAATACTTTAAGTAAGTCTTAAGGTGATTTTAGAGATTTTGAGGAAAAGACCTAAAAATGAGTCTTGAATTGCAAGTGAAGGATCCAATGGGTTTCCAGGGTGTTCAATCATTCAAGAAAAGGAATGAGGTTTTCACAAAGTCTCATAGATTCTAACGGGTCAAAAATAATGTTTAGATAAGCTAATTTTCTAAAAAGACCCCCAAAAGTGCATTAGATGACTTAAGGGTTTTGAAAACAAAAATTATTAAGTGAAAAAATAAATTTTTGGAGAATTTCAATTGTTTTTGACTTCCTCCCACCTCATTATGGCATGTTTTACCTATTTTGACAATTTCAAGGCCATTTCAAGTCATTTGCAGTGGAGGAGAGGAGTTTGGGAGCATAAAGATGTATTTTGGAGCCTTTTGGAACTTTAGATGAACAAGTTTTTGAAGGTTTTAATTAATTTATGGAATAATATATCATATATATAAATCCATGGTTTCCCTAATATCCTCCCTTAGGCCTCTAAAATCATATTCAAGCACAAGAACCAACAAAGGTAAGGAAAACCTATTCGCTGCAAACTAGGCATGAAATAGGATTTTTACCATTAATGGAGGCCCAAACATTTCATAAGGTTTAAATAAGGAATTAATTTTCATTTACATCATAAAAAATATTTTCCAAGTGTTGGATAACATAGGTAGGCTTATGGTTCTTCATGCTAAGGAAAAACTATTTTGGGTAGTCCTAGACAACTATAGGAAAGCCTCTGGTTTTCACTCGATACAATCATGAAAGAGAGGGTTTGGAAGTGATAGGGACCCAAATTTACTTCCAATTTGTGTCATTTGTAGTTTTTTTTATCTCCCCATTTTTATGAAAATCACTACCAATGAAAGGGTGTTTAGATGATCTATTCATCCATATAGGGTTCAAGTTTTCTTATGTTTTCTTCACATCAAAATTTAATGAGGAAGAATGGTTTTATGGGAGTTATTTTAGGGTAAAATAAGACCTATTACAGGTTTTTTCATCATATAACTCATTTTAATAAGGTGCTTATGGCATAAAACTCATTTCCTATGTTGTCCTTGTGAATGGTTCATTTAATCATTTTTGGAGAAAAACCTAGGTTAGAAGGCTAATGGACATTCCACCTCCTTATGCCACATCGAGTTACACAATTGATCTTTTCTCATCAATCCGTAGTAAATAATAAAATCCTTCATAGGTCAAATGAGTACTAGTCTTATATTGCAAAACACCATCTGCAACAATCTTAGTCCTATCTTACAGTGAAAGGAGTTAATGAGTAGTTTTAAGAGTTTCATTTGAGTGGAATTCATGATCACCAAATGATGAGGGAATAATCCTTTGAAAATTTCTAATGAATATAGAGAAATCCATCATGAAAATATTTCCTTGATTAATAAATAACTTATGAAATACTTATTAGAAAATATTAAGGTTGTTTAGCATACTTTAAGGTTCCTAGCATATTCCTAGGTTTCAAATTCAACATCTTATCCACCTCTAATGGCCTCCAAATTTATATATGTGTTCAAGTATTTGATTATGATTTCATTAGGATATTAAATTTGGTCTTGACATGTTTCTCATGTCCTTTTTTACCTCCATTTTTTTCATTCATACTCACTACCTTGTCACTTCCATTCCCATTGTAATAAATCTCCTTTCCACTCTCCATTCATAGTTCCCATCCTCCATTCACATCACCACTTTCAATCTCACCTTCATATCATGAAAAAACTATCAAAAAATATTTTGAGGGAGTTTGATAAGTTTCATGATCAACTAAGGAGGACATGCAGACCTTGAAAGCAATGCCTAATAGTCATACACCTCTAAATAGAGACCTATAACCATCTTTTTGTCTTAGGCAGTGATATGAGGTTGAGGTGTATTCAAGGTTGTTTAGAAGAGAGGCAGTAGTCATAAAAAGGTATGGAACCATGCTAAGTACCAATGGATATTTTGAAAACAAATAAAGGAATTGGTTTTCCTTTTGTAAAAGCTACCTCAAGACACCCACCTACAGGCTTGGTTGCAAGTAAAAAGCATGCTACAGTCAAGAGTGATAGAAATTTTTAGGCTTAGGTCCATCTAATTATTCTTGGTTCTTCGTTGGAGTGAATTCATGCATGAATATTGAATTTTTTAACCTAAAAATAGATCAAAGAGAATATAATAAAATCCTTGAAAGGCTCAAACTAGCTCAAAGAGACCTACATTCAACCCAAATTGATGACCTACAACTAAGTAGGTGAATAGTGCCAAATGAAGACTTCAAGGGTATTAAATTCTTCAATGAGGATATTAAGTTTGTAAAGTGATCATCATACTAATATATTCTTATGAACACCTTATGTGTTGTCAAAAAACTTTAGGTATCCCAAGGTCAGCTAAAGTCTGTACATATACTTATAGTCATATAGTACAGTCATGAAGGAGCAAGAGAGATTTGTCATCATAAGGATGACATGATGATAAGGTAAATTGGTAAAGGTAGACATAATCTTATAAGGATATACATGTAATTTATCAAGAGCATTCCATGAGAGAGTTACTAAATTCAACTCAGTCATACCAATAGAAACCTCCACTTATAGCCTTCACTAAGGAACTCAGGCCAATTTTCAAATTTTGGAAAGCAAGAGGTTGATTTCACAGTCAATGGTGGAATTTAATTTTCAATAGAGGTTATAAAATCAATAATTATATAATGAGGTCTAAATACCGTGGAAGAGGCTCCAAGCACTTAAAAACTCAACCTAAAGCATACCTACACCCATCTTTTGGCTTCAATTGTGGTATCAAGTGTGAAGTAAGTTCAAGGTTATTTGGAAAAGAAAGTAGAGGTGGTGATCAAGATAATTAACCAAGATGAAGATAATTAAAATATGGAAAAATAATTAAGGAATTGGTTTTAATCTATAGGAGACTTGTGTTCAAGGTTTGGAGATGGATAATGAAGGCAGGACTATAGAAGAGGAGTATGTGTGAAGAATGGGAAGGAGTTGGGATTTAATGAGGTCCATAATTTCATTTTGAAAGGTGGAGGAGGGTAATACATACCTTTTATAGGTCTTAATTGGTATACAATGGCCTAGAACCAAAGATATAGATCACAGACCTCTTGAAACCTAACACAGACCTATAGAAGCTTACCATTCTTGCACAGTCAAACAAAAACTTGGTTAGAAAAGTGGAATAGAGATAGTAATGGGATTAAATAAGGATTGGATAGTGTTAATAGATTTTAGGAAGATCCCAAACAAATTTTACATCATTCAAAAAGTCCCTACAAAAGTTTTAAAACATGTATATCCCTCTTGGGTCTATGTAGGAAGGGAAAACCCTGATTTAGGGTTTTAAAGGCAAAAACCATTTCTAGGGAATTTTAACTAGGTAAAAAGACTATAAATTTTTAATATTGTATAACTTAAGTCACTTTAAGATATTCAAAAGGTTTCAATGTGTTATGATGAGGTACATTATGGATATGTGAGCCTGAGATAAACTAGCCTATAAGGAGACCTAATTAGAGCGGTCTATTACTAGAAGAGGGGTCTAAAAGGATGTTTTGAAAAAGAAAATTGGTATATATGTATATATTGATATATGTTATATTATTTGAGTGTTATTTATTTTTTATAAACCATTATTCCTTTGTACAAGTCAAAAACTAGAAAAAAGGGCTACAAGAGGGGTCTTAAGGTTTAAGTGAGTTTTGTTCAATTGGCAAAGTTAGATTTTTTCCAAGGTGATATACAATAAAATACTATGTAAAACCAATATTATGATTGGTTTTACATATATATGTCTATTTAAAATTCATATTTTTAAGAAAATATATACCTATAGCTGGCTAGAGGACTCATCAAGCATCCTACAGTCAAGCATTGAGGTTGTCAAGCCTTGACATGATCCTTGGTTTCATAGGGTTTTATCATACTTAAGGAATATCATAAATGGTTGTGAAAAATCTACATCAAGTTATGACCTCAAAACACAATAATCATCCAATTTCACTTCATGAGCGCACCTATAGTCAAAGTGAGCTACTAGTACACAAGCTTGTCTTTAAGTTCATTGATGAAGGAATATTGGCTCTTTTTGTGGAGTGTCATAATGGTATGGAATATAAATAATAAGTGATGGAATTTTATGAGGCCAAGGCATTATATTTAGGACTCTCAAGGATAGGACTCAGTCAAGTTCAACCTTAAAAAATTCACTCTTACAGCCATATGAGGCTAAAAGTTTACTTGCAAGCTAGTGAGACAAGTTAATGGTCAATGATCTATTAAGGATATTTTAAGGTGAAAAGAGATGGTTTGATATGATATATAGTAATGATTTCAAGACATAATGAGGGTCTCAAAAGAGTTTAACACAATCATACCAACAACCATGATCACCTATAGCCATTCTAATGATATTCCCTCTCACACAAACATATGCCTAAGGTGAACAAGATAAAGACCATCTATTTAATAATGAATCATGTGAGATATTATATGTATTAAAATGACATATGTACACGTCCAAAACTTTATCAAGAGTATTGAAACATTTCCAAGCTCATAAAGAAGGTATATGCATGTTGTATGGTTTTGACCATGTAGAAGGCCTAAAAACTTGTTTGAAGAGTCAATGTGTCAAAAAGGATAAAGGTGTAGTATTAAAAGTAATGTGAAGAGTCTATAAATACCAATAAATATATATTTATCACCAAACATCTCCACATCTCATCAGAGCACCTTCAGTACTCTTGGCATACAATCATGATGAGACTTCTTGAAGGACTAAGGTCACACTTAGGTGGCATGAGGTTGTAAAGTGACCAATGGAAGGTGAGATCAATGAAAGGAATCCATTAATGATACATAATACGAATATTCATCTTGTTCTATCTCAAACCAAGGCAAAAATAGGAAAACCTCAATCTTAAAACTAGACCAAGTAAGCAGCTCAAGCTAAGTTTTAGTAAAAAGAGCCTTAAGGCCAAAATATGCATGATTTAGCCTTGAAAATTGGTGGAGATACTCATAATGACATATTATACATATAAAAAATATTTTTGAGGTATTTTTATAAGTTGAACCATTCATTATTTTATCATAGTCAACCTTATGTCTAATCACAGTCAACATTGGAACCTATCTTGGAGGAATTGGTCATTTTGGGGCATCTATAGGTAAATTCAAAACAATAAATCTGGTAAGAATGGTATAAATGACCCATTAAATATTCAAATTATATTTTTAGGTTCATACATAGAGTTTAAGTACTCACTGTTCTTACACAAACCTCTTATAGTCAAGAAGACAACCATTAAAGACCAGTTGAAGCTTTCTAGGGTTTGAGTTCCAATAAGGATTTAAGCCTTATAAAGGTATTAAAATAGTGATATATTATTTTTTTAACATAATATGATCTATGAAGTTTATCACATTCAATATTTCAATCAAAAATTTCATTGAGGGCAAGTTCAGGCATGAAGCAAGCAAGCATGCCTATAACACCAAAAGGCATTTTCAACCACTAGAATGAAAAATGACATCATAGGATTATATGATGATATTTTAAATGTTAATTTTTTTTAATACATGAATATAAATACATAATTTAATACCTCTTTAATCCTTAAGGAGAAATTTAATTCTGTAGTCTAAAACACTTAGTTTGAGCCCCTCTTCAGATGCTCCTATCTTTCACTACATGGGGAGTTGGGACAAATGATTTTAGTATGTTTTGAGTACCCATATATATTTTAAATTAAATATGTATTGATTTTGGTTTATGTACTGTACTTTATGAACAATCATTATGAGCATAAGCATGTCCAAAATTCTTGCAAACTATATAGGCAAATTTATTTACATATGTAGCTTTTCATACCTTTCACATGGGAGCCCAAAATTTTTAGGGATGTTAAATGGGTATATATAATAAATACACATGGATATAATTTTTGGAATGGAGGTTTATATTTTATGAAAAATTGTTAAGAAGGTGAGCCTATCTGAGCTGCCAAAAGAGCCTTTTTGACTAGTTTTGGGTTTTTGGACTCATAGGTCCATGAAATGGCCCAAAATCACTTTAACCCCACTTAAAATGTGTATATTTTTATATAAATATTATTTAAAACCTATTTTTATTGATTTTGGGCTCGTGTGGGTACATAGGAGGCCTAAAATAGCCTAAACATGCCTATTTTTGTAGGTTTTTGAACAAAAACATGGTCTAAATGCATGTAAGAGGCCTAATGGGACCTGAATAATAATTATATGGCACTTGGATCTCTTAAAAAGGGTTTATATGGTGCCTTGTTGAGATGAAGGGTCAAAAACCTAAGTTTTTTGACAATTTGTGAAATGTCACAAGTTTAATGGTGATTTACACTAGTGTTATAGGTCTTGAAGGTGCTATAAATTCTTGTTTTATCCCTCATATGAATGTTATATATGTATATAAGCCTGATATACTTCTATAAGTGGTCCAAATGGTGCCAAATGACCTTGGGAGTAGGTTCTTGCACATCTAGTTGAAGATGGTTCAAGCTTGGAGATCTCCATCAATGGAGTCTATGAAATTTACAAGTTTTATGGAGTTTATTGTAGGATGCAAGAGCTAAGAGGAATTAATAATAAAATAAAACATAAAAATTTTAACTCTAAAAGATAACCTCCATGGTCAATTAAGCATCAAATGCCAAGATAACTAACCATGTGCAAAAAATATTCTAGAAGTGAAAGTGGATGGGGCATAAAATTCCAAAAGGGAGAGTTTGGAGGTTGGGAGAGCAAGTTGGAGCATTCATTGCATTTCCTAGTTTTTTAAGACTTTTCTTGTGTGAGTAGGATATGACATCATCATCCTTAAAAGTTTTTATCTTCTAGTGTCTTTCTAGGCCAATGAAAAAACTTGAAGACCCTTTAGACTAATGAATGTTAATTTTCTAAGAGGAGATTAGTTTTAATTGATCCAAATTTGGTTGAGACTCCATGGATGGTGGTTTGTGTTCACTTATTGATTTTTGAGTGCTTGCTTCTCCTCTCTCTCTCCCCTTTTCTCCTATATCTCCCATTTCTTCCCCATTTGTAATATATACTCTCATTTGACAAGGGAAAACTATGTCAAAATTTGTAAGAACTACATTTTAAAGCAATAAAATTATTATTTCATCTAGCTCTTGCCTTTAACTTGTGTTTCTTAAGCTTGTACATGATGGCTTTGTGAATAAGTGTTCTTCCATGTTCATTATCCTTCTTTATTGCCTCTTTTTAGGTGTTTTCAATCTATTTGTAGGTCTAATTTTTTTCTTTTTATTCCATTAATGGATGCTTAGTGTGAGTTTTATAACCCTTGTTTGCTTCATCTAGTGCTAGCCTAATTTAATAAATACTTATGCAAATTGATTATTTTGTGAGATTATGTGAGAAAAGATTGGCTTTATGCTGAATTATTGTTTGTTTCAAGCTTATTAGAGTGTCATTTAATTTGGTGCATCACCTATTTAGTGTTATTAGTCATCCCATACCCCCTTTCTATCCATTTTCCAAGAATAAATACGAGTTTAAGTGATCTACCAAGAGGAAGTTGACCTTTTTCAGAGGTTCAACCTCATTACAGGATACCCATAGCCTAAGGTTGCTATAATAGTGTATCTAGGAGTGAGATATCCAAAAAAAATATTTTATAAGGGTGTAATTCTATGCTACAATACTTTTTGGCATGATATATGGGACAATGTTCTTCACTTAGTGAAGAGTTTTGGTGTTCTCTTCATCTAATCAGCCTTTAGAGGCATGTGTACAAACACCAATGGTGACTCCAAATATTTATCAACTTGTATTAGTAGCCCAAGTCAATAATAATCACTATTTGGTATGTATTATCACTCACTTGATCAAAATGCATGTTCCTTGATCCCTTATACTTCATATCAGATTAGTAATGTTTATGGATTAATTTGAAGTGGCTCTCAAGTTTCAGTGTATAAGCCTTGTCAGAGTTTGTCTCTCTTTAGTTAACTGAAAAAGAGTATTAGATAGATAAGACTTGATTTTGAAATAGAATTAAGAGAGAGTGATAGGGTGTAAGAGTGTTATAGGCATCAAGAAAATCCTGAACACCAATATTTTGTTCAGGAGTAAGAGTTGAGGTTTTTAGGAAGAGTGCTTGGTTAGGCAAGACAAAGCCAAGAAAGAAAATGACTATCATTTTTTCTTAAGAATGAGAGCAGCCAATCCTAGACCCTAATTTCCCTATCCTACCCCTATTTATTCTCAAATCCATCCCCCAGTAAATCTTGTCAAAGATCATATTTGTCACAGATTCAAGAAATCATTCTAGACCATGGGAGATCGATCATGAAGGTGAATGAATAGGTAGACCTTGTCAAAGAGTTCCCCATCCATGCCATGAATAGGACAAGGGACTTCTTTCAATATTTTTAGAGTGTGTGGGTAGCCATTAGGGAGGGATATTATCTAGACTTTGATAAGAACCAAGTAAAGGAATGAATACTCTTGATAGAGGAGATGTTAACTCATTGGGAGGATGAATATGTCAAACCCAAACCAATCAGTTTACCCTCTTCTATGTTAGGTTGTGGAGCTAAAAGTTTCACCTAGATGCAAATAGAAGGAGGTTGTTGAGTTACAGGCAATCGACATCAGTCTGATCAATCGACGTCAATCATCTTCAGTGTTACAGTAACTGACGTCGGTTAAGGGTCGGCTGACATCGGTCAGATAGGAACTGACATCAACAACCTGTGTGTGCATGCATTTGCATGCATCTCCAAAACTGGTCTATGTTTGGATGGACAATTGGTTTGCATGAAAAAGACTAATTTTAGTCTTAAAGCTATAATTTTAATTATTTTAATTAGAAGTCTAATTATTGTTTGTATGGGAGCTATATAATAGACCCATGGGCTATATTGTAAAGGTGTAGACTCTCAAGGATTTTAGAGAATCAAAAGAGTTCTATCTAAGGGAGAAGGCTTCTTTTGAGTGTGTATGATCTCAGTTGGTAGGTGTGCAAGGCTAGGTTGATCTGTAGTATAACATGATCAGGTGAGATCTACATGGTAAGTAAGATTAGTTGATCTACAGGTGTGTGTGTGTGTGTGTGCGAGGTCTAGGTTTGTAGGTGTGCAGAACCAGGTTGATTTTTAGGTGGCAGTAGGATCAAGATGATCAGCAACATAACAAGTAGCAAGATCAAGGGAGATCTACTTAGAGTACGGTGTGTACTCAGACCTTGAGTACGTGGAGTACTCGATTGGACTGGAAGTAGGCAATAATAGTTTTTCTAGTTGTCACTTACTGGTGGTACTGGCAGTAGTGATACTGACTGGTTGAAGGTGAACAACAACTCTGTGTTTGAGTTGTTTGTTGTGACCATATTTGATGAGAGTGAACTCTTGAAGGTGAATTACTATACACTTGGTGTGGGAAGCCTGAAAGGTGTGGAAGAGTGTGGCATCTCTTCATTGTAATTCTTTTCTGGAAGAGTATTAATACAATTGGGTATTATCTCTCATATTCTGTGTTATTTATAAATTTCTAGTTACTTGTTACTTCTGGTTAAATTCTATGTTTAGTTGCTTATACAAAGGTAATCAATTATGTGGTCCATAATCCTGACAAAGTGGTATCAAAGCTAGGGTTGTAGGTTCACAGAGCCTAGTTCAGAGCAGGTTTACTAACACCTTGGTTTCAGAGTGTGTTAAGTGTTTGTTGATTACAGGTCACTCTCAGGGGTTTCTGATTGAGTGGGAGTGTAGCAATGGTAGAAGAAAGTATGGAGGAATTCAAAAGCAAGAATAGTTAATTACGGTGTTATGGAAAGAAAGAGCAAGTAAAAAAATATTGTTGGTTGGTAGAAGATCAGCATGAAGGAACTATAGAAGCAAATGTTGCAAGTGTTGTTGCACAGGATGCTCTAGTATGTTCCTTGGATAAAGTAGAATCTTGTTTTATAGATTTTGTTGCCTCTTTCCATGCAGCCTGAAATAGAGTATTTTTCCATGTTAAGGTCCTTGGAGACTTTGGAAAGATTTATTTAGGGGTTGGTGAGCCTTGTCAAATTGGTGGCAATGGTGAAGTGTGGCTGAAATTATAGACGACCAACACATGGGTGTTGAAGGATGTCATCCAGGTCCCAATTTTGAAGATAAGGCTAATTTCTTCAAGAAAGTTGGGTGATGAGAGATGCACAAAAACTCTCACAGCGGATGCACTTGAATTAGCAGGTGGTAAGAAAGTAGGTATCCTTTATCTATCTACTTATATTACTGATTCTCCTTCTGTTGCAAAGACATGGCTTTGTAGGCTTGGTCACATGAGTAAGAAGGAGATGCATGTTCTTAAGAGGAAGATAGATGTCTTTGATAGACTTAAGAACTGGAAAGCCTTGGTGTTCATGGAAGAGATGATGGATAGAGATCAATGGATAAGGTTGAGTAACTCTGAGTAGCATAGTTTGGATAGGGTTTTGATCCAAAGAGAGCTCACGAGTAAAAAGTCATCACTCACAGGAGAACACAGTTACTGGCATCAGTTAGGAGGAACTGATGTCAAACAGATAGGTGCCAATGTCAGTCATGTGTAGACCAGAGCTGGTGGTGTCAGGCAGGGTAAGACCGATGTTAGTCAGGGAACTGACGTCGGTAATAGGTAGACACTGACGTCGGTTAAGAAACTGGCATTGGTAGTTAGGATAATCACATGGAACTGATGTCAGTCGAATGCAGACTGTGTGGTGATCAAGGTCAGTCATTAGAATGGATTTTGGGCAGATTGCAAGCTATCAAGGAGTCTTAAATGCCCATATAGAGGACTGAAAGGGTAAGTAAGCCTCAAATTTGTTATTCCCCTTCTTTATACTTGTTGCTTACTGCAAAGTAAAAAGGATCCAGGAAATAGTGGGAGCATGGCATGAATGAGGAATTTGATTCCTAGGATGCAAAACCAAACGGGAGATTTGGTAGGGTTGCCAGCTGAAAGAAAGCACTGAGAGACAAATGGATTCCTTGGTTAAATAAGAGAGGGAATGGATACGTGAGATAGAAGGCCAGGTCATATGGTCTTGAGGAAGCTGCAAGGCAATGGAGGTTTGACAGGTGTATGACAAAGCATGGCTTTAGTCAATGTCATTGTAACCATTGTGTTTCTTTACCAGGTTGGATGATGATTGCAACATTATCTTATTATTGTATTTTGTGTGTTTGCTTGTTGCAAGGTTAGACATGCAAGGTTGTTGAGCTAAAGGTAAAGTTAGTTCAGTGGTATGTCATGAAGAATTTGGAGCAGCAAAATTCTTTGGCATAAGTGTGTTTTAGAGACATGGAAGGTCACAGGTTGATTTTGTCTTTGGATGATTATGTGAAACTGGTTAACACGTTAATGGTTGGACAGTTCTATGAACAGTGTCCTAATTCACATGATGAGGTTAAGTACATGCATACTGGACTTGAGGTTTCCCATGCAGTGGGAGTTTTCAATAAGTTTGGAGCCAATCTGGGAAAGAAGCACTAGAGGGTAGTTCAGTGGATTCTCAAGTATTTGAGAGGGACCAACAATAGGTTAACATGCGATGCAGGGTCAAGTTCTTTTCTACATGGGTTTGTAGATGCAGATGCGGTAGGTTACTTGGATGATAGGAGGTGCACCACAGGATTTGTGGTGGTTGGTCTTCAAGGTTGAGCTTGAAGAGGGATACAAGCTAGGATACAAATTAGATGATGTATAGGTACAGGTACAGGTGCAGCTATTTATCTCTAAGTGGGAGATTGTTAGGTTATGGAGCTAAAAGCTTCACCTAGATGCAAACAGAAGGAGGTTGCTGAGTTACAGGCAACCAACATCGGTCTGATCAATCAACATCAGTCATCTTCAATGTTATAGTAACTGACGTTGGTTAAGGGTCAACTGACATCGGTCAGATAGGAACCGACGTCGGTAGCCTGTGTGTGCATGCATTTGCATGCGTCTCTAGAACTAGTCTATTTTTGGACGGATAATTGGTTTGCATGAAGAAGACTAATTTTAGTCTTAAAGCTATGATTCTAATTATTGTAATTAGAAGTCTAATTATTGTTTATATGGGAGCTATTTAATAGACCCATGGGTTGTATTGTAAAGGTGTAGACTCTAAAGGATTTTGGAGAATCAGAAGAGTTCTATCCAAGGGAGAAGGCTTTTTTCGGGTGTGTATGATCTCGGTCAATAGGTGTGCAAGGCCAGGTTGATCTACAGTATAGCATGATCAGGTGAGATCTACATGGTAAGTAAGATCGGTTGATTTGCAAGTGTGTGTGTGTAAGGTCTAGGTTTGCAGGTGTGCAAAACTAGGTTGATCTACAAGTGGCAGCAAGATCAAGGTGATTAGAAACACAATAGGTAGTAAGATCAGGGGAGATCTACTTGGAGTATAGTGTGTACTTGGACCTTGATTACGTGGAGTACTCGGTTAGATTGGAAGTAGGCAATGATGGTTTTTTCGATTATCACTTACTGGTGGTACTGGCAGTAGTGATACTAACTGGTTAGAGGTGAATAGCAACTTTGTGTTTGAGTTGTTTGTTGTGACCGTATTTGATGAGAGTGAACTCTTGAAGGTGAATTATAGTACACTTGGTGTGGGAAGCCTGAAAGGTGTGGAAGAGTGTGGCATCTCTTCATTGTAATTCTTTTTTGGAAGAGTATTAATACAATTAGGTATTGTCTCTCATATTCTATGTTATTTTTTAATTTCTAGTTACTTGTTACTTTTGGTTAAATTCCATGTTTAGTTGCTTATACAAAGGTAATCAATTGTGTGCTCCATAATCCTGACATTCTACCCTTACGTCCATTCCCACTCAAGATTTTGAAACCATCTCAGCTTGGACACCCCCTACACCTTGGACCCTAACTCTATCATGCCCTCTCTTTTGAAAACACCCTCTCCTATACCCATTCAAGAAGAAGAGAATATGGTTATACCCTATACATTCCCCTTATGGAAATAAATTAAGGAGCTCATTGAGAAGAAAAATGAGGTGCTAGTTGAGGCAGTCCAAGAAGTAGTCTTGGAAGAGGAGGAGTTAGTTGTTCAAAAAGTGAATCAAGTAACCATAGCTCAACTCAATGAGGTTTCTCTACAATATTTTTAGGACTCTCACTCCCTTCCCCAGGAACCATCTAAGAGAGCCTTCAAAGTCCCTAGCTACAAGGATACTCTCCTAATTTACAAATAAGGTGAACTTTTTCACCCTCCCACCATCTCCCTCTTGAAGAAGGGACCTATTATACCAGTCTATGGTGAAGAGGAAAGGCTTGATGATTTGGCAATGATAGAGCCACAAACAGGCCCTTGGGATGCTACTATGAATGAATAAATGGAAGACCAAAATGAGTTTGTAGAGTTTGACCAATCATAAGAGGTAAAGTAAATTAAAGCCAATATTGATGCCTTACTTGAAGAGATGTGTATTTAGGTTGAAATTGAGAGAAAAATAGATTTGGATTTGTTTCAAGAGCTTCTATTTGGTATGGTTGAAGATGAAGATGAACAATGTGTAGAAAATGATATGTTTGTAGCAATCAATCAGGCAGTTGATCATGTTAAAGAGGTCATAAATGAGTAAGAGAAAGAGATAAAGGAGAAATTATTAGAATATCTTGGTGAGGTTGAGGATCTTGATGCATTATACTTGCAACCAGATGTCCTCAATGATGCTTCAAATGTGCAATAAATGGTTGAACAAGGTAACTATGGAGACTTGTTTGAAGTGTTGGAAGCAAGCTATATGTTGTTGTCAATTAATTATGAGTTGACTAAGGTAATTAGAGGTAGTCTTGGTGACCTAATCAATGAGCTAGAAGTGGTGGATGAACAAGTGTAAACCCCTCAAGATGCTACTGAGAACCAAATATGCCCCTTCAACCAGTCATGGATGAATAAAGTTATAGTAGTTGATCAATCACCAGATGAAGTGTCACTTGAAATAAATACTAATGTTTTTAGGTTTGAAGAAGATTGGTAAAATAAAGATCCTTAAATGACTACCCCTCCTACAAATGACCAAGAGGAAACTACCTTTTGGGATGAATTATAACTCTTTTGCCTAAGTCTAGATAGTCAAACTTCACATTTAAAAGAACCATCAAGTAAGAAGGTTGCAAGTGCTCCTATAGTACAAAATGAAGCAAGACTTGAAGACTTGGACCAATATTTGTACATTAGATACATGTTTGTCCATTTTCATTCACTTGAGAGCATGACAACAAGATTAAAAATCAAGCATCCCAATGTAAGATTGACACCTAAGCATGTTATCTCACACCGTGACCCATTTCATGAGAGAGGTGATCTAAAAGATTTTCCATTTGATTCAGGTAGAAGGTACTAGTGAGTTTGCAGCCTTGTATATATTAGAGTAGATGTGTCCTTGCTCCTTGTATTTTGTTTTTCCCTTCCTCCAAGTGATTTGTGCACATTTAATTATGTTGTATCTTTCCCTTTCGTAAGTTATTTGAGCACATTTTTTGTCCTTGATTTTTGTGTTCTTGTTGTTGAGAGAGTCCCTATCAGAAAATTTATAACCTTGTGATCAGTCAAAAATCAATTTGAAGAATACTTTTGTGACCCCATAAGTCCAATAGATAGACTAGGAAAAATAGCCTTTGACATAGATAAGTATGCAATCCCAGGAGTTCACCATAAATGTTGTTCAAAATTTTACATATAAAAAAATTTCCTAGATGGATCAGGCCACTCTCCTAGACTATTCAGTAACCTTTTACTCCCACGACTAGTTTCTTTATAGTCCTGACTTGATGATGCAGTGCAGTATCCTAAAATTTCCTGGTGTTGTGTGAGGAGTTGAGCAAAGGCCTTGTGAAATGGATGATTCTATGGTGTAAATATAAAAAAAACCTCATGACCCTACCTCATGTCCCTTGCAATCTTTTGAAACACTTTTATCAAGTCTCAAGGTGATTTTGGAGATTTTGAGGAAAAGGCCTAGAAACAGATCTTGAACTACAAGTGAAGGATCCAATAGGTTTACAGGGTGTTCAAGCATTCAAGGTAAGTAAGGATTATTTTAAAAAGTCTCATATATTCTAACAAGTCAAAAACTATGTCTAGAGAAGTGAATTTGCCCAAAAGACCCACAAAAGTGCATTAGATGACTTCAGGGTCTTCAAAATAAAAATTCTTAAGTGAAAAAGTAACATTTTTGAGAATTCAAATTTATTTTGACTTCCTCACACCTAATTATGGAATTTTTTACCTACTTGGATATGTTCAAGGCCATTTCAACTCATTTAGAGTGGAGGAGAGGAATTTGGGAGCAAAAAGATGCATTTTGGATCCTTTTGGAGCTTTGATTGAACAAGTTTTTGAAGGTTTTTCTTGATTAAGGGTCTCATATATAATAATAAGGAATACATTATGTCCCTAATATCATATTTTATTCCTATAAAATCATATTCAAGTACAACAACCAATAGAAGTAAGGAAAACCTATTAGCTACAAACTAGGCATGAAACAAGTTTGTTTCCATTAATGGAGGCCCAAGAATTTCATAAGGTTTAAAAAGGAAGTAAATATAATTGAAATCATAAAAAATATTTAAAATTTTTTGGATATCATATTTATTCTTTTGGGTCTTCATGATAAGGAAAAAAAATTTAGGTGGTCTTGGACAGCTCTAGCAGAGCCTCACTTTTTCACTCAATACGGTCATGAGAGAGAGAGAGAGAGAGAGAGAGAGAGAGAGAGAGAGAGAGAGAGTTGAGTCAAATTATTTTTGGAAGTGATAGGGACACAAATATAATTACAATTTGTGTCATTTATGGTCTTATTAATCTTTCCATATTTTTGAACAATCACTAACAATGCAAGTGTGTCTAGATGGCATATTCATCCAAATAGGGTCCAAGTTTTCTTATGTTTATTCACTTTAGAATTCAATTAGGAAGAATGGATTTAGGGGAATTATTTAAGGATAAAAAATTAATTATTTAAATTTTTTTCATTATGTAACTTCTTTATATAAGGCACTTATGGCATAAAACCCATGTCTTATGTTGTCTTTGTGAATGATCCATTTGATCAATTTTGGAGAAAAACCTAGGTTAGAAGGCTAAAGTAAACTCCACCTCCTTATTACACATCAACATACACAAGTGATATTTGATCATAAATCTGTATTAATTCATCAAATCCTTGATAGGTCAAATGAGGACTAGTCTTATATGGCAAAACACCATCTGCAACAATCGTAGTCCTATCTCAGAGTGAAAGGAGGTAATGAGTAGTTTTAAGAGGTTAGTTTGAGTATAATTCATTATCACCAATTGTTGAGGGCATATTTATTTTAAAATTTCTAATGAATATATAGAAATCCATCATGAAAATCTTGCCTTGATCAAGAAATAACTTGTAAAACCCTTATTAGCAAATATTAAAGTTGTTTAGCATATTTTAAGGTTCCTAACATATTCTTAGGTTTCAAATTCACCTTATTATCCACCTCAAATGGACTTCAAATTTATATATGTGTTTGATTATTTTCTCATGCTTGTATTGGGCTCTTAAATTTGGTCTTGACATGCTCCTCCTGTCCTTTTTCACCTCCATTTTATTTCATTCATACTCACTACCTTGTCACTAACATTCCCACTATAATAAAGTTCCTTTCCACCCTCCATTCATAGTCCCCATCCTCCATTCACATCACCACTTTCAATCTCACCTTCATCTCATGAAAAAAATATCAATAAAGAGTCAATGGAGTTTGATAAGTTTCATGATCAACTAAGGAGGATGTGCAAACCTTAAAAGCATTGTTTGACAGTCATACACCTCTAAATGGAGACCTGTAACTATCTTTTTGGCTTAGGTAATGATATGAGGTTGAAGTGTATTCAAGGTTGTTTTTAAGAGAGGTAGTAGTCATCAAAAGGTATGGAACCATGTTAATTACAAATGGATATTTTGAAAACCAATAAAGGAATTGGTTTTCCTTTTGTAAAAGCTACCTCAAGGCACCCACCTACAGGGTTGGTTTCAAGTAAAAAGCATGCTATAGTCAAAAGTGATGACAATTTTTAGGTATAAGTCTATCTAATGATTATTGGTTCTTAGTTGGAGTGACTTCATACATGAATTGTGAATTTTTTAACCTCAAACTATCTCAAAGAGACTACCATCAAAGTCTTGAATGGCTCAAATTAGCTCAAGGAGACCTACAACTAGCCCAAATTGATGACCTATAGCCAAGTAGATGAACAGTGGCAAATGAAGACATAGGGGGTATTAAATTCTTCAAGGAGGTTATTGAGTTTGTAAATTAATCATCATACAAATATATTCTTATGAACATCTTGTGTGTTTCCAAAAACTCTCTAGGCATCCCAAGGTCTGCTAAAGTCTATACATACACACAGTCTATAGTACAGTCATGGAGTAAGAGAGGTCTATCATCATAAGGATGACATTATGATAAGGGTAATTGGTAAAGGTATACATAATATTATAAGGATATAAAATTAAAATTTTGGTATCAAGATCATTCAATGAGAGATTTACTGAACTCAGCTCAATCATACCAACATAAACCTCCACCTACAGCCTTCTCTAAGGAACTCGGGCCAATTTTCAAAAGTTTGTAAGAAAGAGGTTGATTGAATATTCCATGGTGTAATTTAATGTTCAATTGAGGTTATGAAATAAATAATGATATAATGAGGTCTAAATATCATGAAAGAGGCTCCAAGCACTCAAAAACTCAACCTAATGCGTATCTACAACCATCTTTTAGCTTAGACAGTGGTATCAAGTGTGAAGTGAGTTAAAAGTTATTTGGAAGAGAGACTATAGGTTATGACCAAGATAAAATAACCAAGGTGGACAAAATGATAATATATAAAACCAATGAATGAATTGGTTTTCATCTCTAGGAGACTTGTGTTCAAGGTTTGGAGATGGAAAATGAAGGCAAGACTATGGAAGAGGAGCCTGTGTGAAGAATGTAAAGGAGTTGGGATTTAAATAGGTCTATAAATTCATTTTTAAAGGTGGAATAGGGTAATAAATACCATGTAGAGGTCTTATTTGGTATAAAATTGCCTAGAACCAAAGAGATAGATCTTAGACCTCTTGAAACCTAATACAAACCTGTAGAAGCTTACCATTCTTGCACAGTCAAATAGAAACTTGGTTAGAAAAGTAGAATAGAGATAGTAATGGGATTAAATAATTATTGGATAGTGTTCATAGGTTTGAATTATATACCAAACAAGGGATTAAAAAATCCCTACAAGATTCAAAAAGCTTTTATTACCCCTCTCAGGTCTATGGAGGAAGAAAAAACCTTGATTTAGGGTTTTGGAGGCAAAAACCATTTTAGGGAGTTTCGACTGATAAAAAAGGATATAAATTTGTAATCTTGTGTAAATTTCCCTTAAATATATTCAAAAGTTTTCAATGTGTTATGATGAGGTATATTACATATACGTGAGCCTAAGACTAACTAGCCTACAAGGAGACCTAATTAGAGGGGTCTATTACTAGAAGCAGGGTCTAAAAGGAGGTTTTGACCAAAAAATTGGTACATAGGTGTATATTGATATAGGGTATATTTTTTGAGTGTCATTTCTTGTTAACCAACCCCTATTCCTTCATACAAGCCAAAAACTAGAAAAAAGGGCTACAAGAGGGGTCTTAAGGTCTAAGTGAGTTTTGTTCAATTGGAAAAGTTAGGTTTTTTCCAAGTTGATCGACATCAAAATACTATGTTAAAAACAATATGAGGATTGGTATTACATCTATATGGCTGTCTCAAACTCATATTTTCAAGAAAATATGTACCTACAGTTGGGTAGACGACTCATCAAGCATGCTACAATCAAGCATTGAGGTTGTGAGGCCTTGACATGATCATTGGTTTCATAGGGTTTTATCATAATTAATGAATCTCACAAATGGTTGTTAAAAATATACACCAATATATAACCTCAAAACACAAAAATCATCTAAACTCACCTCATGAGCACACCTATAGTCAAAGTGAGCTACTAGTAAACATGCTTGTCTTTATGTTCATTGATGAAGGCATAGTGGCTCTTTTTGTGGAGTCATAATAGTATGTAATATCCATGATAAGTGATGTACATTAATGAGTCCAAGGAATTATATATATTATTCTCAAGGATATGACTCATTCAAGCTCAACCTTAAAAAATGCACTCCTATAGCCATATGAAGCTAAAGGCCTACCTATAAGCTAGTGAGTCAAGTTGAGGGTCAATGATCTATTGAGTTTTTAGGTGAAAATAAATGGTTCAAGATGATATATATTAATGATTTCAAGACATCATGAGGGGCCTCAAAATATTTTAACATAGTCATACCAATAACCATGATCACCTACAACCATTCCAACGACAATCCCTCTCACACAGTCATATGTCTAAGGTGGAAAAGCTAAAGACCATCTATTTAAGAATGAATCATGTGAGATATTCTATGTATTCAAATGAAATATGGACATGTAAAAAACTTTATCAAGATTATTAAAACATTACCAAGCTCATAAAGAAGAAGGTATAAGCCTATTGTATAGTTTTGACTATGTACAAGGCCTAGAACTTGTTTGAAGAGTCAATGTGCCAAAAAGGATAAAGGTGTAGTATTAAAAGTGATGTGAAGAATATATAAGCACCAATAAATATATCTTGATCACCAAACATATCCACATCCCATCATAGCACCTTCAGTACTATTGGCATACAATCATGATGAGACTTATTAAAAGAGTAAGGTCATACTTAGGTGGGATGAGGTTGTATATTGCCCAATTTAAGGTGAGATAAATAAATTAATCCATTAATGATAATTCATAGGCATATTCATCTTTTTATATCTCAAAAAAAGGTAAAAATAGGAAAACCTCAGTCTTGAAACTAGACCAAGCAGGCAACTTAAGCTAAGTTTTAGTAAAAAGAGCCTCAATGCCAAAAATATGCATGATCTAGCCTTTAAATTGGTGGAGATACTCATCATGACCTAATATATCTATCCAAAATATTTTTTAGGTATTTTGATAAGGGTAACCATTCACTGTTTTAGCAAATTCAACATCATGTCTAATCAAAATTAACATTGGAGCATGCCTTAGAGGAATTGGTTATTATGGGGCATCTATAGGTCAATTAAAAATAATAAATTTGGTAAAAATTGTATTCATGAACCATTAAATATTCCCATGATATTTATAGGGTCATACCTAGAGTGAAATTACTCAATGTTATTACGCATACCTCTTAGATTCAAGAAGGTAGCCATTAGAGACCAATTGAAGATTTATCATGTTTGAGTGCCAATAAGGAGTTTAAGCCTTGGAGAGGTCTTAAAATAGTTAAATTGTATTTTGGTAACCTATTATGATTTATGTATTTGATCACATTAAAGGTTTCAAGCAAAAAGTTCCTTGAGGGCAAATGTAGGCATAAAGCAAGCAAGCAGGCCTATAACACCAAAAGGAATTTTCAAACACTAAAATTCAAAATGAAATAAGAGGATGATATGATGAGATGTTACATGTAGCCCAAGTATTAATCCAATCATATAAATATATAAGGTAATGCCTTTTTCATCCTTAAGGAGAAATTTAAATTCTGCAGTTGAAGATACTCAGTTTCAGCTCCTCTTTGGATGCTCATATCTTTCACTACATGGGGAGTTGGGCCAAATTATTTTAGTATGTTTTTAATAACCATATTTAATTTAAATTAATTTTAGATTGAGTTTTTTAGGTATTATAATATATTAACAATTACTAAGAGCATAAGCATGTCCAGAATGTTTACAAACCCTACAAACAAATTTATTTACGTATGTATCTTTTCATACCTTCCATATGGGATCCCAAAATTTTTAGGGATGATTAAAGGTTATATGGAATAAATATCCATGGAGATAATTTCTATAATGGAGTTATATATTTTTTGAAAAATCGTTAAGAAGGTGAGCTTATCTAAGCTGCCACATGAGAATTTTTGACTTGCTTTGGGTTTTTGGACTCATAGTTCTATGAAAATACCTATAATCACTTGTAAATAACATATAACAAGTATAGGGTTCTATAAATATTATGTACAACCAATTTTTTGTAATATTTGGCATGTGTGGGTGAATAGGAAGCCCAAAGTGGCCTAAAAATGCCTATTTTTATAGGTCTTCAAATAGAGAAATGGTCTAAATGAATGTAAGAGGCCTAATGGGGCCTAAATAATAATTATATGGCACTTTTATCTCTTCACAGGGGTTTCTAGGGCACCTTGCTAAGTTGAAGGGTCAAAAACCCAAGTTTTTTTATAATTTGTGAAATGTTGCAGGTTTTATGGTGATTTCCATCATTGTTGCATGTCTTGAATGTGGTCTAAATCTTAATTTTATCCCTAATATTCATGATATATATGTTTTTAAGCCTTCTACATGTCCAAAAGTGTTCCTCATGGTGCCAAATGGCATTGGGAGTAGGTTCTTGCATAACTGGTTGAAGATGGCTCAAGCTTGGAGACCTCCATCAATGGAGTCTATGAAATTTGTATGTTTCATAGAGTTTATTTCAAGTTAAAGGATCAAATATTATTTTAGAATAAAATAAAACATTAAAAAGTTAACTCTAAAAGATAACCTCCATGTCCAATTAAGCATCAAATGCCAAGACAACTAATCATGTGCCATAAAGATTCTAGAAGTGCAAGTGGAGGGGGGTGTAGAAGTCCAAGAGGGAGAGTTTGGAGGTTTGGAGACCAAGTTGGAGAATTCACTTTATTTTCTAGTCTTTGAATACTTTTATCATGTGAGTGCGATATGACATCATCATCCTCAAAGGTTTTCATCTTCTAGTGTCTTTCTATGCCAATGAGAAAGCTTGAAGACCCTTTGGAATAATGAAGGTTAATTTTCTGAGAGGAAATTAGTGATAATTGATCCAAATGTGGTTGAGACTCCATGAAATATGGTTGTGCTTCATTTATTTATTTTTAAGTTCTTTCTTCTCCTCTTTCTCTTCCCTTTTCTCCTATATCTCCCATTTCTTCCCCATTTGTAATACATACTCTCATTTGACAAGGGAAAACTATGTCAAAATTTGTAAGAACTACCTTTTTAATAAATAGTATTATTATTTCACCTATATCTTGCCTTTAACTTTTGTTTAGTAATCTTGTGCATGATGGCTTTGTGAAGAAGTGTTCTTCCATGGTCATTGCCCTTCTTTTTTGCCTCTTTTTAGGTGTTTTCAATCTATTTTTAGGTCTAAACTTGTGATTTTTTTGCCATTAATGGATGCTAAGTATGAGTTTTATAACCTCCCTTTTCTTCATCTATTGCTTAGTGAGCCTATTTTAATAAATACTGATACAAATTGGTTAGTTTGTGAGATTGTGTGATTAAATATTATCTTTGTATTGAATTAGTGTTTGTTTCAAGCTTATTAGAGTGTCATTTAACTTGGTGCATTACCTATTTAGTGTTATTAATCATCCCATACCCCATTTATATCCCTTTTCCAAGAATAAATATTATTTTAGGTGATCTACTAAGAGAAATTTAGCCTTCTTTGGAGGTTCAACCTTATTACAAGATACCCACAGCATGAGGTTGATCCAATAGTGTAGCTAGGAGTGAGAGAGACTAAAAAACTCTTCCACAAGGGTTCAATTCCATGCTATAATAGTAGAATTGTCTTTATTTTTATATTGAGGATCTGACACCATATTATTCATGAGTTACATACTTCACCTTCTACAAGTCATTCAAGTTTTTTAAAAACCTATGAATTGTATTCATCGTAGTTTATTTTGGCTATGATCAAGAAGGATATAAGTAAATTTATTGATGAATGTGAAGTATTTCAACATCATTAGTGAGTATTAATTTATATTCCTAACTTATTTCAACCCCTATCCATTGAGAAACACATTTGGATAGACATCTCCATGGATTTTATAGAAGGCTTACGAAAATATGATGGAAAGTTGGTCATTCTAGTGGTGGTAGATCACCTCTATGAATATTATAATTTATATATCTTGGCCCATACTTACTCTATTTTTACCATCATAAAAAAATTCCTTGATAAAATATTTTTCCTTCATGGAATACTAACTTTTATTGTATCTTATCACGATTCAGATTTCACAAGTTACTTTCAATATTCTAGCACATAGGAACCCAAACTAAAAATGAGCTCAATTTACCACCCACATAAAGATGGCCAAACTGTTATTTTAAATAAAATATTAAAATAATATCTTCATTTCTTTTCCTTTTATAAAAAACATCAATGGGTCAATTAGTTACCACTTATATAATGGTGGTACACACCTCTCATCACACAGCTACTAGGATGAATCCTTACAAAACTATCTATGGTCAAAGGCTAAAATATCTTATTGATTATATTTCTAGTATATCTCATATTTAGGAAGTGTGTTATACCTTTATAATGTCAAAAAATATTCTTTGCCTTCTTAAGGATAATCTCCTCATGGCATAAAAATGTATAAATCAACAAGTAGATCAACATCATTCTCAATGTACCTTCCAACCTAGAGATATGGTTTTACTTTAACTAAAACCTTATAATAAATCCTACATAAATATAAAAGGACATCATAAAATTGATCCTATGTTATATGGACATTGTAAGGTTATTTAATATATTTTTCATGTTGCATGTAAACTGGAACTTCCACCCATTTGATGTGTCCATCAATTTTTTCATGTCTCATGCTTGAAGAAATTTCTAGGTCATAATGCCATAACTCAAATAGTACATCCTAAGATAAATATATCAGTATCTCTCATTCTTTAGCCTCAAGTTATTCTATATAGACACTCCTATTATCTTTACAATTATATCATCATCGAGGTTCTATTCTAGTGGCATAGAATTTATCTAAATATGTGATGCAGGAACCCCTAGTCTAACTCCACCAATAGTTTCCTCATCTTTGACTTTGAGGGAAAATATTTTGAATGGGGAGGGCATGTTAGGACCCCTCCATCTTAACTCTTTATTTACAATTATTGTCTTTAATGAAATCTACATAAACATATGCTTTATAAGTCATCCCTTGAGCTGATTGTAATAATCCTGCATGCATGTAAAGTAGTAGTTAACTAGGATATAAGTAGTATAAATAAGATCCTAGACTAGTGAAAAAATATTCATGAATTATATACTATTTATATTTCTCAAATGAGGTTTTACACTTGAAGAAACCAATGAGATTTTACTACACTTTTACCCCCTTTTATGTAATATTATTTTTTTCATTTAATTTGTAGTATTATTTCTAGTATTTGCACTATTGTTTTAATCTATTATAGAAAGGGTCATATCAAATACTTTCCATGGAATTTGATCAATTGAATATTTATAGCAATAACCAACTTTTAATAGTGAAATATCTTGTTTTTTGGTTCGAAGTCTTCAAGCATCCATTGTTTTACTTGTTCATGACAATGTCTTCGAATCCAACTGTAACTGCCACAGATCTTGTGGGATAAACAAGGTCTTCCCCATATGTGAAAAATGTGGTCAACTTATTTTTTTCTTATACACAATGAGATAATTAATAGTATGTTCCCTCATCATTGTCTTTAGGGCATAAAAACCATAAAAATTTACCCTGTATTTTAAGTGTAATAAAATATTAAAGACATGTATGAAAAAAGTATTATATCACTAATATTTAAACCTAAATTTATATTAAAAATAAATTATACCTAGTTTCACAAAATATGAGATGTGTTCAAAGTCAAATTTTGATGTCATTTCATGATCCCCTAATGTTGTAATGACTGGCATATCTCATTAGGCCTTATAGGCCTACAACACTATTCTTAAACCCATTATTTTGACTCACATTCATTCTAATCAAAATCCATATAGACCCAAAAAACATGCTATGTCCCTAGCATAAATAGTCCATGAACTAGAATTTGCTCTTTGGAATGAGTGGAAATCACTTGATCTAGTTATCACACTACAATCTTCATACATTTCCTTATTTTATTCCTCTAGTAACCAAATTAATATTTTAACATAATTTTTTTATTTGATATGATAAATTGTTTTGTTACACCAAGCATACTTTCAACATTAATCAAATCAACACTATCCTTGTACTTATTTTGTTATTTTTTAATGGCTATTTTTACACATGAATGAATACCATCATGCTCCCTTTTGCCATGTTTGGCCTCAAATAAACTCCAAAAATGTTGTATCCCACTCTTCTTATGCATATTTCTCAAGTAATAAAACATTAGAGAATTATTGAACTATCCTACATAATTGTCTAAGCAAATGTAGTGTGTATTAATCATGATTTTTATTGCATTCAGTTTTCCATAAAACATCTCAAAACCACCTTGGATGAACTCTAGAGAGTGAAATATATCATCGCTAATGTAAAAGTAGAACTCCCTCAAAATATATCCACTATCCTTTGTGCTATTAGGTACATGTCTAAATGCAATATGCACAAAAATACCAGCTTGAATTGAATTATAATATTGGGGTTGAACCTTATTTTGTGGTTATAATGTGTAGCTTTCAATAAATTCCACAATTGAAATAATGGTCATAAGTGGGAATTTATCCTACATAGCTTGATTTTATCATCTAACCATTTTTCTTTGTGTGTGTGTAATGCATATTGGTAAATGATATTTTTCATGAATTTAACCATGAAATCAGATTCAAAAACTTGGGTTATAACCAACTCACATCTTGATGACTTTTCCATATTTTAATACATAATTTATAGATTTGTAATTCTTAAAATTAACAAGTTTATTTCAAAATTAATTTGAAATTTCTTTGTGTATGCAGCTATGAAAATATGACAAACCACCACAAGTGTTACATGTTCTATCTAAACATTATTTGGAAAAAATAATTCCCCTCAAATCTTTGACAAAAAAAGATTTAGATTAATTATTATGGATTTTTAGGTGGAGAACCCACCATACATTCATGCATAATCTTGTTAGTATTTAAAGTATAATGTATATGACAAGAAACATTAAAATGAATATCAATTTCAACATGGATTCTATAGCAACAAGTGGTGTGTGTTTGGTTTATTTTGATGTCCAAAGGCTTGCAAATATCAAATTACCTTTATATAATCACCAATTATCCATTATTATTTTTAAGAAAGTTATTATAGAATTGTGTGTGTCCAAGAATTTTTTTACATGTGGCTCATGATTTTTTTAGCCTTTTATTCTTTTAATAATATATTTTATATTAGGTGAAACCCTTGTGTTATCATGCTAAAAACTCTCAATTAAATGTACTATTGCTTCAACTAAGACTTTGTATTTTCATGGGAGTCTAACAATAAATACCCAAAAATATGTGTGCAAAGGTTCATCGAGTCTTATTCTTCTTCCAACTGCTCAAATTAGAGTTTTCTTATTCAAGTTCAAGGTTTTACTTGTTTGACTCAAGAATCAACCTATAGATGTTGGATTACTCACTATAGACTCTGTTATTAATCATATTGCCACATTACTATCTTTATTTTGAGTTGTAATGCATATTAAATTAAATGCATTACTTTTATTCTTTACTATTGCATTATTTCTTTCCTCTATATTACTTGTTCTTAAACCTAAATTATGCATCACATGCCAATTTTTTTGAATTTTCAATATTTCAAGAAATAATTGACATCATTTTGTATGGGTTTTCTTCTCAAATGCATAATCTCATACATGTTGAGCACGGTGTTTAACTATATATTTTACCATTTTACCTGGCATAGGTTCTAATATTTTCTCATTTATATCAATCAAATACCATGGTGTTCATTAACTTATCTTTAGAGGTGTGGGCCCAGGAGCTACATTATTTTTAAATATTATGGTGTCAGAAATTCAACCTTGGAAAAGGGATTTAAGCCTAACTTAATATTAGACTTTACAAGGGAAGTAAATTCATCTTCATTTGGAAAGAATTAAATTGGGTCATTATGTGAGGTTCATTATCATCATGGCCAAAAACTTCATTATGGATAGATGTTTCAATATATTATGTTTCATCATTTAATATAAATTTACTAACATGTTTTATATATTGATTTTCGTCATTCAACAAGGATTGATTAACTCTTATCACACTTGAAAATGTTTGTAAATTAAATTCCATGCAATTGAGCATGTTATTTTCAATTGAAACATTATTTGGTGTGGAAGAAGTACCTTGACCTTGTCTACAAGTTCTTATAGATGCTCTCCTATCTTCTTATATTTTTAATTATTTTACTCTCTTCACTTCAAGTTTTTCATTTGTTTTCTCCTTAATCAATCTTTTGTGGTGACTACCTTGCCACATGATCTATCTTTATGATTTTATGTCAAACAAGGATAAAAATAAAAAATAAAAAAATGATAAATTTTTGATAATTGAAACATGGTAAATGAAGAATTTTCAAACTACTAGCTCTAAAAACTAGTTCACAACTTTCAAAATGTGAAACGGTTGAGTAAAAATTGTGGAGATAGTGTAATTTTTTGAATTTTTTATAAAACTAAAAAGGGCACATGCTATTCCTAATATCACACATGCCTTGCTAAATAGTTAATAAAAACATGAAAATGTAGTAAATTCATATCCATTACAAGAAGGGCACACACCCTTTTATTTAATTAAAAATTAAAGTTGATGCATTTTCCTCCAAAATAGCCTTGGCTTTAGGCTTGGAGGATTCAAACCTAGTTCAAAACCTTGTAATAGACCCAATCAACATGAATTTGGCTAAATGCATAAGTTATTTTTACCTTCATAGACACAATTGAGTAGGCATATATATAAATATATATAGCTTTGCAAAGGGGAGAATGTAGTTTTTGAATATGTAGAAAAAAATGTTAAATAATTATTTTTAATTATTACTCGATTTCTACTTAACATACCTTATTATAGTTCATGCATTTATTATTAAAAATGGTATAATAACTCTTTTAATTTTATTTAAATTTATTTAAAACTTATATCTCAATAATCAACACATCACTATCTATGCTTTAAAAAATAGTGAATTTTATGAAGCTAAGGTTAAAAAAAATAGTATCCGTACACTTATGGTTTTATTTTTCCAACCTTATTGAATTGTAAAATTAATTAAAAAATATATTAATTGGAAATTTAATAAAAAATATTCTTAACTTTTTTTGACATTTTATCTATCCCTATATGTGATTTCATACAAAAAATCATAATTTACTCTAAAAAAAGTGTCCTTAAAAATGCATTTTAGTTATTTCTTCATGACAAATTATTGTCATTTTCATATTCAGATAAATTTTATATATTTTTATCATCTAGGTAGTAATAATTGTATATTTATAAACTCTATTCAATATTCCAATATTCATCTTTTTACATTATGATAAAATTATTTGTAGAAGTATCTCTAAGACCCCCATTTTTTCCCTCATTACCCTAAAACCACCCAACTTGATATGCCATTTTTTATAGTATTTTCTTATGGATTTGGATTTTAAGCTTTAAAATATATATCCACAAAGAGTTTTCTCACACATTATCCCACAAAAAATTATATAATTTACAAGGAAAGCCATCAACACCTAGAGCTTTATCATTTGCATAATAGATTGATACAAGTCATCAATGGTGAAAGTCCTATCACAGGAACCTCATTTGTATTGAGTGAGTTTGAATGGTTCTTGAGCTTTGAAACTACTTTATAATGGTGAAAAAAATATTGAACCAAATCCAACACTTTATTTAGCCTTTGGTCAACTTATTTAATAGATTTGATCTTCTTGGTCGCATGTTTTTCCTTCATAATATTAATGAACTCCTTAGAGACTTTGTGAACTAATTTGAGCCAATGAAATATAGATTTAATTTGTGCACCTCATGTATTTTTAAGGTCTGTAATCTAGATGTGTTTCCAAAGTGATGCTACTTGTAGTTGCAAAGATTCATGGAAGGGAGACTAGTTTAAAGTAGCCACTACATGGCTCAAATTTGAGGTGGTGATGGATTTAAAGTGTTGGTGTATGCCTATCAGTTGATGCTTTTAGAATTGAATAAATATTATAGTGCATGTATAGCATATGACCACTATTCAATCCAACCAAATGTCTTTTAGTTTAGTGCACGAGGTTCTAAACTCATTGGATGTGTGCCAATGTGGGTCCACAATTCAAAAGTGTAGTATTGAGAAAAACTAGGTTTTTTAATTTTTTGGATTCTTAAATTTTCATCTAATGTGAAAGTGAATGGGAAGGTGATCAGAAAGGAAAAAATATAGAAATGTCTCCATTAGCAATGGAAAATAACTGTCACATGAGAATTATGGTTGCATGGAGATCATTGATCTATAAATCCACTTTTAAAATAGTTTGGATCTATGATGGAGGTTGTTTCATGTGTGACATTATGGGGTCCCAAGTAGAATTTGGGTCATAAAACCCAAATTTATTATGCATATAAAACCATGCCTCTTAATCATTAGATGTCCATCTTAAAGGGAGGTTTTGAGTTTTTTAGTTAATAGCTCAATCATATTAAATTTACCACACAAAATGAAAGGCATATCTAAAAATTTGTTAGTAAGCCACCACTAAATATTCACCCTTTACATATTATCATTAGATGCATAAATATTATTACAACTAAAAGAGTGAGTTTCAATATTTAATAGCACCCCAATAACATGGTTTAAGGGGTCACACCCATGAGCCACATAATGTGGCTTCCACTTTAAAGAAATAAATGTTAACATGCCTCCATAACCTAGGTCATGTTTACTATTAAGAACTAAACTATTAGACCAAATCACTTTGTTGATAGTTGTAAGAAAAAATCTTGCCACATTAATTTCTTGTAGATAGATAATGTCCATTTTTTTAAGTTTTAGCCAAAAATCATGCACAATGTACTTCTAATTTGAGTTTGTGATACCATGCATGTTTCATGAGAAGACATTCATTGATTACATGAGTTAATGGAAATATCCTTAGAACCTAAGTCCTCTATGGCACCAAACCTAATTTTTATAAATTTATGTTGGATTATTTACATAAATACATTAAATTGAAATGATCTTCAAGGTTACAAAATAGATTATCCTTCCTCCAAATGACGAGGAGGATTTTGAGAGTGTTAGGGTGACACCTAGCATGAAGATCCATATAAAATATCTGATTGCAAACCTTGAGAGTTGTCTTGAGTGGTAGTTTGAGTATCCAATTAAAAATTGTAGCTAGAGTTGTATTGAAAAAATGAATTTTTTATGTCAATTTTGATGTTTTAGTTTGAATATGAATAGTTCCTTAGAGGGTTGAGTGACCTGCCCTACTTTTTTAGACACAACATGGTCCTGAGGACCTAGACTCAAGGTATATTTAATGTATTTATTATTGAGTGTTTCAATAGTGGGGTTAGTAAAAATTCCCTTATTATATCCATTTTTATTCCATTTATTAGTGTTCCACCCTTATTTGAAATTGGTTAAGTACAAATTTCACAAGATGAATTTGTCATGGCTTTATTTCAAGAGGAAAAAAACAAAAATATTATGATTTTTATACTTATATTAGATACATTAATGTGTAAATTTCTATATAATGATAGACATCACCCAATTGAATTACAAAAATATCCTTAAGGTCATGAGAAAGGTCTAATTCCACATTAATGCATTTTTGGGGATAATCTAAATAGACTTGAAAGGGTTCTTGACATATAATGCAACCTAAGGTGGATACTGTTTGGTCAATAAAATGGCACAAGGTAATGGATGTCCGTGGAATTCAACCCAAAATTGGACCTCAAGGGTTGTATGTTTAGAAACAACAAAATTGTGCATCAAGGTGATAAAACCGTAATAGAACTAAAGATATACCAAGTAGATAACTTATTTAGAATAAGCCCTACATTGGTTGGGTTAGTGAAAAAACCTTTTGTTATATTTTGGGACACCTTTCAACCTATTTCAATGTTTCATCCATGCATATTGAACCCACATTTAGACATACATTCAGATGGGATTCTTCCAACAAAATAAAATATTAAAGAAAATTGCCCAGGTGATAAAATATATAATCAAATTCAGGAATAGGGAAAAAATATTAAAGAGGGAGTTTATACCTCATGGAATACATTGGAGACAAATTTTTTATTCTTCTTTAATGAAGGAACCATTCTTAATAGCTCCACAATCTTCCATCATAGTTTTAACAATTAGAATGGAGATTGGAGAGGCCATTAATTAAGTTATTATTGCCTTAAAATGAGGTTCCTAAAGAAAAAAAATAAATGTAGAGAACAAAGGCCAAATCCCAAATGTTTCAAAATGGAATGTGGTTTGAAAATGGAAAAACCATAACAAAAATTAATGGTGACACACATTAAACATAGCAAAGCCCATCCTTTGTATAATACTTAACTAGGCATCTCTAATTTTTTCATACATAGAAAATTATAATATGAAATTTGAGGTTAAATATTAAAAGAACACTATCTCTATAATATAACATATTTGATATACCCTACTATTGATGCACTTAATGTGATCCCTATGTCACTAGGGAATGAGGGTAAAGTAATGAACTCAATTTTAAGTCCTAAGAGACTCAGCGATTGAGTTTTTTATACAACTACTACTGGAAATAGCATGATAGCAGAGATATGGTCACCACTTAAAAGTCTAGAAGTAGACCCTACTATAGGGACAACAAATTATACATAGTGACACCTTATTCCTGCTAATCTTTGTGAAATTGTCTTAAACTTTGCCAATTATTGCCCAAAATATAAACAAATGATGAATATTTACAAAATAAACTAATCTAAAGTGAATCATGGGTAGATCCAAGGTTAGGCAGGGTAAGGCGAAAAGGAGGGTTTACTTCAGATGAACAAAGATGTCAGTTCTTCCTTCTAAGACAAAACATATGAAACTAGAATTCACCAACTCTAGCATAATAATCAAAGCTAAATAAAAGCAATTGAAGCTTCAGAGGAAATAAAATGCATATCTCTAAAAGAATACATTTCACAAGAGTTAATCATTCACAAAAAATTGCATATGCACATTTAGTTTCAAATGAGGTGAAAGTAGAACACATATACTAGCAAAATTGTCAGCCCAGTGTTAAACTCAAGCTAAAAGATGCATATATTGATTGTTATTTCCAAATTAGTTAGTGAGAAAGAAACCATTAGTCATCTAGAAGCATGAGAAATAGAAATCATAGAACACACAAAATAAATCACTTTAGACAAACTCTTGAATTCTTGACTATTTTGCATTAATTCTTATAACAATTGTTCTTGATTACAAATAAGGGGGAAAACCCATATTCAAAGGCTTCTAAATTTCATAAACAAGTTCAAGTGGGCACATGAAAGGAACCCAAATATAGATAAGTGGATAAAATGCTACACATTACAATGGAATATTCTTAATTCAAATTTTAAAAAACAAAGCCAAATATTCCATTAGGGTCTTGGAGGAGGTTTTTGGGATGCCTATTGTTGTTGCCTTTTTTTCTTCTCTACTTTTTCCTTTGACCATACTTCTGTGCATGCCAAGTAATCCTGATCAATTTGGCCAAAATCTAGGATCATGGGCCAAAATAGGTTAGGCATTTATTGAATGAGCCTACCATCCTTTGCAAGTATTGACCTTAATGTTTCTTCAATGGCCTATGCTCTCTCTCTAGCCTCTAATTGGAAAATGCCAAAATATTCATCACCTCAGTAATAGTCTTTGCATTGGCTACATTTTGGTATAACTAAGTAACAAACACCTTCATTTTGTCTCTGAACTCTTGGTCATCCATGAAGGTGTCATTAGGTTTGGTCACCCTTGTGACCATAACATCCTTCAATAAGAGGGTAATAATGAATTCAATTTTCTCCAAGGATGTAGTAGCATCCTTTACTTTATCTAGCCACCTATTCAAGATTCTTATCCTGTTCATCAGGATGGTCTATGTAGAAATGATATCCTCAAGTGGTGACACCTTGAGGTCTAGGAACTTGTTTCTTCTTGTAACTCTAGCTAATTTTACCAATTTGGCATCATAGAGTGAAAATTTTTGGTCAAATTTAATGGACACATTGAATTGTAGGGTCCCATCTTCCTATCTCCTCTTCATGACTTTATACAAATTATATACATTGTTAACCATGTTGATTACCTAAACAATGGTGTTATATATCATTGTAGTTAATGCTTTCCCTTTCAACCTTTTCAACTCTTGTTGTATAACTTTCATCAAGGTTATTTTGGATTCTACCTGGGCCTGGAGTATGGACATAGGGTCCTCTACATATTCATTCACCTCTCTAGGGTCAGATTTCCTCTTCTTTGTCAAAGTGAAGAGGGAATTTTTGTTTTCATGGGCCACAACTGAGTTGGACTCTGGCTGCTCAACCTACCTCCTCACTACCCTCTTCATTTTACCTATGGTAGCATCAAGCCTCATCCCAATTTCAGGTTTGGAGAGGATTACTTGATGCCTCTCTTGCCTTGTCATCTATATGATGTCTTTGACCCAATTTATGGTTGTAGTAGGTGTTGTATTTGTTATAGGTGGATGCAATGGAGGTGTTTGGGTAGAGGAAGAGGCCAAAGTTATAGTAGGGATGTACAAGTTTATTTGGTCTAGTTTCCTAATTGTGTCAAATAGAGATTTGGTAGGGCCCATGTTAAGAACAAATGAAGTTAATTTTGAAAGCACACACACCTTTACATTTGTACTAATATTGAGTGGTTTTTTGAGGGTGAATAATTTTGAGATGGGCCTTACTGACCTAGCTGATGTAGGTGAACCAATGGCAATGGATGCACTAGTTTTGGTTTCTTAGGAAGGAGTGGACTAGTGATTTAAGAGCCTGATGAAGGCGCAATGTTGGAAGTGGAATGGAAAATGAAGAGGGGAATGACAAATCTAAAGTAATTACTAGCTTGGCTCATGCTAGTATCCATTGAATATTGGGTAGTGGTAGTTGTAACATCTGATGACATTGAAGGCAATGGGGAAGCAATGGTAGGGGGAGCAAATGTAGAAGTGGAAGCAGTTACAATTAGGAAATAAGGTAATGGGAGAGCACTTACAATGGGATCTTATGGTGTGGTTTCATCCAATTGATATGTTGGTGGAGGAGTTATTGCTCCCCTCATGGTAGTCTTAGGCTCCTTCTTCCTTTTGTAGACATTTTCAATATTCCTCCCAGCCAATGCTTATAATTCTTCCATTAAGATCTCAATTCCTTACTATAACTCTTCAAGGTTCATGGTATTAGGATTAGGTTGATCTAATATTTAGAGATTATCTCCCATGGTAGATTCAAATATCAATGTAGGTCCTTGGGAGGGGTCAGGTTGATTTCTATATCTTCACTCAAAGCTTGGAGGTAAGTCCTAACTACTTGAAGTAGAAATAAGTGGAGGTTTGCATGGCCTGTTCCTAATAAGAGGAAAATTCTATTATTATTCCTCTTCCTACCCTTCTTCATAATCTAAATCAAAAATGCTTCCATGAGTTGGTTGTGGCCAAGGATTTACAATATCTTCCTCATTCTTCTCTTTATCTAGCCTCATCCCTAACTCGATATTCTTCCTAGCTACATTCTTGAAGACCACCTCATCATTCATATCATCCATGTAAATACACTCATGGACATATTCTTGATGTTTATAATCTAATGTTATGTCCTTGAATTTGAAAAGGTGCTTGGTAATGACATTGTTTGGTTCCCATGCCCTGAAGTCATCTTTAGGCAATAGGTAAGAGTCTTTATGCCAAGAAGCCACGATAATATCATGTCACTTTGTGATCCGAGTCCACCCTAGATTTTAATGAACATTATGGGGGACTATATTTATTCTTGAATATGCCATCAACTTCATGTATCAATTGATAAGCCATCTCTTCTTCAGCCAACTTCATAGGCACATACATTGGCAACCTCAGGGGACTGCCATCAATCCTTCTACTCTGATTATTATGTAATCTTGGCACAACCAATAGCTACCCATGTCTCATAATGTCTATCTAACCTCTGTTTCAACCCTCAACATATCATATTCAATGATTTATTTATATATAATTGGGTATAAGTCTTTTGTAATTATTTTAATGTTGTATCTGAAGTGATGAATGTGCATTGTACAGAATAGCTAAAGCACAACCTCATATCATTAGGGGGACCATGAATCCTAATTTAGATGGGAAGTTGTATATATGTCATCCAAAAATTATCTCATCATGAACAATGGGGATCCATTCTTACAAGTGTCATTCATTACATACATTAAATTATTGCTGATTATCTCCCCAAGTGGGGGAATTTGTTGGTCCTCTAAGATGATCTACAATAATAGAAGGGTCTTTATATCCACATATCCAATATATGGGCTACCAAAAATTCTATTTAATAGGTCTAGGCCAATCTTGACTCCCTTATTGAATTGGTGAATAGGTAGGTTCCCTTTGTAATCCATGAAAATAACTCTAATTGGGTCAGCCACCCATAAATCCAAAACCTTCTCTAGGGAGTGCACCTTGTACCAAGTTTCAATGATGGTCTGGTTATAGTCTATTTGTGGTGAAGGTAGGTCACAATACTTCTCAAATCTGAGCCTTGTAATGAAGTCAATGGGGAACCCTTGAGACATTGATTTTAGCAACCCATCTTCACATCATGACCTCCCAAAGATGCCATAAACTAAGTCAGTCATGGCATGACCTCTAGTTTGGTCATGACCTTGTGGAGACTGGTTACATTGATGTCGAGGATATCTGAATATAATTGAATTATATGAGGCATGTTCTTAACCTCATAAATTACCCTAACTACTTCTACATTAAAGTAAATGTTATTGTAATGCATGTCCCCTAATTCTATTGCCTCAAGAATGAATTTGGTGTCCTTGAAAACAACTAAATTACCATACTAGATTAATAAGTCATCATTTCTGAAAGAAATGCTCTTACCCAGACTGGAGGGACCTACTTGAACCATATCTACAATCATCTTGATAGTAATTAATGTCCTTTTTGGTATCTCTTTATAAATTTTGATCTCCAATAATGGAGGTCAGGGTGCAATATGTGAATATCTCAAGATTTTTCATACCAGGAAAATGTAGATAGTAGAGAGAGTAAACACGTATAGTTTCAAATGTAATGTAGGTAAAAATAGCCAAGTTGAGTAGCTTTTTGAATTATTTTTTGATTAATGCAATGTAGATGGTAATTTTAGTTCGTGTTGTATTGATGATGAGATTGTCAACTTTATATATGTTTGGAACAACTTCAAGCTATTGCCTTTGGTATTTAATTGCACTAGAATTCAAATTTAGTTATAATTTGAATTTGATCCATCATCACTTTTAGCTTTAAATCTAAATATTTCCACCTTTTGACATGTGGTTGTCACCTTGGATCCAGCTAGGTACTCACAGGACCTAAATATGACTAGGCTGCCTAGTTGGCTTGAAGTCCAAACACATGGCACTTTTTGATTGCCTCAGATTCTTAGAATGTATCTTAATGTAATGATTCATTTGTATTCTTCCATGTGACACATTTCAATTCATAAAGATCTCTTAGGTTCCCTTTTCATGTTTGATTGGTCATAGGAATGCCACACATTACTCTCGTGGGTAACCATGGCTTTTCTTTACCAAGTGGCTCTCTCATGGGAAATCGTAGCTTTCATTGATAGGTGTCACCTTTAAAAGGATTTTGGACAACTATCAACAAACTATAATTAATCACATGTCTCAAGTGGAGACACATGTCTCTCACAGAGGTGATATCATGGATCTCAGAATACAACTTTGTAGGAATGATATGTGGCATCATTACATGGGCCCAAAGTGGACACACATTGCTTTTGTGGGCTTTTATTTGTTCTAATACCATGTGTCACTCTAGGAAGGAGACTCAGATATCTATATACTATTGAGCCTTGATTAAATGACTCAGGTGCTCCCAAATGTCTGCCTTGTGAGATATCATGAGCTTTAGATGGATGCAATGCATTGTGGACACACATCAATCTTAGATGAACTTGAAGGGAACACACATCACTTATGAGGGTTTTTTGAGTCTAGTTTGTCATGATTTAGACATGTAGTGGCATCTTGAGGGATTTTGGATTGTATTGGGATGCATGGTGGATGCATGGGGGATGGGTGGTGACTCAGATTGAATGGGCTTATTCATTGGGGCCAAAATTATGACACGTATCCTTCTCATGATTTATTGAGATGGTTCCATGTGGCTCATTAGCTTGGTAGATTTTTTATAGGTGTACTATACAAGATGAAATCAATCTCTAAGGCATTGTGAATCCTAATGAGGTGGAAACGTATCCTTTAAATCTAGATTTCTAACTTTGACATCCCATGAGGCATCATGAACTGCTACTTTAAACTTGATGTCCTATGAGGTTAAGCAAGAAACTAAGTTAGATTTTGAAGGCATCAATGCATGTCCTAAGAAAATTTAAATAAGTTTAAAGTAAAAATTTTGCAACTATTTGCCTTAAATAAACTATAACTTTAGTTTAATAAGATTCAATAAAGCTTTTTGCATTCATGTTTATTAGAGTGCCTGGTCGCATTCCCTCAATGAAAACCTATTTGCATACCATCGAGGCATTCATGGTTAATAATACTTTGTTAAATAAAGATTGGAGAAGACTTTTTAATAATTTTAATGCTTCTAAGTAATAATATTTATTTAAAAATGATTGATTAACCAAAATTAACAGAAGCACAAGTAATGGTAAACTAAATCAAATCCATGAAGTAACAAAATGATTTAGTATACTTAGCATTTTATGCATTTTTAAAATTGAAGAAAGGAGGGTCTCCATTTTGGGATAAGGGGTAATTGATCATCAACAAATGATGAACACTATAGGGAAACATTGAAAAATGTTAGAATCTAGATATTATGTTCAAAGATGAGTCAAAAATTAGTTATTTCAATATGATCTTCAGTTAGTATCAAAACTGCTTTTTAGAACTAATGAAATCTCATGGGATGGAAATAGAGTTTGAAACTTGTAGACAATTATATTATGTTTGTGTTTTTATATTTCTTAACCATTGCCATTGGGTTTAGAAATGATAACTTTCAAGATTCAAGACATCAAACCTGAAATGACTTAAGCATTCTTTAAATTTTGTATAATTATGCTTTGCTTAGTTAAGGATGGCTTGGGCATTGCTCTACTGCTAGCTAGGCATCCATATCCTTGAAAAAGATACCTTTGGCTCTACTTTGGGCCTTTCAATACTACTAGCCAGGCATCTATAGCCCTGGTAGAGATTACCTAAATCACCATTCATGGAATCTGAAGTAGTGTATGATTTCACTTCATTGGTGTATCATTTTTTATTTTATTTTTATATATATGCCTGAATTCATAAACCATAATGGTTGGGAACCAAAATTACCCATGTGTAAGGTTTTGTCAAAACATAGTCCATATTTAATTCACTTTTAGATATCAAATTCTACCTTGGCAGTTTATTTAGTGAATTTAAGTGTTAGAATGATGGTCTACATAGATTCAAACACTCATTCAAGTAAATGTTTAGTCATCTAAATTATATTATAGCCTTAAAATGACTTAGGATTTTCAAGATAAAATAAATTCTAATTAACCCCTCTTAGCTTTTCTAAATTGAAACATTGCTAGAGGTTTTCAAATTTTGGACAACCAATGTTTAAAACCAACGATCCCTTATTCCTATTTTTAGTACCATATTAACACAAATCAAGCCAATGAATTTTTGTCCAAAAGATGTTTTACTAAGATACATCACACAATAGAAAACAAACAACAAAGCAAGAAAGTACACAACAAGAAATCAAAGCAAGAAAGACAAAATAGGAAAGCAAAGTAAGAGAGGAAACTATTCTACTCCTACCTACTCTAATTCTAAAAAAGCTTATTGTCCTTTTGGAGTTTGGGATAGAGTAGTAGAAAAATAATATTTCATGTATTTCTCATTAACTGTCAAGGCTAAGTTTTTCTCTTGCAAGTCTTTGAGTCTAAATGCATTTTCACCTAGTATTTCTGCCACTTGGTATGGTCCAATCTAGACAAGAGTGAACTTATCATGTTTTCCTTTCTTCTTGTGGGCCTTGACTCACAGTAGGACCAAGTATGATATGCATGATTCTTTAACTTTGGCTCATTTATCGAACCATATTTTCACAACATCTTGATGGTTGTAAAAAATTTGTAATGCTTCATCTCTAGCATCTTCCATTTGGATGATATTCAATATTTGATATTTTACTCTTTTGTCATCTTCTATGTACTCATCCATGAACTCATAGGTGGGAAGCTTCAACATGATAGGAAAAATAGGTTTTTTCTCATAGAATAATAGGAATGGGGACACATTGAGTGTATGTTTGTATCTAGTTTTGTTTTCCCATAAAGCATAATTTAGTAGGGACTACCATTCTCTAGGCTTATTTTATGCAAACTTCTTGATGGCATTCATCAAGTTTTTATTGGTGGACTCTACAACTCCATTACCTTGAGGGTAATAGTTTGAATCATAATTGATGACTATTTGATTTTCATATGCCCATTTAGTGAATTTGGATGATGCAAATTCTAGTCCATTATCACATACTAAGGATAGGGGCATCCCAAATCGAGTGATAATATTTTATTCTAAGAATTTGATGATGATAATTGATCTACTATTCTTGGTGGTTACTACTTCGGTCTAACTAGTGTAATAATCTATGGTAGTGAGTACAAATTTGTGCCCAATTAAGGAGTTAGGATTGATTACTCCTACAAAGTTGAGGCCCCATTATGCAAATAGCTTCTCTTCAATCACTAGTTGAAAGAGCATGGATGTCTTTGTCTCTCATTGATCAAACACTTGGCATTGATGGCATGTTCTCACATGAGCATGGGCATCTTTGAATATGGTTGGACAATAGTATCATGATCTCAATATCTTGTGTGTTGTGGTATGCCCTAAAGGATGACCACTTCCCAGCTTGTCATGAAAATTGTTCATGATTTTGATGGTTTCAACTCTATAGACACATCTCAGATGGATACCTTCATAGTTTTTTCTATAAAGGACTCCTATTTTGATCATAAAATGGGATGATCTCAACCTAAGGTCCATTTTATATTCTCTTTTGAGGTGTGGGGGACACACTCCATGCAATAGATAGTGGATAATGTCATTGTACCAATCACCACTAGATACTTGGCTTGCTTCAACTTGAAAAATGTCAATGCATGGATCAGTATTTTTAATGAGTTGGATTACACCATAGCCCCTAACTAACTTATAAAACTTTATTTCTATGTCATATTTTTGGAGTTTGGTCATCCACTTCCTTCTTCGTTATCCAAGTTCATTTTATCCTAGCATTAACTTGACAGTCATATCAGATACTATGATATATATCTTGTTTACCAAGATGTAGTGTATGAACTTCTTCACAACATTTACCATTGCATAGGCTTGCTTATCTAGAATAAGATAGTTAAGATCCATGCTCTTCAAGTTGGTGCTCATGAAGGCTACAGGGTGCTTTTTGTCATCTTTCTACATTAAGACAACAACAATAGTATGATAATAATAAAAATATTATAAATAAAAATCTTTGCTAAAATCAGGACTTATGAAGATAGGAGCTTGAATGATAGCCTCCTTAATGTCTTGAAAGGTCATCTTTTCTTCAGCAGTTCATTCGAACTTCACGTCTTTATTTAGCATCACATTGAGTGGTCTTATAATCTCTACAAAACTAGATATAAATTTTCATACAAAATTAATTTTGCCAAAGAAATATTTCAACTCATTTTTGTTATTAATAACTTATACCTTTGAAATTGCATTTATCCTTTCAGGGTCCATAATCATAACTTCCTAGGTGATTACATGTCCTAAAATATTGCCTTCAATTGCACAAAATATACTTTTCTTGGGGTTTAAATAAATGCCATACCTTCTCAATTTATCTAGCACTTGTTCTAAATGTAGCATGTGATCACCTCTTTTTTTAGGAAATAATGTTAGATCATCCATGTATATAATGATTCACGTACTGATTAATCTCTGGCATGCATGGTTCATTGCTCGCTATAAATTTTCTCTTGTTTTGATCACTCTAAATGGCATTCATTTGTACACAAACAATCCCCACTTGGTGGTGAAGGAAATTTTCATTATGTCATTCTTATTCACTAGGACATGGTTGTAGCCTAAAAAGTCATGAAGGAATGACATCATTCCATACCCACTCACCAATTGAATGACCTCATCCAAAGATGGCAAGGGATAATATTCCTTCTCTAAGGATCTGTTCAACTTTCTAAAATCAACACAAAGTCTGATTTCTCTATTATTCTTTCAGACTGGCACAAGATTGGCAACCCATATCAAGTGTCGTATGGAAAATATTATCCTTGCATCTAGTAATTTCTTTAATTCCTTGTAGATTAGAGGTTCTGGTACTAGATTTACTCGCATCTATCTTAGCCTAAAGGGTTTACATGCCTCTTTAAAATGGATAGTGTGAGTAATCACACTAGTATCAAATATCTTAAGATCATCAAATGACTAGACAATGATGTCTTTAAACTTAGTTAAAAGGGAAGCGGCTTCTTTCAGCTCTTCATCAGTGCAAACTAAGCTGATGTTAACATTTTTCTCATTCTCGAGACTTTCCAAGTTAACTTGATTATAATATTTCCTACTCACCTTTGGTTCTTTAGCTTCATTTCCATGTTTATCCAGATCAAACATTATTTCCAAGAATATCATACCTTTGGGTATTTAATTCTCCTTGAGTTGAATCACTCCATCCTTGTTTTCCTTTGACTGTTCACAGAACTCTCATCTTATTCATCAATGAAGTGGGATTTGAATACGCCAACACTACACATGAATTCAATTATTTTCTTATCATCATCAAAAACTTTGAAGTTATTGATCTTGTCTGGCATAGAGGGGCATGAAATTATTTCCACAATAAACTCTTGCAAGTTCAAGGGATCTGGAGGAACTAGGTTTGTTACTGCTAAATCTAGAGCATCTACCAATTAGTTATACTCCCTAGGCAAGGAAACAATATTAAATAAGTCAAAATACTCAATTAAATCCCAAGCTCTAAATTTTTACTTTTTAAGTAAGAAAGATTACATTGATATCTACTTTTGACTTGATTGAGAATTAACTTTGAATCACCATATACTAACATTTCTTTTATCTTATGTTTGATTACAAATTAAAGTCCTAAAATAAGAGCTTTATATTTTTCTAAATTATTAGTACAGGTGAACTATAATCTATAATAATCTAGATACTATTTTCCTCTAGGATTCATCATAATAATTCTGATGTCAAAACTTTTCTTAGCTCATTCACCATCAAAGTGCAATGTTTAGAGACCTTTGCTTTCTTCTTTTACCTTGTCATCTACAACAATGTTAGTGGTTTCCAAAGTGTAAACACCTAAGTCATAGGATTGGTAATTTACCTTTTCATTCTTGGAAATATATTTAGTAATTGTGTATTTCATCTTGGGTTCCTAATCAATCCTAATTTGATTGGGATCCTGCACCAAGGTAACCACATGTGGGAACAATCGGTGGACATGTATCCATTCAAGGATTTAGTCTAGTCATGGCTCAATAATAATCAATAAGCTTTAGGTATGCTAATGACTTGAATGTTGATGAACTACTAGATTTGAGGTTCATGGATGAGTTGCATATGAATATTCAACAATTCACCTACCACTTTCACTCTTGATTTGTCCAATTACACCACTACTTTTTCTGATTTGACTAGGTTTAATCCTAATTATTCATAGATTCCTAAAGGCATAATGTTAGATAAAGCACCAAAATAAAGCAAGAAATTATGAAGATTCTTACCAAAAATACTTAAAATCAATATAAATGTTGAAACTTCATGTGTATTCTTATACAATATTACATTTACATGAGCTGGTTTAGTTTTACTGGAGCTAGGCTTTTCATTCAATGATTTCAACAATAAATCATGCTATTTAGTGATTTAAATGAGTTCATGCAATGTTATGTTTGCCTTGATTTTATTCATATCTTCCACTATGTTGTGTCCACCTTTTGATCTTGTGTATGGAAATTTTGTTATTGGCCAACTCTCCTTACCTTTAGTGGGTGGAAGATTGTTGTTTGTCTTGCTATCAAGAGGTGTATCTAGTTTATTAGGTGAGGTGGAAGTTGTCAAGGTGGGTTCTAACATGTACTTCTCAAGTCATAGTTATTCCTTTGGTATCATTGGAAAGCATGTATTTCCTCAACATTGTCTTTAGGCTCATTCTCATCTTCACTAGAAAATTCATAGGTCTTAACCACAAGGACTAAAGCTCTTGAAGCATTATTGGTATTGTCAGATCCTTTAACATTACTTTGATCAGTGGGATTCATCTTGAACCCCTTAATTTGGCTATGAATGGATTCAAATGTGTTTCATAACTCAACACAGTCTAATTTTCCATGTCTATCTATATTGTGCACGTGGCACTAATTAGGTAAGGCTAACTCACAAATTTTGATCTTAGGCAACTCACTCAAAGGGGGCTCACTATTGTGTTATAACTATTGAAAGGTTTGTTATATCTATGGAAGTTATAATTTTTATTATAACTCTCACCATTATTTCCCATCTATTTATTGAGATCAAAGAAATCATTAGCAAGTTTCTGAACAGTTCTTTGTATTGAATCTAATTTTCCCTTTATAGGCTTTGAGTTCTTTCTTTGGGTCACAGTTTGAACATTTATATTGTTTGCAAGCACCATTATTTGACTAATGTTATTATGGGGATGTACTTCAACATTTTCTTGGTTAAATAATCCTAGCTACTAGTTGGGTGCAACATGACTCAAAAGGCAATCGGTTAATCACTGAAAGTTGGTTTAATGCAAGATGATTCTAATTTATGTTGGGTATGACCTTTAGAGTAGGAAACATTGGATCATAGTTTGGAACAATGAAGGAAATATGCCCCTGAGGGTGAATTTGCTCATCAATATAGATGGCTTCGGCATACGCTGAAGGTAACATGTCAATATTCAAGGCCCTTCTTAGGAAGATGACCATCATTGGGTCTAAGGAATTTTTGTATATTTCTAAATCCAAATCATCTGTCAACTTATATGGTAGGGATGTCAGGGTATACATATTCTATAACCTTACATTGAATATTCTAATTGGTTTTTTTATGTCCCTCTTGAGGGTGGTAAACTATTGGTACACAACTCCTAGGCTAACTAACCTACCAAATTAGGCAATAAAAGTATCATTGAACTGACCCCATCCCATGATATAATCTTCTAGAAAGTTGAGGAACCAATCATAAGCTACATCTCAAAATGTAAAGGGAAATAAGTAGCAAGCCACATCCTCATCAATCACATTAAGAAGCCTCAAAGATGCCTTAAAGGACTTTATATGCTCTTCAAAAGTTACTCTACTAGTGAGGTTAAAGAGACGTAAATATTTCTCTAGATTCATTGGTATATCATGCATAGTGCTAGGGACATTGATGGATGAACTAGCTAACCATGCCATGATTGGCAAGAGGGGTTACAAGTTTTGGTTAAATGGCGAATCTAGCTAAGTTCTATACTTCTTATGCTTTTCTTTGTCTACTATAGCCTTCCTATGGGTTTATAGGGATGTTAAAGGGATCTTGGGTTCAGATCATGATCTGGTTCTAATCCTAGGCAACTCTAAGATGCAGAATGAGAACTAAGAGCAAAGGAAATTCAAATATATATTCACAAGTGCTAGATATCACAAAGATCAGTCAATCTTTTATAGAAAAACCTTAGATCAAGTAGCTTTACCTAAATATTTGAAGATCCAAGCCTTAAAACCTCAAAGTTTTCAATTCCTGCACAAATTGTTAGTCATGTACATTAGCCTACAAAGATTAGTGTTAAACTATCACTTCAAAGCATTACCATGCCTAATTTAATTATTTGTAAGGGTTTAAGCATTTCAAAACATTTTCAAGCACAAATCTATGCAAAGCTTCACTTAATCACAAATGAATTAAAGTAATTATGATATTAAATGTTTAAATCTAGTATAAATGAGGTCCTAATAGTCAATATTTGTATAAATTCTTATGAATATCCAGACCATTTACCAAATTTATGCCAACCTTTGCAAAGATGATCAAAATAACCTTCAATGTGCTTAAAGAATGGGGGATTTCACCTACCTTTGCATAATTTTAGATAAATATCTAGGTTATTTACCAAATTTACATGAATGAACACTAACTTTGATGAAATCCTTTAAAGAATGAAAAGATTCCTACAAAGAATGCAAAGATTCATGTAAATAATGCAGATCCTTAGTGTTATTTAACAATATTTTTGTAATTAGAAGTTACTATGCATATCATTAATGAAATAAACTACAATTTCACTAAGATGCATGAAAGTAATTGCTTAGAGGACCTCCTTCTAATGCCAACTTTTCCCTTCCTATTGATGCACTTAATGTGTTCCATGTGTCACTAGGGAAAGGGGGGAAAGTAATGAACTCAATTTTAATTCCTAAAAGACTCGAAGCTTGAGTTGTTTATACAATTACTATTGGAAATGGCATAATAGCAGAGATATGGCCACCACTTAAAAGTCTGGAAGCAAACCCTACTATAGGGACAATATTTTATACATAGTGACACCTTATTCTTGCTAATATTTATGAAATTGTCTTAAACTTTGCCAATTATTTCCAAAAATATAAATAAACAATGAATATTTAAAAAATGAACTAATCTAAAGTGAGTCATGGGAAGATCCAAGGTTAGGCAGAAAAGAGGGTTTGCTTCAGATGAACAAAGATGTCAGTTCTTCCAACTTCTAAGACAAAACATATGAAACTAGCATTCACCAACTCTAGTGTAATACTTAAAGACAAATAAATGTAGTTGAAGCTTTAACAAAAAGAAAATGCATATATCTAAAAGAATAGATTGCACAAAAGTTACTCATTCATAGTAAATTGCATATGCACATTTAGTTACAAATAAGGTGAAAATAGAGCATGTATACTAGCATAATTGTCAGCCTAGTGTTGAAATCAAGCTAACATATGCATATATTGAATGTTATTGCCAAATTATTCAGTGAGAAAGAAACCAATATTTATCTATAAGAATGAGAAACATAAATCATAGAACACATGCAATAAAGCACTTTAGGCAAACTCTCAAATTCTTGGCTTTTTGCATTAATTCTTATAACAATTGTTCCTAATTATACATGAGGGGCGAAACCCCTATTTATAAGCTTCAAAATCAGCTTAAAAAGTTCAAGTGGGACCATGAAAGGTGCCCAAACACAGCCAAGTGGATAAAATGTTATACATTACAATGGAATATTCTTAATTCAATTTTACAAAAACAAAGCTGAATATTCCATCAGGGTCCTAGAGGAGGTTATTAGGATGCCTATTGTTATTGCCTTTGTTTCTTCTTTTCTTCTTCCTTTGTACATATTTATTTGCATGCCAAGTAATCCTAATCAATTTGGCTAAAATGTAAGATCATGGGCTGAAATAGGTTAGGTGTTTCCTTAATGAGCATGCCATGTTCTGCAAGTAATGACCTTAATACTTCTTCAATGGTCTATGCTCTCTCTAGCCTCTGATTGGTAAATGCCATAATATTCATCACCTTAATAGCAGTCTTTACATTGGCTACATCTTATTAGAACTTAATAACAAACACCTTCATCTAGGCTCTAAACTCTTGGTCATCCATGAAGGTGCCATCAGGTTTGGTTACCCTTATGACCATGGCATCCTTTAGTAAGAGGGCAATCTTGAATTCAATTTTCTCCAAGGATGTAGTAGAGTCATTTACTTGATCCAACCACCTCTTCAAGATTATTCTCCTATTCATCAAGATGGTCTATGTAGGAATGATATCCTCAAGTAGTAACACCTTTAGGTCTAGGAACTTGTTGTTTCTTGTAACTCTAGCTAGGTTTGCCAACTTGACATCATAGAGTGCAAGTTTTTGGTCAAATGTAATGACCACATTGAATTGTAGGGTTCCATCTTCTTTTTTCCTCTTCATTAATTTATTCAAATTAAAGACATTGATAATCAAATTGATTACCTTAATAGTGGTGTTATCTGGAACTATAGGTAATGCTTACTCTTTCAACCTTTTCAAATCTTATTGCATGCCTTTCATCAAGGCTATTGTGGATTTTGCTTGGGCCTAGACTATGGACACAGGGTCCTCTGCATATTCATTCACCTCTCTGGGGCTAGCTTTCCTCTTCCTTGATAAAGTGAAGAGGGACTCTTCACTTTCATGGGCCACATCTAAGCTGGATTGTGGCTGGTTAACTTGCCTCCTCACTACCCTCTTCATTGTACCTATGGTAGAATCAAACCTCATCCCAATTTGAGGTATAGAGAGGATTAATTGAGGCCTCTCTTATTGTGTTGCATGTATGATGTCTCTGACCCAATTTAGGGAAGTAGTAGGTGTTGGCTTTATTAGAGGTGGATAAAATGGAGGTGATTGGGTAGAGGAAGAGGCCAAAACTATAGTAGGGATGTACAAGTTTGTTGGGTCTAGTTGTTCAAGTGTGTCAAATAGAGATTTGGTAAGGTCCATGTTAAGAGCAAATGAAGGCAATTTTGAAGGCACATACACCTTCGTAGATGTAGTAATATTGATTGGTTTTTGGAGGATGGAAATTTTTGAGATGGGACTTAATGGCCTAGATGATGTAGGTGAACCAATGTTAAGGGATGTACTAGTTTTGGGTGCCTAGGAAGGAGTGAAACCTACAACATAGCTAGCACTAGTCCTTTGGGAGCCTGATGAAGGTGAAATGTTGGCACTGGCATGGGAAATGAAGTGGGTAATAGTAAATCTGAAGGAAGTACTAGCTTTGATCATGTTATTATCCATTATGGCTTGGGTAGTGGTAGTTGTAGCAGCTAATGACATTGAAGGCAATGGGGAAGCAATGGTAGGGGGAGCAAATGTAAATGTAGAAGAATTTGTAATTGGGAAAGAAGGCAATGGGAGAGTACTTATAATGGGAACCTATGGTGTGGTTGCATCTACATGAGATGTTGGTGGAGGAGTTATTTCTCCCCTCATGGTAGTCTTGGGATCCTTCTTCCTTTTGTAGACCTTTTCAATATTCATTCTAGCTAGTGTTTGCAATTCTTCCATTGAAAGCTCAATTCCTTGCTGAAACTCTTCAAGGTTGATGGAAGTAGGATTGGGTTGATCCAAGATTTGGAGAGCAACTTCCATGGAAGATGCAGAGATCAATGTAGGTCCTTGGGAGGGGTCAAGTTGATTTCTAGATCCTCTTTAATCAAAGCTTAGAGACAAATCATGACTACTTGAAGTATCAAGAAATGGAGGTTTCCATGGCCTATTCCTAATAAGAGGAACATTTTCCTCTTCTTCCTCTTCCTACCTTTCTTCGTAATCTACATCGAACATGGTTCTATGAGTTGGTGGTGTCCAAGACTTTATAATATCCTCTTCCTTCTCTCTATTTAGCCTCATCTCCAACTCAATATTCTTTCTGGCTACATTCTTGAGGACTACCTCGTCATTTATATCATTCCTGTAAATCCACTCATGGACCTATTCTTGATGTTTATACTCTAATTTTATATATTTTTTGAATTTGAAAATTTATTTGACAATGAAATTGTTGGGGTCCCATGCCCTAAAGTCATCTTTAGGCAATAGGTATAAATCCTTATGTCTAGCATCCATAATGATATCATGCCACTTTATGATCTGAGTCCTCCCTAGCTTGTAAGGAACCTTGTGGGGGACTATATTCTTCTTATTCTTGAAGATGCCATCACCTCCATGTTGTATTTGATAAGCCATCTCTTCTTTAGCCAGATTCATAGGCACATACCTTGGCAACCTAAGGGGAGCTACCATCAATCCTAATCTGATTATTGTGTAATCCGGGTACATCTAGTAGCTATCTATGTCTCTTAATGTCTATCTAACCTTCAGGAGAACCCTCAACATATCATATTCATTAATTTATTTATAGATAATTGGGTATAAGTCTTATGCAAGTATTTTAATGTTGTGTTTGAAGTGATGAATGTGCATTGTAGAGAATAGTTTAGGCACAACCTCCTGTCACTTGAGGGGCCTTGAATTCTGACCTAGATAGGTAGGTGTGCAAATGGCATCCAATAAGTAGCTCATCATGAAGAATGGGGATACATTAGTGCAAGTGTCATTCATTGAATACACTAAATTTTTGTTAATGATCTCCCCAAGTGGGGGAATTTTATGGTCCTCTAAGATGATCTATATCAATACAAGGGTCCTTATATCTACATATCTAATATGTGGGTTGCTAAATATTATGTTTAATAGGGCTAGGACAATCTTGACTCCCTTCTTGAATTTTTGAATTGCTAGGTTTCCTTGATCATCCATGAAAACAAATATATTTGGGTCAATTACCCATGAAGCCAAAACCTTCTCTAGGGAGTGCACCTCATACTAGTTATCAATGATGGCCTAGTTGTAGTCTATTTATGGTGAAGGTAGGTCACAATACTTATCAAATCTAGGCCCTATGATGAAATCAATGGGGAGACCTTGAGACATTGATTTGAGCAACCCATTTTCACATCTTGACCTCCTAAAGATGCCATAAACTAGGTCAGTGCATGGCATGACCTCTAGCATGGTCGCAGCCTTATGAAGACTAGTTGCATTAATGGTGAGAATGTCTGAAGCTAGTTGAATTATATGAGGCATGGTCTTGCCCTCATCAACTACCTTAGGTATTTTTATATCGAATTAAATGTTGTTTTAATTCATGTTCCTTGATTTTATTACCTCGATAATGAATTTGGTGTCCTCGAAAAAAATTGAATTAACATACTCGAATATGAAGTCATCATTTCCAAAATAAATGCTCTTACCTAGAGTGCAGGGACATGCTTGTACCATCTCTATAATACTCTCGGTAGTAATTAATTTCCTTTTTGGTATCTCTCTATAACTTTTGAGCACCAATAATGGTAGTTGGGGTGTAATCTGTGAATAACTTGAGCTTTGTCATACTAGGAGAATGTAGATAGCAAAGAGAGCAAATGTGTATAGCTTCAAATGCAAATATAGGTAAAAATAGCAAAGTAGACTTTTGAAAGATCACTTTGATTAATTCAATGTAGATGGTGATTTTGGTTTGTGTTGTATTAATGGTGAGCTTGCCAACTTTGCATATATTTATAACAACTTTGAGCTATTGTCTCTGGCATTTAATTGCATTAGAATTCAAATTTAGTTCTAATTTTAATTTGATTTGTCATCAATTTTAGCTTTAAATCTAAATATTGACACTTTTTGACATGTGGTTGTCACCTTGGATCCAGCTAGGTACTCAGGTGGCTTGAATATGACTAAGTTGCCTAGTTGTCTTGAATTCCAAACACGTGTCACCTTTTGATTACCTCACGGATTCTTGGAATGTAGCCTAGTGTGATGATTCATTTGTATCCTTCCATGTGGCATATTTCAATTCATGGTGAGCTTTCGGGTGTCCTTTTAGTGTTTGATTGGTCACAAGAGTGCCACACATCGCTCTCACAGGAAATTGGGGATTTTTTTCTTAGGTGGCTCTCTCATGGGTAATCATGGATTTCCCTAATAAGTGTCACCTTTGGAAGGCTTTTGGATAACTATTGGTAATTTGGATTTAATCGTGTGGCTCGGGTAGAGACATGCATCTCTCTTAGAGGCGATCTCATGGATCTTAGAATGCAGCTTCACAAGAATGACATATGGCATCGTCACGCAAGTCCAAAATGTACATGTATCACTTTTGCAAGATTCTATTTGTTCTACTACCAAGTTTAACTCTTGGAAGCAGCCTTGGACAATTGTATACCATTGAGACTTGATTAGATGGTTCAAGTGTTCCTAGATGTCTACCTTGTGAGCTATATTGAGTTTTAGATGGAGGCAACATGGTGTGGACATGCATCGATCTCAAATGAACCTGAAGGGAACATGCATCACTTCAGAGGGTTGTTCGTATCTGGTTCGTCATGTTTGAGACATGCAATGGTATCTCATGGGATTTTGTATTGTAGCGAGATGTGTGGAGGATGTGTAGTGGCTTGGATTGAAGGGCTTGATCACAAGGGCCAAGATTATGACATGTAGCCCCAAAATTTGAATTTTAATTACTAGTCTTCTCACGATTTCTCTAGATGGCACCACGTAGCTCATAAACTTGGTACATTTACTCCAAGTGTCTTGCACGATATGTGATGAATCTTTAAGACATTGCAAAACCCAATGAGGTGTACACCTATCCTTTGAATTTGGTGTTTAAATTTTGACATCTTGCGAGGCATCATGAATTGCTACTTTAAGCTTAACATCCTATGAGGTCAAGCGAGAAACTAAGTTAGATTCCCGAAGGCGTCATTGCTCGTCCTATGTAAATTTAAACAAGTTTAAAGTAAAACTTTTGTAAAAAAGTACCTTAAATAAAATATAATGTTAATTCAATAATACATAGCAAATCTTATTGTGTTCATGTATGTTAGAAATCCCGATCACATTCCCTTAACAAAAACCTATCAGCATTCCATCGAAGCATTCATGATTAATAATCTATTACTAAATAAATCTTCAAAAAGACTTTGTAATAATTTGAATATTTCTATGTACTAATCGTTATTATAAAATAAATAATTAACCAAAATTAACAAAAACACAAATAATAGTAAACTAAATCAAAACCATGTAACAACAAAATGAATTAATATATTTAACATTTTGGACATTTTTAAAATTGAAGAAAGGAAATCCCCCATTCTAAGAATAGGGGTAGTTGATCATCCACACCTACTTTCTTCTATTTTCTTTCTTAAATATTGCCCTCTTTTTATAACACTTAGCATGTGTTCTTGCTTATATAAAATGTTATTTTGTAATATTGGAATGTTAACCTCCAAATTTTCGAAGCTTTTACAAAATTAACCTTGAGGTGTTGGTACTTTCTTAAAAAAATTAAACAAATGAGTGATTTGATAAATTTTGTTTTAGCTACTTTTGAGCATTCTCTAACCTCTTAAATGTTATTGTAAACTAACTTCAAATTCTATTAAATTGATTGTACACAACTTTTATAAAAGGTGATGATTTTTTTTAATATTTTTCTAAGCATGAGTAATCTTTAATTTTAATATTATAATAATCTTTATAACGGGTGTTTTAGGTTTTTAGGTTTATATTCATCATGAGATGTTTTGAATTATTACTTTGTATTTCTTTTGTTAATAATTATTAATGAATAAAATGTTTTTTATATATTTTAAATGAGGGAATGCATGTTTGAATTTAAGTTTAAATTAAATTATTTATAAATTGGATATTGATAATTTTATAAAAATTATAAAAAATATTATCAACTAATAAATTATAATAATATATTGACTAAGCCTTAAAACAAATCAGTTATAAACTAAACAACTAATATAAAGCATATGAAAAATAATGATGATAATATATTGATATTTTCGAACACAAAACATACATTAATGATATATAAAATAATTCTAATATGCCACTTTTAAATTTAACAATAGTTATAAATATTAATTTAAAAAATTCATTACATTTTTATAATTAATAAAGTATGTCTTTTGTCTCTTGCCCTCTCTACAATTTAGATATTTGGAAAAATATTTGGAAGAGGCAACGCACATATATACTAACCAAAAAATCTAAACATTTATATCTTTTATTAATATAATTTTATAATAAAGTTAAAAGTTGACCTCTAAAATTTTATTCCAGTGATGTTTCTACAATGAAGTTGAATTTTGTTATCAAATAAAATTGTATTGATGGAAAGCATTTAGGTCTTTTTAGATTTTAAAAAGTGTTGAGCAAAATCTTGGTGAATATTTTTCACTATCTCTTTGAGGTATCGAATCATATAATTGGAAGCATTTTTTATCATTAGAAAATTGGGAAGATCTTTTACTGTGTAATTGGTATTTAAGGAATGTAAGTGATGATTTCATTCTTTTTGTATTTATTATAAACAATCACCACAAAAAAATAAGTTTAAGTTTCTTTTTACATTATTATGTAAAAAATATTTTTTAATAGAAGGATAGTAATAATGATAGTTTTAAGTAGAATGTAATTTTGGTTAATAAGAAAGCTTATAGTAATTGTTTGTTTTTGCGCTGATGATATTCAAGGCACAGCTCTAGGAACCACCAATTTGTCATTACCTCCTCCAAACATTTGGTTTCTTGAAAAAAAAAATTCAAGGTTCCACTATTTGATATGATCTTTTAATGCAATTTGTTCTCAAGAGGGACTATTCAAATATTTTCAACTTTATGAAATCACGGACATTGGCTATCCTTGAGGAGGCCTCTATGAGCCTTATTCACCATAATATCAATTCATTTTTATTTCCATTCACTTTTAGATACAAGTCCTTTTGGAACAAGTCTTCTTGACTCAATATTATAGGATGACTTATTTCTATAGATGGTTTCGACAATTGGTCCTAGGCTTGGAGACTCGTACTTTATTAGATATTTAAATTTTAGAGTTTTAATTCTTAAATATCTTTTGCACTCTTGACTTTAGATATGATGAGATATCACTCAAAAATATTCAAAATTATTTTTCTAAATCTATAATAGTATTTATTTTCTTCCTTTAAATTTTACATATCGTTTCCTATTTTTCTAAAACATATATTTTTGATTTCAACAACTCTTTCTTTGGCATCCTTCCATTTTTGAAGAGTTACAATCAATTTTTGTTTCCTTATATTTAGATTTCTCAATGCCTACCTCTTCTTGTAGTTACCTCTTCTATTTTGATCTTTTCTAACTCACCTTCTCCAACAACACAACATCTCTTAAACTCTTCTTTTTCACTTGCTATAAAGCTAACTTCATATAAATATTTCATCCATGGATTCCTATTAATGTTTTTTTATCATATTCATTCTTACAAGTCCAAATGGCACTAAGAGTGGGGTCCCAACCATATTTAAACTAGTACTTTCGTAAAGAGCTTTAAAATCCATGGTTGTCTTAGAATTCTATAACCAAAAACATAATCATCTCATATTTTGTATTTCAATCGTTTGAAATTCAAAACCTAAAACCTATTATGAACAGTTGTTTCTTGACCATTTTTATATCTATTTTAATTTTTTATATTTTATTTTTTATACATATAATATTAAATTATATAATTAAATTTATATATTTTATTTTGAATATATATTAAATATAATCTCTTATATTTATATACAAACCGTTTTGATGATTTTTTTATATATGTAAGTTTTTGGAGGACTTTGTTATGCCTCAAATTAAAACATTAAGTTTTGCGGTGAAACATGACTTGTTACATGAAATGTGAATTATTTCTCATTTTTTATACATAATAATGTAAATTATGGTTATATAAATATTTTATTTTAAAGTATTTTTCATTGTATGAGTGTATTTTATTATTTTAATTATTGTGGATATATTTTAATATTAAAAATATTTTATAAAATAATATTTTATTGAAAGAATCCATATTATTTAGAATGATTATATAATTTAATTATTAAATTATTAAAAAAAAAATTAAAATTTTTATTTTAAAATAATAATTAAATAAATATATTTTTGAAACTATAAAATATAATAATTAAAAGATGTGTGATTTCTTTAGTAGAAAAATACTTTCAAAAAGATAGAATTAAATTGAAACTGAAAATGAAACAAAACTAAATAAAAGTAACACAGTATATAAGCATATGGTATTTTTTGTTTAGGAAAATAAACTAAAATATGTATTAGAGTATACTTGAGGGTTTCATGGCCACACAAGAGTATGGTGGTTATTATAAAAAGAAATATATTTATGCTTGATTATGAGATAAGCGTCAATTGTCTTGAAGAGGGTGACAAGTTTAACAGTAAAAGGTGGGGTTGGTAGGAAGATAGTTCTAGATTGTCTTGAAGAGAGTGAAAATATTGTCTTTCAACTCCTTCTCATTGGCTTTGTGATGAGTAATTCCAGGAAGGCTATCATATTATCATATCCATGTAAACACTCATCCACCCTCTATTTTGGGAGTGAATTTTACCTTGAATTTGCAAGAAGCTAGTGTCTTGCCCAAAAGTCCTCCCTTCACATGGTTAAACAAACAAACAAAGTTTCCCTCATCCAATTCATCCACACACTCCTTCACATAGCTAATATCCTTATTTAATGCACCACTAATTATATATGATATTATATATATACCTTAAAATCAGAAATTTAATCACAAATAATAAAAATCAAACATATTATATTAACACAAAACTAACATATCATCAATGAAGTGAACTTACTTAATAGTACCAATACTTCCATTGCCTTAATAATTTTAGAGCTTACATATACATGTGGTGCTTACTTTGGAAGGATATTAATAACATTCTAAAATCTTTTTATTTCCACCTTAGATTCTACTTCCACAATTACAGTGCTTACAACCATTTTTTCTTTTATCTATATAATTTTTACTTCAAGAATAATAAGAGCTCTCAAAATCTTCCTCTAAATTCATAAATATAAATGTAAATGTAATTATAATTAAAAAATATTTTTTTAATAATTATATAAATATTTTTGAATGAGACAGAGGAAGAAAAACAACGGACGAGTTTTTGGCAGAGCGGTGATTTCAGCTGCGACTACATGCAGAGGTTGCAGTGGTTGGTGCTCACTGATTCAGGGTGTAGGGCAAGCTAGGGTGAGCATGCCCTAGCTTGACCCTGGTGTTTGTTTGTGTCCATGCCAGGGGGAGTGAATGCATGTGGGGGAGGGTTGGAGCTATGGTGTCAGCAAAAACAAACATCAAAAAAAATTCTTGTTATTGGTGCATCCTTGCCCATGCACACAAGGGGGTTTATTTGTACCGATTGGAGGTCGTAGGTGGAGGGTTATCCCTAGGTGTACTGGTCTACAATTCAAAGTTAGTGCTGGGTGTTAGGGCAGTGAAACCCTAGTGGTGGTTCCTTCTCTTGGAGCCCAACTTTCTCATCTTGGTTTGGTTGAATGGTAACACCGATTAGAGAGTCTTCAAAGGCTTGTTCCAAGATGGATTATCGCTCAACAATGGTAGGTGCAAAGTCTACTTCACATGCTTTAAAGGTTTTTGATAATAACTTTTTCTCACCAATACTAGCAATGGTTGGATTGGGATTATCTGGTGGTACTCAGATTACGAAGATCAATGGATGTCTTGAACAATTTGAGGTGAGGCCAAAACTAGTTATCCCACTAGATATGATTGTAGAGGATATTGAATATTATTCAAAACATGCTTTTTTATGCAAGTTTATGGGGATGCGGGTTTCATTACAATTTTTGGAATCGTGGGCCCAACAGACTTGGATGCTCGAGGGAGAAATGGAGGTAATGCTTTTAGCAAATAGATTTTTCATGGTATCTTTCAATTGCTTGACAAACTGCAATAAAGATTTTGAAGGAGGACCCTATTTCCATAACCAGATTGGGCTATTTATTAAACCTTGGCATGCAGGCTTCAATCTTGTTGAAGAGCTTCTGAATTAGGTTCTGATGTGGGTTCATCTTTCAAGATTCCCTGTGGAATGTTGGTGAGAGGATGTTTTACATCTGTTGGCTTCGATGCTAGGAAAACTAGTGGGTACCTCACAACAAACTCAAGGTAAAAAGGTGATGACTTTTGTTCGTATCTATGTTGAGATTGATTTAAGTAAACCTTTGCCAGATTTGATGGATATGTGTGCAGGTTCTTACTCTTGGGTGAAACAGTTGGATTATGAAACTCTTCCTTTTCGATGTTGATTATGTCATAAATATGGTCATTTGTAGAGAAGATGCCCAAAATCTAGACCTATGGATCCCCAGCCTTCTCAACCACCCCGCAACCCCCCTAGGGTTGAAAAGGGGAAGGAACCCATTCCTGGTGATGGAGATGGGGCTGATGGTTTCGTTCCTGTTAAGGCTCAAAATAAGAATCAAGGTTAAAAGAGGACTTTGAAGGAAAGGTAGGAGGAAGACTCTTTCAATATATTTGAAGTCTTATATGATCTCAGCCAGTAGGAAGTGAATCTAGGTTTAATGAATTTGGATCAGGAGGATTTGAGTGCAAGACAGGAGGGCCTTCTCTCAGACGTGACTCAGGGTCTGTAGGATATTAGGGCTTTGAAAATGGACAATGATGTTCAAATGGAATTCTAGGGGGAAGTGGTTCCTATTACCGTAAGGAAGAAGGGTGGGGAGGATGGATCTCCTGGGGTGAAGATTGATAAGTATTCTTCTTCTCATTTGGGTCTTCTTCAAAAGGAGCAGGGGAGAGGTCTTCCAAGCTTGGTAGAAAAAAATATTTGGAAAAGATTAAATTAATAGGGGAAAATTTGGTAGACTCAGGGTCTATTAAGACTCTTGACTCTCATTTTTTGACCCCCTTGAAATGATCATTCTATCATGGAATGAAAGGGGCTTAAACAGTGGCCCTAGATAAAAAACTATTCTAGATCTGGTTAGAAGTCAATCTCTTGATGTTCTTTTCCTATAGGAGACTAAGGTATCAATGGAGGGTATTTTTGGTTTAGTGCCTAAGCTTTGGGGGGGTGGAGAGTGCCAGTGTATTGGTGCTCAAAGGTCTGTAGGGGGAGTGGCTTGTTTATGGAATCCTTAAAAGATCCGCCCTCTTTGGTGGCTATCCTCACAGTCTTCTATCTCTATGATTGCATCTTATGTTGAGATGGGGGATATGGTTCTCTTTTCTAATATCTATGTACCTAATGATCTTCAAGGTAAACAAATTTTGTGGTCCCATATTTAGTTTATCCTAAGCATGGCTCCTTTCCATCCATGGATAATGGCTAGAGACTTCAATGTTATTTTTGAGCTAGCTGAGAGGAGGGGTGGTATTACGAGGCTGGAGCCTTTTGCGTTACTACTTCAAGATAATATATGTCTTAAATCTTGTGGATATCAAGCCCATTAATGGCCAGTTTACTTGGAATAATAGGAGGATTGGGAATAACTGCATTGCAAAATGACTTGATCGCTTTCTAGTTTCTTGCTATTATATAGGTGGACTGTGGTGTTCTAGATCAATATTTTTGGATTGAAGGGGTTCAGATCATTGGCCTATCAAGCTAGCTATTTTTTTAGCTTGAGTACCTCAATATCCTACTTTCAAGTTCCAGCTAATGTGGTTACGTGACTCCTCTCTCAACGACTATATTACTGAGTGGTGGAGGTATGGTAGACCTGCTTATGGTACAACAATGTATACTTTTGCTAAGTTACTTCAATTTGTCAAGTATTAGCTCAAACATTGGAATAGACAGTGCTTTGGAAACATTTTCTATGAGAAGAATGCTGCCCAAGATGAGTTGGATGGTATTACGAGGTTGATTAGAGAGTATGGAATGAATGAGGACTTGTTGCGAGAAGAGACTAGGGCTTTGAAAGCACTGGAAGAGTGTGAGCTATGAGAGGAGGTCTTTTGGAAATAAAATGCTTGAATTGAGTGGCTTCAGGAAGAATATAAAAATACTACTTTTTTCTTCAACTCGGTGAAAGCCAAGAGAACGGGTAATTCTATTTCTGCTCTGGTGAATGATAGGGGTGAAACTCTTTCTTCTTTACATGAAAGTACATGGGAAACTAAGAAATATTTTGCTTCATTATTCAGATAGGACTCATAAGGGGGCTCTGAGGAGGAAGCTTAAGTTCTTTCTTGTATCCCTTCTTTGGTCTCTAGGGAGATGAATGAGTAGCTTATGAGTAATATCATGATTGAGGAGCTAGAGGGAATTGTGTTTCAAATGAAGAGGGGGAAAGCTCCTAGCCCTGATGGATTCCTGATTGAGTTCTTTCAATAATTTTGGGAGATTATCAAGTTGGACTTATTGGCAATTGTTCAAGAGTCTCATAGGAATAAACATATGCTCCAAGCCTTAAATTCTACCTTCCTTGCTCTCATCCCAAAGTGTGTGGGGGTAGATAGGTTAGGTCAATTTTGGCCTATCTCTCTTTGCAATGTGATTTATAAAATTATCTCTAATTTGATAGCTGATAGGTTGAAAAATTGGCTTAAAGTGTTGATTTTTGAAGAACATAGTGGTTTGTGGCGGGACATCAGATTTTGGATGGTATTATTATTGCAACTGAAACCATTCACTCTATGGCCAGCTCCAAAGATAAGGAAATTTTCATCAAGCTTGATATGGCTAAGGCTTATGATCATGTTTGATGGTCCTTCCTTTGAAAGGTCCTTAGTGCTTTTGGTTTTGGGGATGAGTGGATTTATTAGGTTATGAGTTGTGTTACTTCGATATCCTTCTCTATGTTAATAAATGATGAGCACTCTGAGCTTTTTGGTGCCTCTCAGGGTCTGCGGCAAGGTGACCCCCTCTCTCCTTGTTTCTTCTTCTTGTTGAGGGTCTAGGACACTTGATAAAAAGGAATGTGGAGATAGGTTTCATTCAAGGGTGGGGGTGGAGAGGTGGTCTACCTTCACAATCCCACTTGTAGTTTTTGGATGACACTGCTTTGATGGGTATGGCTAAAATTAGGGAAGCTTTGAATATACGCAAGGTGTTGGATGTGGACCTTGTAGCATTGGGCCAATTGATTAATGAAGATAAGTCTTCCATCTTTTGCTTCAATACTCTAGGTTCCATTCAGAGGAGAATGGCTCACATCTTGAGATTCCAAATTGGGGTGCTCCCTTTGACCTATCTTGGTATACCCATCTCTATTGGAAGACATCTCAGGGAGTCTTGGCAGAATATGTTGGATAAATTTCATGTGAAAGTTAATTATTGGACCCATCACTGGTTCTCCTTCGTGGGTTGTGTTCAACTACTTAAATCTATGGTGTAGGCTCTCCCCATTTATAGATGTATGATTTAGGTGGCTCCTATGGGCTTTGTTAAGGATTTAGATTCCTTAGCAAGACAATTTTTATGGGCTGGTAGCTTATTGTCCTCTAAATGGAGCCTTGTCAGATGGGACATTGTTTGTAGACCAAAATAGCTTGGATGTCTTGGGTTAAGGTAGTCATCACTGTCAGGGATGGCAGTGGCTGCTAAATTTTATTGGTGGTGGTGTGTGGAGTAGGATGGGATTTGGGCCAGGGTTTTAACTCAAAAATACTTCTCAGTGGTCCCTCAAATTGATATTCCTCGTTATCCCCTGGTGGGGAAAGGCTCGGTGATTTGGAGTACACTCAAGAAAGGTGCTACTCTAATTAACGGGGGTTTATTTTGGATTTGTAAAAGAGGGACTAACGCTCATTTTGGGTCTGATTCTTGGGATGGCTTTCCTCCCATTGTGTCTTAGTTCCCTAATTTGGTAAATCTGGGCTAGAGGTTTTGTGAAGTAGGATGGTCAAGGGTGAGTGACTTTAAGTCCTTTTATTCTCATGGACAGATAGTGGTGGTGATATGGAAGAAACCTGAGGAGTGGCCTATTATTGGTATGGAGGAGGAGTGTGCAGAGCTTCATATCATCCTTTCTCATAGGCGATGTAGTTCCCTCTAGAGAAGGGATGTTCTATCTTGGTCTCCTAATCCTAAGGGTGTTTATATTGTTGCTTCTAGATATCAGGCTTTGTTATTTCAATAGTGGGATGGGGTGGAGGTTCACTAGTGGAAGAAATCATGGAATAAGCTTTCTTGGCTGAAGTGTAATTGCTTTATATGGACTTTGGCTTGGAATAGATGCTTGACATGGGATAAGTTTAGGAAGAGGGGTTTTCAGGGTCCTTCTATGTGTGTTTGGTGTGGATGTGTAGAGGAGGATTCCTCCCACTTGTTTTTCTAGTGCCCCATGACTCAACAACTTTGGTATCTTTGGTGGGAGGTTTGGAAAAGACCTTGTGTTCATGCGTCCTCCCTGGAGGATTTTTGGAATAGTCTGGGAAGACCGCCATTGATGGCCTCTTTCTTATAAGATGTGTGGTATGTTGGGCCTTCTTTCATACTTTGGCAGATTTGGTTACAATGAAATCATAGAATATTTTGAGGAGAGAAGTTGTTGATTCAACAAGTTTGGCACAAAATTATGGGTATGATTTGGTAGACAGTGGAAGCTAAGTGTGATGTGGTGTTCCCTTTAGAGAAAGGAGATGCTGAGTTAGTGGATAGATTGGGTATTTAGCGGTTGTCTCTAGCTTCTGCTTGTGTTAGGAGAGGAAGGTGACTGAATCAAAAAGTTCAAAGGGGGGGAGTTGGCTACCCCCTCTGGCTGGCACTCTGAAGCTCAATACTAATGGCTCTTCAAGAGGAAATCCTAGCCCTACTGGCGTTGGTGGGGCTGGCAAGGACTTTTTTGGATTGGTGGTTTTTTTCTTTTCTATTCATGGAGTACAAACTAATAACCTTATGGAAGGTTTGGTGATTCTCTACGCTTTGGAGAGGGCTTTTGCTTTAGGATGGTGCAAGGTTATTTTTGATTCTGACTCACAAGTTTTGATTAACATGTTAAATAAATAGAAGGTTTTGGATGTTAGTTGGCAGGTGGCAATGATAGTGCAATAGATTTTATAGACGAGTTCTTTGATGGAAATGGTGTCCTTTGTCTATATCCCAAGGGAGTGGAATAAGGCAGCAGACTGTTTGGCTAAGTGGACCTCTGAGCAGGTAGATGGATGGAAGATTGATGAGTGGGAGCAGGCTCCCCATGAGCTCTGACGGGACTTGGAGAGGATTCTGGCTGAGGATGAGAATGATATTGGTGAAGGATAATGATGTTTCAAGATTGGATTGACTAGTTCTTTTGAGTTCTTGGGGCCCTGGCCCTTTGCTATTTTGTAGTACTCTTTTCTGAGTTTCAATAGAGTTTTTACCCTTTTATTATAAAAAAATATATATTTTTGAATGAACATTTCGAATCATACCACTAATCCATTATAAAAGTCATGTAAATATAATTACATAGTAAACTTAGTCTAGTTATTTTCTTTGAATTTATTCATGGTACTTGCTTCGCCTATATTTTAAATTGAAATATGGGCTATTTTCTTTAATAGGCCAAAAAAAAGTCATTACAAGAAGACCAGTTAGTAGATTTTGTTAGTTTTGTTTTCTATTAAATTGTCATTATATAATTTATTTTTTGTTTCATGGAATCTTAAGTATGTTTTGTATGCATTTTAAACTTCCATGATAAATCTATGTATTTATTATTTTATTAGATTTATATGAAAATAAAATGTCTAATTTTTACAATTTTTTAATTATTTAAATCTATTTTAATTTTATTTTACATTAAATTAAATTTTCAATGTATAATATATGAGTTTTTTAATATGATTTACACATTTTTTAACCTTTAAAATAAATATATGTATTTATTATTTTCTAAAATCACATGATATATAGTGGATTTTTATTACTTGAATTTTATATATTTTTGTGTGTGTGTGTGTGTGTGTGTGTGTATCATTCACATGTGGATTGTGGTTATTCTTGGGGCTTTAATATTATAAGATTGTTTTATAATGCTTCTACTTCTTTAAAAGTAATATCATTCACATGTGGATTGTGGTTATTCCTGGGGCTTCAAGTGGATTTTTATTACTTGAATTTTCAATATATATATATATATATATATATATATATATATATATATATATATATATATATATCATTCACATGTGGATTGTGGTTATTCTTGGGGCTTTAATATTAGAAGATTGTTTTATAATGCTTCTACTTCTTTAAAAGTAATATCATTCACATGTGGATTGTGGTTATTTCTGGGGCTTCAATATTAAAAGATTGTTTTATAACACTTCTACTTCTTTAAAATTAATTATTATGTAAATTGTTTTCATATATATATATATATATATATATATATATATATATATATATATATATATATATATATATATATATATATATATATATCACAACATAATATCAAAATAATCTAGATATATCACAACATAATATCAAAATAATCTAGATTTAATACATTATATATATATATATATATATATATATATATATATATATATATATATATATAAGTTATTAAATCTAGAGTATTTTGATATTATGTTTTAGTATCTTTAAATCTAACAATACATACAAATACTATTACTAGACATTTCATATATTTAATATTTATAAATCCAACAATGGTTACCATTGTCGATGCCATATTTTAGTAACATTTCATAAATATAAATATATATAACCAAAATGTTTTGACTATGAAGAAATATCATCGATTATCAAATATAGCTAAGGTATTTTCATATCCATAAGACATATATTTCTCTTAATTTGTGTTTGGCTTGAGTATGAAAAATGATATCTACTCTTAATTTATTATTATTCTAAAAACAAATTACTATTGAATCAAAAAACTTGTACATGGTTTAACTAAAATTTCTTTTTACCATTTCATGGATTGTGAAATAGAAAATCTCTAACTTTACTATATTTATGTAAATTTACAAATACCACTCAAATAATTTATTGATTGGTAATTTTAGTTCTTAACACTACTACCTTATATTTTATAAATGTAATGTGATATTAGTTCAAATTTTATAATTAAAATAGAGTTTTTTATTAAGATCTCAAACATTACCCTTTACTTAAAACATAAATTTATTATATTGATTTGGGTCAATACCATTAAGGTTATAAGAATTTATACAATAAAGAATTCAAAAGTCATGTAGGACAAATAAAACTATTGTTAATATTTAATTAATTTTTATATTAACCTTATTTGCATATCCAAAATATATTTTCTAAGAAAAAAAAAAGAAAAAACTAGCTCAAGTTTGGTAAACCATCATCAAAGAGCATAAGATAAAGTTGCATATAAACCAAAAAACATAAATAACATGTTAGGGATAAACAATATCACCCAAACAATATAAGTAATATATTAGAAATAAAAAATATTTTTTCTTACATATTTTTTGAATTTAATATATATGTATTTCATATTTGATATGTGTACTATTTTTTAATTCCACTCACAAATGTCATGTCACATGGTCATGATATTTATTTGTTATGTATGTATGTGTATCTATATGTATGTATACATATATATACATATACATATACACACACACGTGTGTGTGTGTGTGTGTGTGTGTGTGTGTGTGTGTGTGTGTGTGAAGTGTTACACTTAGAAAAAAATTATTGCAATGTTAATTATTTTTGGTTATTTGCATTATATAGATATATCAAATATAGAATGTCTCAAATTAAAAAAACTAACACTATATCAAACATTTCTTTTCTTGGTCCTCTACATCTCAAGTTTTATCACCACAAAATGAATCATGATTATTTTGATTTGAATGAAGTCTTGAATATGCTAAGGCATGATGATAATTATATTGAAGAATATCAAATGGAAGAAATTAGCACAAAAAAGAAATAAAACTTCAAATAAACATAAAGTATCGAAAGGAATGAAAATTTAAATTTAAGCGGTTGAGATTTGCATTCCACAAAGGGAGAAAAGTCATGAAATGCATATATCATGAAGCACATAATGCAATTGGACCATAAGTAATAAGTAATGGTTGTAGTATACTTAATATGCAACATGATTCACTATTTACCCATACCAATTCAAGCATCCATAAAATTTCAAAAATAAAATGGACATGTAGGAATGAAAGGAAAGCAAAACTTATTGTATAATACAAAAAAAGTTGTTGATATTAACAGAGGAAGAGTAATCACAACTATGAAAATATTTTATTGGATGGTTTATCTAACTTTTTTAGACTCAAATGGGTTGAGACTACCAACTTCACAATTTTGAAAGCTCATAAATTTGTTTATGATGGAAGAGGGAAGACAATATATGAAGAAAGGGGTATTTTAAATAAAATATTAATAGCATTTTCCACAAATGGTGCTTCATCTACTGATGTAAGTGAGAATAAGTTTGTTACTCTTTTGATAAAATAAGTACCTAATTTTGTAGGTATTCATTGCATTGCTCATTTTGAAGCTTTAATTGCATCAAAGGCTTCCAAAAAATAAATCTCAAATTATTATTTGTTGAGAAATTAGTAAAGAAAGTATACTCTTGGGTTCAAATTTCTACTAAAAGGAATAATGAACTCTCGACATGAACTCATTCAACTTGAAACTCTTCAAGATCTTCAAATCCATAAATTTTTATGGATTTCAAAAGGACAAGTTATTGAAAGGCTTGTTGTATTGATGCCTCTTATATTGATTTTGTGGAAGAAAAAAAAGGAGGGAGTCATGTTATAAGGCAAGAATAATTTTCAGTCCAATTTTGTTTACATATGTTTGGAGATGTAATGTGTGTGCTTAGAAAATTGAATAAAAAAATACAAGAATAGTATGTGAATGTTACATCTTTAGGTACATCCATAGATATTATTATTGACACCTTAAGTAAGTAATTTTTTAAGGAGTGTCACATTTTTAGATTGCACATGTTATTTATCTAAATTTGTATATGCCTCTAAATTTGGTTATTTATATATTACTAATAAAGAGGGTTTTTCAATAGGCATGAATTGCAGTTTATGGAAATTCAACGTGCATAATGATTATATTGATACATAAAAACAATCCTCACATTGATGGCTTACATGAGATTTGTAAACAACTTGTAAAAGAATGTGTTCAAACACTTTTAGATTGTTTAAATGTATTATTCCCTGATCTTACATTTTTTAATTTTATCAAAGTTATTTAACCCTTGTCATTATCCAAAAGATGTTCATGATAGAGAAGATAAGTCAAAGCATTGGATTCATAATATTTTTTAACATATGTAACATACTTTAAATAAGGGGGAAGGAAATGAAACACTATTTGATTTTTAATTTTGTATGTGAGAATCTCATATATTTATTATTCTCTTCATCTTGGTTGTGAAGGATTATCAATGAATGTTGGACGAAGAATGGAGCTTGCTAAAATTATGAAGTATATAAAATAAACACATGTGTGAAGTGTTTGATTTTGTATTTTGTATCATCTTGTACATATTTGACATTGTAATTCTAATTAAATAATTAGAGAATGTGAGGAGTCTTTCATTTTGTATCTCAAAAGATTAGAAGGTGAAGACACAATAGGATTGTAAAAGGCTATAAATAGTACTTTGATGTAATAGAATCTAGTTCAATGTGTTGATAGAGATTAATAAAAATTGTCTTGTTATGATTTTCCTTTTTTTTATTTTATGTATGGTGTATGCATAATTAATTACTCTATTTTTCTTTATTTTGTAATGTGATGCAATACGAGTTATAGTCCTGTTCTATTATATCTATGCTTCATATTGCTCTTTAGTCTAATTGAAGATGCCATACATAGACTGTAATATTTATGTTTCTTTAGTACTTTATTATACTCTCCACTACATATGTTATCCCTGTAATTAGCATGTTCTTGTGTAATTCTAGGAACCTTTACTAAAAATGGTATAGTGAGCATGGATCCAACCATTTCATAGATAACAGATGAGCCCACATTCATTCCTCCACAACAAATTATACAAATCATATAGGAGAGGGAGATAAAGGTACATGTACAATATTCATAGATACGTTTAGTGTTGGATACATTAGGATCCACTGGGATAGTAGCTACTTAGAAACAAGAAACTTTATAATCTCCTAGCAAACCAATGTCCCAGTCATAACAGTAAAGTTTGTGCTCTACAATTTTACAACTTCTAGAAGATTTATAATTTTTTAAGATAGTCTAAACATTAGGAGTAGAGGTAGAATGGTTGAAAACTCAAAAAAGTGGTAGGCTAGTATATTAATTGGTTGAAAACCTGAAAGGGTGGTTAAGTAGTGCATAAAGGGTGAAAATCGGTAAATGACACTTGAAGTGATTACTACAACTTATGCTTATGACTTATATTTCTAGCTTAGTTTAGCTTAGATTTCACCTTTATCTTAGGATGAGACAAATATTTAAGTCTGGGAAAGTGTTGGATGAAAAATGGAGCTTACAAAATTGTGAAGTATATAAAATAAACACATGTACAAAGTATTTGATTTTGTCTTTTGTATAGTTTTATATGTACTCGACCTTGTAAGTCTAATCAGATAATTGGAGAATGCAAAGTATTTCATTTTGTATCTCAGAATTTTGGAAGGTGAAGAGACAATAGGATTGTAAAAGGCTATAAATAGTATTTTGATTTAATAGAATCTGGATCGATGTGTTGATAGAGATTAATAGAAAATGTCCTATTATGGGTTTCCCTTATTTTCTTTTATGTATGGTGTATGTGAAGTTAATTACTCTATTTTGATTTATTCTTTAATCTAATGCAATGTGAGTTATGGTCCCATTCTATTATATCTATGATTCATCCTACTCTTTGGTCTAATTGAAGATATCTTACATGGCTTGTACAATTTTTATCTCTTTGGCACCTTATTGTACTCTCCATTGTGCACACTATCCCTATAATTAGCAATGTTCTAGTGTGATTTCAAGAACCTCTGCTAATAATGAAATAATATTGGAGGGTTTTTTGTCTCATAGAATCACTTACTAGTTTTCCAAAGATGACAAAGTTATGGCAAACAATTTTCACTATTATTGTGAGTACAATTGCACATGAGACATGATTTTTAAGGAAAAACATAATAAAGGATATTTTAATAACAAATATAATTTTGAATACATTAGAGGCCTTGATGAGAGTGCAATTAATATCACTTGATTCATCAATAATTTAATGGAGTAGAGTGTATAAAATTTGGCAAGATGTTAAGCAAATAAAAATCTAAAATATTTTTAAAAATATCTTTCTTGGTATATTTGTAATGGTGGTGTATCCCATATGGTGCAGAATACTTAATATACTAGGAATTTTTTAGTTTTATATTGATGATATCTTAAATCAATTTTCATATTTATTTATGACTTTTTTAAATACATGGTTGTATATTCTCTAAAATCCTTGTATCAATTATTTTATAGATATGGGATATATAACTAAAATATTATTAATATAGAATACATTTTCTTTTTCTTTTGTTGTTTTGTGGAAAAAATCTCTAGAGATGCCACATTTGGGTAAGACCCAAGGAGGCATGGGTATCTTTTCCACCAACATTTCCCAGGGCACACACCTAACCAACCCCTTTCAGCATGCTTAAAGATCAAACCTAAACAAAATATAAATCATCACTAAGTCATGCATGTACTGGTCAGTAAAACCAATAAGACTAAAACCTTATGGCTCATACAAAAACTGAGGTAAAAAATAAGATCCAAGATAGTTCTAATCAAGACCATAATTGGAAGCATGTTTCACAACTGTAGAAAGTAATGGAGAGGAAATAAATGACTAGCCTAGGAGAATTAAAAACAACAACATATAATTGAGGAGGAAAAGACAAGCTTAAAAAGATTCTAACATTCAATTCTATTATTGTCTAGGGCTAAGATGCGTAAGATCTCATTCCTTTGCTTTGTCAACCACCATAAGGGAGGAGGACCAAAGCCTTTCACTTCAAATTGGTCAAGAGCCCAATTAACAAGTACATCTATAACTTTATTCGAACCATAAGGAGTATGTAAATGAATAACCCTATAAAATTTCTCTTGGAGTAATTGAATTTTTTGGATAATTTTAAAGGTTATCGAATCCTTGGAACTTTTATACATAGGATCAAAAAGCAGCTTAATCCAAAACTTAGAATCAACAACCAATTGGATATTCTTCAACCCAACCTGCTAGGCAGTCTTAATACCTTCCATATTAGCTTTCCCTTTATCTAAATTTTTGGTGTTAATACCAATTTTTATAGAAAATATAAGATGATAGAATTATCCAAATCCCTAACAATGCCTCCAATGCTATCATAACTAAGATTTTCCCTCAAAGTTCCATCTTATGGATTTTGTTGAAGCCAGGGATTGGAATAAAGGAATGACCATTGCCACTAGAATCTACCTAAGAGCAAGGGGGGGAAGGAACAATGTGAAGATCCTAAAGAATGAGTGCCCCCAATGGAAATGTGTTATAGGATGTTTCATCAAGTGCATAACCAATTCTATGATATTACTAGGAGTGTGCTACCAAATCCAAACACTATAAGTAGCCATGTTTTTAAAATTATAGCATTTCACTCCTTCCACATGTTTTATAAGATAAAATAAACCCCAACCCAAATAATCTTATTAGAAAAGACAACAAACTAGAAAATGTGAATCCAATCCTAAAAGGACTGAATTGGGGATGAAATACCTATCCACAAGATGCCCAAAAAACTCACTAAGAACTATCATTATTTAGTAATGAAGGGACATGAAAAGAATAGATGATAAAAAAATTACTCATGATCCCTACATAGGACACATCTAAAGGGGCCAATAAATCCCATTTTCATAAGTTGATCTCCTGTAAGAACTCTATCATGAAGGATAAGCCAAATGAAAAACCTAAATTTAAGCCACAAATTGTGACTCCATAATTGCTTTAAAATATTTTTTAGAAGTTGAATTTAAGGATGAAAAAGAGAATGATAACCATTTTCCATAGTGTAGATTCCATTATGTTGTCCTCCCCAAGCCAGTAAGTCTTCCTCATCTAAGCAAGAAATATATTTGTCTTTAATAATATGAATAAGTCAGATTTTACAATCCAATGTAATTCAAATCAGCCAAGCTTTTGTGTAAATCCACTTCTTTTCAATTGCCCATTCTTTGTTGGGCCTATTTGATTACTTGGAAACTGTAACCCAATATTCATGATACATAAAATCCATAAGCTCATGAAAATGGGGATATTGTTTAATAAGAAGGGGAAACCATCCCAAGATTCAATTTAGAAGTGGGCCTTTTTACCATTCTTGATGATCCAAAACATCTTGTTCTTAATCAAAGACTTGCTAATTTTTATAACTATTAGCACAAGAGAGCCTTTCGAGGGAAGGGACAATTGGAAACTTTGATCTAGAACTTTATTTTCAGCATATTTGGCTCTTAATGATTGCACCCAAATTTATGATGGACACTAAAGATGCCAATAAATCTTAGTAGCTAAAGCTTGACCATTTAACTAAGCCGAACGAAAACCCAAACCTCCTTCTTGCTTATGGAGACAAAGCATAGTCCATTTCACCAAAGATCATTTTTTAATAATTTGACGCCCCTTCCATAAAAACTTCAGGCATATTTGATAAATTTTTTTGAAGATGGACTTAAGAGCATGCAAAATGGAAGAGAAGTAAATGAGAATAGCTTGCAAAACATTATTTGATCAAGGTAATTCTCCCCTCCCATAAAGATCCATCTATTGGTCCACTTAGAAATTTTAGTTTTCATCATATCCAATAACCATCTCTAATTAGAAAGTCAGTTTTTCCTTAAGGGAACATCGATGTAGATAACTAGCAAAGAACATTTCTGAAAATGAAGTATATCAAGATCATAGCTTCTTGTTTGGGATATGTGTGAGATAAATAAATTTTTGACTTATCATCACTGATAATATGACCAGTTATTGCCTTGAAAAGTTTCATCTTATTATTAAATTTTGAAGCCTCTTGAATTGTAGCTTTGCCCATCAGGGAAAAATCATCCATAAACTATAAATACATCACCAGCTTAAGACCCCTATCAAGAGTAACACCTTCAAACATTATTTATTCTCTATCTATATAAATAATTCTACCCAAAATTTATGCCATAATGATAAACAAATAAGGAGAAAGAGGGTCTCCTTTCTAAATACCTCTAGAGGTACTAAAAGGCCTAGTGGAACAAACATTAACCAGAACCAAGAAAGAAACTAAGGAAATACAACCTTTTAAAAAAATAATCCTTTCCTCAATAAAATTAAAATGCTTGAGCATTCTAAAGAGGAAGGCCCAATCAACCCTATCATAAGCTTTCAAGAGATCCAACCTTGTAAGCATAATTAGGGCTTTTAGTGTTACATAAAATGGATGGATTCACCAAGGATTTGTCTAGCATCCACATACCCACCTTACATAAGGGAAATAATTTTATGGAGAAGAGGTTGTAATCTATTAGCCATAATTTTGGAAATGATTTTGTACAAAATAGTACATAGAGAAATGGGATGAAAGCCAAAAATATTCATTACCTCCTACACCTTTGGAACCAAAGTAATGAAGGTTTTATTGATTTGTTTAAGAATACATTTAGAAATTATGGATTCTTCCATAACTTTTAATAAGTCTTCATGAATAATATCATAGAATTCTTGATAAAATTAGATAGGAAACCCATCTATCTTGGGGGATTTCCCTTTACGCATGTTGAAGATAACATGTCTTAATTATGATAAATAAATGTTATTAAGAATATAATAATTATCCTCTATAGAAATAAAATTAGGAATGTCTTAGAGAATCTATTATTGTGCCACCATATCCAAAGGAATAACAACAAAGAGATGAGAAAAGAAATTGAGTGCAATGTTAGAAATACCCTACATAAAGAAATCTGGAGTTTTATTATATGATCCAAGAGAAGAAATATGATTGAAAGACCTCCACATTAGCATGGATTTGTGAAAAAACACTAAGTTTTATCCCCTTCTTGAATCCATTTGATTCTAGATTGATGTTTCCTCATAAATTTCTCTTTAAGATTCCCTTCATCTAGCTAATTGATTAAATTGAGCTCCTCATGCTTAAGCTTTTCATTAATAGTGATAAAATGAATGGTTTCAACAACCTTATGCAATATATTAGATATCTCTTACTTTTAACTTTTATGTCCCAAAATTCATCCCAATTCCATTTCATGAGTTGGGATTTGACATATCTGAGTTTATACACAAAAATGAACATATTTGTTCTGTGGTAAGGCTTACCTTTCATCCACTAGTGTTGAATTTTGTTCCTGAGATCATCATGTTGAAGCCACATTATTTGGAAACCTAAATGGGATTTTAAGCATTGATAATTCTAGACTTCTATCATAACAGGCCAATGATTTGATTTAGCATTGTTGAGAATTAAAGACTTAGGGATTTGTCCATTAACAAGAAACTCCTCGATCAACTAGAATCTATCCAACTTCTTTGCAATGAAATAATTATCAGATCTCTGGTTGGTCCACATCAAGAGCCAATTACTAGGCTTAATATCAATAAGATTAAGATAAGAAATGTATTCCAACATGATACTTGAATTAGCATCAAGCTTGATGATGCCACCAATTTTTTATTTTAATGAAGTAATAGCATTAAAATCTCCTCCAATCAAGGCCCAAGTTACTATAAATATCCAAATAATATATTTTAGATTCTTCCACTACTTTTTCCCCCTCCAAATCAAAATAAAAGTAAACATTGATGAACAAAACCTGTTGATTTGAGTGTCTAATTTGGGCAAGGATTGTTATGATACCCTGCATGGCTAGAGCATTAACCACCATAATTTCCCTAAGGTTCCACAAACAATAAATGCTCATAAAAGGTCCTTGATAATCTTTGGAGAAAACATTATCCATTGGCCAAATATTTTGAGCCAGAGAGTTCATGTTGCTATTAGATACTTTGGTTTCCTAAAGAAATAGTATATAAGGGATATGAACTTTCAACATTCTAATCATTTTGTTTCATTTAGAGGGGAAACCTTTAAGACCTCTGCAATTCTAAGATACACTCCATGTCTAATTAGGTTTATATACCTATGATCCCTATTTTACTTTTCCTAAAGAGACTAACCTTTCTCCTTCCCTTTGACTATGGGTGGCAAGAGATTTCATACCTACTTTCTGATTAGTGTCCATTTTCATTTTTTTATTTCATGCTTGATTGATTCCATTTAGCTCAGGAATGGAATGCATATCCACAAAATAATATTAGGGGATTAACAGTCAAAGGGGAGGGTCATCCAAATCATCACCTAAATTTGTGCCTATTTTATTACTTTTGTCCAATTTATGTTTTCTAACAAGATGGGTATCCTTCTAAGCTATTACGGCCAAAGTTTGATCTATTAGAGAACTGGAATTAGCAATAATGTGTTTTTATTGATATATTAGGGTAGAGTGAGGATATTTTGTAAACTACATTTCAAGTGTTACAATTTCTATAACTAGGTCATCCTCCTTTAGAGGCTCATCAATAGGCAAGGAAACAAAATGATTTTGAGATACAGAAGGCCCATAATTAGGGTTCTTGTATTTAAAAATATATTTTATTTTGGATTATAAAAACCTTCTTTATCAGAGGTTTCCTTAGGATTTTTACACATAGAGAGTTTGCAATCCTTTGTTAAATGCCCATACTCATGGTAGAGTCTACACCTAAAAGGAATATTATCACAGTCAACTTATTATTCCCAAACACCATCCCCAAATTTCAAAGTAATATTTTTAGGAAGGGGATGACTAAAATTTATTAGAACACATATTCTTGCATAGACAATGTGCTCAAAATGAAAATATGTATCAGTGGGCATCATAAAAGTACCAAGGGTATTACCTATTACCACAAAGATAGAAGGGTTCTAAAATTTAGTTGGTAGTCTAAAAAGTCTAACCTAGACCAACCCCAATAAAATTAAATCTTCTTCCACCTTGAAAAGAGAGTGTCATGGATTCATAAATAAACCAACTCATCCCATAAACTGAGCACAACCTTAGAATATTCGGTTCCTATCCTCTTAATGAGTGAATATCACAAGGAAATATCCATTAGGGTGAACAAAGATTTGATATTCTCTTGAAGTCATCCAAGAATTTGAAGTCTGTATTCTAAAGTTTTACATGGTAGGATTAAATCCCAAAAATTGATAAATAATAGCATGCCTCTCCAGATTATCATTGATATTATTTTAAATTTCAACATGATGGATATTAACCACCAGAGAGTCATCCCCTGCCTTTCATGCATCTTGTTTCAGTCTTTTGAGGATATCTCTTTGGCATGCACAAGAGTTGAAGAATAAAACATTTTCATCCATTTGTTGGTATCAAAGATCGAGGTGTTTGTAAATTTCATTTAAAGTTTAGATTCTTAGGGTTTCAATCCATAATTTGCATTTAAACTAGCTCAATCATCATGTTCATACCAAAACAAAAAATAAAATAGTAGGGAACACATTTTAGATGATAGAGAACATGCATGTAGTTTGGGCTTTTCTCCACTTGAGTAAATTAGACGCATTCGAATACACTCAAAAAGAACATAGATCAATTGGCTTGTGAATGTGAATCCCATTGTAGCCATTGTTTCATAAACCTTTGAGAATAAAATCCTAACAACACTAATGCCTATTTGAGTTGTGTAGTTGTCTATTAGTGTCTCTGGTTAGTAGTTGTGTGATACACAAAGTGCATTGGAGATCTACACTTGCAAGTTCAAGCAATATATTTTTGCTATATAACCAAAATGTTATCTTTGATGCTCTGTTGTTATTTTTGAATACATTTTATTTTTCAAATATAATGTATTGAATTATTTATTTTTAGGCCATAATTAAATTATAAATCACATTAACATACAATTCTGTCTATTAGTAACTTTAAATATGACATTGTGTAATTTTATATTTAAGTTATTTATATTACATATATCCATGCTGCTAAAGATGGTTGAAAATGTAAGCTCAATTGCACTAACTCAAGAATTTGACTGTAAATCTAAGGAGTTTTAAAAGTATCTCATGGCTAATAAAGCCAAAAATAAAATAAAATCCATCATAGCATCACATAATCACCTCACAAATCTACTGGATATTTCTTTGATCTTTCTAGACAACTATAAACTTGTGTTCTAAGCCTAGAAAAACATGATGAAGAGAGTTTAAGCATTGAAGGAATGTTTAGACATGGTGCCTTGTAAGTTAATCCCTTCAGCCTAAAAATTACATGGTGCCCCTCTCTCTAGATGAACTTTATAGATATATGAAATGCAATGTTAATGATAAAGCACTAGGAGTAGATAATTTTCCTTGGGAATTTTATAAATTCACTTCACAGTTTGTTGGTCTTTGACTTTATGTAGGGTTATTGAGAAGTTATGGATAAAAAATATTTATGAACCATCATTAATAAAGTTAATATTAAGTTTATTCTTAAAGATGGAGATCTAAAACTCATTACCAATGGGAGATCAATCACTCTCCCAAAATTTTCCTATCATATCATTTCCAAAACCTTGGTATTATGCCTTCGTAGTATTTTACATGCAATAATCAAATCAAAACAAACTAGGTTTATTAAAAGAAACTACATTTTTGATGATATGATTGTTGTTTGGGAAAGAGTCGAATGGGATTGTGTCTCTTCACAAAAGACCATTCTTCAAGTTAGACTTTGAAAAATACTATGATCATATTCAATGAATTTTCATTTTCACCATGCTTAAAGCTTTGGGTTTTTGTGACTTCTTTCTATCAACAGTTCAAATTCTATTCTCAAAAGCCTCGACTTGTCTCACCATCAATGGTCACAAGTTTGAAAGCTTTGGGGGTTTATACTACACCAAGAAGGTTTCCCTCTCACCCTAGCTTGTATGTCCTAGTGGTCAAAGCGTTTGGATATCATTTTGTTCACAAAGCTGACTATGCACTAATTAGGGGAATTTCTCTTTCTACTCACTCCACTTAGTGTATCAATAGGCATTTTACAAATGATTCTTTCCTCAATAAAAAAAGAGGAAATTAAATAATCCCAAAATAAAATAGATGAAAACTTAAATATACAAATAAGACCGAGATTGAGAATGTGGATTTTGAAATTTTGAAAGCAACAAAGAGCATATTTATTTAGTTATTAAATCATATGTATCCATAAAATGCTTGTTAAATCAATATGTGTTCTATAATGATAGCTATAACTGATAATAGATTGTAATATCTACAATTTATTTATAATTAATAACTATCTTAAATTTTATATTTATTTAATTACTATAAGATAATTTTAACTTTAAATTTAATTATCATATTGATTTTTTTAATTTTTAATTAAAAAATTATAATAATTTAAATATACAATATAATTTGAAACTTTTTCATTTCACATAAAAATAATATAACTTAATTAAAATCATCTATTATTAATTAATTAAAAAAATCATTAATTAATATAATATATAACAAATTCAAAATTATTCTCTTAAAATAAAAAAATCTTCCAAAGTGAATGGAATTTCAATTCATTTTACTACCTGCACTACATTTACTTGGGGATTGGAAAAAAATACCAATAATTTAGCTTTACCAAGGCCAAAAACAAAAGGTTTTCTTTTGTTTAGGCCAATAATATATAACTATCCATTTGAGAAAAATAGTAGTTATACTTTTTATATGTGATCATTCATTGCCATTTTTGTTGATGGGAAATATTTTTTTTTTTTTTTTTTTTAATAAAAATTTATATGTTTGTTTATTAATTTGTTTGGTTGGAAGTTAAGGTTTAATAAGGGTAGAGTAAAATTTTTTTGGGTTGGAATTTAGGTTTTAAATTTTATAAAGAATAATTATTTTAATAGTGTTAAGTGAGTCTTTAAATATTATTTAAATAATAAATTTTGAGTATAATTTAATTAGAATCAAATCATAAGTGTTATGTAGATTTGAAATTTGAGATTATGTGGAATTATTATTATTGTTATTGTTGTTGTTATTCTTTTATTTTTTAATATTTTAATTATAATTTTTAATTTTAAAATAAAATAAAATTATATATTTAAATTATAAATTTGATAATGTATATTGTTAGTTCATTAATGAAATTGTTTGATTAAGGATTTTATTTTTGATAAATGTATAAAACTTAATACCAAAAGAAATCTTTAAATTAATTTGATGAAATAAAAGCTCTTTTTAATATTAAAGTAAAGACTTAACCAATCAAATATTATAATATTAAATAATTTTAATTCAAAAAACAAATTTAATAACTAATGATTCATTTTCAAATATAATATTTTAGAATATATTTTATTTATTTATTAAATGAAAGCAAAGATATGTTAAATTGATTTTTAAGTCATAAAATTTTTTAAGTAGATCATTTTTTTCATTTTTATAAGTTTTTTTTTCTTCTTTTCTCTATTTTAGTAAAAATATTATTACATGTTATTTTCTCATTTCATTTATTTTTAATCTAGGGCACATTTCATTTATTTATAATAGTTATTAATCACATTTCATTTGTTTATAATGATTATTAATCTAATGTTTCAAATAAATTATAAAGATTTTGATACAAATAATTAAATATTATTTTATTCTATTATTTGTATGGTCTAATTTTTTTTATTTAATTTTTTTTAATATAAAAACTTAAATTATATAGATAAAGATATCACTATTCATGTTTTTAATTTATATTTAAATTTGAACAATATTTTAAAATAAAGAAAATTTATTTAATTATATTGTTATTTATGTTGTGAATATTTCTAATTAGTAAAATGTTGAAATTAATTTTTAAAAAGTTAAAATAAATCCAATTACTTCAATTTTATTATAACATCATGCATTAAATCCACCAACAAAATTAATCTCATTTAAGTCTCTGATTGCAATTCGAAAACTTTCCTTAAAAAAAAAATCAATAACTCTTGTTTATTATTTCTTTCTGCCCTTTTTCTCCCTTGTTTTATTAAAGATTGAAATTTCCATTCTAGGCGTGTACACAATGGTCACTCCTTTTATAAAAAGGACAAATATTTTGAGAGTATATAATTCAGAGATTGAGATATTATCTTTTGGATTAGAATCTATCCTCAGCATCTTTATTTCAAGTATTTGTTTAAAAAAAATGGTATTTAGCAATTTAAATTAAAGATTTTGAGGGCATGTTTATGAAATGGAAATTTTGGCTTCTTTATAAGAAGTGTTTTAATTTAACACTCCATTAAGATATAAGTTTTTTGATATAGATATAAGGAATATTATAAATTATTTACAAAAATATTTGAGGTATGATAGCACGTTACATCATAACCATACTAAGCACTAATAATGTTTACTTGAACCAAAAAAAAAAAAAAAAAAATCTAAAAACTAGTAGAGTTATATTAAGAAACAAAGCAATCATAGCAAAAATTCAAGAAATAAGGGGTCCTTATCATTAGTATTGCCCTAGCCAACATTAAGTAGGTCTTTCCCCACATGTGTAGGATCCCAACCATCATTGGCATTATTCAACTCTCCATCTTATTTTGCATTCCTTAGCTCTACACGAGTAGGTGAAAATTCTAAGGTTAAATGAGAGAACTTATTTGTATGAGGCAACATAACCCATTTATATGTGAGTGTAAGTGGTGGTACAATTTATCTCCCATGTTGAGTAGGCAGAGGAGAACCCCAATCACCACGTTGAGCAAGGGGAGGTGAGTGGTGGTGTGGCAGAGACCTCCCAAGTTGACTATGACAATGGCATCAAGAGAAGATGTGGTAGCAAACCCCCTCAGATTGGCCTCCCTTAAAGTTGAGGAGGGAAAAACACGGTAAAGATTACATGGTGCATTTCCCCAGTGATCCATAAGGGTCAGGAAATGGGAAACCTCAAGATCCACCTTATTTGCTTGCACTTATATTTGTATAAACACATTGGAGATAACCATTGCTATGTTATAAGCATAGAAATGAACATCTATATTAGAGTTAATAAAAACCATAACATTTTTTCTTTCCAAATATAAAAAAAGAAATTACACTCTAAAAGTCTACCAAATTTGTGTATGTTACAAGGATCATGTGCCAATCTCACAGGAGGATATTTTTCTAAACAAACAACTCTAGGCTCAACGATCTGAATAAATCATGGATCCAAGAACAAACATTTGTGTTTTCATATAAAACCAAAAAAAATGAACAAGAGTATCATAATGTCCAAAAAATTGACATTTTGGTTTAGCAACCCCTAACTGAACAAGATATTGACCAAGAGGGAGACCCTGATAAAGTAGACACCATGCAAAGTGTGTGAGTTTAGGATCTAGAATAACACTCTACATTGTTTGAACTTGTATGCTCAAAGAGTTAACAATAAAATGGATATCCCACTGAGCATTGATCTTGTCAAACATGGTAATATGAGGTGAAAACCATTCATATCCTTTGTTGGGAGTATAAGTACATAGAAAAGAGTTTCAACACACCACTTCCAATATTTAAACAAAACTTATTCTTGACTTCTAACCAAGAAGGCCAAGATCAGGTTTGTTTACATAAAATATCTTGCATAAAATGCATTCCTCTTCTAAAGAGTTTGATATCATGAACCCGTATAAATTATGTAAAAGGAACTTCATGAAATGTTGGTTAATAGATACACCATCCCTAAAACCATTACCATTTTAGAACAACCAAGGCTTGATTTTTTCCCATTCTTTCCAATAGGGGTAATATTAGTGGCCATTTATATCCATTTGGCTATAAGTAGGTTTTTTCCATTTTGAAAATAAATAATTGTTTGAAAATTTACATTGGTTAAATAGCCCAAATTTTATATAATTTCTTATATTTGTGCTTCTAATCTCCCTATAAATATACTTCAACCTATTTTGGGACATAGTTTCACTGCAATTACTACATATGGTGGTCTGATTCACTCTGATATTATAGGAGACATGTATTAGTTATTTATAATCTCCAATTATGGGGTTTGTATGCATGTGTGTGTGTGTGTGTAAGAAGGACTTTTTAATTGTTTTTCCTTGACATGTTTCACCTTGGACATTTTAGGTTGCATAGTCAATATTTCTTGTGAAGAAGAACTATGTTAGGATTTGATAGGGTTGGACATCAATGTGGTTATCAGAATCAGGAAGGTTATAATCAACCTCAAGGTGGCATGTTTAACTAAAACAAAGGTGGGTTATACCAAATTTAAGATGGAGGGAATGCCCAAAACTAAGATAAAATTTATAATTATGGTAGTAGATTCAATCAAGCTAGAAGTTATAATATAGGTGGCATAATGATGTAATTATACACTTATTTTTTCAATCTCTGTGACCAATTTGGTATAAACAATGGTCTTTACTTATATATTATAACCATTAGGTCTTTGACCTTAAATTAGGGTTTTATCTTCTCCAATAGGATTAAACCTCCTTTAATAGATTTATGACTACACCAATAATATTAATACTTTCAAAATATTATTTAAATACTATTCATACTCTTTGTAATACTGTCCAATTCTCATATTAGGTCACCCTATTCTCATATGCTTGACTATTGTAGTAAACATATATTTCTAGACTTTTTAACTTGTTTTTAAAGTTACACACAGACTCTTATGGATTTCAAAGGCTTATAAGTTTCCTATAAATTATATAAAAACCCATAAACATTTATTTATCCTTCATAATGATAGTTACTTACAAACAAACATAGTAATAATGGATTGACCATAGTCTTTACTAGCTTTTTAGGCCTATTCACTTAGGTCTATCTCTTGAATATGATATATCACTCAAAATTCAGATTATTTATGCTTCTTATAGATTTATTGTATCCATCTTGACAACATTTAATATTTCATGTAGGCTTTGACCCTCAATACACACTTATTACTTGAAAAGATAGTTAAAACATGGATTACTAAACCTAATTATAGACCTAATGACCGACTTTCCTAGATAAATTCCTTTATTGACACTTTTAGCTCTTGAAATCACTTCAATATTTTCACAATCAACCTTTTTAATGCATATAAAATAATTTCACCTTTTTCATGTGGGTAATTTTTGACTTGTGAAGGTTTTATTCATCTAAAACCCTAGTTTAGGATTGACAAACTGTTACAAGGCTGAGAGTGAACCAAATTTAAAAAATTGATTTTAAATATATTTTATGAGACCTTTTGGGTTTAATTTAATCTCCTTACATCCCCATTTCTTTCTTCTCAAACTCTCTTTATGTATGAACAACTTTATATGATTGCAAAAAGATCACTTTTTTTACTGCTAGAGTATTATCTAGACTATTACATTTATCTCAGACCTAATTCTCATTAGTATCTCCTTTCATTTTATTACACCATGAAACCAATATTAAATATTCATCTTCTTCTAACAGACCTTTCTACAAGAATTCATTCAATTTGAATGTTTATATTTTAAGATATGACAACTTTTGTAATCTAAAACCCTACTTAGGGTTTAATAGTCCTGGCCAAACTCAAGAGAAATCATATTAGGTAAATTAGAATTTATATCTTATATTAGACCATTAGAGATTTAAATCAATATACACACCTTTATCCTTCTTGAAACAATCACTTTGAATGCATAACAAAATTTGAAATGTATGAAACTATACCTTTTCTTGACTGTTAACTCCTTAACTGATCCATAGACTATTTCAAGACAATGAGTATAAACTCTATGAAATTTCAATTTTACACACTTGTTCATGAATATTTTTAGATTGGAATTATAACTTAATATATCCTCCCTACTCTAGTAATCAATTTCAAATAAAATCTACAAATATAAAAGTAAAGTAATTATCTTGACTGCATACCCATGTTCTATACTTGACAAGCTTGAAACTTCTAGAATAAGATAACAAGTAAAAATAGGGATTCAAATAAATTAATAACACTTACATACACATTATATAGAATTGATATTTTACACATGAAACTCCCCAGATTCTTCCTTTATTCATATTCTCAAAATCTATTACATAAGAGTCTTTTAGAACTCTACAAATATATGTGTTTTTATGTCCCTTGACCCCCTCTCTTGTTATATTCAAGAATTTTTACCATATTAAGGTTCTCATTGATCTATTGAACCTTATTTTACTTATCTTCATGTAATAATATTATTTTATTAGCTATTTAGTTCCATTTTTCATGCAAACTATTCCAAGATTTTCCCATATGTTAGCTAACTCTTATTTATCTTAACTTTACTTGAGTTCAAGCATGATTTATGGAGAGGTATGATGTAAAATACCTTATAACACCTTCTACGACCAAAATTGACTCTTAAAAATAAAACCATGTTTTTAAAATGCTCCCAAAGATGAGAAAAGGTGCCAAAACCTCTTAACAAGTTTGAAATTTGAATTCTTTATTTTGGAGGGAAAACTAAAAACATGCTCACATGACCAAGATTTCAAATACTAAATAAATAAAAACCTATGTAAGGACCCTATAAGACCACCAAAGACTATTTACATCCAAAATTAGACCAAATTTTAATTCCTCGTGAACTAAATACCTTTTCATGACAAAATAAGACTCCTTGCACTTACCTAAAACCTACCAAACCTAAGCATTGATCCATCACATCAATTTTTCATTATATTTGATGATGTTCCTGCATTGAATAACCTCAGGGCATAGAGGAAGATGTTGTATAGGTAAGGTTTGTGGTCACATGCCTTGATTCAAGTGTGGGAAAGGCCACTATCAAAAGGATTTTACCAATTATCCTAGTTATAAATTTTATTCACAACTCATCTATGATTTAAAATCTTTAGTATGGCAATTACAATGTTGGAAGTTATAGTGTCCAAAATTAAATCTATAGAATTGGGGGTGGTGCCTAATTTTAGATACATTAGACCACCATAACACTTGGAGAGAGTATTCATACATTAGTGGGGATTAAATCCTAGGTCCAATAGACTACCAAAATTGGTGGCTCTTGTGGTCCTATCAACAATTTTACCTTTCCTCTACTCACTAAATAAATAGAATTGAGTGTTATTGTTATGAATACAATAGTTTTTTTAGTGTTATTGAGAATGAAAATGGACAAAATCATGGAAATATTTATATCCATGTATATTTACATATGGCATCTTGAATTGGTCGACTAGATTATATAGAAGGCATATTTCATTAAAGAAGTGTTTTCCATTTTTCTTCTAATTATTTTTAGAGTCATATAATTCTCCATTGTAAACAATTTATTGAGAATTACATAAGTTCCACAACTTCACAAAACTTAAATCAAGATAAGTGCATTTTTTACTAAATTTGTTAAGATAAAAACAACAAAAATTAATATCAATATCATTAGAGTCATGGATGAAGAGTAACTCTTTAGATTACCAAATAGAAATAACAACTATGCCCATTGCCTAAAGAGAAGCTACCATCCCAACACTTATTTATCATTTGAGACCCAATATGTGTGTGTGTGTACGTACACGTGCACACATATGTGTGTGGGTATGTGGGTGTGTGTGGGTGTGTGGGGGTGTGTGACGAGTAGCATCCAAATTTAGTTTAGGCTTTAGGATCACCTGCAGGGTTTTCAAAAGTTTAATTGAAGTTCAGAAAAAAGAAGCTAAGTCAAAAATGCTAAAATACTTATCATATTTTCAAATTTGTTCTTCATATTTATTATCAAAAGATGATTTAAAGATTTGGCATGAAGGAGAGTCTACACAAATCCTAAATACTTCATAAAGTTTTACTCTTTAGAAAAAGTGTGTCGATATTAGTCAAATAATTATTGCAACAATAATTTTCATGAAGGCTTACATCTTCAAAATAATTATTCCAACAAAATCTAAGACAAAATTCAAGAATAAGAGAGAAGTAATAACTTTTGTGAAGATTTTCATAGGTTTTGCACAAGAGCTAATTAACAATTTTTGTGAAGGCAAGATGTATGAAAGACTAGTTGGAACTTTTGGTCTGAATAAAAGTTTTGAAGACCAATGCTTGGATAGAAGTTGTGACAAAAATTTTTATGAAGAATAAGTAAAAATTTATAAAAGATAAGAATAAAATTCAAAACTTTTGCGCAAAGGCTCAAATGCAAAACTTGTGAAGGCTTAAATTTAGAACAAAAGTTTTGACGGTAAATCTTGTGAAGACTTAGACCTTCAATACAAAAGTAATGAAATATTTTTTTGTAAAGACTAAAGCAATAGTATAAATTATGAAAATAAATAATGGGTCCTCGTAAATTTTATGAGCGTGAAGATCCATAGGAAAAGTGGAAAATAAGGAATAAGAATTAGACTTTCACGAGAATTATCATTGCAAATTTTGTGCAACTATTCAGAAGCAAAAGTCATGAAGGACAAAATCTAAGTGAGATGCATCGATGTAAAAATATTGAATGATTACAAAATGCGCCAAGGAAACATCAACAAAGGTTGATGGGCATACTCCTGTCATGTGGGCATCATGACCATTTAGTTTGATAATATCCAAGGAAAGTCAAATCTCATAATGAGTGAGCTCAACACAAAAGAGACAAGATCAAGCCTAAGCTATTTAATGAACAAAGAAAAATAGATGGTGTCCAGGTCAAATTTTTATAGAAGATGACATTTGTCTAAGGATAGATTAGAATTTGCAAAGAAGACATGTCAAGGTTTGAAGCAAGTAGATGGAAGGATTTAAACTACCCAAAGCATGCATTGATGAATATGGTTGGGCCACATCTATAAGAAGTGATAGAAGCAACATCATTGGGCCAAAATCTTCTAGATAAGTAGTTTCATGAGAATTATAGTCTTGTTCCTACACATGGAAATGTTCAAATTTATTTATGGTTGGTAAAAGATTAAGTATTGGTTGTTCTACAACTAATGAGAGAAGAGGTCAAGCTAACATATTTAAGTTCAATAAATCATCACCATGCTTCAAGGACATAATAAGAGTTCCAAGTAGTTTTGGTCATCCATATTTAATCTATAGAGACATTATGTTTCTTGATTTATGATATTCAATCAACTTTATAAACTAAATTTTTAAATGTAATCAATGATCCATGGGCTTCCCATTACCTATATAATCCTAGTCTTCTTCATTGTAAAAAGGTCAAAATTTTCTTAGTGCAGTAATTCTACCAAATATTTCCCTCTAGGAGTCCTTTACCACTTGAGCCTTGCACCTACTGAGAATTGAGTTTGCCTTTCTCTATGATTCTTGCATTATGTGTGCATTTATTTGGTTTGTTGATTTTTGCCTATGGGTAATCTTTGCCCCTCTCATTATTGTCCATCCCTCAACAGCTTTGTGAAAAACTTGGCTCTCTCTTATAGGTCATATGTTGTGTACACAAGTCTATACATATGCCATCTATGGATCATTTTTCATCTCTTGGTGTTATATTGAATAGCACACCTCCATACAAATTAATTATGAAATTAAAGTGTCCAGTTTGGAGTCTATGTGATAGTTTCTCATTATCTATAACTGTAGTGTGTTATCCAAGGCATGTTGAGGTGCTTTGTTTAATCTTAGTGTATCACCATTTCATTTTTAGCATTCCTCCTTCATTTTCCTCTCAAAATATTTTAGACTTAGCATTAATAGTAGGTTTTTTTTCTGCTCTTTATAGGCTTGCATGTTGATCCTAAATCAGATATATTTATATTAAAAGGAAGTCAGCCTTATATGGAGGTTCATCCCAAGGAGTGAAAGAGTCCCACACCTTGGGGTATGATCCCATTTTATCATTGAACCATCTTCTAATTCATCAGGTGTAAGGTTCGAGTGACAATAAATACTTTTCTTGACTTGGGTAAAGGTTGTTCCAATTCAATAGTATTTAATTTGGAAAGAATATGGGAGCTTTGATTAGTGTGAAATAGTAAAGTGTACCTCAATAATTAAATTAATAAGTAGTATAATATGTGGCTTCTACATGTATTTATAAAAATCCAAAAGGTAAAATCTCATAATATTTATCCTAACATTAGAGACCAACCTATAGGGAGGGTTTAAATTTTGAAAAAGAGTTATTTCTAGGGTAAATGGAAGGATCAACCCATAAGGACAAGATTGAGTACCGATCTCAACCCCTAGAGGTCGATTCTGACATAGAAAGATAACATTTGATATTAGGAATTTTAGATGTCCATACAGATGCTTAAAAAGGTTTGTAGCCATTAAGAAAATTTATGTAGTTGTAAAATAATAATTTATAATGGATGGGTCTATACAAGTACTTATGATAGAGTGAGGTGGTGAAATAATATTAATTTAAGTGTTCAAATCCATTAAGGTAAATGTGGGACAATATAATCATTATCAAGTATTCATGACCAAATTTGACTACTACATTCCCCCCTTTAATCTAGAAATCAAATCACTAGAGTAAAATGAAATATTTACCTAAGTGTGTAACTTTTCCTTTGAGTAGGTACTTCATCTGTGTAGGGAATTTAACTTAGTAAACTCTATAACAACTCATGAAGTAGTCATTTTATTCATTTGAAAATTTAAAAATATTGAACTTTGAAAATTAAAAAATTGAAAAGAGAGCAAGGGAAGAGTACACATTTATTTGTGAAACCAATGTTGCTTTCATAAATTTACTTCAAGAGGATGCTTCCTTGAAACATCAAATAATTGGTGTCTTCCATGAACCACTTGGAGAAATTAGTTAATTTATTGAAACATGGTGAATTGAGGGTGACCAAGCCCCAATTTGAAGTGAACATGTATAGAAAAAATAATCTATTGAGGGACTTAAAAAACTCATTTTTTACTGGTGTTTGTAACCAAAATATAGAAATAGGTTGGAATCCATAATGGATTTACAAGATATAATGTTCAAGAGTGTTGAATCTCCATTATGCATTTTAACTAAATCAACTAGCAAATGGATTTTGGATTCAATTGTCACTTTGTTCCTTAGTTCATGTATGCATGATCAAAAGAGAATGGATAACATCCAAGGTCCTACCATTACCTCAAATAGTAAATATTAATGAAAGTATGCATGAATCAATATCATGACCAATGAATTTGAAATAATATAATGTATTCATGAATTTGTATCATGCCCCCATGTGATAAATGTTATTTCTATAACTGTATGTAGATGTAAAATTTATAATTTTTGTCTGATGTTGGTGTGCATATGGACATGCATATGTGCCCAAAACATATGAATCTATACTTTTTTCTTGTAATGTGAATGCATATACATGGCATATTCCCCCATAATTTGTACCAATAAATAAATTTTGAACCATTTTAAATTATTTGAAACTGTATTCTATACCAAAATTGATTTATTCTCCTAGAGGTTTATCCCATGTATCAAAATCCCACTAAAATTCCTCCATTTTGAGGTGAGAGTTGTGTCTTGAGAATCACTCATCTAAAACTAAAATTTAACTACATCATGAATATCAATATATAATCATTTAATATCATAGCATATGTGAAAATATATGTCATCATAGTAAGATACATATCATTAAAATCATGTATGTAGAAAATGAGGCAAGGCCTAAAATGTCAAATCTAGATAAATGTGTCAATAAAGCTTGTAGTAGTTGTTGTAATAGAATAAGCATACATAATAGTTAGTGCATGATATGGATTATGACACTCATAAACATCAACAATCACACAAACACAACAAGCGTAATGTTAAATAATAAGGCCAAGGGCCACATACAAGGGACATGAATATGACACAACAAACAAGGTAAGGTGCTACACACAAAGAACATTAATAATGGACCACAAAAAAAGGACATGTTAAATGTCACATAAAACATAGGAACAAGGGCCACAAAAATCGATATGTTCAAATGTCACACATACTAGGAAAAAATCTCATTAATATGTTCAAGCAATTGTTGCACATAAGGGATAAGGGCCCATACAAAATAGACAAGCAAAGTCTAATATATTATGAAAAAAAATATTACATAAATGGAACATATAACTAGAAATGTATTCTAAAAAATTCATATGTAATGAAATCATATCCTATAAAATATCATATCCATGTACACAATCTAGAATAAAAATAAATTAGCATTATAGTTGTAAATAGTATATAACTCAACATAGTATAGGAGTTATATAATCATAACACTTGTAAATATTATAAACCTTAGATAAGATTCCCCCAACATGGCATGGCCTGTGAGTAGAGGAAAGTCCAACATATAAATTCTTGTAAAATTTATATGTCCTGCATAACACTCAAAATACCAGTGAAATACATGTGTGATAAAAAAATATTATGTTATCTACCAATCATGAGATAAATAACATATGGAAATGATGTTAAACAAACATCTAATTATGCTTGGGTCCCGATTTTAAAATTTTAAAATATTTTGAATTTTATTTTATTTTTGAAATATTTGATTTTTTTTATTTTTGAATTTTGAAACCAAAATCAAAAGAGACTAGTAGATACAAATGGGTTCATAAGTATAATAAAGGGAAGGGGCACGAACAATCTGAAACATTTGTCAAGGTAAAGCATACACTAAATATGATGGCATGGTCATGTACAAGTAATATGACCCCACTATATATGTTAATTTTATTTTAAAATGAAAGTGGAAGATGTAATAGGAATGATTATACATCTTTATCTCATATTCAAATGTACACTTGTCTAGGAATTTAACACACGTGTGAGAAATGTCACTGACAAAATAAATATTTGGTATGAAATATTGGTATTGAGTAAACTAAAACTTAGTATATTATCACAAACTTGGATGTATTAAGGCTATGTTTGCTCATTTTTCTACTTGATTGTATGAGAAAGCTACAAGTTAGTATCAACTAGTTCAGGACAATAACATTTGTTAATATTGATTGTTTATGGTCTATATTGTTTGTGATGTAAAAAGTATAGTCTATATTGATCATAATATGAAAAAAAAACATGCTAAATAACATATAATGGTAGAATTAGATCATTGTTTTGGAATGTTCAAATCAAGAAATTGAAAAAGATACCTAAGAGGCCAAAAAGAGCCAAGGGATAGAATATTGATCGAATCAATCACGTGTATAAAAAGTGAAGGAATAGAAAGTACAGGAAATCAGGGAGCTATATATAGTAAATGCTTTTATTTCTTTATTATTTTATTATTTTTGAATATTTGAAATTGAAAAGTGATAACTAATGATCCCATCAAAATGAGAGTCACAATAAGAATCTATAATAAGTTGTGGAAGGATCACCTTTAATGGATGAAAAGTGTTGAATGTAGATGACTTAGAACCATAAAATTCATCAAGTTATATAATGAAAATATCTAGATCAATCATTTACCTTATAAAATCTTTCTATCAATTTTTGGTCGTGAATTACCTCTAACAATAATGATGTACAATTTGCAAACTTAGGTTTATTTTTTGCAATGTTCCATAATTTGTAACTAAGGGTTTGAATTTTATTGTGGTAGGATGTCCCTAATCCATCAAATCTAGCCTGAATTTCATTATGTTTGGATGATCCTTCATCAAAGTGTGAATGAGATACCATTTTATGTGGATGGTATGGGAAACCCATGCAAAGCATTATCTTACAAATGATTTTCAAATATCATACTTATTTCCCCCTAGAGATCATTTGATGTTACGATACTATTAGGATGGGTAGGTTTTGTAAACCTATGGATTGAGTTGTGAATTTTGAGATGTGAACACTAAGTGATGGGAGAAATCCTAGTTAATCTCACTATGACTCAGTATATTTCCAAGTTTGAATGTGACAATGAGAAATTATTAAATTAATAATAATGGATATAAGAAATGTATATAGGTATTTAACCATAAAATATATTTTTTTTAAATATAGGTTTAAATGGGTAGAGATAGCCTGAGGTACAAGGATGGTAAACTATCACTAAAATAGGCCACTTAATTACAAAACTTAGATAAACATATATTGAATTTATTATGTTGATAAATGCTAAAAATAAAAAGTAAAGCTCTAATAGATATTGAAATGATAATGAAAACAAGATACTTAGCCAATTATGATGCTAATATAGATCTAAATATGGAATAAGAAAAAATTAGATTGAATCTAGATTCTAGATTAGTTTTCTGATTCTATAAATTGTACCTTTATAGTTATAGTTACTTCCATCGACCTGGGACATTTATGTCAATGCTTCTATCTAACTTTGGTGTATGTCTATAGTATAAAATAATTACTAAAATTAGATGTGACCACCTAGATGATTTTGGGTTTTGTGTCACCTTTGCTTTGGTTCACTCAGATCTGGGTCATGGACTATCACTCCTTTATCAAATGATAAAACCCTAGTTCTTCAAATTCATATTGGTTGTGGGAAAAATGAATTAGTGGGCACATGGTATCAAGCTGATCCAAAGACCCCTTTATTAATAAACACTACCTACATAGCCAATATTACAAAGGGGACCTCAAACTTATGTAGTTCTCCCCTATGTGTTGGCTTGTATGTGTATAAGGATACAATGTGTGATAAAAAAGTACATAGAGTGACCTAGCTTGTAACTTGGCAAATATGGTCTATGGAATACTTCTTTAGTTCTTCAAACCTATAGATGTGGTTTCCCTATGACTAATATGGAAATAGGAGAAAATAGGGAATCTTTACTCATTGAGTGTTTGATTGATACCTTTAGTAAATTGACTTATGAGTTCTTTGGTATGTGTTAAGTCTATGCTAGGTGAGGTATGAATGAGGATTGAATCTATATTTATAACAATCCCTTTGTATATGTTAGTGGGAAAGTATGCACATGGGGTACCATTGTAGCATAAGGACATGTCAGTAGTCTACTAGGTCAGTGCACATGGGGTAATTAGTCATCAACTGTATTCTCTTTTGAATAGATTACATGGATTCAATTTTATCTAATTGGGGAAGCCTATAACAAGTTATAGTTGTTAAAGATTCCAAATGTAGTCTATTGTAACCATGTGCCTAAGATAGATAAATTAAATTGTGTATAAATGTCAACTACAAAGAGTTGGAAGGGGTTAGACATTGAAGAACTAGATAATGGATCCATGTAATAGAGGTATCTTGTAAAATCATAGTGTAATAGGTTGATCTCTACTTAGTAATGATAAGTTTATATGGTTTTATACTTGAATGTGTTCTATAACACCACCACAGACTTTATATATTACATATGATAATATTTTCAATATATATAAGGTTTTATGAGTAATTAGCTATCCTAGATTGTGTAATGATTACTGAATCTACATTGTTATCTTGATGAACTTCAAATGAGAATCGCACTAGCCTGAACATCTAGGTTTTCTTGTATTCCTATGATGTGACTTTAAAAATGTGCATTTTTTTAAATTAAGGGCTTGTTACCTCTCCCATAGTTGTCCTCATAATTATCAAGTTTTGGGAAACCAAGAAACTCTAATAACAATGGTGTGGTGAACATGGAACACTATGGATTGTTAGAGAGAGGATATGCTCTAATGGTTACCAAGTCAGAGGGATTAGGAAGAATGGTGATATCAAAAAATATTTGAGTTCACACGAAAAGAGGTTATAAGGGTAGGGTGTATATAGAAGGAACTCTTAAAGAATCATCTTTAAACTGATGTACACAAAATCTTCTGGTGTGAATTTTTGAGCTTGTTCGATGTGTGGTTGGTCAGATTAGAGCATTTTTATTTTAAAACTAGATCTGCATCAAAAATTCAATGGACTGATAATCTAATTGAATAGTTACATAGCCTTAAGGTTGCTTAGAACCACATTATTGATCGCTGGACACAAACCACTATAGATGGATATACAACAAAATTCATAATTCATGGTTATATTGCTTTCAACATCATGAAAGACCTATTTGTATGGGGAAATAGAGGAAAGTTTCTATAGAAAATACCAATTCTTATCAAGATTTTGGTCATTGAAAAATTCATAATGTCCAACCAATTCATGATGAATTAATCTTTCAAGGCACTATGGGGATATGTGCAGTCAAAATGTGAGATGGTGCAGAGCTAATTTGGAAAGCTGGCTAGTAAAAATCAAATGAGACTGGACAAAAGGGAACAAAAAAATCTTACAGATACAGAGCGAGCACTATGATAATAAAAGAGGTGGAATATATCAGGGAATTCATGAGTGATTATGAGTAAAAGTAAAGGTATAAGTAGGGGTAGAGGATGAATAGCTATAGGAGATTGAAAGGAGGAAGAATGAGTTGATGAAAGAGTAAGAGAGGAAAGAGTTGATGAGAGAGAAGAAGAGCCTTGGATGATCAAAACCAAAGTTAAAGTAAATAATCAAGTAGAAGATTATGAGAAAGTAAAAAAAATAGAGGTAGTTAGTTTGCTAGTTGGTAGTAGATCACAGTCACTCAAGGAGACATCTTTTACTTTTGTAGGAGAGTTACCTAATTTTGGAGGTAGGTTCAATCAGAGGCACAATATTGGATCAAATTTTTGCATGAGGATAATCAAACAACAAAACCTTTCACCCCCTTAATGTACATCCCTGAAGCCCATATTTTATAGAAGAACTCCTATTTATATTCAACCACATAGATTTGTAAGTCAGAGAGAGTAGGAGATCAAAGAATCAAGAAGTATAAGAGAGTTACTAGAATCCAATTTTAAAAGGACCACTTAAGGATTCACCAAATTATAGAAGAATTATTTAAGAGAGGCATCGACTAATTTGACTGACCCCTCATTGATGGAATATGTTACTAATTAGGTGGCACAGATCAAAAATTTTGTTGAAGAATATAAAATGTGAATAGACACCATTATAAAGACCAAAGATGAGTTGGAGGTGTTTTTATAACCTGAGCAATCTAAATCACCTCTACGATCATAAGAATATTTTCTATTTTTTCAATGTTTACCATTGCTAACAAATATGATAGTACTTGGAGATAGTCTAATTAGGTGTATATTACCATCACCACAGACACCACTAGTGATCACTCCTTTCCAAGTGACAACACCACTTCCAACACCAAGAGATTATGAGGTATCAATTCCATAAGTTATAGTATCATTACCACCATCTAGAGGAACTTAGGTAATGTTTCCTTTGCAAATGAGCCTAGGTAATATGGCTATATAGCTAGGTGCCTTTATCATATTGGTGCACTATGATGGAATTGTGAACCCAGAGTAATACTTGCTAATGTGTGACATGAAATGGTAGGCAAAAGGAATTATAGATGAAAACATTAAGAAATATGAGCTCATTGGTGCTTTGTTTATAAGGGCATTTGAATTCATATTTTGTAAGCACCTAACAATAAGCCTTGATGATGTGTGGACATGGGTTATTTCAAAGTTCAAGGTTAAGAAAAGAACAAAACAAATCGTATAAAACTTGAAATAAATACACCAAGGTCAAAGGGAAACCATTCATAATTATGATCACAAATTTTTTGATGTGGTCAATAACATTGAATTTGCTTTGGAAGACAAAGATAAGGTTGCTTGGTTCGTCGAAGGACTATGACCTAAGATATGGTTTACGATAGTACAAAAAAAATTTACTAATAAAGCAGAAGCTAGAATAGCCATAGTAAGAGTGGAGTAAATATAGGATTATGGTAACTTGATGAAGAGAAAAACACAATTAGAAAGCACACTCCAAGCTATTTTACAGAGGTTGGAGGCTCTATAGAATAGTATTGAGTGACCCAGATGTAGTCTCTAGTGTATCAAGTGTAGCAAAGAAGGCCACTATAGGAATGAATTCTTGAAAGTATGCATGATTTTTTTTTGACATATACCACATATTGGGAAACTCAACAGTGAAATGTCACTTGTTATAGTAATATGTTAGACATCCACAAAGTATGTACTATAAATTTTGTAAATCTACTAATCATGAGGAAGACATTACTAATAATGTCTTCATAGTATTGGTTCAATAAGCACCAATAATGCCACAATATATTGTGAGAGTGGAAACCCCTCCTACTAGTTTAGAGCAAACTAGGTTGACATGGGCTCAGAATGCACAACCATTTCAACCACAAGGATTAGCTGGTGGATTTCAAACTATGCAATCACTACAATATGCTTACCAATCTACTTGGAATCTTGAATTTCCCTAGGCACAGTAGTCTGGATAGGTTCCACATAAAAATTGACCCTAATATGGTGGTTACAACATTCAATTGTACCAATAAGGGTGGAATATACTATAGACTACAACAAACTTTGGGCCACAATACGCAGATGTCTAGGGATACCAAGGGAATAGAGGTAGATTTAGGGGTGGATACTATGGAGGTGCATTAAAAAGATGGGGTAATGGTTGCAAAGGCCCTATTAGAAGCTATTTTTGAATGGAACCCAATCATGTGTAGTGGAACTACCCTACAAGTCCATAATGACAAGTTTATTATTATTACTAGTGAGTATTTAAACAATATGATACTCATAACTGCCCTATTATTGAAACACAACGTAGAGAATGGGTAGTGTGGAATGTCAATTGAGTTGGTTCTAACCCTAACTATAATGCATTTATGCAAGCAGTTACAAGAACATAGTACACACAACAAGGACTACCTCCTTTAGAGATGCCAATAGATTTTGGCATATGTAAAGCTAAAGTAGACACCTATCTAGAACTGATAATGGAGAAGGGACTCATGAAAGAAGCTATACAAACTCTATAGAGGATTCAAAAATAAGGTACATCTATAAAATATGAATCCACACTTAATACTCATATGTATGGGTAGATTGTATGAATTATGAACCAAGAGGGGGTTGTAACAACATTGATAGACTTGATGAAATTGCTCAATACTCTATGAAATGAAGATATATCATAGAATATCACTAACCTCTTGCACCATCTAATTGAATGTGCACATAAGAGAAAGGAAAGGCCTAAGAAGATGGTTTGGTTTGTCAATACAAAGAAGCCATGGGATGTCGATGTCAGGGTAGATATAGAGTTATCAGGGTATAAGATACCGAACAATGTGTTTGATTTTAGGAGCACAGTGAATATGATCCCATGATCTACTTGGGAGGTGATCAACAGACCTTATTTTAGTTATATCCTCATAACCCTCAGTTTGGTGGACTATGGTAGGGTAGAGCCCATAGGATGTTTGGAAGGTGTGGAGATTAAAATCATAGAGTTAACTCTACATGGTGATTTCAAATTAATACATATAAAGATAGATAAAACTCACTACCCAACTTTGTTGGGGAAAAAGTGGGCCTATGATGGTAAGATGTCCATCAACATGGTAATGAACCAAATAGAATCACACCAAGATGATCAAATGATCATCATCCCTCTTAATAGAGATTCCAAGTCATACTTAATTCTCAGGGAACTTGATTCTCCTTATATTGCAAGAGGAAATGGTTGGATGTGAATTATGATGCAGAGTGTACCTAATATACAATGCAGCATGCCAATTAAGTAGTATAGCTCTCCTTCAGTAGATCCAATAGCTATCAAATTTTGGGGTAAGTGTTCCTTAAAACCTTTGAGTATTTATGTAGATGAAGAAGATGAAGTGTGATCTCTATCTATAAACTCACCTACATAGTTGGATATAGAGTTTTAATATCAAGTTAATTCTATGAACCATGACTACACTAAGATTACTTCTGAAGTTATGCTTCTATAGGATCGAGCCTCTTTTGTCAATGGTGATTTCAATACTTACATGCTAAATTGGGCTAGAAATGATCATGAACCTAAACCCTTACACATGGTTTATGTGACTGAGTAGTAAATCACTCATTACTTTACCACTAAAGACATTGGTGACTTTATAGAGCATTTTTAAATGCATATACTAGAGGACAGCCAAAGGGTAAGTGTCCTCAATTATGCATTGAAAGGAATTGTAGCTAACTGGTGGGCAATACATCACAGTAGTAGTAAGACATGGGAAAAAGTGTGTGAATTACTCATCACATAATTTCAATTACCTACAAAAGTGTGAAAAGAATGGCCCATATTTCAAGAAGGGAAACATCCCTAGAACCATATTCAGGAGTGCGATGAAGCATGGATGGTTAAAAAAATCAATTTGAAGTATTGGCTGCATTACTTTATTTACACATTAGGGGTTTTTCCTACCACTTAGTACATTCACCAAGAACACAATACAAAGACAACATTAGATTCAGTTGTAGAGTGACTTTATTCAAATTTTCATATCTAAAAGTGAGAATCCATTGGTCCATAGTGTTTTACAAAAGATGAAATCATTTCTATGCCATAAACGAGTGGAATATTTGTGCAATGACTATGATTCATAGCTAGAGGAGATAGAGGCTCGTGAACTCATCAATGATGTCACCATAGAAGTCAAGCACATTAAAAAAGACACCCAAGACCTTATTAAAGCTGTGACTATGGAGAATAAGCATAGACATACAACAAAGATGAACTTCCAGTCTTATCATCATATTCAATATGAGTTTTTTGATGAGTTTGATTTAGTTAGTGAAGATTTTTTAGAACTTGTAGAGTTTTTTGAGCCTGAACTAGACTATGAAATATTACCTAAACCTATGGATGAAGAAGTTGAAGAATATTGACTGCAATAGATATAATTTATAGAACAAGAGGGTGAGTAGTATATTCAATAGTCCATTTTAGAAGAAGAGCACAAAGTGTATCAAGAACCTCTAAAGGAATAAACTGTGAACATTGGGTCTGAAGAAACACTAAAATTGGAAAATGTTGGTGACTATTAGGAGTAGTAGGACATTTCAGATGTATTGCAGCTTCTCTAAGATTACGCTGATGTGTTTCCTACTACTTTTGTATAAGTCAAAGGGGTGGACCCTTATTTAGGGGAAATGTATATAGAACTTAAGGTGCATTACCCATCAAGAAGAGGGCTTATCATCTTAACCCTATATAAAGATGAAAGTTAAATCTGAATTAGACCATATGAAATATGTAGGAGTAATATATCCTATGGAAAAATTAGACAGGGTGAGTTTTATGGTAGTGCAACAAAATAAAATAGGTGAGATTCATATCTGTAGAGACTAGAATTCTAAATGATGCCTTCATTAATGACCCATTTCCAATAACATTTATTGATGAAGTGTTGGAAGTTGTAACTAGACATGAGGTGTATTCCTTCACTAATGGATTTAGTGGATATCATCAGATACCCATCATAGCTGAGGATAGAACTAAGATGACATTTGCTACAAAATGGGGGTCATTTGCATATAAGGTAATGCCATTTGGTCTAAAAAATGTACCCACGGTTTTCTCTAAGGCCACATTAACTACATTCAAGGACTTAATCCATGATTTCCTAGCGGTATATCTAGATGATTCAAAAATGTTCTCATTATTTTGAGAACACTTATCAAAATTAAGACTAATGTTAAAAAGATGCAGACCACTCAGTATTGCGCTTAACTTTAAAAAGTTTTGTTTTTTACACTATTTGGTGTTCTACTAGGCCATGTAATGTGCAACAAGGGAATTTTGGTAGATCAAGTGAAGATTATAGTGATAGAGATTATTCCACCACCAAATTCCTCCATATAAGTGTGGTCTTTTTTAGGACACATAGTGTATTGTCAAAAATTCATAAAAGGGTATGCAACTATCTCAACACCATTGGAGAAATTATTGTTTAAAGGTGTTCCCTTTGTATGGATAGAAGAGTGCCAAAGAGATTTTATGGATATAAAATACAGTTTGATCACTACATCGATCCTTATTTTCCTTAGCTGGGGTAAACCTTTCCATGTGTATGTTGATGCATTAGGTACCATAGTTGGCATAGTGCTTGTGTAGCCCGTTAAAGGAGGATTGGACCATCTAATCCCTTTTACAAGCCAAAAACTATATGTGGCTGAAAATAATTATACCACAACTGAGAGGGAAGATCTAGTGATTGTATTTGACCTATTAAAATTTAGAGATTATTTTTTGGATACCCCATTTTAACTATTTATAGATCATCAAGCTCTACGATATCTGGTAAACATGCCAATGTTGGGCAGATGGATATCCCATTGGTTGATGCTTTTCCAAGAATTCCACTTTCATATTAATGTTAAGTCAGGATGGGAAAATGTTGGCCTTGACCATATTAGCAGATTGCATGATGGTGAGGATCCAGAGGATCTCCCTGATGAGTCTCCTAATGCTCATTTGTCTATAGTTTCTATGATTCTAGAATAGCTAGCAAAAATTGCATAGTTTTTGGAGTAGGGAACATTACCTGCACACTACACTAAAATTGAAAAGAAGGATCTCTTGACCAAGGTGCTTCCCTTTAGCATTGTAAATGGATTTATCTTTCATATGGGGAAAGATGAGGTTTGCGATGAGTAGCACTAGAGCATGAATGACCATAAGTCTTAGAAGAGGCACACCAAGGCATTACGGGTGAATACTTTACAGGGGAAGCTACTAAAAATAAAATATTACAAAGTGGTATTTAATGGCCACACCTTTTGGAGGATGCATAGAGGGTTGCCCAATAGTGTGATGTTTACTAGCATATGGGTAAATCGAATCAGAGGGATGAGATGCCTCTTCATCCCATGTTAGCACAACAACCATTTGAGTAATGGGGAATTGATTTTGTTGGCCCCATTAATCTAGCAAGTAAACATAGTAATGTTAGATACATAGTCACTATGACAAATTATTTTACCAAATGGGTAGAGGCTACTACTACATCAAGCTATAGAGATAAAGATACTAATGAGTTTTTGTATGAGAACATCATTACTTGGTTTGGATGCCCACTAAGGTTGGTAATTGATGGGGGTGTGCACTTTTTGAATAAGACCATCAAGATCTTAAAAAAATAATCTATGATTTCTCATCATAAAGTGATTGTGTATCATCCAAAAGCCAATGACCAAGTAGAGGCTATGAACAAAGTGATTGGTAAGATACTAACAAAGGTTTGTGATGTCAAGAAAGATGATTGAGAGGATCAACTTCTTACATTACTCTAGGATTATCACACTCATTTTAAATGTGCATTAAGCTTTACTCTATTCCAATTAGTTAATGGGATGGAAACTATCATGCCAATGGAATATAATGACTTCTAAAGGTTACGTATATTTGGATCCATGAGCTACCACCCATGATAACCAATCTATTGGGGTTATTCTTGGAAATTTATACCACACAAAGGGAGGTGGTATTATAGAAAGCTCATGCAACACAATGGGATACTCATCTTCAGGTTGTTCATCCTGGTACATCAGATCTAAGTTTATTCGTTATGTTGGTTGAGACTCCACAACACAAAAAGGGTAAACATGAAGCTAAATTTCATTCACCATCTCCACCATGACATTGAATAAGGAGCCAAGTTTCTTAGTATGATGACCCCCATGTCCCCAAGATTGTGTCTTAGTGTGATTGGACTATGCTACAGATTGATGAAATAAATGTATACCACCTGATGTTGGAGGACATGGTGGGTGATTTATATGAAGATGAAAAAGATTTTTTTTTTTTGGAAGGTTGTGCATACCATGCAGATCCAAAACAAGTTACCATAATTACGTCTTATCTACCATCTATTACAGTGGACCCCTTAGGTGAAGCAACAAATATTCATTAGGCTCAGATGGATCTTGTACATGTTGTGTTCTTTAGAGGCGCACCTTTGTCAAAGCCTCTAGATGTACTACTTGAAAGTTCACCAGAGTCTACCCTTTGGCACAAATGGTCCACTTTCAAGTATCTCTAGATGGATGCCCCTAGATCTACCACAACTACCTCTCAGCCTTTGACCCTGACTAGTGCATGAAGAAAGACAACATTTCCAAAGATTACTCTATAATATGTTCCCATTGATCATTTTAGGAAGGGTTTGGTTTCTCACACATAGATTTAGATGGCCAAGCAATACTCCTCACTATCATTGTCTGATGGATCACTCATAGATACTAAATAAGTTGCACTTGAGTTTCAGACTGAGGAAGAAAATAAAGCCACATGTGAAGAAGTTGATATATCTATTGTATAAAGATGTCATATATAAGACAAGAAAAGGGCCAAAGTTGAAGCTACACAGAAGAAGCAGGAAGCACAGGTATGAGATGAAGCTATAACCACTCAAAAATCTCATGAGGAGGAAACCATGATGTAAGCTACCATTATGGATGGCCAATGCCAATAAGTTATGGTTGAGGAAAAACATTTTCAATAAGCTACATTTCAAAAGGAATGGTAATGCAAAGCCAAAATAGAGAAAGAATCTCAATGCTAGCAGTTGGAAGATGTTGAGTTGTAGAGCTAAAAGCTTCATTATTGAGCTCTTGTGGAGGTTATTGGACTTAACCAGTAACCAACATCGGTAGTGTTGCTGACATCAGTCAGGCATGGACCAAAAGTTGCTGACATCGATCAGGGATCAACCGATGTTGGTCTTATATAGACCGACAGTGACCGATGTCAGTCACTTGTGTGCATGCATGTTTGCATGCATTTCCAGAATTAGACTTGTCTAATTTTAGGAGGTCCGAGTGTTTGCATGTAAAGACTAATTTAAGTCTTGAGTCTGTGTTTCTAATTATTGTATGCTTTGGATCCTATTTAAGAGACCCATGGGGCATGTATTGTAATTAAGTTGTAAGTAAGATCAATTAGATCTGCAAGGTGCAAGATCAAGAAGATCTGCTGAAGTAATTGGTTGTGAGAGAGAGAACTCTTGAGAGAAATACTGTACACCCAAGAGGTGTGGGAAGAGTGTGATTTCTTCATTGTATTCTGGAAGAGTTTAATAGAGATTGGTTGTTTCTCATATCTCCTCTTACTTGCTATTTCATATTTCTAGTTACTTATTACTTCTGGTTTAATTCCATATTTAGTTGCTTATACAAAAAGTAATCAATTATATTCATTAGTTCCTAACAAGTGGTATCAGAGCGAGGTTAGTGTTTGTTGATTACAGGTTCACTCACAGGGGTTTTTGATTGAGTGGGAGTAAAGCAATGGCAGAAGAAAGTAAGCTAAGAATGGAGAAATTCAATGGCAATAATTATCAATTATGGAGGATGCAGATAGAAGATTATATGTACCAAAAAGATCTATTTTTACCGTTGGGTGGGGTTTCAAGCAAGCCATAGATATGCAAGATGAAGAATGGAATGTTCTTGATAGAAAGGCTCTTGGATCTATAAGGTTGAGCTTGGCATCTTCTGTGATATCCAACTTATCACAGGAAAAGACAACGGTAGAGTTAATGGATACTCTGGCAAACTTATATGAAAAACCCTCATCTTCGAATAAGGTATATCTTATGAAGCAATTATTTAGTTTGCAAATGTAGGAAGGTGGATCTGTATATAGTCATCTTAATGATTTCTATGAAATTATGAATCAGTTAAATTCAGTCAAAATAGTTTTTGATGATGAAATTAAGGCTCTCTTAATCGTATGCTCTTTACCTAAAAGATGGCACAGCTTGGTAATGGCAGTTAGCAATACTACATCTGCTTCAAATATCTTGAAAGTTGATGATGTGGTTAGTGTAATCTTGAATGAAGAAATTCATAGGAAAAGCACAGGTGAAACATCAAGTAATGCTTTAAGTATTGAAAGTAGGGGAAGGCAAAGAGAGAAGGGCAAGCAAGGGAAATCAAGGTCAAAGATGGGAAGGAGATCCAAATCTAGAAATGGCAGAATAACCTGCTAGAATTGTGGAAAGAAAGGACATGCAAAGAAAGATTGTTGGTTGAAGGATAACAAATAAAATCAGCATGAAGGTAATAAAGAAGCAAATGTTGCAGGTATTGTTGCACAGGATGCTCTTATATTTTTTTTGGATAGTCAAGTAGAATCATGGGTTTTAGATTCTGGTGCTTCTTTCGATGCAACCCCAAATAAAGAATTTTTCAATGATTATGTCCATGGAGACTTTGGAAAAGTTTATTTAGGGGATGGTGAGCCTTGTCAAATTGTTAGCAAAGGAAAAGTGTAGCTGAAATTACAGAATGGCAACACATGGGTGTTGAAGGATGTCATGCATGTACCCATCCTAAAGAGGAATTTGATTTCTATAGGAAAGTTGGGTGATGAAGGTTGCACAGTAACTCTCACAGCTGAATCTTGGAAAGTTTCCAAGGGTGCACTTCTATTAGCAAGAGGTAAGAAAGTAGGTACACTTTATCTATCTACTTGTATTATTGATTCTCCTTCTATTTTATCTACTCTAGATGTAGATGCAAAGATGTGGCTCTGTAGGCTTGGTCACATGAGTGAGAAGGGAATGCATGTTCTTAAGTCAAATGCTAAGAACTGGAAAGCCTTGGTTTTCAAGGAGAAGATGATGGACAGAGATCAGCTCAAGAGGTTGAATAATTCTGAGCAGGGCAATTTGGACAAGGTTATGATCCAAAATGAGCTCGCGGGTAAAAATCATCGCTCACAAGAAAACACAAGAACCGACATCGATCAAGTAGGAACCAACATCAGTCAGGCAAGAACTAACATCAGTCAGGTAGAACTGACGTCGATTGAGTCCAGACAGAGAGATGACCGAGATCGGTCACTAATAGAACAAAATTTGGGTGGACAACAAGCTATGATTGAGTCTCAAACACCCATGAAGAGGTCTGAAAGGGTAAGTAAACCTCAAATTCATTATTCCCCTTCTTTATACTACATGTTGCTCACTGATGGTGGAGAACTAGAAAGTTTTGATGAGGCAATACAGGTAGAATCCAGGAAACAGTGGGAGCATGGCATGAATGAGGAAATTGATTCCTTGGAAAAGAACAAAACGTGGGATTTGGTTGAGTTGCCAGCCAAAAAAAAAGCACTGAAAAACAAATGGGTTTACAGGTTAAAGGAAGGAAAGAATGGACAAATGAGACATAATGCCAGGTTGGTAGTAAAAGGATTACACAAAAACCAGGTATTGACTTTGGTGAAATTTTTTCTTCTGTAGTAAAGATGACTTCTATTCAGACTGTATTGTCTTTAGTTGATATTGAGGATTTGCACCTTGAGCAGCTTGATGTTAAGACCGCATTTTTTCATGGATATTTGGATGAAGAGATATATATGGATCAGCTGGAAGGTTTTGAGGTCAAAGGTAAGGAGAAACTTGTGTGCAAGTTGAAGAAAAGCTTATATGGTCTTAAGCAAGCTCCAAGACAATGGTATTTAAGGTTTGACAGGTTTATGATAGAGCATGGCTTTAGTAAATGTCAATTTGACCATTGTGTTTATTTTACCAAATTGGATAATGGTAATTATATTATCCTATTGTTGTATGTGGATAATATGCTTGTTGCAGGTTCACACATGCAGGAAATTACTGAGCTAAAGGTAAAATTATCTCACACATTTGCCATGAAGGACTTAGGAGAAGCAAAGAAAATCTTTGGCATGAGTATCAAGAGAGACAGGAAAAATCATAGTTTGATTTTGCTTCAAGAGGATTATGTGAATAAGGTGTTGGAGAGGTTCTATATGCAGGATGCAAAACCGATAAGCACACCTATGGCTAGACACTTCAAGTTGAGCAAAGAACAGTGTCCTAATTCACATGATGAGGTTGAGTACATGAGCAAAGTTCCATATGCTTCAGCAATTGGGAGCTTGATGTATGCAATGGTATGTACTAGACCTGATATTTCCCAAGCAGTGGGAGTTGTCAGCAAGTTTATGGCCAATCCAGGAAAGGAACACTGGAAAGCAGTTCAATGGATTCTTAGATATCTGAGAGGGACCAGCAGTAGGCATTTATACTATGGAGGGTCAAACACTACTCTACATGGGTATGTAGATTTGGATATGATAAGGGACTTGGATGGCAGGAGAAGCACCATAGGATATGTGTTCACTGTTGGTGGAACAGCAGTTAGCTAGATTTCAAAGTTGTAGAAGGTTGTTGCCCTATCTACTATAGAGGTAGAATATATTGCAGTCACAGAGGCTATCAAGGAAATGATATGGATGACTCAGTTCATGGAAGAGTTGGGAAAGGAGCAAAAGAGTTTCAGATTATAAAGTGATAGTCAAAGTGCAATTCATTTGGCAAAAAATTTAGCCTTTCATTTAAGAACCAAACATATACAGCTTAGGTACCACTTCATTAGATAGGTATTGGAGGATGGACAGTTGAAGCTGGAAAAGATCCATATGGATAAGAACCCTGCATATATGTTAACAAAGCCGGTAACAAAGGAGAAGTTGAATCTTCATTCAACTTTTGTTGGTCTTCGAGATTGAACTTGAAGATGGAAAAATAAGCTAGAGAAACAAGATAGAGGATGTTGTTATACAGGTACAGGTGTAGCTGTTTATCTCCAAGTGGGAGATTGTTGAGTTGTGGAGCTAAAAGCTTCACTGTTGAGCTCTTGTGGAGGTTGTTGGACTTAACCAGCAACCAGCATTGGTAGTGTTGCTGACATCGGTCAGGCATGGACTAGAAGCTGCCGACATCGGTCAGGGATCGGCTGATGTCGGTCATATATAGACCGATAGCGACCGGTGTTGGTCACCTGTGTGCGTGCATGTTTGCATGCATTTCCAGAATTAGACTTGTCTAATTTTAGGAGGTCTGAGTGTTTGCATGTAAAGAATAATTTAAGTCTTGAGTCTGTGTTTCTAATTATTGTATGCTTTGGATCTTATTTAAGAGACCCATGGGGCATGTATTGTAATTAAGTTGTAAGTAAGATCAATTAGATCTGTAAGGTGCAAGATCAAGAAGATTTGTTGAAGTAATTGGTTGTGAGAGAGAGAACTCTTGAGAGAAATACTGTACACCCAAGAGGTGTGGGAAGAGTGTGATTTATTTATTGTATTCTGGAAGAGTTTAATAGAGATTGGTTGTTTCTCATATCTCCTCTTACTTGTTATTTCATATTTCTAGTTACTTATTACTTCTAGTTTAATTCCATGTTTAGTTGCTTATACAAAAAGTAATCAATTGTATTCAGTAGTTCCTAACAGAAGATATAACAGTTGTGCATAAGGTTGTCAAAATTTTAATTGCTACTATCATCACTCAATCAACATAGATGGATTCTCAACATTTGACCCCATTTACAAATCACCCACCATTGGATACTATTAGGACTCAACCTCCAATCATAGGAGATGTTGCTTCACCATAAACTTAATTGGATACTTCTACACCAAGCACAACATAACTAGTTATGGTGCCACTAACTCCTTCAACAAGCTTGTCTTTGATGGCTACGCTAAATGTACCTTTGCCCTAAGCTCAAAGGATGATGTTTTCACTACAGCTTTCTCCTATTCAACATGTGCCAATAAATATTTTATTCACTTCTCTAGGTAGTGTGTTGGTCCTAATATATCTTTCACTAGATGTTACTCATATTTTGATGAGTAAAAAAATTGAAGGCATGGCTGTATTTTAAGAATCATTGTCATAGAAGGCCCATTATTTGGACTAAAAGGTTTTGAATTTATAAGAAGAGAATATTGTGTTGTGACAAGACTTGCAACAATCATGTTATGCTATACAGACTACTTATTTGGACCTTGTTCAGTAGGTCACTCTTGATCCTAGCCAGTCCTATGCATATTGACTTACCTTGCTTCTTAATCAACTTGCCTAGGATTGGAAGCACAGTAAAGTGCCTACCAAGTATACTCAGTAAGGCCTATCGATCAAAGTTGAGACTCTAGAATTGTGTGATTTTCTTTTCTAATATCAAACACAACTCAATGTTAATGCAAAACAAGCTATGAAAATTACTAGTAAAATGTTAGATTGGCACCAACAATTAAAAGGCATTTGGACTACTTTTTAGCCTGATTTTGCTATTGCATAGATAGCTTCCATCAAATTTTTAAATCCACAAGCTACTCCAAAATCCATGGATGATGCATTAAATACCTCAATTAGTGTATGTGATAAAATTATAGATCAACTTGTAGGGTGGTAGACTTAGGTTAAACATAATGCCTTTGCAGGAGTTCAAGCATAGAGATATGTGAACCAACTTACCCTAATTTCCACTGATAATGATGCAAAGGTTGCATTGGCAAAGGCTAATACTACTACCCTTGATGATTATGATTTGTATAACTTGTTGTATTCTCAAGGTCCACTACATGTATTAGTTTGTATAGTTCAAGAAGTTTTATTATAATGGCAAACATATAAGTATGACTTGACTACACTAGATGCCTCCATTGATCCTATAGCCAATGATCCTATTTTGTTTCTCCCATTCAACTTCTAGTGGGTTTTAGACAAAGGAAGAAGGTAGGATCTTTAGCGATGCAATATTCCACCACTTCTCTAACACCTCCTACCCAATCTTAGGCACACTGTAGGTTAAGTATTTTTGGCACATTTTGTTTCCTTTATTATTCTATTTCATAGAGATTAGGTTGGTTGAAAACTTGAAAGGGCAACCAATCGATCTCATTAACTTACTAAAAACCTAAAAGAGTGGTAGGTTACTTTGTGATATTTTGTTGAGGATTGCATGATTTTTAATTTTACTACTTTTTAGTTGTTTTATTTTTCATTGTCTAGGATGAGACAACTAATTAAGTCTGAAAAAGTGTTAGTAGTAAAGTATGCACATGGGGTGCCATCATAGCATAAGGACATGTCATCAGTCTACTAAGTCAGTGTACATAGGTTAATTAGTCATCAACCATATTCTCTATTAAACATATTGCATGGATTTTGGTTTCTCTAATTGGGTAAGCCTATAACGTGTTATAGTTGTTAAAGATTCCAAATGTAGTCTATTGTAACCGTGTGCATAAGATAGAGAAAGTGAATTGTGTATAAATGTAAACTGTGAAGATTTGGAAGGGGTTAAACATTGAAGAACTAGATACTAGATCCATGTAATAGAGGCATCTTATAAAAGTGTAGTGTCATAGGTTGATCCTTGCTTAGTAATGATATTTTTTTATGGTTTTGTCCTTGAATGTGTTCTGTAACACCAATGCAGACTTTATATATTGCATATGATAATATTTTAAATATATATAAGGTTTTTTTAGTAATTAGCTATCCTATATTGTGTAATGATTGTTGAATCTACATTCCTACTTGATGAACTTCAGATGAGAATCAGACTATCTTAAATATCTATGTTTTCTTGTATTGATATAATATGTCTTTAGAAATATGCATTTCTACAAATTAAGGGCCCGTTACCTCTCCCATAGTTGTCCTCATAATTAGTAAGTTATAGGAAACTAGGAACCTCTACTAATAGTATTATATATCACATTAAAGCACTTAGTTCGACCTTAATAATATGTTTCATTTGTAAATTAGATGACTTGAGGGCACTGGACACTTGTGTTTGGGTAGGACAATTACGTCGATGTAAGAATCTGAATAGGATGTAAGTGTTTGAGCAGTTAGAAAATAAGTACAGGTCTAGAATTTGTAGAGATATAAGTAAGTAGGTTTATAACATTCTAACCATTATATAATGTTTGATTAATCATAAAAATATTGGTCAAACTAAGACATAAGTAATAGGCACCAAGAGATAGTGTATGTGAGTATTTTGGTAGCAAGAAAGGTCTAGAAGCTAAAGGTACATCCATGATATGTATTTTACAAGTGTACACGACTGAGGTGTTATGTAATTTAGAAATAATCTCTACATCCCCCCCCCCCTCAACTTAATCTATTAATGAAATTAGTTATTTAAATCAAAATAAATGTGTACCTGAGTGTGTATAACACACCTTGCCTTTACGTAATTCCAACTTGAGTGATTTTATGGTGACTGACTTGCAACCAAGAGTATGATACAATATATAATCAATGTACGTAATCTAAAATTGACAACATTGAGATGATTGAAACTGAAAGAGAGCAAGGTTTAAGAGTACACATGTGTATTGATGCAACTACCTTGCCTTTTGGCAATTTGATTTAAAAATATGTATCATTATGAAACATTAGAGTTGTGATTAGGAAAAATATAAACTCTATAAATTTTGTATATCTAGGGAGATAAAGATAAATTGGAGGATACATGCCCCCAACTTTTGATAAAATGTGAATTACCACTCAATAATTGAGATTAGCTCAATCATGCAACCCTATCATATTTATAACCTAGTGAACATGAGTGAACCAAGTCAACTCACATTATAAATTTGGTGAGGTTGGATGATGTAATCAATTCCAACCTATAAATTTGGAAAGATTTAGTGATTTAATCACCTCAACCCTACCAAAATTGAACCAACTATTGTAGTATATTGGCTCAATATAGTACATAAAATTCCAACCTGGTGGGTGATGACAACCTATAAAAGTGTTTTAAAATCTAAAAATGATTTTCATTTTGAAATTAATGTGCCTTTTACATAGCATATGCACCTCATATATGTTTCATTCTGAAACCTAGGTGTAGTAATGGTACCAATCTATATAACTCTACCAAAATTATGTATCTAAATAATATAACTATGATGTTTGGCCAATTTAAAATTTGTGTAAATGTGGAGAACATGTTTCGATAACATGTCTCCATTATATATATTAAAATGAAACTAGTGTATGTGTGGAGAACATGTTTCCATAACATGCACCCACTATATATATGAAACTAAAAATTGTGTATGTGTGGAGAACGTGATTCCAAAACATTTTCCCACTATAATCTAAATCTGGAAACTATGAAAAATGTGGAAGTCATGCCTGTATGGCATTCCCCCACTAATATTGTCCCCACCCCTTTTGAGGTGAGGGTGAGTATCAACTGGTAGTAACCTGATGTAGAGGTACATAATAAAATCCTCATAATCACTAATTCCCTATCTCTAAACTTAATTCTTGATCAACTTAGGATGCTTGCTTTAATCACAAGGTTCACTTTTAAACATATGTCTTAGAACTTGTCTATAGGATTTATAGTCTTCAATCCAATGATATAGTTTATAAAACATATTTGAATCATGTTTCATTGAATGTTAGGCTCTCCTTATATCACTCAATCTACTACTTATCGCATCTCATCCACTAATCCATTCTTTTCACTTTGTTCATTCACTAGTTTCACCTAGATTCCCAACTCAAGGCACAAAACACCTAATCATGACTTGGGTTTCATGAAGACATTATGATATCATGGATGATATTTCATGACCATGTCACACTTTTCTTGACTCTTTTAAAATACTCATTCACTCTTCATTCCTCACTTACACCCCTCAACTTCAATGATGACCCTATCTCCTTGTAGCCCTTTTTCACCTTTTTTCCTTTGTTTGACCACTCTAAAAATTTCCTTGAATATATAAGACCATATTAGGCCACCCTATATTTCCTTACAAGCCTCCATATAGTTTTAATACTTTAATATTTATCTAGTTAGTACTTTTTTTATAAACACCTACCCAATTAAGTTTATTAGCCATCATTCCACTTGCTCAAACCTCAAATCCATACTAGATCATACGGTGGTAAACTAAAACCTCTTGAATCCATTTCCTCATGACTAGATATGTCTAATTATAATTTTTTTTCATTTTCCACTGGTTGTAATTCAATTTATATGAGATCTTGCTTGGAAACCCTTGTTAGGCTTATACACTTGGTTGTACAAGCTGAGAAGAGTCAAAATTCCATATCATTAGTTGTAGGTCATTTATAATAAATATGAGACCTGTTCCAAGTCTGTATTAATCATATCCACCCTTAAAAACACCTTATAAACCTCTTACAATATTTTTATACTCACAATAATGTAATTTTTATAATACTTTGTTCTTTAGTATGACGATATAAGGGTTTCATAGGTCTATGTACATTAAAAAGGTTACAAAACTTCAAAATGGTGATTATTTTAATTTTTTATCCCCTTTCATTCATACTAAAACTTTCCCAAATATATAATCCATCACCTTCACTAATCATATGTGTTTCTTTCTTAACACTTGACTATAGAGACAAAGCATAGACTATGAAAGGGTTTAAACCTATTTTTTGTCTCTTAAAGCAATCCTAATACTTCAAAAGATATATTTTAAAACCAAATTATCTTTCCACCTCTATCAAGACTCAATCAACATAACATCCATTCACTTTCTCACAACTTACATTCATTTTATAGCATCCTAAAATAGGGTTTTGTCTTTGTGCATAAGGTTCCCCTTCAACTGACTGTAGATTGTACTTTTGTCAATTTGCTTAACCTTCTAACTTAACTCTTAGCTTCCAACACAACATGAATTATATGTATATAATTATAAATAATAGAGACCATAATATTTTCATAATAACTACTGTATAAATGTCAATTCACCATGCTTTAGGGTTTGAGGTCATGATAGTAATCTTTTTCTAAGTCTACTTATTTCAAAACACTAACTATCACCACATGAAGTTTAAATGATTCCAATATATTCAAGGTTAATAAACCATAGAGTTCCTTCTTTTCCAAGCTTGATAAACTCGCCAAATCATCTTCTATTTGGTTCTAACCCTACATTACTTATGATAGACCTGTAGCAATATAAAATATGATATGATCATGGACTCAAGGGCATTTCAAAGACAATATGTAATTAATAACAATCAAATACTATTCCAGGAAACATAGACATACATAACCTTTCCTTATTTATTCCTTTTGATAATCAAACATTACACATTTAGTCCACGACTAGACTCTACCACCTTTCTTGAGGAGTTATACCATATTTTATTCATTGTTCCCTTTCTCTCCTTTTTGGAGCTGTCTCCTCTCTTTCCTACTTTCTCATATGCCACAAAACTGACTTACAACTTCTTTTCATCCAACTTCAACATTAGTTGTGGTAGTTACAAGGGAAAGATTCTCTTACATGCCAACCCAATGTACGGGTGGTAGTTGTATTTGTTAACATGAATTTTTGATCTTACCTCCTTAATGACTTAGACATATAGTGTCATCTATTTTGAAATTTTATGACTACCTAAACACTCACCTAACCTCATGTCTCATCATTGAACTCATATGACCCCTTTATGCTTGGGTCTCACCATTTGAAATTCAAATTACAATTTGGAGGGAAAAATCCAAACACCTACAAATCACAACTTTGATGATTCCATATGACTCTATGACAATAAATGGATCTTAAATGATCCCTCACACATATTGACATCCCTAAATATATAAAGTATGACTCCTATCTAGCACATAACACTTCAACATCATATAATGGTGTTTTGCTTCTAGATGCTCTTGCATCATAAACTTACCTTAAAAGGATAAGATAATTGTATAATATGTGTATAAACCATGTAGCATATACAAATAACATTTCTAGTAGACATGTCATTGAAACATGAATAATGTGATCACACCAAGTTGTGTGAATCATGGCAACATTTATATTATCATAGTACAATCTCAACAAGTAATAAAACACACACAAGAAAACTCAAAATCAAATCAAAATATAATGATCCAAGGAACCTCAAACAAGGGGCATGTTTAAATAACACACAATCAAAGGGACAAGACTTAGTCAAATGTCCACAAAAATAATAATGACATATTCAAATTTCCAAGAGGTAAAAAAAGGCATGGGGGCTATAAATAATGGGGCATATTAAATTGATCAAACAAGTACGACAAGACACTCAAGAAAGTGCATAAAGGAAAAGTATAAGCAACCAACATAAGCATATCATAATAATCCCTAGATATATGTGTTAGCAAAAAATGTTAAGTACATAGCATATCAAGTACATTACAAAAGATATAAACATGGATAAAGGAATGTGTAAGAACATAAACTCAAACAAGATAATGTAAAGTGACCATAGAATGATATAACCTAGATATATCATGATCAAATAAGTAGATGCCCTAATGTCCAAATGACATGAGCAAAGGAAAGGCACAACATCTGAAAGGTGTATAGATCATGTATCTATGTATGCATGTATCACACTCAAAGGATGCATGAAACACACATATATAAATAAATTATATGATATCCACTAACATGCAACTAAAAACATAGATGCCAATGAGTTAATAAAACATGTAGATGCTGAAAATATTTTTGGATTTTTGAAGTTTTTTAAATCTTTTTGGTATTTTTATAATACTTGAGAGGTGTGGAACCACTTAGTCCAAAAAGTCCTCAAATTCAGAATCTAAAATAATACATGGTGGCCTTGTTTGCCAAACTTGCTTATATTTTTTAATTTCCAAATCTTTTGTATTTACTGGTAATTATCTACCAATAATTGTTATTATCTGGATACTATCATATCCATCATGTGGGATACAATTTTCTTTGTTGTCATAATGGAAAGTAAGGTACTAGTTTACAATACTAATACTTACTTTCATATCACCTAACCATTGTTTTCCAAGATATAAAGTCAAATTTGTATGTTGATCCATTACCCATATAACAAGGTCTACTACCTTTGGTACACACACAATGGGTAGTATAATGTAACAAAAAGATCATGGAAAAGCTGGTGAATATTATAATTCCTAGTTATTGTGTCCCATTTAATGTAGTGTGTTAATACTAGACATTGTGTTCCAAGTGTTTTTGTCAAACTTGAGATGTTGGTGATGAACCCCATTGATATTTGACATGATAGTTAAGGATTCATGCCTTGTTCATTTTTAAGGATGGTTCTCTTCTGAAAGATCAAGAATGTTAGGTCTTTTGTGCATTTTAGACGTAATTTGTATGTTTCTCTCATTCTTATACTTTTGAATTTAGTGTTTCAATGCCTCACATTGATTTGTATGATGACCAATGATACAATGATAATTATAATATGGTAATCCCACTTTTATAAAATCCTACTACTTGATCGGTGTCTATTAATAGTTAAAGATATTGTTTTATGTTCAAGTAATGTGGAAAGTATTGTATATGTAGTATATTTGTTTGTTATGATATGTAGAATCTATTGTGGATTCTTATGAGATACCTCCACATTATTTACATAATGTATCTAAATTTGACCATTGTATGGTTGACTTAATGTGTGAAGCCAAAATGGATGTACTAAATAATAAGCATTTACATGCCCATTTGCTATTTTTTCTTTTCCCTTATCTTTATTTTGTGTTGTCTTTTATGAAGGTGACTTTAGCTTATATGTACAAAGGCCTTTAGGTGTATGTGAAATATAATCAACTAGACAAAAATTAAGTTTTTTTAATGTCTCGTCTATCATATCATGTGCTAAGCGGTCATCATTGTCATAATAGTATGAAACATGACAATCTTGTTGCTCAATATTCACCAATAAAGGAAGCTCGATTACTTGATAATATTTTAGTTTTTGCATCACTAGTTCCTTTTGTAACGGTTATCTCTCTTGGTGTGTATCTATATGCATCTTGGTATATGGTATTTTATTTGCATTTAGATATAAAGGATCCATTATACTTGACTTGTCTATTTCAAAATTATCTATATTCTCAAGCGGGATACATTGTGTAGGTGGTACCAATGTAGTAATACCCTCTATATCAAAATGTATCATTTTAAAAAAATTGAATGAATCATTATCGATATGTATTGTCAATAAGGTTCCATTATGTATGCATTTTACACATCAAGGCAAAGTATAGGGATAACATCCATTATATGTATCCAAGGTTTACCCATGATTAAATTATAATATAAAGATTGAAACATTACCCAAAGAGTGGTAGGGACTATTTTTGGTCCTAATTTCAAATCCAATGCGATTCGGCCAACTAGAGAGCTATGTGGATTATCAAATCCCTTGATATGGAGATCTATTTTTTGAAGAAGATTGTTACTAATACTTGTGGTGGTTAGTAAATTTGTGCTAAAAATATTTAGGCCCAATCCATTATCAATGAGTACTCTTTTTATTCCCTTGTTATACATAGTCACATGTATGAACAAAGGAAAATATTGGACAATTATATCCTTGGATGGTAAATTTGTTGGATCAAAGGTAATGAGTTTTGCATTATTTTTTAGGTATTGAATAATATCTATAAAGTTAGTTGATTCAATACCATTTAGAACTTGGGTATCGTGCAATGCTTCATATAGGATATCCTTATAGATAGTGGATTGATTTAGAATTTTGAGGATTGAGATAATATCATGCATGTAACTCAATTGGTTGACAAGATTGTACCCCTTAAATTTAATCACTAGTTTTGGCTTAGGAAGCACCTACTGAATATTAATAGGCGGTAGATTAGTTTGGATACCTTTAACTTTTCAATTAGTGACAACATGGATCATGCAATCCAATATAAGTCATGGGTGAATAATAAGTTTGAGATAGTGACTATCATTTGAATAAGATCTAGGTGGAGAAAATGGTTGAGAACATGCATGTTGGCATTTAGATATTAGATCTATAGTATTACAAAAGGAATTATGAATAGAGATTAAGTGTTATTTTTATTTTAAAACCCTCTCATTATATTAATAGATCTTCTTATTTATTTGGATGATACCTTAGATTAGCTTATTATAATAGAAAATTATCATTACATTTATAAATTGTAACATAAAATGAGCTACACATGCATATTTATTGAATGTATTGATAGAAAAATGAGATCTAATTTTATTTATTTATGAGAATTTATTAAATCACAAATAGAGAATCAAGAAACCATAGATCAATATCTAGGGTTTTGGGGACCAGAGGTCAGATTCACCAAATGTTTAACCCTAAAATATAGATTGGGTAAATTTAGGGTTAAATGGGTAGAGATAGCCTAGGGCACAAGAATGGTAGACTATCTCTAAAGTAGACCAATTAATTACAAAACTAAAATAAACATATACTTAATTTATTATGCTAAGATATGCTAAAAATAGAAAGTAAAATTATGCTACATATTGCAATGATATTGAAAATAAGATACTTATATGGTTATGATGTTAATATAAATTTGAAACTAGAATATGAAGAAAGTAGAGTGGGTCTAAATTTTGGATCAATCCCCTGATTATATAAATTTTACCTCTATAATTTTAGACACTTGCATCGACCTGGGACTATTATTTTGATGCTTTTATCTGACTTAGATGCAGGTGTCCAATATGAAATACCTATTGAAATTAGATATGACCACCTATATTTTTATGGGTTTTGTGTCACCTTTGCTCTAGTACACTCAAATCTAGGTCATGGGTTATCACTCCTTTTCTAAATGATAAAACCCAATTCTTCATCTCCATGTTGGCTATGGGAAAAATGGTTTAGTGGGCACATGGTGTCGAGCTACCCAAAATACCCCTATATAAATGAGTTTTACCTACATAGCCAATACTCTGAAGAGGGCCTTAGACTTATGTAGTTTTTCCTTATTTATTGTCTTGTTCGTGCATAAGGATACAATGTGTGATAAGTAAGTGCATACACTGACTTAGCTTATAACTTACAAAATATGGTCTAATAAATGCTCCTTCAGTAATTAAAACATGTAGATGTGTTATCCTTATCATAAATATGAAGATAAGATAAGATACATAAGTTTTACTCACTTGAGTGCTTGATTGAATGTCTTTGGTAAATTGCCTTGTGAGTTCTTTAGTCTGTGTTAGGTTTACACTAGGTGAGGTACGAATGAGGATTGATCTTATATTTATACCAATCCATTTAGATAATATCTTACATTAAATAACATAGGCTGACCATATGAATACATTTCATTTTTAGATTATATAACTTTAGGGCACTAGACACTTACATTGGGTAGGAAACTTGTGTCAATGTAGGTGCCTAACTAGGATGTAAGTGTCTGGACAACTGGAAAATAGGCACAGGTCTAGAACTTGTAGAGATATAATATAAGTAGGTTTATAACATTTGGATCATGATAAAAGGTCTGAGTCATCATAATAACATTGGCTATACTTAGAGATAATTAATAGGCATAGAAAGATAGTGTATGCAAGCCTTTTGATAGAGGGAAAGGTGTAGAAGCTGAAGGTATATCCATGATATGTATTTTCTAAGTGTAAAAGACTAAAATTCTATATAATTCAAAAATAATGTCTAAAATAGGTAGTATTCATCAGGAATGTATTGATTTATATCTCAATCCATTACCATACTACATCACATTGCATGGAGTAGCAATAATATTTACTCACACATTAACCTTATTCTTAACATCAGATTTGTATTTATCCTTCTTGTGAAAGATATGGTCACTCTCAGTGGATTTGAGTTGTGTGGGGGATTTGAAAGGCTCTATGGTTAGAGGTATATCCCTTTATTATATGCTTCCTCTTTACATAATATACATTTTTTGTTGGTTTCAGTGACAATCTCATGTTTTCTCCTTGTTCTTGTGAATAAAATAACTTATTGATTATATATGCATTGTATTTGTATTTATTTTTGAATTTATTAATTCACATGTGTTATTATAAATAATGTAATTATTAATGATAAAATCTAGAATTAAGTAATTGTCTTATGTTGTACTCTTGAGCATGATTAGATGGAAATATTGATTTAAGAATGTTTAATTTATTATTATACATTTGGATAATTTTCATGATCAAATAAGGAATAAATGTTATGTGAATGCACACTTGATGAATTGGTGATATATGTTTTTAGTATTGATCATATTAATGTTAGTATAATTTATTTAAAATTTTCCAATATCATCTAATTATTGTAATTAGTAAGTGTGATAAAATTTAAGATAGTGAAGAAAACTTTCAGGAAATATAATATATAAAAAGTTCGTCTTCGAGTGTATACCAAATGGGTTCTCACAATGACAAATGACTATGTTACAACTATGATGAAAAATTCAGTAGAGTAAATGAGTGCATTAAACAAAAAAAATATTTTCTAGATTTTGGGTTACCATTAGATGTTGGATAATGGGAATATGCTCAAAATTCCCACGATGAATAATTTAGAGTCAAATAACCCAACACCATAGAGTCCCACCCTAAAAATGTTGATGTTTTCCTTGGATAAGGTAACCACTCCTCAGACTATGAGAGTAAATGGTTATTTTGATAAACACATCCTCATTATTCTCATTTACTCTAGTAGCACACATAATTTCATTAATACTCAGTTGGGCAAACAAGGTAACTATTTCATGCACCCTTGTTCTTATTTTGAATTGATGATTTCTAATGGAGGAATATTTACATGTAAAGGAAAATGTTTTAATGTTCATATTTTTATGGGGGATTATATCCTAAAACTATACATGTTTACCTTTCCCCTTGGGATAATGTGATATGGTTTCTGGAGCCCAATGGTTGTGCACTCTTATCCCTATCTTGTGGTAATTTTAAGAACTTTGGATGCAGTTCTCTAAAAAAATGGCCAATGTTACACACTAAAATTCCTCTTACTAAGATCTACCAATGTCATCAATTCCAATTGCATGAAGAAGCTCCTTAATAAAGGATCAGATGGAATCATTACTCAATTCTTCTCTATTCTGTTGAACACATATCTTGATTCACACCAACCTACTAAATTACAAAACGTTCTAGTCAAATATGTATTAATATTTAAGGAACCAATAGGCTTTATGCCTTGTTGACCAAAAGACCTTTGTATTCAATTTTTTTCTGGTAGTGTACCCTCCAATGTAGGCCATTCCACTATCCTTTTTTATAGAAATCTGAAATTGAGAAGATGGTTCAAAAAATCCTTTAGGTTAGATTCATTCGTTCAATCATAAGCCCATACTCATCCCTAATTTTACTAGTGCATAATAAAAATGGATCTTGGCAGCTCTACATTGATTTTCATGAACTAGAAAAGCTCATTATTAAAGACAAATTTACTATCCTAGTGATAGATTAACTTCTTGATGAACTTCATGGTAATTGATTCTTATCCAAATTAGATTTATGGGTTGGATACCATTGGATCCACCTCTAGGATGAGGATATTAAAAAAAAAAATTGCACACATGACGATGACTATGATTTTTTGGTCATGCCCTTTGGGATTTTTAATGCCCCTTCCACCTTCCAAGGTTTGATGAAAAACTATTTTTCCCCTTTTTATGGAAATTCATTATGGTATTATTTGATGATATCTTGATTTACAACAAAACTTAGGAAGAAAATATCCATCACCTCGACATTGTTTTTTGCAACTTCTTAAATACCTAGGCCACACTATCTATGCAAAAAGGTCTAAATGTTCATTTGGTCAGTAAGAGATGGAATACCTAGGCTAAATTGTCTTCACAACTAGAATTTAGGTCAGCCTATAAATAATTGAGGCCATGAAAAATTGGCCTAAACCTAGGACACCCAAAAGCATTAGTGGATTTCTTGGTCTCATTGGGTACTACCACTAATGTTTTATATATTATTGGAAACTTGCAGCCCCATTGACTGTCATGCTAAAAAAAGACTTTTTTTTTGGTCCATCATAACTAAACAAGATTTATAGGTACTTAAACAAGTTATATGTAATACACCTATCTTGCCCATGCCATATTTATCAAATATATTTATCATTCAAAGTGATGCATTTAGAAATGATCTTGATGTTATCCTCATGCAAGAAGGATGTCCCATCACCTTCACTAGAAAATCCCTCAATGGGAGAAATATGGTGAGTTAACATATAATAATTAAATGATTTATATATTCTATATTATCAGTAAATGGAAACCATACCTAGTGGGTATACATTTTTGCATCAAAACTAATCATCAAAGCTTCAAATACTTCTTCAAGAAATGAGTCTCTTCCTTGGTTTAACAAAAGTGGGTTTCCAAATTTATGGTGTGTGATTATGATATCACTTATAATAAGGGTAAGTAAAATCTAGTCATTTATGCCCCATCCCATTAGTATGAAGAACAAATATATATTTTTTCCTTATCCATCCCTATTTCAGGCTGGATGTATGACATCTAGTAGGAATGCAAACAAAATAATTACATGCAACAAATCATCCAAAAATTGTCTATGGACCTAGATTCCAAACCCAAATATACTTGAGATGGAAAATCCTTACTATTAAAAGGCAACACTATCTTTATTTTTAGATCCAGGATCTGACACCATATTTCTCATGAGTTACATACCTCACCTTATACAAGTCATTTAGGTTTTTCAAAAACCTATGAATTACATTCATCATAGTTTATTTTGGGTATGATCAAGAAGGATATCAAGAAATTTATTGATTAATGTGAAGAATTTGAACATAAAAATGGAGTGATAATGTAAATTCCTACTTATTTCAACCCCTACCCATTGAGAAACACATTTGGATAGACATCTCCATGGATTTTATAGAAGGCTTATGAAAATATGATGGAAAGTTGGTCTTCCTGGTGGTGGTAGATCACTTATCTAAATATGATCATTTATGTATTTTGTCCCATCCTTACACTATTTTGACCATCACCAAAACAAAATCTGATAAAATATTTTGCCTTCATGGAATACCAACTTCTATTGTATCTTATCATGATTCAAATTTTAGAAGTCACTTTTAATCTTCCAGTGCATAGGTACTCAAACTAAAAATGAGCTCAAGTAACCACCCACAGAAAGATGGCCAAACTAAAATTTTCAATCAAATATTAAAATCATATCTTCATTTCTTTGTCTCTAATTAAAAACATCAATGACTCAAATGGTTAACACTTGCATAATGGTGGTACACACTTCCCATCACATAGCCACTAGGATGAATCCTTATGAAACCATCTATGGTCAGAACCTACAATCTCTTATAAATTATATTCCTAGTATCTCTCATATTTAAGAAGTGTAAAATACCTTTATAATGTGGGAAAATATTATTTACCTTATTAAGCATAACTTCCTTATGGCATAAAAATGTCTAAAGCCAAAAAATTAAATCAACATCATTCTAAGCATACCTTTCAACCTAGAGATATAGTTTTACTCTAACTAAAACCTGATAACAAATCTTGTATCAAGATAAAGGGACATCATAAAATTTCTCCTAAGCTATATGGACATTGTAAAGTTATTCAATATATTTTTCATGTTGCATATAAGCTATAACTTCCACCCATTTCATGTGTCCATCTAATTTTTCATGTCTCATGCTTGAAGAAATTCCTAGGTCATAATTCAAATGGTACATTATGATATAATTAAATAAGGATATCTCATTATTGAACTAGAATCTATTCTAGATAGGAAATCCTGTTATCTTTACAATTGTATCATCATTGAGGTTCTATTCTAGTGGCATGGAATGTATCTAAAATATGTGGTGTAGGAACCCCTGCTCTAACTCCACTAATAATTTCCTCATCTTTGACTTTAAGGACAAATATTTTGAACGGGGAGGGCATGTTAGGACCCATCCATCCTAACTCTTTATTTATAGTTATTGTCTTTAATAAAATTTTCATAAACATATACTTTTTAAATCATTATCCCTTGAGCTAATTGTAATCATCCCACATGCATGGGAAGTAATAGTTAGCTAGGATAGAATTAGTATAAATAAGAGCCTAGAATAGTGAAAATACATCTATGAATTATATAATATTGATTTTTTTTTTAAGGATATTTTTTACTTGAAGAGGTCAATGATATTTTTATACACTTTTCTCCCTTTTTATGCACTATTATATTTTTCATTTTATTTGTAGTATTATTTCTACTAATTGCACTATTGTTTTAATCTATTATAGGAAGGGTCATATCAAAGGCTTTCCATGGAATTTTATCAATTGAAAATTCATAGCAATAACCAAATTTCAATAGTGAATTATCTTTTTTTTTGGTTCAAAGTATTCAAGACTCCATTGTTTTACTTTTTCATGATAGTGTCTTTCAAGCCAACTTCTTGTAACTACCACAAATCTTGTGGGATAAATAAGGTCTTCCCCATTTGTGAAAAATGTGGTCAATTAATTTTTTTCTTATACACAATGAGATAAGTAATAGTATGCTCCCTCATCATTGTCTTTAGGGAATAAAAAATATGAAAATTTACCTCATATTTTAAGTGTAATAAAATATTAAGGGCATGTATGAAAAAAGTAACATATCACTAATGTTTAAACCTAAATTTATATTAAAATAAATTATACTAGTTTCACAAGATATGAGATATGGTCAAAGTCAAATTTTGATGTCATTTTACAATCCACTAGTGCTGTAATGAGTGACTTATCTCATTTGGCCTTATAAGCCTACAACAACATTCTTCAACCCATTCTTTTGACTCACATTCATTCCAATAAAAATCCATAAAGACCCCAAAAAAACATGCCATGTCCCTAGCATAAATAGTCCATAAACTAGAATTTGATCTTTGGAATGAGTGTAAATCACTTGACCTAGTTATTATACTAGAATATTCATACATTTCCTTATTTTATTCTTCTAGTAACCAAAATAATATTTGCATATGAAATTTTTTATCTGATATGATAAATTATTTTGTTACACCAATCCACAATACTTTCAACATTAGTCAACTCAACACTATCCTTGTACTTATTTTGTTATTTTTTAATAGCTCTTTTTACATGTGTATGATCAAAATCATACCCCCCGTTTTGACATGTTTGGCCTCAAATAAACTCCAAAAATGTTTTACCCCATTCTTATTATGCATCTTTCTCAACTAGTAAAACATTAGAGAATTCTTGAACTGTCCTACATAATTGTCTGACCAAATGTAGTGTATATTGAACATGATTTCTCTTGCATTAAATTTGCCATAAAACATCTCAAAACCACCTTGGATGAAATCTAGAAAATGTAATATGTCATCACTCATGTAAAAGTGTCACTCCCTCAAAATATATCCACTATCCTTTATGCTATCAAGAACGTGTTTGAATGCAATATGCATGAAAATACCAACTTGAATTGAATTATAATATTGGATTTTAACCTCATTTTTTGTTTATAATGTTTATATTTCAATAAATTCCACAATTGAAATAATGGTCATAAGTGGGAAGTTATCCTTACATAGCTTGAATTTATCATCTAACCATTTTTCTGGGTGTGTGTAATGCATATTGGTAAATGATATTTTTCTTGAATTTAATCATGAAATCAAATTCAAAAACTTGGGTTATACCCAACTCACATCTTAATGAATTTTACATATTTTAATTCATAATTTATAGATTTTTAATTCTTAAAAACAACAAGTTTATTTCAAAATTAATTTGAAAGTTTCTTGTGTATGAAGCTGTGAAAATGTGATAAACCACTACAAGTGCTACATGTTCTATCTAAAAATTCTTTGGAAAAAAATAATCCCCCTCAATTTTTTGACACAAAATAACTTAGATTAATTATCATGAATTTTTAGGTGGAGAATCCACCATAAATTCATGCATAATCTCATTAGTATTTAAATTACAATGTATATGAAAATAAACATTAAAATGAATATCAATTTCAACATGGATTCTATAGAAACAAGTGTTGTTTGTTTGGTTTATTTTGATGTGCAAAGGCTTACGAATTTCAAATGACCTTTGTATAATCCCCAATTATCCATTATTATTTTTAAGAAAGTTCTTATAGAATTGTGTGTGTATCTAAGAAGTTTTTTGCATGTGGCTCATGGTTTTTTATCCTTTTATTCTTTTAACATATTTTATATTAGGTGAAACCCTTATGTTATCATGCTAAAAAATCTCAATCAAATGTCTTGTTGCTTCAACTAAGACTTTGTATTTTCATTGAAGTCTAACAATAAATACACAAAAATATATGAGAAAAGGATCATCGAGTCTTATTCTTCTTCCTACTACTCAAATTAGAGTTTTCCTATTCAAGTTCAAGGTTTTACTTGTTTGACTCAAATATCAACCTATAGATGTTGGATTACTCACTATAAAATTTGTTATTACTCATCTTGCCACATTAGTATATTTATTTTGAGTTGTATTGCATATTACATTAAATGCATTACTTTTATTCTTTACTATTGCATTATTTCTTCACTCTATATTACTTGTTCTTAAACCTAAATTATGCATCACATGGTACTTTTTTAAAATTTTCAATATTTCAACAAATAAAAAACATTATTTTCTATGGGCTTTCTTCTCAAATGCATAATCTCATACATGTTGAACATGATGTTTAACTATACATTTTCCCATTTTACCTTGTATAGGTTCTAATATTTTCTCATTTATATCAATCAAATATCTTAATGTTCATTGAATTATCCTTAGAGGTGTGGGCCCATGAGATACATTATTTCTAAAATTAAATGGTGTTAGCAATTCAACCATGGAAAAGGGATTTATGCCTAATTTAACATTAAAATTTAAAGGGGAAGTACATTCATCTTAATTTAGAGAGAATTAAATTGGGGTAATTATGTGAGATTCATTATCATCATGTGAATTCAATGTATCATCATGGTCGAAAAATTCATTATGGATAGATGTTTAAATATATTATGTCTCATCATTCAATATAAATTCACTAACATGTTTTATATATTGAGTTTCATCATTCAACAAGGATTGATTAACTCTTATCGCACTTGAAGATGTTTTTAAATTAAATTCCATGCAATTGAGCATGTTATTTTCAATTAAAACATTACTTGGTGTGAAATAAGTACCTTGACCTTGTCTATAATATCTTATGGATGTTCTCCTTTCTTATTGTCCTTTTATTTATTTTTCCCTTTTCACTTCAAGTTTTTCAATTTTTATCTCCTTAATCAATAATTTGTAGTGACTAACTTTCCCCATGATCTATATTTAAGATTATAAGTCAAAAAAGGATACTAAATCAAACAAAAAATGATAAACTTGTGATAACTAAAACATGGTAAATGAATAATTTTCAAATTGTTATCTCTAAAGACTAGTTCAAAACTTTCAAAATGTGAAATGGTTGAGTAAAAATTATGGAGACAACGTAAATTTTTGAATTTTTTACAAAACTAAAAAGGGCACATGACATTTATAATATCACACATGAATTTCTAAATATTTAATAGAGACATAAAAATGTAGTAAATGCATATCCATTACAACTAGGGCACACACCCTTCCATTTACTTTAAAATTTAAGTTGATGCATTTCCCTCCAAAACAACCTTGTAACCAAATATTGCACCATAGAGGAGGTTTTTCAAGCCTCCTCCATATTTTTTAAACATGATAATACTTATAGGTATGTGGTTTTACCTATTAGTAGAAGTAGACCTCTAGGTTTAAGGGCTAGCTCCTTGATTTTACCTTGAAATGCTTATCACCTATATTAACTATTTGCTTGTGGGAAAAGGGATAGAAGTATGAATTAAATAAATATATTATAATGAGGTGATACATGATAAGGGTTTACACAATACCATCATACTTATTTCACTAAGAGTCAATGCCTACAACACTAGTTTAAAAGTCCTATAATGCTCTAGCATTAGTATTTCAATATGAAGGTGATATGCATGAGGACTATCCAAGGTAAGTGAAACCATAGATCAGTTGTAGATAATAAGGATCATTATACACTTGATAACATATCCATACACTTAAAAACATTTCATATGACCTTCTAGAGTGGAATCACTTCCATCAAACATGGAAGGATTGAGGGAAAGTAAGGATAGATGAATATCTCTTAACTATTCACTATAAATCTCTTCACACACTTTGAAAAGATGATATATGAACTCAAAATAGATTTTATTTATTTTTATAAGTAAAATTACAATGTCAAAACCATAATATATTTGCTATATATGGTGTGTAATTAGTCTACAAGATCTAAAATGGCTACTACTTATAGAATTTGAGAGAGGAGAGAAGAGAATGAAGTCCAAGAGTCACTAGAACATGTGTCAAGATAGGAAAGGGAGTTACATATATAGGATAATTAATTATGAGATATAAAATTTAAGTTATACTTGGACAAGTGTCCCTACATGAAACTCCTGAAATGTGGTGTAAGTTTCTTCATTTGCTTGCCTAGAAAATGTCTTCATCATTTGGCCATATTGGAATGATACACGGTGGACTAGGTATAAATGAGATTATTTAAATATTAAGGAGGTGTTATAAACATGATCCAAAATTAATTATATGTGACCCTAATCATTAGGATTATTCTAGCCGAGTGTTCTTACTGCCAATAGTCACAATCACTCCTCTTTCACTCACCCCTTACACTTAGCACCAAAATTGTCTACAGTTTTCCAATCCAATCCATAAAAAGGAGTGTATGAAAATTTTAAATATATTTCATGACCTTATATAAATCATGTAGACATTAAAATACCTCCCACTTAGAGTTTTCACCTTCTCACTTGCTTGTTCACTATTCCAGTTTGGACTAGCTGAGATGAAGGTGTTAGCAGAGTCACTTGTGAACTTATCTGAGGTAATAAATGAAGATGGTGAGTTATATAAAGTCCCATTCCTCCTCCAAAATTTAATTTCATAATTTAAAACCATTATATATGTAGGAAAGATAATATAAGTACCAATGTCTCTCATGTATGTAGGAAAGACAAAACTAGCAGGTGGTCTCATGGGAGGAGGCAGTCTATACCAAGTCTTTTGAACCTCTTGTTCAAGTCATGCATTATTTTCTTGGGGTATTTTTTTATCACATTTATCTGATTTTTGAGATAAGTATTTTCACTTTCATCCTCAAACCTTGAAGTTAACAACACTCCAAAGTCATCCCATGATGTGATGCATCCACCAAGCAAAGTCCTATACCAATCAAGAGAATTTATTCTAAGGGACATGGCAAGGAGTATAATGGAAATATTCTCCTCAGTGATGTTGTGAAAACTACAAAAATTATATAAATCCTTGATGTGTTCAGTGGGTGTGACATAACATTAACCTTTGAATCTGGGCACACTCTTTGTAGAATTAGGGGGAATGGCATCATATGCATCAAGATGGATTGGATTATTAGTATTAAATGCAAGGAAGGAATGTTTCCTATCCATGATTTATTGTATTTATTCAATATCCTCACTTTCTTGGCTAGAAAAATATTCTTGGTCTTCAAAGGGCAAATTAGGTTGAGGGTATTGAACTTCAATAGGAAGTTCAGGCTAAATAGGTGGATTGATAGGATTGAGAACTCTACTAGATGATGACCTAGTAAGAACCATGAAGTATGAGAGAAAATATATGACCAAATAATGGTCTAAAACCATATTTTACCTTAAATTGAGTCGCCAAATTCTGAGTAGCACACCAATTTGTAGTTGATGTTGTCAAGACCAACATTCACCTTGATAAGTTGTCTTTAAGATAATGTGTCCCAATGGGCTTGCCATAATTGTTATCACCAAATATTTCATCCTAGAGGAGGTTTTTTAATCCTAAACTATATTTGGAAAACATGGTAATACTTCTAGGTATGTGGGTTTATCTATAGTATAAGTAAACCTCTAGGTTTAAGGGCTAGCTCCCTAAATTTACCTTGAAATGCTTATCGCATACACTAAATATTTGATTGTGGGAAAGGGGAAATAAGTATGCATAAAATAAATATATTATAATGAGCTGATACACCATAAGGGTTTCCACAATACCATCATACTTCTTTCACTAAGAGACAAGGCCTACAACACTAGTTTAGAAGTCCTAGAATGTTCTAGCATTAGTATTTCAATATGAAGGTGATATGCATGAGGGCTATCCAAGGTAAGTGAAACCATAGATAAGTTTAAAATAATAAGGCTCATTTTATACTTGAGAATAAATCTATACACTTAACAACACTCACTAGAGTGGAATCACTTGCATCAAACATGGAAGGATTGAAGGAAAGCAATGATATATGAATATCTCTTAACTATTCACTATAAATCTCTTCACATACTTTGACAAGATAATATATGAACTAAAAATAGATTTTATTTATTTTTATAATTAAAATTAAAATGTCAAAACCAACATGGATTTCGCTATACATGGTGTTTAATTAGTCTATAAGAGCTAAAATGACTACTACTTATAGAATTTGAGAGAGGAGAGAAGAGAATGGTGTCCAAGAGTCCCTAGAACATGTGTCAAGTTTTGAAATGGAGTTAAATATAAAATAGAATGAAATAAGAGACATACCATGCAAGGTCTACCTGTATAAGTGTCCCTTAAAGCATGAAACTTTTGAAATGTGGTATAGGATTCTTCATTTGTTTACCTAGAAATTGCCTCCATCATTTGGCCTTCTTGGAATGATCCACAATATACTAGAGATAGATGATATGATTTAAATATGAGGTAAGGTTTATGAACATGATCCAACATGCATTGGAGGTATCCTTAATCATCAAGATTATTTTGGCCAAGTGTTCTCATTGCTTATAGTTACAATCACTCCTCTTTCACTCACCCCTCACACTTGAAACCAAAGTTGTCTTCACTTTTCTAATATAATTCATAAATAATAATTTATGACACTTTTAAATATCCCTCATATCATTAGATACATCACATAGACCTTAAAAGGCCTCCCACTTAGATTTTTCACCTTTTCACTTGATTGTTCACTATGTCAATTTGGAATGGTTGAGATGAAGGTGTAAGCAGAGGTACTTGTGAACTTATCTAAGGAAATAAATGAACATTTTGAGTTATATAGAGTCCCATTACTACTCCCAAAGTTAATTTCATCCTTTTAAACCCTTTTGTACCTACACAACACATAAAGCTATCAATAAAATCCCTTTTCCACCCTATTCATACAAGTAGGGTACATCTCAGTGTGATGGGAAGGATCCCTAGAGAGTCCTATACAAGTTAAAATCACTTTAATTCTCATTATATCCCTCAGGTATGACTCTCCTTCTTCATTTTCCTCATCAGGTCACTACCAAGGGTTTTGGAGGGTTTAGAGATATTTTGGCTCTTAAAGATTGTTCATACAATCCTGACATCCAATATTCTAACTAATGCCACTAAAAATTTTCCTGTGACCCTCCTCAACATATCCCAACTCCTTAGGTTCCCATGCTATATGTCCATACATTTACAAGTCTTCAAATTTGGCCTCTCAAGTCTTTTCATGCATTATACATAGACTTGAGTTAGTTTGGGCCAAAATAAGGTTTATATATAGCTTTACCTACACACCAAAGGTTTAATACCACCTTTTGTTTCCATATTAAGGTGTTAAAATTCTTTGTAATTATCCTCTAGCTTTAGAAATGGTATTGACCCCCTCTTGGGCTTTAGACCTAGTTGAGACCTAATAGGTCTATCTGTTCCCATGCGGTTTTAGACCAATTTGTTATGGTTCAATAATATATGAATATTTTATCATGGATTTTCATGTCTCATACAACTTACTACATCCTACTAAAATGTTTCAACAATTTTTAGCTCATCCTCATAACATTTGTATGACCAACCTATAGGAAATGGCCTTCTGGGAGTGCCCTTTGTCTAAGAAAGAACATAGGAAACTCCCCCTATTGTCTCAGGTAATTTGAACACATGATATTTTTTAATATGTAATGGAGACTTTATACATAAATTTATAGGGTTATATTAATCTTGTATACATTCAAATGCCTTAAAACCTCAAGGCAGACTCTTAAGTAACTCACTATGTGTAGGATTTACATATGGACTGTAGGTTGCTTTGTTAGAGCCCTTCTATGCACTATTATCATAGTATGAGGGTTTATCAAGATGGATACTCTCATTGATAAAGTGTTCTTATCATATCATGGTTCATAACTTTTCCAAATTTTACATTTCATACCCTCCACTTGACTGGCCTAGTTGACAGTCAATTGTGACTATACTTTCTTGCTTTAAAAGAGGTTCCTATAGATGATCATTAATATGATCAAGGATATACTCATTGAATTAATAATATATTTAATTAATTAATGTCACTTAATGGTTATAATTATATAAACTATGCCTTGAGGTTAGACCATCATCAAGACTGGTCATGTTACATATCATTGTCATGCCATAGTCAACTATAGTTGACTATTATGGAGCAAAATGGGGGTCCTATAGGTGTGTTTCAATAATTTAAATATATGATAAACCTCATATGATTAATTTGAGGTCTTATATTCAAATACAAATGTCAAATGTGTGTGTTTGTAGGCCTAGTGTCCCCAAGATTCATTTCATCAGTTTGTGAGTCACCTATAGTTAGGTTGTAGGTGGCTTTTTTAAGTAATGACACACCTGTAGGTGTTGATGGACGTCAATACCCTAAATTTCAACCCTTGTTTATTCTATTTGAAAAAAAAATGTCCTTCTCACCTCCATATAACCACTTGTCATGAATGATATGCTCCTGTTATGCCACTTTGGGATACAAAACTACTTGAGAGTTCAAAATTATAGAAAACACTGAAAAGTTGTAGTGAATAAATATGTGACTTTGAATCCTCTATTACATCACTTTTGGGACCAAACACTCACTCTCCTTTTGTAAGGTAATACCCCTTCATGAAGGCTACAAGATAGATGCACTTGGATTCATCTATACTCCTTGCAACACTATTATATGGCATTACCAAAAGTACACAAGGCTCTATTTTGGGGGTTTTGAGTAAACTTGTCTTTGAACTCAAAATTATTCACTTGAATTCAATTCTCAAGTTTGCATGTCTGCTAATAACCTAAACCATGTTTATTATGATACTTTCATCACTCTATGACAGTAAGGAGGGTCTCCAACATGTTTGAACATCCCTATGCAACAATATCAAGTCTCTGTGAGAGTTTGTAGATGCACACACATTAACATACAAGGTAGTGAGGGTAGAATATGGACTATGCATAGTATATGAGCTTTTAACAAGTCTTAGACTCTCTCAACATCTTAAACTGTATCCTTACAACCTTTACATTCTTCAAATAAGATCAAGTGTCCTTAATCCAACATGGTGGACTTCTTGTAGGTGCTCATTCATGGTGTATGACTATGTGTGCATTTTGCATTGGTCATCATAGTTTGTTGTATGTCATTTATAGATCTTAGTTTGTTGGATTATACTCCAAGAATGTGTTCACCACCTTGAAACTCTTCAACTCCTCCATGAACATCCTTAGATCTTTACACACCATGGTTGTGAATGAAGGTAAGCAGAGAGTAGATTTTGTATTATGATCCTTGAATAAAACTCCATAAAGACATTAGAGACATGAAACACAACACCTAACATTGATTTGAAACCATTGTAGAGAAATAAACTTTTTGCAATTGATGAATATGTTTGTAACCTCACTAACATACTCCACCTACAACCTATGAGGTTTAAACTCATCAAATCATTTCCAACCATGCAAACAAATATATGAGCCATGAGATAAGTATGTCCACATCCTATATAATTAATTTCACCAATTGGATTGTATGGACATACTCGAACAAAATCAAAACCTGTAGGGTGTGGGGATTAGTATGTAAAAAAGATAGTCAACTTATTATGCATGGTTCATAAAGCATTGGAAACCATTCTCTAAAATCTTTCCAGTAAAATTAATTATACCAAGTGTACTATCCACCACCAAGAAAATTTGACTTGGAATCTCTCCTATTGATTGTACCATCAAAAGACCAGTTGACCAATTTTGTATGCCTAGTGGAGTGATGGAGAAGAGAAATGGTTTTGGCCCATTTTTGGCACTTACAAAGTAAATAAAGCATGTAAATGGAGTTAAGGAAGTTTAATTGTCACTACATAATATTTTCCCACGTGCCACTTTTTTCTATAGGTCGTACAACTACCAAAATTCCTTCTTTTTCACTTGTTTTCTTGATTTTTAGTAAAGAACCTACAAATTTTAATTAGGACTGACATTTATAACAATGAATCCAACATATTGGACATTTGAATAGATAATAGAACACTTGGACACCTTGGAAAACTATACCGCCCTCATTTATGACCCATATAGGACCCCTACGTGACATAAGATGACACAAGGACTAAAATGAACTATGAGAAAGCTAAAAACACATTAAATGACATCAAATACACCCTATAAAATGCTAACATATCCATATATAAATTTTTGGACTATAGGGGTTTGACCTATTTTGACTTGTGGTTAAAATAGGCAACATTATCATCATGTGAATTTAGTGTATTGTTATGGTCAAAAACTTCATTATGGATAGATGTTTCAATATATTATGTGTCATCATTCAATATAAATTCAATAACATGTTTAGATATTGAGTTTCATCATTCAATAAGAATGGATTAACTCTTATCACACTTGAAGATGTTTGTAAATTAAATTTTGTGTAATTGAGCATTTTATTTTCAATTAAAACATTACTTGGTGTGGAAGAAGTACCTTGACCTTGTCTACAAGTTCTTAGGGATTCTCTCTTTTCTTATCATCCTTTTATTTATTTTTCTCTTTTCACTTCAAGTTTTTCATTTTTTATCTCCTTAATCAATCATTTATGGTGACTAACTTACCCCATGATCTATCTTTAAGATTTTAATTCAAAGAAGGATAAAAAATAAAACAAAAAATTATAGACTTGTGATAATTGAAACATGGTAAAAGAAGAATTTTCAAACTGTTGTCTCTAAAAACTAGTTCAAATCTTTCAAAATGCGAAATGGTTGAGTAAAAATTGTGGAGACAATGTAATTTTTTATAAAACTAAAAAGGCCACATGCCATTTATAATAGCACACATGCCCTGATAAATAGTTAATAAAAACATGAAAATCTAGTAAATACATATCCATTACAAGAAGGGCACACACCCTTCCATTTATTTCAAAATTTAAGTTGATGCATTTCCCTCCAAAATAACCTTGGCTTTAGCTTGGAGGATTCAAACTAGCTCAAAACCTTGTCATAGACCCAATCAACATGACTTTGCTAAATGTATAAGTTCTTTTTGCCTTCATAGGCACAATTGAGTATATATATATATATATATATATATATATATATATATATATATATATATATATATATATATATATATATATATATATATATATATATAGCTTTGTAGAGGGGAGAATGTAATTTTTTAATATATAGAAAAAAATGTTAAATAATTATTTTTAATTGTTAATATATATATATATAGCTTTGTAGAGGGGAGAGTGTAATTTTTTAATAAATAGAAAAAAATGTTAAATAATTATTTTTAATTGTTACTCAATTTTTACATAACATATCTTATTATAGTTCATGCATATATTGTTACAAATAGTTTATTAACACGTTTAATATTAATCAACTTTATTTAAAACTTATATCTCAATAATTAACACATCACTATCTATGCTTTAAAAAATAGTGAATTTTATGAAGCTAAGGTGAAAAAAAATGGTATTCATACATTTGCGATTTTAATTTGCCAACCTTATTGAACAATAAAATTAATTAAAAAAATATATTAATTGGACATTTGAAAAAAATATTCTCAACAAATTTTGACATTTTATTTATCCCTATATGTGATTTCATATCAAAACTAGTCATTTACTCTTAAAAAGTGTGTCCTTAAAAATGCATTTTAGTTATTTTTTCATGACAAATTATTGTCATTTTCATATTCAAATAAATTTTGCATAATTTTCTCATCTATATTTGGAAACTATATTTAAAATTTCATTAGATTCATCTTTTAACATTATGATAAAATTATTTGTACAAGTATCTCTAAAATTATCTCTGTGTTCAAGATTTTTTTTTTTCAAGAAAAAAAAATGTTGCACATTAAGACCCCATTTTGTCCCTCATTAACCTATACCCACCCAGCTTGATATGCCCTTTGTTTATTATTTTCATATGGATTTGGATTTTAAGCTTCAAAATATATCTAAAAAGGGTTTTCTCATACATTGTCCCACAAAAAATTGTAGAATTTTCAAGGAAATCCATCAACACTTCAAGCTTTATCATTTGTCATTTCCATAGTAGATTCATACAAGTCATCAATTATGAAATGCCTATCACAAGAACCTAATTTTGATGGAGTGAGTTTGAATGGTTCTTGAGCTTTAAACACTAGTTGATAATGGTGAACAAAATCTTGAACCATATCCAACACTTTATTTAGCCTTTGGTCAACTTCTTTAATAGATTTGATTTTCTTGGTTACATGTTTTGCCTTAATAATATTAAGGAAATCCTTAAAGACTTTGTGAACTAATTTGAGCCAATGAAATATAGCTTTGATTTTTTCACCTCACACATTTTTAAGTTCTATAATCTAGATGTGTTTACAAAATGATGCTACTTGCAATTGAAAAGGTTTATGGAAGAGAGACTACTCTAAATTAGCCACTACATGACTCAACTTTGAGGTGGTGATGGATTTAAAGTGTTGATGGATGCCTATCACTCAATAGGTATCCATCACAAAGGGAGGTTCTAATTTTTTTAGTTGATAGCTCAATCATATTAAAGTTACCACACATAACCCAATGCACATCTAAAAATTTGTCAGTAATCCACTGCTAAATATTTACCCTTTACATATTGTCATTAGATACATAAATATTAATAAAACTAAAAGAGTGGTTCTCAATATTTAATAGCACCTGAATAACATAGTTCAAGGGGTCACACCCATGAGCTACATAATGTGGATTCCACTTTGGATAAATAAATGTTAACATGCATCCACGCCTTGGGTCATGATTACTATTAAGAACTAAACTATTAGACTAAATCACTTTGTTGACAGTTGTAAGCAAAAATATTGCCACCTTAATTTCTTGCAGATAGAGAATGTCCATTTCTATAAATTTTAGCCAAAAATCACACACAATATATTTGTAATTTAAGTTTGTGAGACATCGCATGTTTCATGAGAATACATTCATTGATTACCTAATTTAAGGGACATATCCTCAAAACCTAAGTCCTCCAAGGAACCAAACCTAATTTGTATAAATTATTATTGGATTGGTTGCATAAATTCATTAAGTTGAAATGATCTTCAAGGTTATGAAACAAATTATCCTTCCTCCAAATAATGAAGAGGACTGTGAGAGTGTCAGGGTAACACCTAGCATGAAGAGCCATAGAAAATATTAGATTGTAAACCTCAAGATTTATCTTGAGGGGTAGTTTGAGTAGCCAATCAAAAAATTGCAATTAGAGGTGTATTGAAAAAATGACATTTTTATGTCTCTTTTGATGTTTCAGTACAAATTTGAATAACTCCCTAAAGGGTTAAGTGACTTGCCCTACTTTTTTAAACACAACATGGTCCTAAGGACCTAGACTTGAGGTATATTTAATGGATTTATTATTGGGTGTTCCAATAGTGGGGTTAGTAACAATGTCCTTATTATAGCCATTTTTATGCCATCCAATAGTGTTCCACCCTTATTTGCAATTAGTCAAGTACGAGTTTCAAGATGCCATTGTCATGGCTTTATTTCAATAGGCAAACAACAAAAAAACTATGATTTTTATACTCAGTATATTGACACTTAAAATAATTATTAGATATATTAATGTGTAAAATTCTCTATAAATGATGGGCATCACCCACTTGAATTACAAAAAACTCCTTGAGGTCATGGGAAAGGTCTAATTCCACATAAATGCTTTTTGGGGGATGATTTAAATAGACTTAAAATGGCCCTTGACCTATAAATCAACATAAGGTGGCTGCTATTTGGTCAATAAAATGGCACAAGGTAATAGATGTCCTTGAAATTCAACCCAAACTAGGACCTTAAGGGCTGTATGTTTAGGAACAACAAAACTGTGCATATAAGGTGATAAAACCATAAGAGAACTAAAGATATACCAAGTAGATAATTTATTTAGAATAATCTCTATGTTGGTTGGGTTAGAGAAAAAAACCTTTTGTTATATTTTAGACACCTTCCAACCTAATTCAATATTCTATCCATGCATATTGAACCCATGTTTCAACATACATTCAGATGGGATTCTTCCAACAAAGTAAAATATTAAATAAAATTTCCCAAGTGATTTAATGCAGAATCAAATTCAATAATAGAAAAAAACAATATTAAACATGGAGTCTATATCTCATGGAATACCTTGGGACAAATTTTTGAGGCTTTTTCAATAGGGAAACCATTCCTAACAACTCCACAATCTTCTATCATAATTTTAACAAATAGAATGGGGATTGGAGAGGCTATTAATTAGGCTATTATTTCCTTATGATAAAGTTCCCTAAGAAAAAACATAAATACAAAGAACAAAAGTCAAATCCTATAAATTTCAAAATAAAATGTAATTTAAAATTAAAAAAACCATAAAAAATTTAATAATGACACACATTAAACCCTAGCAAAACTAATCCTTCATATAATACTTAACTAAATACCTCTAATTTTCTCATACATAAAATATTATAACTTGAAATTTAACCTTATCTATTAAATCAACCCTATCACTAATAATGTCTTTGATATACCCTACTTTCTTTTGTTTTCTTTCTTGAACATTGCTCTCTTTTTATAATACTTACCATGTATCCTTGCTTATATAAAGTGTTATTTTGTAATATTGGAATGGTATACTTACTAAATCTTGTTTTAGCCACTTTTGAGCATTCTCTAACCTCTTATAAGTTTATATTGTAACCTAACCTCAATTTCTATTAAATTAAGGTTACACAACTTTCATAAAAGGTAATGAATTATTATTTTTTTAAATATTTTTTTAGCATGAATAATCTTTAATTTTAATATTATATTAATCTTTATGATTGGTATTTTGGTTTTTAAGTTCATATTTATCGTGGGATGTTTTAAATTATTATTTTGTATTTTTTTATTAATAATTATTAATGAATAAAGTATTTTTTTTATATATTAAATAAAGAAATTTGTAGGTTTATGTTTAAGTTTGAATTATATTATTTATAGATTATATCAATAATTTTATAAATATTATAAAAAATTTACCAACTAATAAATTTTAATAATTTGTTGGTTAAATTTAAAAGCAAATTAGTAAAAAATCCAACAACCAATACAACGTAAATAATAATAATATATTAATATTCTAAACCTAAAACATACATTAATGACAGGTAAAATAATTCAAACATATCATTTTTAAACTTAAAAATAATTATAAATATTAATTTTAAAAATCATTGCATTTTTATAGGCAATAAAATATGCCCTTCATCTCTTACCCTCTTTACAATTTACATAGATATTTTTTGGAAAAATATTTAAGTGAAGCAATGCACATGAATTCCAACTTTAACATTTAGGCCTTGACATATTATTTCATATAATTTTACAATGAATTTAAAGTTTAGCAATTGAATTCTAATTTTAATAGTATTTTTACAATGAAATTGAACTTTGTTGACAAAAAAAATGGGTTACCATTTTCTTATTGTTTGCTATCAAATAAAATTCAATTGATGGAAAGCACTTTCTCACAAAATTTAGCATTTGTATCATTTAGTACATGTCTTTCTAAATTTTAAAAAATGTTGATCAAAATGATTGAATTTTGATGAATGTTTTTTGCCTCCTCTTTGAGGTAGTGAAACATATAATTGGAAGCATTTGTTACCATCAAAAACCTAGGAAGAATTTTTACATATAGAACTGAAAGTTAAAGAATGTAAATTATGACTTCACTTTTCAATATTTTTATATTTATTATAAATAATCATTATAAAAAAAAATCCCTTCTACATTGTTATGTAAAAAATATCACTGAAAGAGTTGAAAGAGAATTTTAATAATTTAGTTAGTTCTTTAAAAGGTAAGGAAAATGCTGACAAAATTGAACTGGACCTTCAAAAGTCCATCATGTGTTGGTTCATGAGGCAACTAACCGAACTCAAAGGGAAGGTTAAGTTTTTACATTAAGAGAATGACAGATTGAATCAAATCAATGCTACCAAAGAAGATAACCAACAAATGCAGAGTCTCCAATTTAGGGTTGACATGCTAGAGAATGAGAATGAAAAGCTCGAAATCAATATCAATTTCCTAGTGAATTGCAGCAAGGATTTTATGAATGAGGGGATTCAAAATGTTGAGAACCTTAGATCTCACCTAGGAGAATTATTTGACACAAAGACCGCTAACAAAGGAAAAGGTAAACAGGGTCAATGTAGTAGTTTTTAGAAAAATCTAGACAAATAAAAGTTATTAAAAATTGATTCTAATCTCAAAAAGATGAAAATTTGTTGGGAGGATGTCTCAAAAAATCTCAACTTAGATTAGGAGCCTACTTCTTCTTATGTTGTATTTTTTATGTATCTCAGTTGTATCTGGATTATGTTTTAGCTATTATTATCCCTATTTTGTCTTTCTCTTTCCAATGGTATTTGGTAGACCTTTGGCTCTTTTTTAATTGTACTTCTCCTAGGGTTTGAGGATCCTAGTTCACAAAAATCCCCCCCTTTATTATTAATCAAAAAAATACCAATGGAAGAATAGTAATGATGATAGTTTTGAGGGGAATGTAATCTTGGTTAATAAGGAGGCTTTGGTGATATTTAGGACGTAACTTTAAGAACCATAAATTTGTCATTACCTCCTTCAAACATTTGGTCTTTTGAAAAAAAAAAAAAAATCAAAATTCCACTACTTGATATGATCTTTCAATACAATTTGTCAAATATTTTCAATTCCATAAAATCACATACATTAGATATGCTTAGACATTATTTCCATTCACTCTTAGATACAAGCCCTTTTGGAGCAATCCTTCTTGACTCAGTGTTGTAGAGTGACTTGTTTCTAGAGATGGTTTTGATAATTGGTCCTAAGCTTGGAGACTTGTACTCTATTAAAGATTTGCATTTCAGAATTTTAAATTTTAAATATTTTTTGCACTCTTGACTCTAAATATGATGAGATGTGAATGAAAAATATTCATAATTATTTTTCTAAAACTATATTAGAGTATCCAATTTTATCTCTAAATTTTAAATAATCTCCTACTTTTCTAAAACCTATAGTACCCCTCTCCATAACCATGCTTCTTATTTCAAGAACTCTTTCATATATGTCCTTCCATTTTTGGAGAACCACAATCAAGTTTTGTTTTCTTATATTTAGATTTCTCAATGCCTTCTTTTTCTTGTTGTTATCTTTTTGATATTTTCTAGCTCACCTTCTTTTAGCAACACATCTTCCCTTAAATTCCTCTTTTTCACTTGTTATAGAGATAATTTCATCTAGGCATTTCTTCCATATATTTTTATGATTTTTTTTGTCATATTCATCCCTACAAGTGCAAATGCCACTCAGAGTGGGATCCCAACCATACCTAAACTTGTACATTTGTAAGGAGCTCTGAAGTCTATGGTTGTACTATAACTCTATAACCAAAAACATAATCATCTCATATCATTTTACATTTCAATCGTCTCAAAACTTAAAACCTATTGTAAACAGTTATTTCTTGACCATTTTTATATTTATTTTAATTTTTAATATTTAAATTATATATAAAATTAAATTCATATATTTTATTTTTAACCTACTCTCAATTTTTTTAATTTTATATATATATATAATCAAATCTCTATAAAAATAAATATGATTTATATATTTATACAAACCTTTTTTATATGTAACCTTTCCAGAGGACTTTGTTAGGCTTCAAATTAAGACACTTTGTTTTGGAGTGAAACATGACTTGCTACATGAAATGTGAATTATTTCTCATTTAGTGTAAGTGAAAAATGATTATATAAATATTTTATTTTTAAAGGATTTTTCATCATATGAGTGTTTTTTATTATTTAAGTTATTAGGGATATATTTTAATATTTAAAATATTTTATAAAATAATATTTTATTAGAAGAATTTGTATTATTTAAAATGATTATATTATTTAATTAAAAATATATAAATAAATATTTTTTATTTTAAAATAATATTTAAAAAAATATATTTTTGAAACTATAAAATATGATAATAATTAAAAGATGTGTAATTTTTTTGTGATTGGTATTTTCATAAAAGGGAATGAATTTTTATTTTTTTTTAATATTTTTTTTAAGCATGAGTAATCTTTAATTTTAGTGTTAAATTATTTTTTATGGTTGGTATTTTGGTTTTTTAAATTCACACTCATTTTAAGGATGTTTTGAATTATTATTTCATATTTATTTTTTTTAATAATTATTAATGAATAAAATGTTATATATTAAATGAGGAAATGCAAAATATCGATAATCTTAACATTATTATAAAATATTTACCAACCAATAAATTATAATAATTTATTAGTTAAATTTAAAAACAAGTCAATAAAAAAACCCAATAATCAATATAAAACATATGAAAAATAATAATAATGATATATTGATATTTTTGAATCTAAAACATGTATTAATGATAAGTAAAATAATTCCAACATATCATTTCTAAATGTAAAAATAGTTATAAATATTTATTTTTAAAAAATCATTGCATTTTTATAATTAATAAAATATGTTCTTCGTTTCTTACCCTCTTTACAATTTACATAAATATTTTTCAAAAAATATTTAAAAGAAGCAATGCACATGAATTCCAACCTTAATATATAGGCTTTTATATATTTTCTTGATATAATTTTATGATATAATTTTATAATATAATTAAATGTTAGCCACTAAATTGTTATTTCAATAATATTTCTACAATGAAGTAGGACTTTGTTGGCAAAAAATAAGCTACCATTTTCCTTTTGCTTGTTGCCAAATAAAATTCAATTGATGGAAAGCACACTGTCAAAAAAAAAATTAGCATTTAGATCATATAGTATGGGTCTCTCTAAATTTAAAAAAATGTTGAGCAAAATGATTTAATTTTGGTGAATGTTTCTTGCCACCTCCTTGATGTATTGGAAGCATTTGTTACCATAGAAAAGGGAAAATATTTTGCATGTAGCATTGGAAGTTAAGGATTATAGGTGATGATTTCATTCTTCAATATTTTTTTATTTATTATAAATAATTATTATAAAAAAAAAAAACTTTTACGTTGTTATGTAAATTCAAAAATAAATAATTATTATAAATATTATCATTATTATTCTTCTACTGATATTTAAGATGTAACTCTAGGAACCATAAATTTGTCATTACATCTTCCAAACATTTGGTTTTTTGGAAATAATTAAATTCAAGATTCCACTACTTGATATGATCTTTCAATGCAATCTTTTCTCAATGGGACTACTCAAATATTTTAAATTCTATGAAATCACGAACATTGGATATCCTTGGGGAGGCCTTCTAGAGCCTTATTCACCATGGTATCAATTCATTGTTATTTTCATTCACTTTTATATACAATATCTATTAGAGCAAGCCTTCTTAATTCAGTGTTGCAAGGTGACTTGTTTCTAGAGAAAGTTTCAATGATTGGTCTTAAGCTTGGAGACTCATATTCTATTAGAGATTCACATTTAAGAATTTTAAATTTTAAATATCTTTTGCACTTTTGACTCTAGATATGATGAGATATCAATGACAAATATGCATAATTATTTTTCTAAAACTATATTAGTGTCTAATTTTTTTTTTTAAATTTTACATATTGTCTTCTATTTTGTAGAAACCTAGAGTACCCTTCCCTATAATTATGCTTCTTATTTCAACAACTCTTTATTTAATGTTGTTCCATTTTTAAAACACCAGAATCAAGTTCTATTTTCTTAGATTTAGATTTATCAATGCCTACCTCTTCTTATAACTATCTCTTCTATATTAATTTTTTCTAACTCACCTTTTTTCGGCAATGCCTACCTCTTCTTATAACTATCTCTTCTATATTAATTTTTTCTAACTCACCTTTTTTTGGCAAAACATCTTCTCTTGACTCTTATTTTTCACTTGCTAAAGAGCTAACTTCATATGGAGACTTCATCTATAAATTCCTATGAGTTGTTTTTATCATATACATTCTTACAAGTCCAAATGTCACTAGGATGGGGTCCCAACCATACCTAAACTAGTACATTTGTAAGGAGCTCTAAAGTCTATAGTTGTACCAAAACTCTATAACTAAAAACATAATATCTCATATTATTTTGCATTTCAATCGTCTAAAACTTAAAACCTATCGTGACAAATTATTTCTTGACCATTTTTATATCCATTTTAATATTTAATTTTTTATACATATAATATTAAATTATATAATTAAATTCATATATTTTATATTTAATATATTAAATTAATTTTTTTAATATATAAATAAAATAAAATCTCTATAAAAATAAATGTGATTTATATATTTATACAAACTTTTTTTATGTGTAACCTTTTCGAAAGACTTTGTTATGCTTCAAATCAAAACACTTTGTTTTTGCATTGAAACATGACTTGCTACATGAAATGTGATTTATTTCTCATTCTTTATACGCAATAAGGGTAAATGAAAAATGGTTATATAAATATATCATTTTTAACGAATTTTTTATTATATGAATGTATTTTATTATTTAAAATATTATAAATATATATTAATATTAAAATTATTTTATAAAATAATATTTTATTGGAAGACTGTATTATTTAAAATAAATTTAATAAAAAAATTATAAAAAAAATATTTTTGAATTTTTATTTTAAAATAATAATTAAATAAATATATTTTTGAAACTATTAAATATGATAATAGTTAAAAGATGTGTAATCTCTTTAGTAAAAAAATATTAAAAAAGACAAAATTAGATTGAAATTAAAAATAAAACAAAATTAAGGAAAAGTAACATGGTATATAAGTATATGGTATTTCTTGTCTTAGAAAACAAAATAAAACATGGATTAGAGTATATGCAAGGGTCCCATGGCCACACAACAATATGGTGATTATTTATAAAAGGAAATATATGTATGCTTGATTAGTAGATAAGTGTCGATCATTTTGAAGAGGGTGACAAGCTTAACAGTATAAAGTGGGGTTGGCAAGGAGATAGTTCTCGATCGTTTTGAAGAGAGTGACAATATTGTCCTTTAACTCCTTCTCTTTGGCTTTATCATGAGTAATTCCAGGAAGGCTATCATAGTAGCATATCCACGTGAACACACATCCACCCTCTACTTTGGGAGTGAATTTTACCTTGAATTTGCAAGAAGCCAGTGTCTTGCCCAAAAGTCCTCCCTCCTCATGGCTAAACAAACAAACAAAGTTTCTTTCATCCAGTTCGTCCACTCGCTCCTTCACATAGCTGAAATCTTTGTTCACTGTACCACCAATTTTATATGATATTATATATACTTCAAAATGGGAAATTTAGTCACAAGCAATAAAAATCAAACGCTTTATAATAACACAAAACTAGCATACCATCACTGAAATGAACTTCCTTGATAGTGCCAACACCTCCATTGCCTTGGAGAATTTTAGAGCTTACATATATATGTGGTGCTTGTTTTGGAAGGATATTATGACCATCCTTCACCATAGCATTCCAAAGTCTCTTTACTTCCACCTTAGATTCTATTTCCACACTTACAGTGCCTACAACCATTTTTGCTTTTATCTAAATAACTTTTACTTCACTCTTCTTAATTCTTTTTTTTGAAAAGAATGTATAATATTTATAGGAATAACAAGAGCTCTTAACATCTTCTTATAAATTCATAAATATAAATGTGAATATAATTATGATTTCGAAAATATTTTTTTAAAATAATTATACATAATGAACATTTCAAATCACACCTCTGATCCATTATAAAAGTCATATGAATATAATTACATAGTAACCTTAGTCCAATTATTTTCTTTGAATTTCTCCATCGTACCTGCTCCATCTATATTTTAAATGGGAAATATGGACTACTTTATTTAATAGGCCAAATCAAAATCATGACAAGAAGAAATAGCACAAGGCACAAGACCCAAATTTCAATGATTATTATTTCTAAGTAACCTTAGTCAATAATTTACATCTTGATGGCCAACGTCATTATGGTAGTCCACCAAGTTTTGTCAAATCTTCTAGATCATTAAAACATCACATGTTGATGACCTAGTGAGAGGGTTCAATTGATTTTGTTAGTTTTATTTTCTACTAAATTGTCATTATATAATGTATTATTTTCTTTAGCATGATCTACACGTATATTCAACTTCTAAAATAAATGTATGTATTTTTTATTTTCTTTGTCATATGATATACAATACTTTTTCTTGAATTTTATATATATATATATATATGTGTGACGTGATTTTGTGAGGAAAATTATAATGGAGAATCGAGACAATAGAATTTCTTTGTAAATTATAAATTTTGAAAATAGAAATGAAGTTATTGTTGGTTTTGTGAATAAATATTTGTGTTCTTTCATCTATAGATTGTGGTTATTTTCGAAGTCTCAATATTGAAAGATGGTTATATAATTTTTTTATTTCTCTAAAAATAATTTTTATGTAATTTTTTTTATTATGTATATGTTAAACAATATTTTTTAAAATTTTGAATTTGAAATGTATTAAATTTAGATTATTTCAATATTATATTGCAATGTCTTTAAATTTAACAATAAATGCAAATGTCATTGTTAAACATTTCATATATTTAATATGTATAAATCCAACAATAACTATTATTGTCGATATCATTCACACACACACACACACACACACACACACACTCTCTCTCTCTCTCTCTCTCTAATAACAGGGGATATATGCCATAATCAAAATGTTTTGATTATGAAAAAAATACCATTGATTATCAAATAGAGACAACATATTTTCATATCTATATTTCTCTTAATTTTTATTTATCTTGAGTATGAAAAATATAATTATATAAAAATAGGGCTGCTCGTAATTTATTATTATTCTTTAAAAAATATATATATTTATCATTTAAACAAAAAATTTATACAGAGTTTAATAAAAATCTTTTTTCACTATTTTATAGATTGTTTACAACATTAGATCTTTAGCTTTACTATTTTTATTTAAACTTATGAATACCCATTCAAACAATTGTTAATTGGTAATATTAATTTTTAACTCTACTACCTTATACTTTATACATATAATTTAATATTAGTTCAAATTATATAATTAAAATAAAAATTTTATTAGGGATATGGACTTTATCCTTTACTTGAAACATAAATATATTATATTGATTTGGGTCAATATTATTAAGATTTTAAAAATTATATTAAAAAAAAATCCAAAATTTATACATTGAATTTGGAATCTAAAATATAAAATTATTGCTAATATTTACCATCATTGTATTATACTTATTTACATATCCAAAATATTTTTTATAAAAAAAAAAAAAAAAAAAACTTAACACAAATTTAATACACCATCATTAAAAAAATAGTAAAATTACATATAAACCAACCAAACAACATAAATAACATATTAAAACTAAACAATATTAAAAAAGATAGAGTAAAATTGCATATCACCCAAACAATATAAATAACATATTAAAGCTTAAAATATTTTTTTCTTACATATCCTTGACTTTGATGTATGCATATTTTATACTCAACATATACTATTTGGTTATTATACTCACAAAAGCCATGTCACATGGTTATTATTTATTATTCATAATATTTATTTATTATTCAAGTATATTTTGATATTTTTTAAAATGAAATGTTACATTTAAATAAATTTTACTACAATATTTATTTATTTTCACTTATTTATATTATAAAAGTATATCAATTAGAGAATGTCTTAAATTTTAATAAAAAATATTATATCAAGTCAAATTTTAAAAAAAACACATTATATCAAACATTTGAAATTTTATCATTGCAAAATGAAAATAATGATTATTTTAATTTATTTGTGTGTGTATATATATGCTAAAACATAATTATAATGAAAAATATCAAATGGGAGAAACCAACACAAAAAATAAAATAAAAACTCAAATAAAAAGAGAATTTTGAGAAAAACGAAAAGTTAAATTTAAATGATTGAGATGTGCATTTCATAAAAATATATTGTGAAGCACACAGTGCAATTAGACCATAGGTAATGGTTGTAATAATATACAACATGATTCATTAGTTACCCATATTAATTCAAGTATCCATAAAATTTCACAAGCAAATTGGACGTGTGGGAATGAAAGGAAAGAAAAACTTATCCAAAATAAATAGGAAATGTTGATGATATCAACAAAGAAAGAGTAATCACAATTATGAAAATAGTTTATTGTGTCAGGATCTAGAACATAAAGCTCTGATACCACTTGTCAGGATCTAGAACATAAAGCTTTGATACCACTTGTCAGGATTAGGAGCACAATTGATTACCTTTGTAAGCAACTAAACACGGAATTTAACCAGAAGTAAAATGTAACTAGAATTCAGAAATAACACAGAATATGAGAGACAATAAAATATTGTATTAATACTCTTCCAGAAGGAAATACAATGAAGAAATCACACTCTTCCCACACCTCTTGGGAGCACCAGTAATTCTCTCTCAAGATTTCTCTCTCTCTCAATTACAAACAAACAATCAACTCAATACCAAGTTGTTGTTTCAACCAGTCAGTAACAATACTGCCAATACCACCGAGTACACACCCATACTCCAAGTAGATCTCACCTGATCTTGCTACCTGTTGTGTTGCTGATTTCCTCTAACCTTGCTACCCCGCAGATCTCCTTTGACCTTGCACACACACACTTGCAGATCAAATGACCTTACTTACGATGTAGATCTCACCTAATCTTGCACACCTACAGATCAACCTGGTCTTGCACACCTATCGACCTAGATCTTACACCCCTGGAAGAACCCTTGTCCTTACCTATCCAAGTCCTTATGATTCTCCCTATTGAGGATCCCTTCTTTGATCCTTCAAAGATCCTTCTCTGATTAAGGATGATTACAATACAGCCCCATGGGTCTATTAAATAGATCCCAAACTAAAGAATAATTAGAAAAGCGGCTCAAGACTAAAATTAGTCTTTACATGCAAATAACCAGTTCGTTAAACTAAATGTTCATCTAACCGGCAGTTCTAGAACCGCACAGGCGATCGACGTCGATCGCTGTCTGTCTGGAGATGACCGACGTCAGTCGATCCCTGACCGATGTCAATTGATTTGTAACTGGATATGACTGACATCGATTGGCCTGACTGACGTCGATTGCTCTACAACTCAGCAACCTCCTCTATTTGCATAATAGTGAATATTTTAGCTCCATAACCTAACAATCTCCCACTTAGAGATAAACAGCTGCACCTATACTTGTACCAGTACATCTTCTAATTTTGTTTCCTGGCTTGTATCTCTCTTCAAGTTCAATCTTGAAGACCAACCACCACATAACATGTGGTGCTTCTCCTGTCATCCAAGTAACCTGCCATATCTGAATATACATACCCATGTAGAGAAGTGCCTGACCTTGCATAGCATGAATCCCTGCTACTGGTCCCTCTCAGATACCTGAGAATCCACTGAACTACTTTCCAGTGCTCCTTTCTCGGATTGGCCACAAACTTGCTGACAACTCCCACTGTTTGGGTAATATCAGGTCTAGTACACATGTACTCAACCTCATCATGTGATTTGGGACATTGTTCTATGAACTATCCATCCATAGGTGTGCTAACCGCTTCTGCATCCTGCACTACCTTATTCACACAATCATCTGGAGACAAAATCAACCTATGATCTTCCCTGTCTGTAGAAAAACTCATGCCAAAGATTTTCACTCCTCCTAAATCCTTCTTGGCACACCTCTGAACTAACTTTACCTTTAGCTCAGCAAAACCCTGCATGTGTGACCCCACTACATACAGTAACAGGATAATGTCGTGACCATTATCCAACTTGGTAAAGTAAACACAATGGTTACATTGACATTGACTAAAGCCATGCTTTGTCAGACACCCGTCAAACCTGTACCACTGTCCTGGAGCTTGCTCAAGACCATATAACCTGGTCTTCTGTCTCACGTGTCCATTCTCTCCTTTCTTTAACCTAGGAATCCATTCATCTTTCAATGCTTTCATCCCAGCTGGAAACTCTACCAAATCTCTTGTTTGGTTCTCTTTCAAGGAATTCATGCCATGCTCCCACTGTTTCCTAGATTCTACGTGCATTGCCTCTTTAAAACTTCCTGGTTCTTGACCATCAGTGAGCAACAAGTTCAAGTAGTATAAAGAAGGTGAATAATGAATTTGAGGCTTACTTACTCTTTTAGTCCTCCTCATGGGAGTTTGAGACTCCTTGACAACTTGCTGTCTGCCCAAAATCCATTCTATGGTCAACCCTGGTCTACACCCAACCAATGTCAAATCCTCCTAATCACCGACGTTGGTTCCCTGACTGATGTCAGTGCCCACCTGTCTGCTGATGTCAGTTCCCTGATCGATGCTAGTGTCAACCTGCCTGACATCACTGACTTTTTTGGTCTGCACATGACAGACGTCGATACCTACCTGATCGATGTCGATTCCACCTGACCGACGTCGGTAACTGTGTTTTCTTGTGAGTGATGACTTTTTACCCGTGAGCTCACTTTGGATCATAACCCTATTTAAATTGTCCATCATCTCCTCCATGAAAACCAAGGCTTTCTAGTTCTTAAGTTTGTCAAAGACATCAGACTTCCTCTTAAGAACATGCATTCCCTTTTCACTCATGTGACAAAGCCTACAAAGCCACATCTTTGCAGCAAAAGGAGAATCAATAATACAAGTAGATAGATAAAGAATACCTACTTTCTTACCACATGCTAATTCAAGTGCACCCTTGGAAACTTTCCAAGATTCTGTTGTGAGAGTTACTGTGCATCTCTCATCACCCAACTTTCCTGTAGAAATTAGACTCCACTTCAGGACTGGGACATGCATGACCTCTTTCAACACCCATGTGTTGCCCGTCTGCAATTTCAGTCGCACTTCCCCTTTGCCAACAATTTGATAAGGCTCACCAACCCCTAAATAAATATTTCCAAAGTCTCCACGGACATAATCATGGAAAAATACTCTATTTTAGGTTGCATGGAAAGAGGCAACAGAATCTAAAACCCAAGATTCTACTTTATCTAAGGAACATACAAGAGCATCCTGTGCAACAATACCTACAACATCTACTTCTTCATTTCCTTCATGTTGATCTTCTACCAACCAACAATCTTTTTTTACCTGCCCTTTCTATCCATAATTCCATAATTGATAATTCTTGCCGTTGAATTCCTCCATTCTTAGTGTACTTTCTTCTGCCATTGCTTTACTCTCACTCAATCAGAAACCCCTGAGAGTGACCTGTAATCAAAAAACACTAACCTGCTCCGAACCAGGCTCTGATACCACTTGTCAGGATTAGGAGCACAATTGATTACCTTTGTAAGCAACTAAACACAGAATTTAACTAGAAGTAAAATGTAATTAGAATTCAGAAATAGCATAGAATATGAGAGACAATACAATTTTGTATTATACTCTTCCAGAAGGAAATACAATGAAAAAATCACACTCTTCCCACACCTCTTGGGCATACCAGTAATTCTCCCTCAAGAGTTCTCTCTCTCTCAATTACAAACAAACAATTAACTCAATACCAAGTTGTTGTTTCAACCAGTCAATAACAATACTGCCAGTACCACCGAGTACACACCCATACTCCAAGTAGATCTCACCTGATCTTGCTACCTGTTGTGTTGCTAATCTCTTTTGACCTTGCTATCCCGTAGATCTCCTTTGACCTTGCACACACATACCTACAGATCAACTGACCTTACTTATCATGTAGATCTCACCTGATCTTGCACACCTGCAAATCAACCTAGTCTTGTACACCTGCTGACCTAGATCTTACACCCCTGGAAGAACCCTTGTCCTTGCCTATCCAAGTCCTTATGATTCTCCCTCTTGAGGATCCCTTCTTTGATCCTTCAAGGATCCTTCTCTGATTAAGGATGATTACAATACAACCCCATGGGTCTATTAAATAGATTCCAAACCAAACAATAATTAGAAAAGCGGCTCAAGACTAAAATTAGTCTTTACATGCAAACAACCGGTTCGTTAAACTAACTATTCATCTAACCGATAGTTTTAGAACTATACAGGCGACCGATGTCGGTCGTTGTTTGTCTGGAGATGACCGACATCGGCTGATCCCTGACCAATGTCGGTTGTTTTGTAAATGGATATGACCGACGTCGGTTGGCCTGACCGACGTCGGTTGCTCTATAACTCAACAACCTCCTCCATTTGCATAACAGTGAAGCTTTTAGCTACACAACCTAACATATTGAATGGTTTATGCAACTTTTCTAGACTCAAATGGGTTGGGGCCACCTTCACATTTTTAGAGCTCATAAGTGTCTATGATGGAAGAGAGAAAACAATTTATGATGCATCCAATAGTTTAAACAAAGCAAGGGGTATTTCAACTAGAACATTGATAATAGTTTTTTCATATGGTATTTCATCTATTGGTTGGAATTAAAAATAGGGTTGTTACTCTTTTGATAAAATAAGCACCTAATCTTGTAGATATTCATTGCATTGCTCATTATGTAATTCTAACTACATCAAATGCTTCAAAAAAAATAGTGAATTATTATTTATTGAGAAATTAGCAAATAAGGTAATCTCTTGGGTTCAAATTTCTACTAAAAGAAACAATGAACTTATTTCCCTACAAGAACTCATGCAACTTGAAACTCTTCAAGCTATCAAATTCATGGGGTTCTATGGTTTTCAAGAAGACAAATAATTGAAAGGTTTCTTGTATTGAAGCCTGCTATACTAAATTTGAGAGGGAAAAAAGGAGGGAGTCATGGTATGTGTTGGCCATTTTTTGACCCACATACAAATTTTTGCTTGAGTGTGAGAAGATAAACTTTCAAGAAGGAAATGGCAAGTCTTTAGAAGACTTCAAACTTTTGGCAGCCCATGACTTAAATGGTTTTATAAGTTGCAGAGTTACAAAGCTCTGAAGTAGTAAGTAACAAGGTGTTAAAGACTCGAAATGGTCTTGAACAGAAGGATTTGGGTTATCTCATTGGAAAGTCTTTGAGTTTTCCAAAGGAGAAAACTTTGGGTTTCTTAGGAAACATAACTTATTTCACTTCATGAGTAATCAGTAATGATATGTCTGAAGTAAGTAGTGGGGCTTGGAAAGCTTGATTTGGTTTGGGTAGTGTATTTCAGGTTCTCCAAGGAGCACTACTTAATTACTTCATAAGTTGTGAGTAGTCAGAAATTTGAAATAAGTAATGAGACATCAAATTCCTGATTTGGTCTTAGAAGTGCTTCTCAGGTTCTCAAAAAGATAAGCCAAGGCAAAAAGATCGAAGAAATGACTTCAAGAAAGTGGCAGAGAAAAGGCTCGAGGAAATTGTTGAGGGAAGATAGTCCATAGAAAAAAAGGCTAGGGAAAGCAGAAAAGCCAAGAAATTAAAGTCAAATGGTAGCAAATCCGAAGGGCTAATCGATCAAAGACAAGTGGCACAAGGGCATCCAACTAGTAAAATATCGATGGTTCATGGGAGTCCAAGCTCAGCAGATCAATGGATAAGAAAAAGTCAAGTTTTCAAAGCATCTTGGTGGGATTTTGATGGCCAATTAACAAAAAAGGATGAGGATTTTACCTTTCGACTCTGATGACATGGTCAATAGCCTACACACAGGATGCATGGGTGAAAGGAACATGCCATTTTTAATGTAGGGATCAACTCAATTGTGCCAAACATAGACATTTAGCTACCTATGACATGGCTTCTAAATATCCACCAAAGAGAGACTTGAATGCAGGAGGGATTCAAAAAGATTTTATGATGATCTTAGGAAACACATTTCATGGTCAAGGCAGTGGTGATGGCAGTAGTCAATAGTCATCAATGACTTCTTCCCTCTTCCTATCTTCTCACGTGGCCCTTTCTCTCTCTCCCCTTTTCTTTATAAATATCTCATGATTTGCCATTGTAATGGTCCCAATTTTTAGAGTTTTGGTCATTTTGTTGGGAGACAAATGCCCATTGAGATGTTTGCAAAAGCATGCTCCTTTGACTAGGCTAAATCCGGTCAAAGTATTGTAAAAACTACCTCTTGAATGTAATGAGACTCTATTTCATGTCTTCAATTAGTGCTTTAATATGCTTATTGCTTGGTGGGTTTGTGAATACATGTATTCCTAGTCCATTAACTTGTTGCTTGCCTCTTTGAAGTTTTGTCAAGTTTTACATGTTCAGATTAGTGTTATGATTAAACCTCTTCTAGCGTGTGTTAGCTTGACCCTGAGATCGTGCAAGCCCAAGTCACCTCATGACTGATCTAGTGTGGATTCAAGCGTAGATGAGTGTCCATTTATTTTTGGTACATTGCTTGGTTAGCCCTCTTAGGAGCCCTTATCTCCCTCCTAACCCTTTTCCCTGTGAAGTTTCATATCAGTATTAGTTTTAGGTGATCCACCAAGAGGAACTAGCCTCTTTAAAAATCCTAGAGGCTCAACCTCACCATAGGACACCCACATCTTGAGGTTATTCCCATGCTTATAGCCAGAAGTGGGAGAACCTAAAAAACTCCCCCACAGGGGTGCAATTCCATGTTATAACAATTTTGGCATGCCCGATGGGACTAAGGTCCAAAGTAGTGAAAGGATTTTTGATGTTGTTCTTTTACATATCAGCCTTTAGAGGCATTCAAAAAACATCAATGGTGACTTTGAGCATCTATCAACTATTTTAAGCAGCCCAAGTGCCTAATCATCATTATTTTCTTTTGAAATCAAGTGTTAGTGCTATTGGTGACTCCAAATCAAAGCTCCTTGTTATGAGCAGACCAGGTTTGTCTCTTTAAAGTTTTAATCAGCTCCTACTTGACTTATGAGGCTAACATAAATAACTATGGTGAATATTCTTATTATTCACCTCCTTATCAGCAGCCCCAGTATGATCCTCATGATCCATATGAGATCAATTATCCCTACAAAGATTTATATCAAGGTTATGATGAACCTTGGCAAGTTCCTCATGGTCCATATATGCATGAGTATTGCCCTGATCATCCATATGAACAAGCCCATCAAAATACTGCTCCTCATCATCCCTATCATGAGCCATCTATACCAACACTTAGGCAAACTTTAGTGAGCTTTGACAAACATGCACTAGAGTTGTGCTCACAAAAGTGTTATGGCCAAAATGCCCCTACTCACCAGATCCATTATGTGAGGGATTCATTGCAACAAATGAAAGTATAATGGGCATCTGTTGAGAGAGAAAATTTAAACAACCTCACTGGTGACATGATGGATATATGCAGTTACATTCAGAGTGTTGAGGACAAGTTGGAGAGACTTGAGGAACAGTAGGGCCAACCCTTCCAACCTTTGGTGCCTATATATGCACCTCCATAGCCTTCTTATATGTTGTCCATTCCTCCTCGAGAGGCCATTTCAAATTCTCCTTTGAATCTTCCAAGTTCATCATATGTTCTGCAGTCATTTTTTGCTTGGAAATCCATCCAAGGGGGCTATCAAACAAATGAAGTGCTTGTTGTGGAACATCTTGTTATTTGGGCCCAAGACTTCATCCCTCTTCAAGAGCCCTCTTGTGTTCTTGACCACCTTAAAGAGGAGATATTTTAAGATAATATAGAAAATCAAATCAGAGAGTTAGATCTAAAGGCAAGAAAAGAAGAAGAAAGGCAAAATCAACAAATGAAAGTAGAACTGCTACTTTTCCCATCTTGGACCAAATCATGCAGCCAGGTAAATCCAAGGTCATTCAACCCCCATTCCTCCCTCCTCAAGAGCCTCTATCTTTTCCATCTTGTAAATCCATTCAGAGTAGTGGGCCAAAGGAGGAGGTGGTGTTTCCTGAAATCAAACAAGAAACCTTGCAGCCTCCATTCCTTTTCCCTAAAAAGCCTAGAGCCTTTCTTTCATGGAGAGCCATTCAAGAAACAAAGAGTCAGGAAGAGGAGGTGAGCATGATCCAAGTAGAGTAGCTTCAGGAACCTATGGTAGCTTCCCTGAACCTTTCTCACCTTGTTGAGCATTTTCAAGAGCCTATTATGCCACTCTTTGAGAAAGAGCCTCTCCTCTTGAGCAAAACCAAAGAGATGCATCCAAAGAGGCTGAGGAGGAGGATATCACGAGAAACTACAAGGAAGAAATCACCATAGGTTCCCCCATTGGTTTAAAAAAGATCAAAGTAGCCTTCTTGAATGAAGGAGAACATATTGAAGACTCTTTTGCAGAAGTGCATGAAGTAGATTGCACTATTGAGGATGTAAAGCTACCACCTTATGTTAAGAATGAAGGGGTCGAGGCTGTCAATTCCCTGAATGAGCTGCCACATGATAAAAGGGATGAGGAAATGAATGAAGTATCTGATCAAATTGATGAACTTATGAAGCAGTCAGAGGTTCCCAGTCAGTTGGAGGGCTCATTTTAGGACTTTTTTGAGATTTTGAGAGATGGTTATGTTTTTCTCCAAGGCAACTATGGTCTGGTTGCAGCCAAGGAGAGAAACTTTGTCAAGAAAATCATAGGGGATGGAGTGGGTATTTTTCCAACTCTTCCACCCCAAGAGTGCATTATTGATATGGACTTGTTTCAGATCATTGAAATAGGCTATTAGCTCCTTGATGAGCCTAAAAAACATGAAATAAAAGACAAGTCAAGTCTTTTTGAGGAGGCCATAGAAATCAAAGAGGTTTGCCCTATTGAACCACCATTGGAGGTTGAAGTTAAGGATCCATATGAAGAGTTTGGGACTATCTGGATTCACATAGCTGACCTATTTGGAGTTGCTTGGTTCTCATTGATCATAATGATGAAGAAGCTGACAGTTGCAGCAAAGAAGAGGTAGACATCAAGGCCAAGGTTCAAGCAATTGTATGCTTTATTCAATCCCCTATCTCATAACGCAAGAAAAGTATCAAACTTTCCTTTTGATCCAAGAGGAAAGGCTACATATAGTTTTAGGATGTATATATTAGATTAGTTTTGTTCAAATTCCTCCAAGTGATGTTTCAAGCACATTTGTTTGTTGTTTTTTTATTTTGTTCTAGGCTAGTTTCTTTCCATTTAGTGCCTTGGGAGCTTTGTTTCGTGTTGTTTTATGATGTCCTCATTGCTTCAAGAGGGAGTTCCAAAAAGGGTCAGCCTTGTATCCAGTTTCAGATCAGTCTAGTTGCAGAGGCTAATGACTCCATGCCCAATGGACTAGGCAAGGCAAGTGGTTGGGTTCTCAAGCATAACAGGCATGCTTCCCTACAAGTTGCTAGAAACGTTGGCCATTTTTTGGCCCACATACCAATTTTTGCCTAAGTGTGAGAAGATAGACTTTCAAGTAGGAAATGGCAAGTCTTTAGAAGACTTCAGACTTTCAATAGCCCACGACTTAAATGGTTTTATAAGTTGCAGAGTTACAAATCTCTAAAGTAGTAAGTAACAAGGTGTTAAAGACTCAAAATGGTCTTGAACAGAAAGCTTCAGGTTATCTCATTAGGAAGTCTTCAGGTTTTCCAAAGGAGACAACTTTGGGTTTCCTGGGTAGCACAACTTATTTCACTTCATGAGTAATCAATAATGATAAGTTTGAAGTAAGTAGTGGGCCTTGGAAAGCTCGATTTGGTCCAGGCAGTGTATTTTGGGTTTTCCAAGGAGCACTACTTAATTACTTCATAAGTTGTGAGCAGTTAGAAACCTAAAATAAGTAATGAGACATCAAAAGCCCGATTTAGTCTTAGAAGTGCTTCTCGGGTTCTCAAAAAGACAAGCCAAGGCAAAAAGTTTGAAGAAATAACTTCAGGAAAGTGGTAGAGAAAAGCCCTAAGGAAATTGTTGAGGGAAGATAGTCTGTGAAAAAAAGGGCCAGGGAAAACAAAAAATCTAAGGAACGTTAAAGTCAAATGGTCATTAAATTCGAAGGGCTAATTGATCAAGGACAAGTGGTACAAGGGCATCCAACTAGTAAAAGATCGATGGTTCATGGGGGTTTAGGCTTAGCAAATCAATGGATAAGAAAAGATCAAGTTTTCAAAGGGTCCTAGTGGGATTTCAATGGCCAATCAACAAAAAAGGATGAGGATTTTGCCTTTCAACTCTGATGACATGGTCAAAAGCCTACATGCAAGACGCATGGGTGAAAGGAACATGCCATTTTTAATATAGGGATCAACTCAGTCATGCCAAGAGAAGACATCCAACTACCTGTGACATAGCTTCTCAATATCTACCAAAAAGAGACTTGAATGCGAGAGGGATTTGAGAAGATTTTATGGTGATCTTAGGCAACGCATTTTATGGTTATCAGTCATCAATAACTTCTTCCCTCTTCCTATCTTCTCACACGACCCTTTCTCTCTCTCCCCCTTTCTCTATAAATATCTCATGATTTGCCATTATGATGGTCCCAATTTTTAGAGTTTTGGTCATCTTGTTAGGAAACGGATGCTCATTGAGACATTTTCAAAAGCGTGCTCCTTCAACTAGGCTAAAACCTGTCAAAGTATTGTAAGAACTACCTCTTGAATGTAATGAGACTTGATTTCCTTGCCTATTTCCTATCTTTAATTAGTGCTTTAGTATGCTTGTTGCTTGGTGGGTTTGTGAATGCGTTTATTCCTAGTCCATTACCCTGTTGCTTGCCTATTTGAAGTTTTATAAAGTTTTATAGGTCCAGATTAGTGTTCTGACTAAACCTCTTCCAACGTGTGTTAGCTTGACCCTAAGATTGTGTAAGCCCAAGTCGCCTCATGATTGATTTAGTGTGGGTTCAAGAGTAGATGAGTGTCCATTTATTTTTGGTGCATCACTTGGTTATCCCTCTTAGGAGCCCTTATCTCCCTCACCCTTTTCCCCATGAAGTTTCATTTCAACATTAGTTTTAGGTGATCCACCAAGAGCAAATAGCATCTTTAAAAATCCTAGAGGCTCAACCTCACCATAGGACACCCACATCTTGAGGTTGTTCCCATGCTTATAGCCAGAAGTGGGAGAGCCTGAAAAACTCTCCCACAGGGGTGCAACTCCATGCTATAATGGTATGATCAGGTAAAAAAAAATTCAATTCAATTTTGTTTACATATGCTTGGAGATGTAATGTGTGTGTTAAACAAATTGAATAAAATAATCCAGGAAGAGTATGTGGATGTTACGTCTTTAGGGACATCCATAAATATTACTATCAATACCTCATTAGGTGGTTTTTAAAGATTGACATATTTTCATATGGCACATGTTACTTATCTAAATTATTAGATGCCTTTAAATTTGGTTATTTATAGATTACTGATAAATATGATTTTGTTCATAAGCATGGAATGTTTTTTGTGAAAAGTCCACATGTGCATGGTGATTATATTGATACATAAAAAAATTATGGAATCCTCACATTGATGGTTCACTTCAGAGTTTTAAAAAACTTACAAAAAGATGTGTTTAAGCACTTGTAAATTGTTTGAATGCAAGATTCCATGATCTTGAATTTTTTTATTCTGTTAAATTTATTTAGCCCTTGTCACTATCCAAAGGACATTGCACTAGTCTAGTAGTCACTAGCATGCCAATTATTTCATACAATCCAACACTTAGCCTCACAACCCTCTGCACTGGCACATCATGTGGGTTTGGGTTCATACACTCACCCAAGGCACATAGATGGATGGGTTGAGGTTAATGATCAATGGTGTCATTCATGTAGTTATGCACGCACCTCACGCATGTAATTTTGCTAAGGGCTTTCCTAACTCAACTTTAATTACACTTAGAGCACATATTTATGAGAATGTACATGACCACACTAATTTTCCAAACATTCATTCACTCCATTATCATAAATTATGTTAAGTATATGAAAGACATATAACCATTGTAAACAAGAAGATAACACTTTTAACAAATACTTCTATTCATAACTCGATAGTACATGGCTACAAAGGTTCTTCTTGTGCACTTAATAACATTTAAATTATCTAAATCACTCACTCTCCTAATCATACTAACAATAATTTAGTGGCACTTCATTTTCACTTTCTCTCTCTTATGTTTCTATCAAGTCTCTACCTTTTATAGGATTTTTAATAGCTTTGGGTGTCACTTGGTAGCTCATATGTAACCAATCAATAGTTAATGCATTTGTCGCCCATTTGGTAGTTAATATGGTGTTATGCTCTAAGTCAACTACCACATCATCTTTCATCGCTTCCCAACTATCTATCAAAATCAAGTTGTCAGTTATGATTTTCTTTGTAGTTTCTAGATACATGCAGTCTTAGCATGTCTTGATCCTGTTGTTTCATCATATATGTATGTGAATTTTGTTTTGTCAATTGATGCTTATATTTCTAGTAATATCTATTGGGAATGTATCCCTAAGGAGGATTAGGTTCATGCATGCCATCTTATGTTCTTTTTGGATACAACATGTATCCTTGCCTTAACTTGTCACTCATGCACATGATGCCTATTCCTAGCTACACTTGGCTAGATTTTGGGGTCAATATAACCCCACACTAACTGGGTTGTCCATTCTTGGGCAACCTACTCAATTTTATGTGTGGTGTTGCTTCCCCAATTAGCCAAATAATCAAAGAATGTGATACCCTCGTTATTCAAAAATTGGGATTCAACTACTTTGTTTTGCCGAATCAAAGAATTTGGGAGCATCCAATTTAAGCTCATCCTCGAAACTAGTCCATCTTACGAGTGCACTCTGAGAGGTGTATGTGTGATGCTTATTACCTGTGTGCCCAAATCCTTCCAAGGTGTAGGTTGGTATTAAAGCCCTTGGGCTCATTGTTTGAGTTTATTTATTTGTGTGGTGGCTTCCTTTATTGCATCTTCAAGAGAACCATTTTATTCAATGGTCTTCATCTGAAGCTTGGATAAGTTCCTCTCGAAATCCTTCTACTTTGCACTTATGGCCTGGATCTTTACCTCTACTTGTAAAATTTTCTTGTGATCCTATTTATCCTTCTTAGCATTAATTTGGATGGATAGTGTGCTCTTTCGTTATTATGACTCGTGAAGACACATGCTAATTATGGTCATTTTCCTAAATGAATTCAAGATTAGATCCTCTACCAATTGTGTGGTTTTTGAGAACTTATTTAATGCATCTTTACAATAATTTAATTGTTGACAAACACAAATTGGACATGTTTGGATTCCTCTTGTGTATTGATAGCACCTACTTCTCTCCTTAGGATTTCATAAAAAACTATCTTCATCTCTTCCCCTATCTTCTTTTCGACCTCTTCCTATCATGCCATCTGACTACTAGTCTAACCATTCTTCGATGAGCTATCTGTCTTGGAACTCTATTGTGGAGTGCATATCCTAGGCATGAGGTATGATAGCATCCATTGCTTTTCCCATCACTACCTCCACATTTTTTGGGCTAATTACTTCTATCTTAGGGCTGCTCTCTGTGCTTGGTTCCAGCTTTGTGTGTCCTTTTAATGCTTTTCTGCCCTTCTCTTTGGCATTGGGGGAGTCTTGTGCTATTTCTTCCACTACATGCCCTTATGTAGTGGCATGTGGGGAGTCTTGGGTTCCTTCGTTGACCTGCCCCTTTTTGGACATAGGGTTTGGTGTATCTTTCCTCAACTCAGGTTGTGCCTATTATTCTAGTCATGACACTTTTTTCCTAATGTCTTGTTGTGGTTGTTACTCTAAGCATAGAGAGGGTGGCCTTGTCTACTCTTCGTGATGTTGCATGTGTTGATGTAGTGTCCCATCGTTTGACGAGCTATCTAATAGCTCTTTTGACACAGGGTATGGTCATCTTACCTCTTTTTTCTTTAATTTATTTTTATTATTTGAATGTGGCCTCTTCTATGACTATGTGTTTTCTAAAATATCTCGCATAGGAAATGGTGGCCTTTTCAATATTTCAACATATAATTGACATTATTTTGTATGGGTTTTCTTTTTAAATATATATATATATATATAAGTTCATATGTGTTTTAGATTAAGGTAAAAACAGGTTTTGAAGGGACCCCGAAACCCTATACAACAAGGAGAAAGATGAACCATAAAGCACAACCAGGTTTTTAAAGAACCTGTTTCTAGAAAAGAACTAAAACCAGGGTTTACAGGGACCTGTTATCGACAGATATGACTAGATAAAACTACTGTCAAAACACTGAACTGGAAGTTAACAGACTAACCTCCCAGACCAGTAACCAGTAAACCAAAAAAGCAACCCGTTTACTAATCCCAAAAAACCAGTCAGCACAAGGGACCATTAAATATTCCTTTTGAAATGAGGTTTTTTTTTTTTATATACTCGACCAAAGATTCATGTCTAGAGGGGCACCAAAGGCTTAGAATTCTTCCTCTTAACTGCTGTCCAACCGTCCTCTAACTTTGCTGCCTCAACAACCCATGCCTCAGAAGACAATGATCCTTGGAGCCTAAAGGACCCCGATGCTGCAACAAATTCCTTGTGAGAACCAGACAAAGTCTGGCTCTTTGGAGGATCCTCCAAAATAGGGGAAGAGACCACCACCTCCACCACTGGCTCAGAGAGATCACTAACCACAGCCTCCGCTGGAACTTCATTAGAATGTTTCACCAAAGATTCCTCCTCAACCACCAGCTTGGAATGAATACTTTCCTCAGTATCTGAATCGGATTCTGTCGGAGCTTCTATAGGTTGTTTAACAATGTTATGTTCAGAGGAAGTCTCAGTCCACCAAGAAGGTGATCGTCTTGATTTGGGTTTCCCTACTGTACAACGAGCAACAATATGACCCGTTAGGTTACACTTCCTACACCGAAAAGGGATCCCCTCATAATCCAACATTTGTGTCCAGGAACCCCTAGGGGAATCCAGACAAATCTCCTCAGGAAGGCCCTTAGAAACATCCACATCTACTAGAAAGCGTGTGCAAGTCGAATGGTGAAAATCCGTAATACTTTCCTTCACAAATAAAAAATCTCCAAGAGCATTCTCAATGGTTTTAAAAACCGACTCATGCCACAGATGTATTGGAAGATAAGGGAGCCGCACCCAGATAGGGATCTTATTAAAGGATTCCGAGAGAGGGTTAAAATCCTTATGCCATGGTTTGGCCATGAGAGGATATCTGCCCTGCCAGGAAAAATTATTGTGGCACAAAATAATCTTCCTATCATCAGAGCATTGGAACAATACTATAAAAAAACCCCTGGCGCATGGGATGATTTGGGCACTTTTTTCAATAAGTGGCATCCAGGGCTTGGAAATCCAGTCCTATAGTTCTGCAAGAGAGGGCCAGAAGCCACGAAAACAAAAAATAGCAGCAAGAGAGGAAAACTGTTCTTCCTTTTAGAAGATTTCTTCCACTGATTCAGGATCTAGAGTTACCCTAATGGGTTTTAAAGCACTTACAGACGAAATATGGGAAGGTCTAGATGATACGTGAGGTAGAGCATCATGTAGTCCAGCTTCGAAGGCAGCCACATCTGCAAAAGTCCTTCCCCCGGAACCAAAACCTGACCCAGGGGCCTGGGACCCATAAGTTCATATATGTTGAACATGATGTTTAATATACAGTTTTCCATTTTACTAAATAGACATAAAATGGCTCTTGACACATAATGTAGTTTGAGGTGGCTACGAGTTGGTCAATAAAATGGCACAAGGTAATGGAAGTCCTTGAAATTCAACTCAAAATAGGACCTTAAAGGTTATATGTTTAGAAACCTTACCATCTTAATTTCTTACAAATAAAGAATGTTCATTTTTGGAAATTTTAGCCAAAAATCATGCACAATGTACTTTCAATTTCAATTTGTGAGGTCTCGCATGTTCCATGCGAATAAATTAATTGATTATGTGAGTCAAGGGAGATATTATTAGAACATAAGCCCTTCAAGGCACCAAACCCAAATTGTATAAGCTGATGTTGGATTGGTTACATAGATTCATTAAGTTGAAATGATCTTCAAGGTTATGAAACAAATTATCTTTCCTCCAAATGATGAGGAGGACTATGAGAGTGTCAGGGTGATGCCTAATATGAAGAGCCATGTAAAATATTCAATTATGAACCTTGAGAGTTATCTTGAGTGGTAATTTTAAGCAATGGATTAAAAAAATGTAGCTAGAGGTGTACTGAAAAAATGAGGTTTTTATGTATCTTTTCGTGTTTCAGTTTGATTATGAATTAGCTCCCTAGAGGCTTGAGCGACATGCCCTAATTTTTTAGACACAACATTGTCTTGAGGACCTAGACGCGAGGTTTATTTAGTGGATTTATTATTAGGTGTTCAAATAGTGGGGTTAGTAAAAACACCCTTATCACAACCATTTTTATGCCATCCAATAGTGCTTCGCCCTTCTTTACAATTGGTCATACAAGTTTCACAAGATGACTTTATTTGAAGAAGTAAATAAAGAAACTATGATTTTTATACTGAGTATATTGACATTAGAAACAATTATTAGATAAATTAATGTGTAAAAGTTTTTATAAATTATGGACATCATTCACTTGAATTTCAACAAACTCCTTAAGGTCATAGGAAAAGTCTACTTCCACATAAATGCATTTTTTGGGACGATCCAAATAGACATAAAATGGCTCTTGACATGTAATGCACCCTGAGGTCGCTGCTAGTTGGTCAATACAATCGCAGAAAGCAATGGAATTCCTTGAAATTCAACCCAAACTGAGACCTTAAAGATGTATGTTTAGAAACAACAAAATCATGCATCCAAGGCAAAAAAAACTACAAAAAAACTACAAATATACCAGGGAGATAATTTATTAAGAATAATCCCTGCATTCGTTGGGTTAGGAGGAAAAAAATACATTTTGTTATAATTTAAACACCTTCCAACCTAATTCAATGTTGCATTTATGTATATTGAACACACGTTCAATGTACATGGATGGGATCTCCCAAAAAAAATAAATATATATTATATAAAATTACTCAAGCGATGTGATATTATAAAATAATTGTACGTCCTTGACAATTGATGTGTATGATAGGAAGTGTCGTTGTTTGGCTCCCTCCAAACCTCTGCATAAATATCTTTTAAACATTCCATTACTTTGATTGTTGATACACAAACGAAGGGTTATTCTATTTGCTTTACATCATGTGTATGATACTGTTAGTAGGGACAAGGGTCCTTTATCTCTGATGGACGCTGCATTGAGGGAAGGAATGGGAAAAGAAAAAACCAAATCGTCCTTTACTTTCAAGAACAGAATCTAACATAAAATTATTTCTTTGCTTAACGGATACCCAAATCGCGTTTTATTTGTTTTTTAAAATTTTTTGGATGAATCACGCTTTACACTGTGATTTTGAGGGGCATCCAATTTGCAAAAGTCGTCTAGGGCATGATCTCAACCATCTTGAGATAAAAGTCAAACATTGAGGGGTATCCATTCTACCAAAGTCATTCGGGGCACGATCCCGACCATCTTGAGCTAAGATCCAAACACTAATGGGTATCCATTCTACCAAAGTCGTCCAAGGCATAATCTGGACCTCATCCCTTTTCATGTGTAAGATTTTACTAACAACAAAAATTGATCCGTAGTAAACTCTTTATAAACCACGCAATTTCACCAATTGAACTAACAACCATTCACAAACAATTACATTTTTGAAAAATTGATAGTGAAAATTATTAACGGACGTAGACATCCAACTGAGCTGCATTTAATCTCTCCTGTCATAACTCAACTTACCTTCGCCAGTTTCCATTAAAACTCTTTTAATTCCTTGCAGCTGTTCGCATGCTAACATTCTGCGACCATCCAACTCATTAAATGCTTTCTTTCTCTCCTCTGCGAGTTGCTTCGAGAGTCTTCCAACAAAGGCAACTAATTATATTGTTTTTGTTATGTTTGTAAGTTTATGATATGCTCTGTTTTTGGTTTGAAGGCAAATATACAAGCAGCGAAGGTCTGCTATTTTGTATGCAGAAAATGATATACTATGTTTTATTAATGTAAGAGGGAAATGAATGACTGAGAACAGCGCAGCTCTGCTGGCATAAACAATAACGAATCTGTAGCTCATTTGGCAGTAGAATAATACAAGTTAATTACTCAGTAATTGTTTTTGTTGTCTGTTGATCTGTAACTTGATTTATCTGCTTGTTTACTTTGTTTGTCTGAGGTTTAAAACCATCAAAAATCAATGCAAGTCGTTGTGTTTGTGTCTTTCAAGCAATGGATCTCAAGCTTGATGAGTTGATGATGTATGTACCCATATTTGTCTTCACAATCTTCATAGCCTTCGATGTATTACAGGCCTACCGGAGAGGAGCTAGCTGGATTCCAGGAAATGCCCTTGTTCTGTGTGGTCTGTCTGTCCAGATGGCTGGATACCTAGACGTGCAGAATGTCAGCATTTCAGGTAATGAGGAAGAATTGAAAGTATTGATGGAGAAGCAAGTACAAATCCATATCTCCAGGTTCTCCCTCGCTGTATTTGTGGCTTATTTACTGCCCGGTTTGGCTTCCACTGCAGGAGTTTGGACCAACATTGCAGCTTTGACCATTAGTTTAGCTACTCACATGTCCGTAGAGTTGTATGTCGTCATGGAAAAAGCCAAAGCCAAAGACGTTACCCAGGCAAATTTGGTTTGGTTTACGACATACAATGCATGTGGGATATCGACAATCCTAGGGATGGTGTCTCTTCTTTTCTGGGCAATTTCCTGTGGTCGATTCATAGAAGATAGTCTCTCTAGCCGGATCCCCATAATCCTATCCGAAAATAGTAATGCCCAAGCCAAATCCTGGAAAACCTTTAAAGAAGCGATGCTTAGGTCCTGGATTATAGCTCGCGTTTGCCAGCTGGAATATGTGTTAGCCAGGACACCATTCAATGCGGGGTTGGGAATAGGTGTGACAGGGTGTGTTGTAACATTGGGTGCGAAAGCTATACTACTAAGATCTATAATGAAGGGAGGGTTTCCATTGTTTATCGTTAAGTGCAATTTCATTATAGGTGTATGGATTGTTATACATTATAGATGGTTTTCGGCAGTCCTTTATTTCCAAAGAACAAATTCCCCATCAAATCGACTTTCTCAATTAAAAGACCGCTCCGTTGAGTTGTATAAGGTTTTTGGTGCCTTTCTGGTGCGTTACGTTCAGCTATTTGATATTTGTTATTTGATAGTATGGGATTGGACGAGGAGGATTATTAAGCCTAAAGTAAATAACATACTTAGATGCGCTTCTCCATCTGCATTCTTCATAGCCATTATATGCATAGTTTTACTTGTTTGTGCCATCCCTCTAATTTTTTTAGGGATGCTAATCTGTACGGCGTTGGTTGTAGTCTGCTTCATGCAGATCTTGTCAATTTTCTGTGTGTGTTGGCTTAGCCTATTTGGTTGGCTTGTATCTGGTTGGGTATTTGATACCAAGTTTATGAGTAGACTTTGCAAAGTTGACAGAGACTTGTGGGACTCAGCTTCTCGAGATAAAGACTTTTTGACATACAAGGCAGCTTTAGAGCGGGTATGCTTGCCAGGTGAAGATGCTATCAGTTTGTGGGTAGCGAATCGAAACACTTTCCATCAAAGTAAGGGTAGAATGGATAAAGCTTATCAACGCGGCAAATCCTGCAAAGAATTGATAACTGTAATTGGAAGCAAAGTTGCTGAAAATAATAGTGAAAGCAGCTTTGTAAATCAATTACTTGAACCGATAAGGGGAGTTGAAGAGTATTTTCCGTTGCTCAAGCAACCCTTCTGGAGGATGACAGCCCTATCCTTATTGCAAATAACCACGGAAGTTTTTAACCAAGACTCCTTCGTTGCTGCGGGTGGGGACGATGTATTTATGCAGAATGCAATCACTGCTTATAAGAAAGCCCAGGATCTGATGGATCTTGTCGATTGTCCGGACAATGTTGACATAACTGTGGATGTCTTCGGCACATCCAACGTTGAAGCTTTTGTAGTGAGATCTGTCGCGGAGCGCACAATGGATGTAAACTCTTGGCATAAGAAGTGGAAAACTACCCGCAGCGCACAATTGAGTTCACCCGAAGAAGTTGAAAAATCCATTAGAACCATGTACGAGATTGCAAAGAAGAATCTTGAAAATATGCACCTGCTGGGAGACGTTCTTAATGCACGCGCTCTGTGTACAAATTGGCGCTTTGCAGCAAGAAGTTATAGCGTTTACAAGGTATGCAAAATAATCCTCGACGATCCTCCTAGCACTGTAGAGGAGTTTGTAGATGTTTTGCATAATTTCTTTGCGGATGTAATGGTTCGCTGCCTCGCAGATTTGCCAGAGGTGGTAATGAAGAGCTCTAGGAAATGGGCTGCAGAGTTCAAAGAGCAGAAGATATCTGCAGCGATTGAGATGGCAGCGTTCGCATTGGGGGTGATGGATGAAGCAAGAAAATCCACACAAGATGATACCCAATACCCAGATACATCTGATATCGATGTAGAAGGATAGAATATGTAAAGAACTTCGTATTCTGTCAGTTAGCTTTACAGTTGTCAAGCTTGAAGCATTGAATTATGTGGATTGATAGCCTACACATTTCTTGGCTTTTACAGTGTTAATATGTATTTCATTGCAACAATTCATGAATAGGTAAACCAATATTAGATTGGGAGTTTATAACTCATGGATTATCTTGGGGACAAATTTTTTAGGTTTCTTCAATGAAGGCACTATTTTGAACAACTCCACAATTTTTTGTTATAGTTTTAACAATTAAAATGGAGATTGGAGAAGTTGTTAATTAAGTTATTATTACCTTAAGGTGAGGACTTAAAATTGCACGTTAGAGAAGTCAAGTAGACCTTTTCAATTTGAAGATAACATGGAACTATCTCTCCTCATAGACAAGCTACTACAAGAGATATATCTCTAGGTTTGAAAGGGCTAGCTCCCTTGATTTATTTTTTAGGCTCACACCACACTAGGCTAATCACTATTGGGGGTAAAAAGGAAAGAAGAAAACATAAAACACCCTAAACTAATGAGGGTAATACAACAAAGATAAATCTACACAACACACTTGCATATACACTAAGAAATGAGCTAATTAAAACTGATCTCAACTCTGTCCTTCTAGCATAAGTATTTCTTGTAGAGGCAAATTGCTATGCATATGTAAAAGTGTGTGAAAAGAAGGTATGATATTAGACATGATTAGTCCTTCTCACACTTAAAGACACACTTAACAAATGCATACATTTTATGAAACCTATTGGAATAGATATCACTCACACAAGATATGCAAGAGCATAATGGAGCAAGGAAAACATCTTCATCACTTCTCAACTGCGTAAACCACTTAACACACTTAGGCAAAAGATTGCAGAGAATGAATCAATTTCAGAAAACTTTTTTTCAAAGGCAAATGAAGTGTCAAAACTAGTAGGGCTTTGCCATACCAACTGTGGATCCATTATAAAGCCAAAAGACTTGAATATATAGAGCATAGGAGAGGAGAGAGAAGTAAAGCTCAAGGGTCACAAGGCTAAGTGTCAAACTTTAGAAACCAATTACAATTCAATAGAATGAAGTGGGAGATAGGTTATAAAGGCCCTGTTGGACAAATGTCCATCACAAACATGACATATCTTTCAAGTTGGTGTAGAGACACTCCATGGTTCTTCTTGAAATTGCCCTCATGGTGATGAGTAGTCCATCTATCTTGAAGTTCCATAGGAGTTATTGCCACATATGTCTTGACTTGAGAAGTTGGAAATAAGATATTGACAATCATCTACATCTCTCTAAATGATAAAACTCTCATTTCTCACTTATCATTCATTATTTGCAATCACTCATTAGCTTTCTAAGACTAGACTTTCATACTTGTCACCAATGTGACTTGCAATTGCTTTAAGAAAATGCATTTCAGAGGATGTAGGATACCTATTGAAGATCCATTTGTCAAATAGACCTCAAAAGTTTCAATGTCACTCTTCTCACTATCACACTTAGGCAGTGATTTTGCTTTCTCACTATCTGTTTAGATTGTTTATAAGAAATGGTCTAACAGAGAGATTTTCATGCACAACCATAGTGAGAAATGAGTGTAAGGAGTTATAATAAGTCTCTATAGACCTACCTCAATGACTTTTATATGCTCATTCCTTTTTGTACTTATGAAACACTTCAAATCCTGCAAAAGACAGAGAATTAGCCTTGTTCGTACAAGTGATGGTACAAAAAATGTGGATGGTGAGGAGCCTGGAGGAGTTCTAAGTATGTCCAAAACATTTTCCAAGTCAATTAATCACTTTTGGATGCAACTCCAATGATCTTTTCTCCACCAGGGTCTTGATAGGGTTTTCGGAGGTTTTGTTTGTTAACAATGATTCATAAAATCTAGATGCTCAACCTCCAAACAAATTCCATTGAGAATAAGCTAAGGACCCCCTAAATTATCCCCAACTCCTTGAGATACCTTGCACATTGTCTGTACTAATGTAAGCATAAGAAAATGGTCTTTCAAGCTCTTGACTACGTTTTGAGTAGATTTGAGATAGTTTGAGGCCAAATTGACCACTTATTTGTCATTTCCTACAACCAATTTTTCATATGGACTCTCCACTTTCCCTGAAGCTTATCAAATGGCTTGGAAGGATCGCATAGTCTTGTGAATCGAGTTAGGCACCCTAAGTGCTTAGGCCTAGTTCTAGGCCCATTAGGCCTAACTATGTTTCACTGTGTGTTTGACTCGTATGAGGATTTCCAATGATTATAGGGCCTTCTCTATCTTTTTTCACCTTTAGTCTGAGCTTATTCAACATCCCATAGTCACTCAAGATTGTGCCATTCATTCCTTTACCATCAATATATCATGCTCTGTAGGTTGGATTCCCTATAGAGTGCCCTCTATCTATGACAAAACAAAGGGCACTTACCATGTTTGCCTAACCAAAGTGAGACTATGGAGGGCTAGCTTGAGTCATTGTTAGAGTCTGTGTCAAGTTTCAAAACTTGATCATGACTCTAGAATCCTCGAGCATCAAATTTCACAAGACTAGCTTTCTAGGTCTATGTACTGTGTAGGGTTATATGCAAGGTTTTAGACTGATTGTGTTTGACGCTCATCAATGTAGGTTGAGGCTCCTACATATTGAAAACCCTTGGGAGTGTGTCATTACCACTGTGAGAGTGGTTTCAACATGATGCATCTATCTTACACCTATGTTCATCAATCAAACCTACAATCCCCATAAGCATGGGATAGTGTGCAGACTATTTTCAACTGTAGGTAGCCACTCAACATTCACAAGGTCCCTGTAGATTTTGATGTTTGTTTGAGGACCACAAGAAATGGTGACATTATCCATATGAGAGTGATCATTCCACCTTATAACTCTGTTATATCAACTAAGATTGACCTTTTACTAGCCTATCTAGTTTGCATTCCAAGTGAAATTGTAGGTGAGTATATTAGAGGAGTTAATATACTATTGTAGATGATGATACCAGGTTGAATACTGTACTTCATGCTTTTTAATTCCCCTTGAAGTCATTTAGTATTTTTCACACTTGAAAGACTCAACTCTTGTCTTGAGGTCATGCTCGTCACTTTGCTATCAACGTACTATAAGTTTTCAAGTTTAAGGTTCATTTTGCTTAAAAGCATTGTGTTTTCACTAAGCATCTTCAGTAGAATCTTGATTGAATTGAAACCATCCAACCATTATCCTCTCTTGACTTAAAAATCCTCTTCTTGTGATAAGGTGTAACCTCTAGGTCTATACTGCAAGAGTGAAATGATTAGACCTATTTAGACCTCAAAAATGTCCACCAATAGATGATGTTGTGTAGGGCAGCAAACCTTTTTGGAGAAACTAAGGTAGGACTTCTCAGCTACTTCTTCAACCTGTGGACATAAACCTATGTCTAACTATATGAAATAGTCTCACCACTATCATAGTGATATTCTTTATGCTCTCAGACCTAGTTGAAGGCCTCAATTAAATCCAAACACCTCTAGAGCCTTTTTAACAAGCTGTTCATGACCTCATACACAGTGTTGTAGGTGGTTGTCACATTGAAGTCTGAGTGTGTATGTGAACCATCTTCAACTCCACTTGGTTTCAAAGCTTTGAGATTTCCATTGGTCTATTGATTTTTCCTAGACCATCACCATGTTCAAAGAGGAGGTAAGACAAGTGCATTACCTTTGCCTTGAAGCCACTATGAGAGGACAAAACATTGCAACTTATAGAGCATTGCTCTGCAGACCATTGATATCACTCTATGGCTCAATGAGGTAGTTCTTATCTCCACACCTTCACACATGCCAAACTTGTTGAAAATAACATCAAGAGGATGAACCAACTCTACAAGAACACATACATCAGTTGGAAGCGTTAGGGCAATGCAAATAGGTAAGAAAACTTGAGATGTTGGGGATGTACAAACAATTGAAGTCATCAACAATCTTAAAGATTGTTCATAGAGCACGGAGCACCAAACTAGAAACTATTGCCATGGAAAGAAAGGCCATAAAGGCTACCAACTTCCCCCAAATGCATTCACTCCAACTCTCATCCTTCTGTCAGTACTAACTGTAAATCGGTTGACTTGTTTGACCTTTTTCAAGAGAGCGGTGAGAGAGAGGTAGGTTTTTGAAAATTTTAAACCTGTTGAAGCTTATCAAGTCTGAAACTAACTTGTGGGATTCATAAGGGACTCCCTTGAAGCCTCACATGTGTCAGATAGGTTGTACTTATCCGTACAACTGCGTTTAACTGTTTGTTTTACAGTGATCTTATTTCCAAGTTGAACTTAGAATTTGTCAGTTCCAACATTGTTCTTTGACATTTAAATCACACATGGTACATTATATTCTTCTTGAACATTTGTCTTTTCATGAAAATTACGTACAACTTCCCCTAGAGTGACCAAAAGGTGACATAAAAGAATATTAAGACAAATGACACATATGACAAAGATGAAATATATTAAGTGACCTTCAAAACTAGACATTATTTATGACCTTTATGACTTAGCAAGACCTTATATAAAGTTTGACTATATAGGGGATTTGACTTAATTTGACCTAGGATCAAATATGGTCAATATTGGCATTTTCCTAGGGATAACATGCATGCTATGCTAAGGATCAGTTGTCTTATCCTATCTTTGAGAAATGGATTCCCCTATACATTGTTATTTACACTGATAAGCCTTTGAAAGGACACCAAACATACCACACACAACCAGGGAACAAGAACACAAGACAAAAAACAAGACACACAATTGTGTTCTCATGAACACTTGGAGAAAACCAACAACAACTGAAAGGAAACACACCTATCTTAATGTGTACAATACCTCAAGACCCCTGAGGTGAAGAACCTTCTTCATTGCTTCAACCAAGATCAAAGACAATGCTCTTTGCATCACTATTTCTCCAAAAAAACTAACCTTCATGTGATGTGTATTTGTTAATGAATACTTGTTTATGTAGATATTCATATGACTTGCCAATTTTGGGACTTCTAGTGACTACAAGTGTACTACTTGGAGCTCTCATGAATACTCCACCTAGCTCTCTTGGAAGCTTGTTTGGCTTTGCAACTTTGCTAGGTTTTATCATGCTCACTTGAAATCCTTCAATCTGACCATTAGAGATCACCATAGCATTCTCAACTTCAAATGCATTTGAGACATGATATGCTTGTTATTATAAGTCATCAGTATCATCTTCTTGCTTTACCACAATTGTTTCTTGCTCAACGGAGACCTCAAACTCTTCCTTATGCTCATCAACCACATCTTAGTTTGCCAAGGTTGTTTCTTGCTCAGCTGAGACCTCAAACGCCTCCTTGTACTCATTGGAAACATAGTTGACCCTAACATCAGGTTTGTACTCCTTTTGGAAGGTTGCAAACCTTCTCAACTCCTCAAATCCCTAAACTATGGCATTACATTGTTGCCACATGTCATCTACATCCTCATGATGTTCATGTTCATGAGCATTATCTTCTTTGACATGTAGAATTGATTGCTCATTTGGACTGGTGTTTTGTCATAGCTGGGAGCTCAACATCATCACTCATGTGTACAAGATAATTGGCCCATAAAACTTGTTCCAAAATGTTATCAGGGTCTACCTCAAGGATTCCACCACAATTTTCATGGAGTATGTAAGCTCCAAACCCAGTTTCTTCAAAACCACCTTGCTCATCTCCCCACTCAAGATACAAATCAGATATGCAATCAAGGAGTGTTAGAGGTTCTTGATCACTAGGGTGATCATCTTCTTCAATGACATTGTAGTTCATATTATCGGTATAAGGCGCATATGGTTCAACATGAAAACTAAAAAATGGTTCAGAGTTGATTGTCAATTTTGCATCATATTTAGTCTTAAATGCAATGGTAGACCAATCTGAAGTCAGATAACCTCCAATCTTAGCAATGAACTCTCTTGACAAACAAAGTGCAATATGAGGAGGCACATCTACCACCACAACATCCTAATAAATGGTGAAGATAGGACAAGCATGGAGAATAATTTGCAAACCTCTGATTATGCCAATGGTCTTGGCAGTTGATCCATCCAATTGTATCACTCTTTTGGCATGAGGTTCATACTTCAAGTTCAATGTATCAGTTACTGGGTTGGGCATGACACAAGCACTAGCTCCACTATAAATAAGACAATTGTGGACCAAGGCATCTCCAATAATGATGGATAGATAGAAAGGAGGAGGTTTGTCTACCTTTTCAACTTTACTTCGATTGTCTTCCATTAGGATTCAATGCATTTATAAAGACTGCCTCATTACCATTAGGTTATTTGGTTACCAAACTGAGCTTGGACAACTCCTCTTGAAGTAGGTCTGTTTGTCCAAGTATTACCAATGTAGCCCACATTGACACATTCACATGAGTCCTCTTCATTTTCTCTACAATGTTAGTGAAAGGACCACTAACTTTTGTTTGTCCACTAGCAGGAATCATGTTGCCTATACCTTCAGAATTTTGAGGTATAAAAGCACTTCTAACATTCTGATCTCTTTGACTTACTTGTGTAGTTGGAACAACATTAGACATATCTGCCTTTGTGCTTGTTTGAACATTCATTGGCTGACCATTAACATCCTCTTGAACTTCTTCAACGACATTTCTCTTGTTCTTTGTGTTTGCAGCTATAGAACTTACATCTAAGCTTGACTGCCCTTGATAATTTACAGCACATGAATCATCTTACTACCACTTGCCCAATGTAGACCCCACTGGAGCACCCTTCCCATTAGTCACTCTTCCATTTGGTACTTCATCTTGAGTCATAGCTGCCATAGTTCTCAAATTTGTCATGAAGGCTTGATTGAAGGACTCATTGACATAGGAAGATGTATCATAAGTTTGATCTAATGAAGGTTGACTGTTATGCTCTTGGGCAAGGTTATTTTGATTAGGTACTATTGCCCTTGAGGTGGAAGGAGCATTCGGATTATAACCACCATATGACTTAGATTGGAACAATTGTCCTTAACCTTGAGGATGACTTTGGAAAGGTGGCCTAATGCCTTGATAGTGAAGGTGGGACTAATTGGGTTGGTATTGGTTTTGGAAAGGCTTAACTTGAAGATGTTGGATAATACTCTTTAGACCTAGGATCTCTTATTCCATAGCTCTCATCTTCTCTGCCTCATTGTATTTGCTTGGTTAACTAAGGGAAACAGGGTTATGTTTAGGTGTAGGAATAGGAGCAACAACAGGAGTAAGAGTTTGTAATTCAGATAATAGAGGCATGGGAGGTCTTGGGTAAATCTTCCTAACTTGAATCAAATAATTCTCTACACTAATGGCCATTTCATAGGCATTATGCAGAGTGCTACCTCTCATAGATTATATCATCATTGAAATGTTACTATCAAATACTTTAAGATAGTAAAGGAAGGCATGGTCAGTTGCAGGTCTTACCAAGATTGGATCCTATCTCATGTCTTCTAAAATCTTGTGTTGAAGTCTTGAATGACTTCTTGAGGTGCTCTCCTAATACTGGTCAATTGCTTAGTTAGTGACAAGTTGTCACTCTTGTCCTCAAATCTTATTCTCAGTGCATCTCCCAACCATCCCAAGTGGTGATTGTTTCAAGTGCCAATGTTCCATACCAGTCAAGAGATTTTCCTTCGAAGGAGACTGCGAACACCCTGATTGCAATGTTATCCTCTATGATGTGATGGATATTGCAGAAGTTAGCAATATTTTTTATATGTTCAATAAGGGTGATGGAAGTCTCACCAGTGTATGATGGAACACTTTTGAGGGCAAATATGGGGATATCATCATAGTGGGCAAGTCTTAGAGGACTATAGCCATTGAAGACAACAAAATGATGGTTCCTTGCCATGGTGGCTTTAGGACTTTGCAAGAGTGGGGTAATTAAGAACTTTCTTATGGGTTTGTGAGCAAGGTATGACTTCTTTGGATAAGGATGGGTGTTTTCAAATCTACTTGCTTTGTATGAATAATGAGGAAGCTCTTGAAACTCAAATGAAATGCCTTTGGTGAGAGATCTTGTGTTTACCTTAGGCATGAAATAGTGCACTAGTTTGCAACCAAGACTGAAACATTGGAATCCCCAGATACTACAGGAAGTGGACTATTACAACTCCTTGTTGTCAAAGCCAACATCTACCTTGAACAACCTTCTTGGACTTCATGTCCTACTGGGCCTGCCAAAATTGTTATAGCCTAAAATTGCACCCTAGAGAAGTCAAGTAGACCTCAATTTTAAAATAACATGGAACTCTCTCTCTCCATAGAGAAGCTACTATAAGAGATAGATCTCTAGGTTTGAAAGCGCTAGCTCCCTTGATTTATCCAGTAATTACATAACCAAATTAGGTAGTGGTTCCAAAAATAGGGCTTAATATTTTTCAATAGGTGTTGTGTAGCATTAGAAACTTTTTTTGTATCTTCACAGGACATGTTTATTAGCTTTTTTTCAATGTCATCAAAGTAGTTTTGAAACTCTCAACTGGGTGCTATAAAGTACCAACCCCTCTCAAATATAACAGCTACAAATCTATCCTAACCAATAACAGCACTAAACTTTTGCGGGGAATATTTAGCTATTTGCATTTTCTTAATGAATACGGCTTCTGATTCATAAGGACCACACCAGTTTAAGTATGAGTTGTTAGTTCTCCCAATAAGGACCGTAACAATTTAGGGAATAGGAGTCATTGCTTAACCCAGCGTTCATAGAAAAAACCGATATCAATAAGTCCATCCTTCCTAGTTGCATGCAGAAGACTTGAATGGTTGATGTAGGTTGTTTTGGGTTAGGGTTAGCTGCCCTGTTAGGTGCACACATTCCACCGATTCATGACCAATCAATGCATTGGATTCCTCATATATATATGATTTGATCTGATTTGATGTGATCCTGTCCTATGGGTTTGGTTTTGGCTCAGTCAGCTGGACCTTTTTACTATTTTTTTTGGTTTGAAAGGAAAAGTCTTCTAAAGGTCTACAATGCTGAGGGGCTTGCTTGGGTTTGCAAAGTTGTTAATAGTATATGAGGCTGTCTCTAATCTCAATATGCAGAAGAAATTTAATTGTGTTTTTACATATGATGTACTTTGTATGATAACAACCACTTTGTACTCCACTTGTAATCTCCTCTCAAGTGAAACAAGTTTCTTATCATTAAGCCTAATAAAAAATCTATAATGTTAGGTTAAGATTGTTTTTCAGAATTGTTGCCTTTGTTTGAACATTATTATATTTTTAATTAAATTTCATAGCCACAAGGGCAGGGTTTGTGTCCAAGGTGACCTTGTAAAATATCACATCCTGTTTTGTTCAATTTTCTTCTTTTTGTGGGCATTGTATTGCTTGTCTTCTTCATCTCATTGTTACTCTGTTAACTAGGCAAGAGTAATGGGATTTTACATCCTCATCTAGTCAATTTTTTAGCTTCTCAGTATAATGTATATTTAAATTCATTGGTAACTATTAGGAGCATTGTCAAACAAAATGCATAGAATACAAAGTCTTTATTCAGCATAGCTCTGATAAGATTGCCAAAAAAAGATTACCCTGTATCTCATGCATTCACCTCATACTGAAGGCCTTGTAGGCTCATTCCCTGCCTTCTAAAGTGCCATATTTGTAGCATTTATCATGTCCAGTAAAAATGTGGCTTGGTAGTTCTGCAAATTGCTAAGAAACTTGTACATAACTGTTATGATGTTAGGTTTTAGCTTTGTGTTGGCACATTATAGATGTAACGAATTTTAACTTATGGCATTTGCTGTGCACTGGTATTATGATTACAATGGTTATGAGCAGGGATATCCAACACAACACTTTGTTTGAATTGGTGACTCTTACTTTTCCAGGTTTGAAAAAGGCATAGGGATAAAGACGGTTCTATGCCAAAGGGTGTATTCTATCTTTTGAAATCTTCAGTATTTGTATCATCTATTGATGTCTTAAATTTGCTCATTAAAGTGAGCTCCCTGATCAAAGGGATCTGAAAGTTAATTTGTTTGATCTTGGAAATATAACTCTTATTTTATAAAATATGGAGCAATATGTTTTTAAGCTCCAACAGCGCAATTTTGGGGAGAGTTGGAAGCTTGCTTGATCTTGTGCATTGTTTTTAACTTTGAAACTGAAAATGGGTACCAAAAAACATCAAGAATTCTTAAGTTTAGAAGAGAAATGCGAGATTTACCCTTATTTTCTGAGACATTAAATTTGTATGGATGAACGATTTTAGTGTTTAACTTGACATTCCACACGACGAGGGGAGAGTTTAACACCCTATGAAAACTAAACATCAACGACTGTGAATCACGGTATCTTCATTGACTCATTGACAACGCTGACCAGTTGACTGTAGCATTTTGTAAATGGAGAATGGTGGTACGCAGAGCAGGCAGTGCAGCAAATTAGATCCCTGAACTTTCTGTAATCAATCCATTTTGATATTAATTGATCAATTTTGACGTTTATTATTGAGGCCATATGATTGTGTTCTGAGAATAATAATCGCTGCAGCACGTTTCTCTTCCTGGCTGTTGTTTCTTTCCGTATTATTCTTAAATAAAAATTAGAGCTTAAAAAAATAAATTTATATAGATATATATACACACATTCTTATTTTTTAAATTTATTTACGCTTTGTTTAAATTTTTACTTTTCATTTGATACGATCTACAAAAAATTGATTATATTATACAGTTAAAAATGTAAATACGATCATACAATCATCAAATTTAATCCTTGATTCTCTTGCATGATGAGACCATCTAAACGGTAAAGGTGTCCATGTTAAAATTATGGGCATTTTTATAAAACATAAATGTCCTATTGGTCATTTTCTCTTTCAAGCAAGCAGTGTCTTGGAAAAAAAATTGAGGTTCCATAACTTTATGAAAATAAGAGCTTGAGCCCCTTTCATAGTTTCACATTATTATATTTGATTTTTGAAATCTAATGAGGCATTTGATAATCTGCTTCATCTTTTAAAAGAGAACTAATAGTTGCTAAAAAGGTGCAAGTTATGTTAGGAGTGTGATGTGATGTTTTTATAAAGAAGGGTTTTCTAAAGAGGAGGATTGTAGATCTGGAGATGTAGTTCAAGTGAAACCCATCACCACTAGCCTCATGTAGCTTTGTGTGCATGCAACATTAAGTTACGAATAAGGTAATGTCTAAAAGAGTTTGTGTCGTTGTTGTGTGCTTAAAAATACATTATTAGGTCGAAAAATTCAAGCTTGAAAACCATTGTGTGCATTTCCTACAATCAAGTGTAGCAACTTCCTGTGCTACTCAATGTCTTTTATCTCAATTTTTTGAAATAAAATATGTGAACTATGTCAATAATAAAATAAGATGATTTTTTATTTAAATTTTTTTACATAGTTTAACCATAAATTATCTTATTTTACATCATGGGGGTAAGATAGAAATCAATAAAGGGGAACACAGACGTTGGAAACACTCTCTCTTTAATATATCAATAATATTAATCCAATGGTGGGATAAGTTTTAGATTTTAAGAAATTGGGTGGAAGTTGTCTTTTGTGGATCCATAACCTACAAGTCATAAGAGCGTAATCTGGTGTACTTTATAAAATGATTTGAGAAAAACTCGATAACCTATCCATATTAATCTAATAGGATTAATTATAAATGTTACACATTGTAGTTATTGTTTATCTAGGTGAAATTATATTGGCGGGTAAAGTAATAAGTTGTGATTGCTTGGTTGGATTTTTAATTTGTCACATGGCCCAATACCGTTGTGATTTATAATGTCATTACATTGTGATCATGTGAATATATTTTACATAATTTTAAATTACAAATATAATTAAGTGTGAGAAATAAATAGAATAATATTATATGTTAATATAATTAGTGTCCCCAACCCAAATGTGACTACTAGTACGTGTATTGATATTCAAACTATTTTTCGTTACTCTCAGGAGACACAAATAGCCCTTTAAAATTCTATTCCATATTTCCCTCTCACATATAGGTACAAATGACATCTAAAGAAAGTTATTACTTCACAAGTCACCAAGTCACAAATTGATTTAACTAAATTAGTCAAGCAAATAATTTCTATATCCAAAGTATTATAAAATATATAAGTGGATATTTCCTCCTATATCTAAGTTATTTAAGTCGCGAATCCTAAAATAACTTGACTTTTGATCAATTTTCAGTGAAGTTTCTTGTGGGGCCAAAGTCCACAAGTTTGAAGAGTGCAACCAAACATGTATTTGGAGAAATCGTTGAGGAAAGATACTTGATTTATCCATATTAAGGGTACAAGTAATTATTTTATCAGAATTTAAAATTAATCGATGTATTAACTCTAATTAAGATAAAATGAATTGAAAGATAGTAAACATCGTAAATAACTTGTAAATAGTAGATTGAAAGTAAAGTACAAAAATAGATAAAGCTCAAACAAATGAAAGATGTTAACTAGGAAAAAATAAGAAGACTATTGTTTTCTATTTGTAGGATGATTGTGTGTGACTAAGAGATGACTAAAGCTAATCAATAAGATATGATTATGGGTGTGCAACTGAAACAGAGAGTATCATTGTTCTAGGTTAGAACTGATTGGAAGTAGACAAGATCAACTACCATTATTATCTTTTGTGTGTTGATCTTGACCTCTAAAATAAAATAGAAAAATGAGGGCACATTCATCTTTGCCTAATTAAAATATGCACGTGTAAAAACAATTGACCTTTAGCTGTGCATAGATGAGTTGAAAATAACTTATTCAAAGTTGAACCCCTAATAGGTCTTGAAATAATTGAAAACCTACAAAAATAAAGGGGGGTGTAATGGGTTGAGTTAACTCCAATCAATATCATGATCATTGCCTATGTATTTAATACTCTAAGGAGAAAAATCAAGCCCATGTAGTTATCTTACCTAGAGTGCATTGTGCAATAATGCTCCTTTGCTACATGTAGGTATCTAAAGATGGATTGAAGAATTGGTGATACTTTTCTTGACTTGGATAAAACGGGGTCATGACTTGGCTAAAGTTTGTTCCAATTGAATATGATTGATTTTGGAAAGAATGTGGAAGCTTTTTTTAGTGTGCAATAGTACAAGTGTCTCTCAATAGTGAAATTATTAAGTCGTAGAATATATGGCTTCGATGTGTATTTATAACAATTCAAAAGGGTAAAACCTCATACTATCTATCCTAAAAATATAGACCAACCTATAAGGGAGGGTTTAATTTTTGAAAAATAGTCTTTGCTAGGGTAAAGGGAAGGATCGACCAATAAGGACCAGATCGATTACTGATCCTTACTCCTATAGGTTGATTCTAACATAGAAGGGTAACATTTGATCTTAGGAAGTTGAGATCTTCGTACAAATGCTTATAAAGGTTTTTAATGATTACGAACATTTATGTAGCTGTAAAACAATTTAGAAGGGATGGGTCCGTACAATTACTTAGGATAGAGTGAGGTGGTAAAATAAGACTAATTTTAGTGCTCAAGTTAATTAAGGTAAATATGGGCCAACATTAACATTATCAAGTATTCATGATCAAATTTAAATAACTACATTCCCCCTTTTAATCTGAAAATAAAATTACTAGAAAAAAATAAAAGATATACCTAAGAGTGTATAACACACTATTTTTTTGAGTAGGTACTTCATTTGTGTAGGGCACTTTAACTTAGCAAACCCTATAACAACTCATGAAGTAATCATTTTGTACATTTGAATTTTGAAAAATCTTGAACTTTAAAAATTGAAAAATTAAAAAGAGAGTAGGGAAGGAGTACATATGTATTTTTGAAACCAATATTACTTTTGTAACTTAGCTTTAAGAGGATGCTTTCTTGAAGCATCATAGAATTGGTGTTTTTTGTGAAGCACTTAGAGAAATTGATTGCTTTATTGAAACATGGTGAATTGAGGGTCATCCATATAAAATAGAACCCATTGAGGAACATAAAAACTTCAATTTGTGTTATTGTTCTTTATAACCCCAAGATGTAAATAGGTTGGAATCTAAAATAGATTTTCAAGTTATAACGTTCAATAACATTGCATCTCCATTATGTATTATGCATTTAAAGTAAATCAACCAGCAGATAGATTTTAGATTCAATTGTCATTTTGTTCCTTAGTTCTTGTATGTATGACCAAAAGAAAATAGATAACATTTAGGCTCCTACCATGACCTCAAATAGAAAATGGTAATGAAATTATGGCTTGATTTAATATCATTACTCTATGTGAACTTTGTAATTTTTGTTTGAAACTTGCGTGCATATAGACATGCATATGCATTCAAATGTATGAATGTATAATATGTTCTTGTAATGTGAATGCATATGCATGGCATATGCCCCCATAATATATACCAATAACTGAATTTCAAGCCGTTATAAATTATTTGAAAATGTATTATATATCAAAATTGATTTTTTCTCCTAGAATCTTATCTCATGTATGAGAAACCTATTGAAATGCCTCCTTTTTGAAGTGAGAGTTTTGTCATAAAACTCACTCATCTAAAAATAAAATTTAAATCTATCATGTGTATCAAGATATAATTATTGAATATCATAACATGTGTGAAAACATATGTCATCATATTAAGATATATATCATTAAAAGCTTGTATGTAACATATGAGGCAAGGCCTAAAATTTTGAATCTATATAAATGTGTCAATAAAGCTCATAAGAATAGTTATAATAGAAAAAGAATACACAATAGTTAGTGAATGATATGTATCATGTTACTCATAAGCATCAACAAGCTCAACAAGCACATAAATAAAATAAGCATAATGTCAAACAATAAGGCCAAGGGCCACATATAACGGACATGAATATAATGCAATAAATAAGGTAAAACGTTGCACACAAAGGACATTAATAATATCACAAACAAGGAACCTATTAAATGTCACACAAAACATAGTACCAAGGGCCACAAGAAATTGACATGTTTAAATGTCACATATACCAAGAAAAAATCTCATTAATATGTTCAAGCAATTGTCACACGCAAAGGCTAAGGGCCAATACATAATATACAAACAAAGAATAATCTATCATGTAAAAGTAATAACATCAATGGAGCATATAAATAAAAATGTATTATACACCATGTATATATAATGTGATCATATGCTAATGAATATCATATCCATGTACACAATCTAAGATAAAAAAAATCATCAAGATAGTTGTAAAGAGTATATAGCTTAACACAGTATAGAAGTTATATAGTGGTAACACTTATAAATATTATAACCCTTAGATAAGATGCCCCTAACATGACACGACTTGTGATTAGAGTAAATTCAAACATATAAGTTCTTGTAAAATTTGTATGTCTTGCATAACACTCATAAATACTAATGAAATGCATGTGTGATAGAAAAATATTATGCTATCTACCAATCATGAGATAAATAACATATGCCAATGATGTAAAACATATGTCTAATCATGCTTAGGTCTTGATTTTAAATTTTTATAATATTTTGAATGTTTAAATGTTTTAAATATTTAAATTTTTTTGTACTTTTTAAAATTTGAAACAAAAATCAAAAGAGACTAGTAGATAAGCATGGGTTCGGAAGTAGAATAAAGGGAAGGGGTCTGAACAATTTGCAACATGTATCAAATTAAAGTATGCACTAAATATGATGGCATGGCCATGTATGAGTAAGATTTACCTACTTTATATGTGAATTATATTTTAAAATACATGTGATAGATATAATAAGAATGCAAAAGAATGAGTGTATATCCTTGTCTCATCAAATGTACTTGTCAAAGAATGTAACACATATGTGTGAGAAATGTAACACACAAAAGAAAGATTTGGCATGAAATATTAGTATAGAATAAATTAAACCGAGTATATTATTACAAAATTGGATGTATTAAAGCTATGTTTTCTAAGTTTTAAATTTGATTATGTAAGAAGCTACAAGTTAGTATCGACTAGCTCAGGACAATAGTGATTGTTGATCTTGACTGAATCCAGTCGATATTGTCTTTGATATAAAAATATAGTCGATAGAGATCATATTGTGAAAAAAACATGCTAAATAAAATATAATGTAAGTATTAGATCATTGTTTTGGACTGTTTAGATCACAAAATTGAAAATGAAGAGCCAAGAGGTCAAAAAGAGCCAAGGGATAAAAGATTGATCAAATTGATCATGTGCAAAAAAAGTGAAGAATACAAGGCACAAGAAATAAAGGAGATATTTACAGTGCATGTTTTTATTTTTTAAATTAATTTATTGTTTTAAATTTTTTGAAATTGCAAAGTGCTAACTAATGATCCCATAAGGATGAGAGTCACAATAAGAATCTGTAATAAGCTATGAAAGGATCACCTTTCATAGATGAAAAGTAATGAATGCAGATGGCTTAGAATCATAAAATGCATCAATTAATATGATGAAACTATATATATCACTCTTTGACCTTAAAACATCTTTCTATCAATTTTTGGCCGTGAATCACCTCTAACAATATTACTGCAGGATTTACAAACTTAGGTTTATTATATGCAATGTTCACTAATTCATCACTAAGGTTTTGAATTATTCCTTGTGCTAGGATGTCCATAATCCATAAAATCAAGCCTAAACAATTATACATCAAAATTTTGTTTGATGATCATTTGTTAAAGTTTGAATGAGATACCGACTTGTGTGGGTGGTATGGGAAACTTGTGCAAAGTATTATCTTGCAAATACTTTTAAAAGATCATACTTGTTTTTTATTTAGAGATAATTTGATGCCAATATATTGTTATGATGGGTAGGTTATGGAAACCTAGGGATCAAGTTGTGAACTTTGAGACATGCACACTAAGTGATAGGAGGAATCCTAGTTAGTTTCACTAAGACTCGGTAGATTTCTGAGTTCAGATGTGACAAGGTGTAATTGTTAAATTTATACTTATGGCCATAAGAAATGTATATAGGTAGTATACATCATGAGTGTATAGATTCCTATCTCAATCCATTGCGATACTTACATCATGTTGCATGGAGTAGCTGCAATATTGACTCACATACATATTGACCTTTTTCGTGTCAACGGATTTTTACATATCCTTGGATAGGGACACTCTTAGTGCATGAGAGGTGTGTTGTGATTCTAAAGGCTATTTGGTTAGATGTATATTCCTAAATTATATAATCCCTCTTTACATATTATATAATTATTTTCAGTTTTAGTACTAATCTCATGCTTTCTCCTTGTTCATGTGAAGGAAATAACTTATTGATTATATATGCATTGTATTTGTATTTATTTTGGAAAGGATGTATTCACATGATGTATTATAAAAAATAATGTAATTATGAATGATGTAATCTAGAATTAAGTAGTTATCTTATGTTTTAATCTTGAGCATGATTATATGGATATACTGATTTGAGAATATTTAATTTATTATTGTACATTTAGATAATTTTTATGATAAAAAATGGAATAAATGTTATGTGAATGCACACTTGATTATTTGTTTATAGATGTTATTAAATTGATCATATTAGTGTTAGTATAATTTATTTGAAATTTTCCAATCACTTCTTATTATTGTACTTAATAAGTATGATAGAATTAAGATAGTTAAGAAAACCTTCAGGAAATAGACTATAAAAAAATCTATTTTTTAGTGTATCCCAAAGGGGTTCTTACAATGACAAATGACTATGTTACAACTGTGATGAAAAAATTTAGTAGAGTACACAAGTGCATTGAATAAAAGTTTTATTTGCTAGATATCAAATCACCATTAGATGGTGAAGAATAAGAATTTGTTTAAATTTCCCATGATGAAAAACTTAGAGTCGAAGAACCCAACACCATAAAGTCCCACCCAAAATTTTGATGCATGCTTTAGTTGAGGTAACCACTTTTCATAATATGAGATTAAAGGATTATTTTGTGAAAAACCCCCTCACTACTCTCATTTACTCTAGAATCACACATAATTTCATTGATCCTCAACTAGCCAAACAAGTTGACTATTTCATGTACCCTTGTTCTAGTTTTGAACTTATGATTTCCAATAGAGGAACATTTATGTGAAAAGGTAAATGTTGTAATGTTCATATTTTTGTGGGGAAGTATACCCTAAAATGTTTGCCTTTCCCTTTGGGAAAATATGATATGGTTCTTGGAGCCCAAGGGTTGTGCACTCTTATCCCTATCTTGTGGGACTTTTCAAAAATTTGGATGCAGTTTTCAGAATAAAGGCCTGTATTACACACTAAAAGGCCTCTTAATATGATCTTCTAGTGTCATTAGTTCCCATCACATGAATAAACTCTTTGTAAAGGATTATATGAAATAATTTCTCGACTCTCCTCTATTCAGCTAAACATATCTCTTGATTCCCACTAGCCTACTAACTTAAAACTTGTTCTAGTCCAACATGCATTAGTCTTTGAGGAACCAATAGGCTTTCTACCTTGTTGACCAAAATACCATTGTATTCATTTTTTTATTAGTTTACCCTCTAATATTTGTCCATTAAAATATATTTTTTTCTAGAAATCTAAAATTGAGAAGATGGTTTCCAAAAAGCCTTTAAGTAGGATTCATTCATTTGAGCACAAGCCCATACTCCTTGGTTTTAATAGTCTACAAGAAAATGGATCTTGGTGGCTCTCCATTGATTTTCATGAACTAAACAAGCTCATTATTAAATATAAATTTCCTATCCCAGTGATAGATGAACATTTTGATGAACTTCATGGCGATCACTTCTTATCCAATTATATCTACGATTTGACTATCTGATCTACCTCCAGGATGAGGATATTTAAAAGTTATTTCCTCAGACATGATAACCACAATGATTTTTTTGTCATGTCCTTTGGGATTTCATATGCCCCTTCCACATTCCAAGGTTTGATGAACAGAATATTTTGTCCCTTTTTATGTAAATTCATTATGGTCTTATTTGGTTTATACCATGATTTACACCAAAACTTGGGAATAAAATCTCCAACACCTCGACATTTTTTAAAAACTTCTTAAATATGTAGGCCACACTGTCTATGTAAAAATGTCCAAATATTCATTTGGTCATAAGGGGATGGAGTACCTAGGATACATTATCTTAATAACTAGAATTGAGGTTGACCTAAAAATAATTGAGGGCATGAAAAATTGGCCTAAATCCAGGACAATCAAAATCACTAGTGGTTTTTTTGGTTTCACTGGGTACTACCATAAATGTTTTATAGATTATGGGAAACTTGTTACCCCATTGATTTCCATGCTAAAAAAGGCTTTTTTTTTGGTCCATCATAGCTAGATAAGATTTAATGGCACTCAAGTAGGTTATGTGTACTACACCTATCTTGGCCATGCCATATTTATCGAAGATATTTATCATTGAAAGTGACACATGTAGCAATGGTCTTGATGTTATCCTCATGCAAGAGGGATGTCCCATCACTTTCACTAGAAAATCCTTTAATGGAAGAAATATGTTGAGTCAACATATAAGAAGGAAATGATGTCTATCCTCCATGTTTTTAGTAAATGGAAACCATACCTAATGGGTCTACATTTTTGCATCAAAATTGATCATCAAAGCTTCAAATACTTCTTCAAGCAACGGGTATCTTCCTTGGTTCAACAAAAGTGGGTTTCCAAATTTATGGTGTATGATTATGATATCAATTATAATAAGGGTAAGGACAATCTAAGCATTGATTCCCCATCCTTCTAGTATGAACAACAAACATAGTTTTTTTATACTAGATGCATGACATCTAGTAGGAGTGGCAAAAAAATAGTTACATGTAAAAAATCATTCAAAAATTGTTTATGGACCCAGCTTCCAAATGCAATTATACTTAGGATGGCCAATCCTTAATATACAAAGGCAATATTGTCTTGATTTATAGATACAAGTTTTGACACCATAGTTTTCATGATTTACATACCTCACCTTTCATAAGTCATTTAGGTTTTTCAAAAACTTATGAATTGCATTCGTTGTAGTTTATTTTGGCCATGAATAAAGAAAGATATCAAGATGTTTATTGATGAATGTGAAGTATGTCAACATCACAAGGGAGAAACAATGGTAATTCAAGACCTATTTCAAATCCTATTGTTTCAAGTAAATTTTCACTTAAGTTCTAAAGAAAGAGAGAAAATAAATTCAATACAGATTGTGGTAGGAATACCTATTTGTTTGTCCACACGTGTTGAATTAGAAGATGTGAAGAGATCCTCTTTGTCTTGGGAAGAATACCTATAGATAAGAAAGCACTAAATCAAACTTGTTCATTAGACAGATAGTAAGGTGAATTGCCTAGCAAGAGCTAGATCTTGGAAGCGAGAGCTTCCTTAAGGGCTATCAATCCACCTATTTTAAACAATTAAGTTGATAAAACTAGAAAGAATATTTTTGCATCAATAATAAAAGATTACTGAAATTGAATACAAGAAAAGCTTATTTATAAAAGAGACTAGAAATGATCTAATTAGTGATAAATTGATTAGTACTAGTACTAACAGGTCGGGGTATGGCTCAAAAAATTAGAAAGGGGGCATGTGAACAGGTAAGAACATATAAAAATGAATTTGGTTGGGTGTAAGAGGGTCAGATTAGCTTGCTAGTTTTTGGTGCCATAGGTGATTGTAGTTGGTCATGCAACCATCACCAGTCAAGGGTAACCATTGTCGATCAGGTAACCATCATCAGTTGCCTGTCAATGAATCTAGAAGTGAAAATGGGGTTTGGGTTTGTTGATTGATGGGATCCAAGAAGTGGATTCTGGGAGATAGCTTAGGCTTAGAATGAAAACCTGGTAAAATAATATAAGAAAATGAATACTTATCTTACAAAAAATAAGTTGATGGGTGGTTGATGCAAGCTTGCCTGTTGATGGAACCTGGGTTGATTTTGATAGTGTAATAGTACTTGGGAGCTTAGTGGAAGGCTAATAAAAAGTAGACTCCCTATGTGATGGTTTATAGCACTTGATAATGTGAATTGACCTAATTGACCTACAAAAAGAGATTTTGGATACAAAGAGCTCTTGATAACAATTATAGATCATTTGACCTCCCTGGGCTCTCTCTCTTATAGGCACAAGCAAGAGGTGGAAGTGGTTGTCTAAATTGGACTTGAAGAAGGCTTCTAAATAGAAGTCATCCATGTAAATGGATCACAACCAGATTTAGACTACCATACTTAGAAAAGAAAGGTGGTGGTTTGCATGTAGGTTGCATGCTAAGTCCATGTTGTCCAACCTAACCATATCAGTTAGGGTGACTGTCATTGGTTGAGGACCTAGGAAAAAGATAGGTTAAAATGGGTGAAAAGGTGAGTTAAGCCAGATAAGTGACTAATTTGACTCCAAATTAGGTAAGTAGGCTAGGTAGGCTTGTCAAACTTATAGGTGTAGTCAACAGAGGTTTAAGAGAAACCAAAGGTATTACAATGATTAGGACCATGTGTGTAATTTTTTAGTGTCTACATTTTATTCCTTTTTATTATGTAGCTTGCATGAATGAGTAGCAAAACAAAAATGGAGATTGGATCTAGATCTACTTACCCTGAGAGTAGGAGGAGGTGTTCCCCCCTCAATTTAGGAGATGGTGAGGTGAAACATAGGTAGGTACAAGTTTAAAAAATGGTAAAATGTTGAGTCATGAGGTGGTGACATGAGGTAGGGTTAGGCACTTGTCATGCAAACTTGTGCACAAAATGTGATAAAATGGTGTGACAGCTAAGATCGTGCATAGACTAGGTTGTCAATGTTTTTAAAAATAAGGATCAGTGCAAAGGAGGATAAGTGACAAGTGAACCATGTGACTGCCTATAGGCATGGCAGTTGGGAACACTCATAAACACAAGTCTCCTAAGTGATCTTTGTGTATCTAGTGGGTATCCAAGGTAGGAAATTCTCTTAGGAAAACATAAATGGGTCAAGTGTCATGGGTATCTGAGGTAGGAAGTGCTCTCATTGAGACACAAGTAGGTCAGTGTGCAGGAGGTGAAATACAAAAGGTCAACATGGCAATGTGGTTGCTATGGTCAAGGGATCAAGATAAAAAGTGTCATAAATTTGCATGCCAAATAGGATAAAATAAACCATCAATGAGGTGACAATGTTGGTGGTCATGGTTGAGCTAACTCTATGTGCTTAAAGCACGTGGACGTTGCCTACATAATTATGTGGATGCAATATCTAGTAAAATTTTAGGCCAAATGTAGTTCTTCCCATGTGGGAAAGATATGACTGAGCAACTAGGCTAGTTGCTAATAGGTGTTTTAGAAAGTAAGGTGGGGACCTTGATTGGTGATGGTTAGGGGAATGCCCCAAGGGTCGACTAGTGTTGGTCATCCTGACCGGTGATGATCATAATAAAACCCTAAAAGCCACTAGGGTAAAAGTAAAAATTGAATGCCATTTTCATGTATTTAACTTTTGTATTTTTGCTCTAGTGATTTGTTTGTGTGGTGGGCTGAGGTTGCTGAGGTGGAAGTGAGCTACTAGTGTACTTGCTGAGCAAGGATAGAGAGGATGGAGGTAGGTTGAGGACACGATGGAGCAGTTGGGTGAGGCTTTTGGCCATAGCAGTGCTCTTGAAATGAGGTACGAGATGTTTTTTATTTTCAAAATTGGTAACTAGGTTGGGTTTTTATTTTTTTTTAAAAGTAAGGGATTTTGTTATTTAGGCTTTCTTCCTGTAAAATCCCTAGTTAGGGATTGGGTGGGGTTTGGGTAAGATTAAAATGTGGGTAAATCAGGTTTAGGTAGGGTTTGATTTTGAAATGGGTGGTTAGGGGTTGTTTTTTTGAATAGATATTAATGTTTATTAGGTTTTTTAGATAGGTTATATTCTTGTGTGGTTAAATTTAGGAGGTACAGAGTTTGATTCTCCACCATTAGGGCAGAGATAGTGACTGATGACGGTTGAAATTGACCATCATCGATCGACCCTAAGGGGCTAACCATCCCTAGGTGATTGGTGATGGTTAAAGAACTGTCGATGGTCAAGGGTATGGGCTTAGGCCTCTTGAAATATAGGAGTTGGAAGGTAGTTTTAGTATTATGTTATTTAGCTAGAGGGGTAAACAAATGCATTTTTTGGGTAATGGGTTGGATTGGTAGGTGAGTGTGATGGGTTTGATTAGCTAAGGTAGTTAGGTAGGATGGCTAGGGGGATGGGGTAAGACAAAAATGGGGTAGGGTAAGGGTAGGTCAAAAGTCAGTACTTAGTGTTAGGTGCAACACTAAAATATAGTGTTATATGTTATGCTTGGAGGCTAAAGAATAGATTAGGCTGAGAGATTGAGTGTCAATTCTCTTTGTCGAGGTTTGATATGTCATAACTGTAGAGAAGTGGTGGCACATGGAGGATGTGGGCTTAGGTACAATGTAACATTATCAACATCTACCACTATACCTTGTGATGATGGTCATGTTCATCAAGAGATGGGATCTCACAGTGAACATGTTTTGGCTGCTGACTAGAGAGATCACCATCCTACTAGAGGATGTGCATAGGATCATGCATCTACTGATTTGAGGAGAGGTAGTATATTAAACAAAGGGTGAGGAGGTAGATGATCTAATTGAGATGATCTATGGTGATGATCATACTCAGGCATGATACTATGCATGCAAGTTTGATTATGACCTGTTATACCAGATGGATCTAGTAGACAGATGCTTGATTATGATGATGATGATGATGATGATGATGATGGTGTTGATGGTGTTTGTGTTTCCTGACTAGTTGGGGTGTAGTTTCTTATGATATTATTAGGTGTGTTTATTGAGATGCTATTGGAAAGGATTGTATTTGCCTGGGCCCCAGTCTTATTAGTATAGATATACCAGGAGCTCTAGGGTTTCAGACACCACAGTTAGTATGGGATTAGTATCAACTTTGTTCTTCATTGTTGGGCCTTTGTAAATATTTGAGTACTTAACCCCCTTGGATTGTCGATAGAGGGTTATCTACCGATGGATTATATAGTGGGCTTCTTACGATAGAGGAGACGCAGAGCTAGGACAGGGGCAAATGGAGGATTCAGAGACATTGAGTGGTTCTAAGGGTAATTAGATGTCCTAATAGTTAAGGACATGATATGGAGGCCCTACATCAAGTGGCCATAGTGGATAGGGTTGGGATATCACACCTTAGGTCTATAGAGTTGACAGTGGATATACAACTGAAAAGAGGGCAAGGATGAGCTTCTTGTATTTGACCATGTATGGAGATAGTTTGGGCTTGTTCAATGGATCTCCCTTAATTTCCCTAGGTATAGGAGAGAGGAGGTAGAGTTTATGCTACCCACACCCTAGCCACTGGAGGTTGTGCTTGATTTTGAGGAGCTATCGATAAGGGCTCCTATTAATGATGTAAGCATTGATGATGGTTACATGGCTTAGTATCAGGGCATGTATGTTATGGTAGACTTTGGATGGGGTGATGGGTGTTAGCATCCCATGGATGTAGATTCAACCTAGGCACATGCTTAAGCACAGGGAGATGGATAGGCAGTAACAATAATTGCCACAACACAGGCCTAGGTTATTGGTTTATGGGGATAGTTGGATTCTTTATAGGGATAAGTGGCTATGTTATAGGTATAGGTTTAGGCATTATAGGGTTAGTTCACCACTGTTAAAAGTGATAGAGATATACTTAGGCAGAGGGTTAGGATAAGTGCAACAGTATTAAGAGGGCCACTAGACACAGTGCCCTATGCATGATATTTAGCTACTATTATGGACTTCATATATTATGAGGTGATGCTATTAGACTAGCTACCCTAGGCTATGAGGTATGTAGATTACACAATGAGCTTGGTGAGTGGGCCATCAATAGCTACTCCAAGGCAGTGGGCTTCCATAGTTGGACAAGGAGGGGTACTAGGGGGACCACCACCAGGTGCATGTGTAGGCATAAATGGGGCTAGGGGTAGTGGTGTAAGCCCTTGATTATGTTGATATATATTATTTGGATGTATTATTTTGATACCAGCCTACGTGTTGATGTAGTGAGATGTATATGTTTTGAGATAGAGTTGACACATTATGTCAGTATGGATGCCTATAGTTTATGTGATGTTCATGCCTTGTGATTTATGGTTATGGATTATCATGGTTATTTAATTCAGTAGTATAGGCATGTGATGTTCTGATTATGCTCATGATCATGATAGGATATGTTATGGATGGACACATGCTTTATTTATGGTTATATGGGTAAAATAGGAAATGGTATATGCCTTGATATTTTTCTCAGCTTGTTTGGTTTATGCTATTAATGGTGTAATGACATGCTCAAAGGTTATGATGTGATTGATATTCATGGTTTGCTATGATATGTTGACATTATTTTTGACTCATTAATGAATAGATGTTGTTTTTTGATGACATATCTCATGATGTTCATGATTTTGATGTGATGTTTATTGTTCATGTTCATAGTGATAGGCTTACATAGACTAATAAAAGATAAAAGAAAGAGCATGATGATTTTTCATTGGTAAAGATCGACATGAACCCCAAAATTGGATTGGCTCAGTGAAAATAAGCCTTTCAGCTGCTTCACATTAGCAGGTTTAGGTTGATAGATAAGGATCCTGATAACATTGTGTCAAGTAAGCTCATAGTCCCATGCATATGATATGTGGAGGGGGAATGGGTGATTCTAGAACCATTAAAGAGACTAGTATGCCTTTTTTGTAAGTGTCCTAAAAGGTAGCATAAAAAAGTCTATGTCCATATAGAATGTGTAGACTGATCGATGCAAAAAGTCTACTAAGGAGAGCTGATTGCAGCTTTCCAAGATTACTGTTGTTATGAAAGTTGATTGCGGCTTTCAAAATTCTTTTGCTTTTAATTTTGTTGTTTGCTTGAGGGTTTGGGAAGCCGATTGATGTGGGAAGCTTCCAAGAGATTTCTAGCTTTGAGTAATGCTTTACTCAGCCATCCTTTAAGGGAGTGGTCTAAGTTTATGTGCTTAGTTCGAATGCTTTTAATAGCTATCCTTCAATGGAGTAGTCCACCTTATATTTTACAATTTCAGAATAAGTTTTCAATAGCTATCTTTTAAGGGAGTAGTCTGTGGATGATAATATTGACACATGGTTTGTTTTTTCTATTTGATATTACTTTTATTTTGATTTGATTTTACTTGACATAGAATTGTTCATACATGCTCAATGGATTACCTCTATAAAGGCAAAACTAAGATGACATGATGGTTCAATAGGCAAAAAAGAGGTACAGGTGACAATGCCCATAGGAACTAATCTCAAAGATATGAAAAGTACTATGAGAATCATGCCATGGACTTAGAGTTGTGGTATCCATAGTTCAAGATTTAGGCTATAATTGTGATAGATAATTACATGATTTAGTTTTAATTAGTTTCCCCTAAAAAGAGGGAAATGAATGTGGTTACAAGGGACGAGCTTAAGTTAGACAAATGATGATCATGATCCCTATCTAACAATAAAAGGGACGCAGATGCAAAGCGTTGAGAGGCTTAGGTTCTAGTTTGCCTTTGAAATAGGACAAATGATAAGCTCATGATCCATACTTATGGATAATGATGTAGGGTCCAAGTGAATTTAAAGCAAATTTTCCCTTTTTACTTTTCTCCATATTAGTTACATGTTGGTTTTCCTTGAGGACAAGATCTCCAATGTTGAATTCTCAAACTTTTAGGTGTTTCTTATAGGCTCACTTAATTCGCTCTTGATAGACATGAAAATGGGAAAGATTATCTAAATGATGTTCACCAAGTAGCTTGAGTTATGATAAACATTCTTGACAGTAATAATCTTCTGAAATGAGGTCACATAAAGATACATGAAGAGAAGGTATTTGGATTTCAAGAGGCAAGATGGCCTCAGCTCCAAAGATGAGAGAAAAGGGTGTAGCACCAATAGGGGTTCAAATGCTAGTATGATATGCCCATAGGGCAAAGGGTATGTGCAAGTGCGAATCCTAACCTGAGGCATTGACATTTTGGTAAGCATATTGTTAAGGGTTTTATTAGAGGCTTTGGCTTGTCCATTTACTTGTGGGTGATAAGGTGATGAAAAGCTAAGATTAATACCAAATATGTCACAAAGGCCCTAAGCTTAATTATTTTTTAAGGACTTACCATTGTCGTTGATGATCTTTTGGGGAACATTAAAATGGTAGATGATATGGTGGGTGATGAAATCAACAATCTTTTTAGATTTTGTCAAGATAAAGGAATTAGCTTCCACCCATTTGGTGAAATATTCAGTTAGGGTAATGCTAGAATGATGTCATTATGAAGAGTGGGGGTTGATTTCATCGATAAGGACTAAACCCTATTGTGAAAAGGGCCAAAAGTCTATAAAAATACAAAGACTATTACTCAATGCATGATGTAAATTAGCGTGTTGTTGACATTTGACATACCTTTTCACATAATCATAGTAATCTTGGTTAAAAGTAGGCCAGTAATAGCCCAGGCGAAGGATATGCTTGGCCATAACAAGGCCACTAAAGTGACCCCCACAAATACCATTGTGTGTCTCTTTGATGGCATGAGAGGCTTTTAGACCATAAAGGCAATGAAATAGGAGGTCATCCAAGCCTTGTTTGTAGAGGATTCCTCCCATAATGGTATAATGAGAGGTGATTTGAAGAAATGCTTGACAAGCATTCGTAGATAGGCTAGAGGGAACTATGACAACGTGAAGGTAGTTGAAGGTTTACCAATACCAAAGGTCAAGTAGAGTTTCCTCCACACTAAAGATGGTAGGAATGTCTAATTTGGTGTAGGAAGGTTTGGTGAGGTGGTGGAAAATGATGGATAGTTTGGAGCTTGAGGGTGATGATGGGATCTGAGAATCAAGAGAAGCCATGGTATCAACAAACATGTTGGTAGATCAAGGGGTGGTTTGGATATGGTAGTGTTCAAATGAGGCTAAGAGTTATATGATGAGTTGTCCATATGGTTGCATTATTTCATTCTTACACTAGTAAATGCCATTGACTTGGTTGACAACAAACTGGGAGTCCCCAAAGATATTGATTGATCTGATCCTAAGGCTAGGGAAATTTGGAGATCTATTATTAGGGATTTGTACTTGAACAAATTGTTGGTGCATTTGAAGTTGAGTTTAAAGGACAAGGGAAGTGTTCACTGATAAAGGGGACAAGGATGATATCGGCTCCCCCTCCATGCTGACATTTGGAACCATAAAAAAACATGGTTACCTAATTGGTGAAATTTGCTTGAGATAAGCTTGCGATATACTTGTATAAAAATTCAAGAGGGGGAGGTTGATTGTTCGCTAGGTTTACCTTAGCTAGTTGGTCGACAATTACTTGCCACATGATTGACTTTTGATGGAGGAACTCAAGGTCAAACTTAGCTAAAATCATGAACCACTTAGCCATATATTGGTTTGGTATGGTTTAGAGTGCATGTATTTGAGGGGGTCGATATTGGTTATGAAAAAAAAATTATGGTTAAGAAGGTAGTGATAAATTTTGATGGCCATGAAGATTAGGGACATACATAGTTTCTCGAAATCTATGTAATGAGTCTCATATTTGACAAGTGTGTAGCTAATGTAATAGATGACTTTATCTTTAAGTTATTCATCTCGATGGGCAAACATCACCCCTAAGGAGTGGTCTATGATAGAGATATAGAGGTATAAAGGTTGGTCATCCTTAAGAGGTGTAAGGAAAGGTGGAGATAAAAGGTATTCTTTGAGTACATCAAAGGCCTTTTGACAATAAACATTCCACTTGAAAGAGACATCCTTTTTCAAGAGGTGATGAAAGGGTTGACACCAATCAGAGAGCTGGGAGATAAAGTGATGGATAGATTGAAGTTTTCCCTACAAAATATGGAGTTTTTTAAGATTGGTTGGAGGTAGCATCTCAAAGATGGCTTTAATTTTGGTCAAATCAACCTTGATTCCTCAAAGGAAAATAATGAAGCCAAGAAGTTTTCCTGACAAGACTCTAAAAATACATTTCTTGGGAATGAGGTGGACGTGATAATGGATAAGTCACTCAAAGATAATCTTGATAATGGCTAAATGGTATTTGTGAAGCTTGGACTTCTTGAGAAGGTCATCCACATAGTCTTCAATAATTGTATGGATATGGTCATGGCATGTTGGTAGGTTGCACCCACGTTCTTAAGACTGAAGGGTATGAATCTGTAATAGAAAGTCCCAAATGGGGTAATAAATGTAGTTTTGTGCTAGTCTTTAGGGGAAATCAAGATCTGATTATAACCTAAGAATCTATCCATGAGAGACAACATCTCATGGCCTATTGTAAGATTAACAAGTTGGTCAATACTAGGTAGAGGAAAGTCATTCTTTGGGAAGGTGAGATTGAGGTCACGAAAGTCCACACAAATATGTATTCCCCTTGTGGATTTAGTGATAGGTACGATATTTGAAACCCATTGGGGATAATCGATGGGTTGAATAAAGTTGATAAAAAGAAGGCATTAAAGCTCTTCTTTGACAAGGAGGGCTATGCAAGGATGCATTTGGCAAAGTTTCTATTTGACATGTTTGGTATCATGAGTGGTGATGATGTTGTGGGTGGCAATGACCAGGTCAATACTAGACATATCAGCATATGACCAAGTGAATGCATTGCTACACTCATGGAGGAAGGTTGAGTAGTCCTCTAGTTCCTCAGGGGTGAGATTTTAACCAAGTTTGATGATATGGAGGGTGGCCAGAGTGCTTAGGTCAATATTTATAGTGGGTTCATTCAGCATGGTTGAGGTTTTTGAAGTTAGGAATTTGTGTATGGAAGAGTCTAGTGCAGTAAGTTAGGTGAGAATAACATCTTCATCTTGACACTAAATAGTGTTAATGGTAGGAGAGTCATCTCTTATGAGTTCAAGATGGGTCAAAGGGATGGATATGGATGTCCCTTCCTTTTGATAAATTATGGGGATGAGGGTAATCATGTTGATGGAAAAAAAATTTGGGTGGGATGATGTCCTCATCCTCACCCTAGGTGGAGGGGGTGTTGATAAGGAAATGGTTTCATCTTCACTATGGTGGGGGTAGTTTGTTTGGATTTCTTATTGGGTAGAATGAAGCTAAGGCCATGCTTCTCATGAGGCTTTTGGGTCTCAATCTAAGTCAATGTGTGTGGGCCATGATATATCATCCTAAACTGAATCCCTTCTAGGCACACCTGTGAAAGTATAGTTTGGCAAAGTCTAGGATGTCCAAATAAGAGAAGGTGGAGGTGAAAGGTTGGGTTGGAGAGGGAGTGATGATAGTGTTAAGTGGTTTGTCAATTCCCCCATAGATAAAGTGGGTTCGATAGCTCAGAGGCCCCAAAGGGGTAATGGCTCCAATGTTGGGGTCATAACCCAGTTGGTGGTTGAGTTTATCATATTCTTGGGGAGTAAGGAGGGAATCAAGGGTGAGGATATGATATTCTCCAAGGGCAAGGTGTTGGAAGGTAGGTTCCAAAGGATTAGTGATGGGTATTTGGTCTATGGGGATAGACAAGCTAGTGTATGCCTTAGTGGAAGGGGAAGAAGTAATAACTTTAGCTTCTATGAGTGAGGGCTTGATAGTGGTTATTTATGGTACTTTGGATGGAGGCAAAATAATGTCATTAGGTTGATAGGTCATATTGTATGCTACAAAAGGGCTAGGGTTAGATTGTATGGTAACAAATTGGTCTTCATGTTCAAACTTGACACAAAGATGGAGGGTGGAAGGTATACATCCCATGACATGAATCTAAGGTTGCCTGAGTAAAACATTATACTAGAATTCACCTTCGACTACATAGAAGAGTTCTAGGAGCATGTGAGGTCCTAGCTGAATGTGGAGGATGATGGTCCCCAAGGTAGTGGTCATAGTCTTGTTAAAATATCTAAGGATGGTTGAAGTTTTGGACATGACATTGTTTGGCAGCGTGAGTTGCTCATAGGCATAGGAAGAGATGATGTTGATATTGGCTCCCCCATCGATCATAACCCATTTGATGCAGGTTTGGTTGATGTGGGCTGTAATGAAAAGAGGGGGATTTGGGTATTTAAGGTGGATAGAAGGTATCTCCAAGTCCATGAAGGTGACAAGAGTGGAGAGTTGGAGATCACTGATGAATGCCTCTACACGCTGGGAGTCTCTTGGTCTAACCTCAATGGCTTGCATAGTCTTGATCATGGCCTAACAATGGTGAGGTGAGGTGGAAATGAGCTCATAGAGGCTCATTTTAGTATGGGTCTAGTGGATTTGTTTAAGGATGACTCTCTTGATGGATTCAGAGGGGTTAACCTCTGATATGCATAAGATAATGACTTTGGGCTTAGGTGCAATCATGGAGGCTTGGGTCTAGTTTGGTATAGGGTGAGTTGGTGGGTATGTGCATGGAATGGATGCTTTGGCCTTCCCTTTATCCTTTTGTTGTGATTGTGTGACCACATTAATGGTATGGATAAAGTGAGAAGGTGTGATGGGGGGTTGGGTAGATTCTTCGTCACTCTAAGGTGAGAGTGGGGGATTAAGAATGTGTTGGTGGCTAGTTGTTGGGTATAATGGTGGAGGAATGGATAATGTCTTGGAGAGATTTACAATTTTCCATGTCATGCCCATGTGTCTTGTGATAAGAGAAAATTTGATGGTCATTGTACTAGGTTGGCTTTGAACCAAGAGGATATAAAGGTTTGATGGGAGGTAATGTGAGGCATGAGGTATACACTAACCTTTGAAGAATGGTTGTATAGGATTATTCTAGAGGTAAAGAAGGTTTTGGTTTCATGGTTTTGGTTGGTGAGATGGTGTGTGGGTGGTAATAGGTTGGGTGAGAGATGGCTTGGGTAAGGTGGTTTGAGCAGATGGTCTTGGCCTAGGTATGTCGGTAGTTGAGGCAACTGAATTTGGTGGTCTGACTAGTTGTGATCTAGGAAATACTGATGCATCAGCTAATAAATGTGTTGGTGTAATCAATGACAATGGAAAACATATGTTAAAAGGGGTTTGATTTTTAAGCAAAGTGGAAGGGTGAGGCCCTAATATAGAGGGAAAGGTAGATAGAGGTAGAGGCTTAGTCATGTGTCCTTTCAATGCTTTCATCCTCTTGATTGATGTGGGTCAAGACCTAGGTATAGGCTTGGGTGAAGTTAAGTCTACTTTCAAGGATGGGTGAACCAAACTCTGAGTAGGCAAGGCACCAAAAGTTTTGAAAGGTTTGGTTGGTGAGGTGGTGGCATTTTTGGTTGAATGAGAAGTTGAAGGGTTGTTGGAGGTTCAGATTGGTTTAAGAGGCAGTGTAGAGATGATGTATTGATTGGTTAGAGGCATGCTAGAAGGTTCAAGTGTGTTGATGGAGGGAAGTCCTAACTATTTCCAAAAAGTGATTCCATCCATGTCTGGTTTTAAGGTGAATTCCAATTTCTATACTAATTTGGAAAAAGGTTTGTGTATTGGTCTTGATCCATGGGTAGTAGATGCAATAAATAGGCTTGTAGGTTGGGGAGGATGGTTTTTAGGTTGATTGATTTCTTGAGGTGAGGAAATTAGGGTTGGGATAGATAGCTCCTCCATTAGAGGTGTTGGTAGAACCACTTCTCCTCTAGGGATAATGTCTATAGGTGTGGTATTTTGTTGGGTAGTTGGTGGAGGTGGTGAATCCAAAATGTTGATTTGTCCGGATGTGTTAGTTGAGGTAGTATGTGGTGATTCCAAGGCTTCTATGAGGGTAGCTAGGGAGAAAGGAACCTCTTTAGTTTGGATATCCAAAGGAGGGTAAAGTGACTCCATTACCTCAGTAAGCAAAGTGGGAGAGGAATGGGTAGATTGATTGATCAGGTCCTCATGGGTAGGTGTATCATGAACCATGTTGACTATGTGGGCATTATGAGAGCATTCAGCTTATGTGTCCTCAATTTTGACAAGGGCATGGTTGGTAAAAGGTTTCCTAAATATGTTAAGAGCTTGATTTTGAGGGGCATTGGGATTAACCAACATGAGTTCCCCTTAGTTGATAAAACTCTAGAAAATATTATTGAAAGTATTACATTGGATGGTGTCGTGTCCAATTACTCGATGAAAAGCACAGAGGTCATTCTAATTGTACCAAGCAGGTGCTAAACAAGAAGAATCAAATTGTTTGGGAGGTTTGATAGGTGGAAGTTGTAGAAGGTTAACTTTTAGTTGTTTCTCCAAAACTGAGGTATAAGATTCTCCAAGTGGAGTGAATTGTTTTTGGTTACTTTAGTTTAGGTTTCTTGCATTCGGATTAGAGGTAATGGGATAATTTTGTTGGTTGACATTGGGTGGAGGGGTGGTTTTAAGGATGACAACATTCACAGTTCATGTAGTCTTGGTTTTGGTATTGGTTTGGTTGCCAGGTTTGGAGGAAGAGGTTTTGTTGGTCTTGAAGGTAGAGTTTTTATTTGTAACTTCAATTTACCTTCATCTATGGAATGGTTTTATAGGTTATGTGCCATGGTAAAATCCTCATCAAAAGTTATGAAGCTCTAGACATGCAGTGTAGAGGATATATGTTTGGTGCAAGCTCAAGCAAAGAGTTATATAAGTTTAGGTTGAGGCAAGGAGAATGAAAGATGATTAATTAAGCTTCTCCAATGTGAAACAAAATTGACAATGGACTCATCATATAATTTCTTGATAAAATAGAGGTATGTGATAGAGACCTTCTTGGAAATGTTAATGGAAAAGTGATCCAAGAAGACTTGTGCTAGTTGGGTGAAAGAAAATATGGAATGCTTGGTAAGGGCACTATACCTGTCAAGTGCTGGACCAGATAAAGACATGGGGAAGGTTCAGAGGAGAAGGGCCTCATCGTAAGCAATCATATAGCATGAATGTATAAAATACCTAAGGTGCCATTGGGGGTCTTCTTTGCTTTGAAATTTGGTAAATTTTGGAAGCTCCCATTAAGGAGGGTAAGGTCTGATAGGAATTGAAGGATGAATAGGCTCATTATAGATTTGATCATAGGATAGGATGTTATGCACTCCTATAATGGATGACTCAAGGTTAATTTATCTTATCCATAAACATTTTCATTAGGTTAGTTTGAGGTGGTGTACCAAAAGAATTGTAAGGCTTATATTGTGGTTGAGGTTGGGAAACATATGGGTAATTATTTGGGAGTTAGGAGGTTGACAAATATTAGAATACAAATATTGGAGGTTGGGTAGGGTAGGTGGATGATGGTGGTTGGGTAGTGGGTACATACCCTTGTGGGTTTGAGATGTATGCTATATTTGGTGCAATGGATACTTGTTGAGGGGTTGCTATGAATTGGGTGTGCATGGTTGTTGAGTTGGTAACAAGAGGGAAGGTAGTGACCTTTGTGATAGTAAGTGGTGAAGCAAAATGGATAGGTAATGCTAAGCTCAGTAAAGGGGTGTTAACCAATGGGTAGGGGTTGATAGAGGGAAGGTTGGTAGTGCTAATGTTAGGAGCTCTGGTAATAAATGGGGTATGATGTGTTAATGTTTGGTTCTTTCCTAAGGTAAAGGAATCATTGGTAGGAGCTGAAGGGGTAGGGGAAATAATTGGTTGAAGAGGTTGATTTTCAGCTAAAATATCCAAAGGTTCTATGGACAAAGGTGTTTGGGTAACAAAAGGTTAGATAATGACCACTGCTACATGATCATTCTCCATAAGATGGGATGGCATACCATAAGGAGGATCTTGGGATGGAATGGGAGTTGGTGGATGATAAGGCAAGGTGTAGAGATAGTGCTAGAGGGCAATCAGGTTGTTGTCTAAAAAGGTGGTGAAGTCTGTATTTCCTTGGGTAAATACTCAAGGAAAGGTGGGGCTTCTCGAAGGATGAGGTGAGTTTTTTTGCCTCAGAGACGTACTCCATAGGTAAAGAGATAGAAGAAGGTTGGTTTAATGATGGGGTTAGTTCTGCTAAGTCTCTATGTTGTTGACATGTGAGAACCATACAAAAAGTGGGAGAGAATATAAAAGAATAGACTCATCACTCAAATAGAAAGAAGACAAAGAAAATAGTTGAGGAATTCAAGGAACACACTAGAAAGTATGTTTAAGCCTAAAGTTAGTTTTAAGATTGCTTTTGGCTTACACCTTAGTTTTGAAGAATTATGTGACTCAAAAGTGGCTTGTAGATCAGGGACTATAGAAGCAGTCTATGGTTGGCTTTAGGTTGTTTAAGTGCTCAAAAGAGTCTGTATTGGAATCAATACATGGCTTAGTAATAGGGCCTACCCCCTCACTTCACAATCCTACAACAATAAGGGTGTCAGGTGCTTAACCAATATATATTGATATGTAGAGTTTATACTCAATTAGAGAGCTGAGTTGGTTCTCCTCTTGGTAATTACCTCCAAGTAGGATTGTTTGTAATGGTTAAGGTGACTTCTAGGTGATGAAATCCTAGTTGGGCCTTGTCTCAAATTATTTTGATGTTTGATTGATTGTGTGGTTAGGCTAGTGTGTGTAACAAGAATGGTGATACGATAAGATTACTGTGATTTAATTCAAAGTGAACTAATGTTAAAATTAAAAAAATGGATGCAATAGGCTTTATGCCCAAAAGAGATTTTAGCTTCAATTATGAGCATAGATAGAGAGAAAAGCATACAAATGCAAAGAAAATGTGAGTAAAGACTCTAGGTCTCACTGAGTGTGCCAGAATGTTTCATGTAAATTTTCATCTAAGTTATAAATAAAGAGAGAAAAGAAACTCAATATGGATTGTGGTAGGAATGCATATTTATTTGTGCATGCACATTGAATCAGAATATGTGAAGATCTCCTCTTTGTCTTGGGAGGAATACCTACAGATAAGAAAGCACTAAAGCAAACTTGTTTGTTAGATAGATAGTAAGGTGGATTCGTAGCGAGAGCTAGATCCTAGAAGCAAGAGATTATTTAAGGGCTGTCAATCCACCTATTTTAAATAATTAAGTTGATAAAACTAGAAATAAGATGCTTACATCAATAATATAATATTACTTAAATTTAATACAAGAAAAGCTTGTTTAAAAAAGACACTAGAAATGATCTAATTAGCGATAAATTGGTTAGTTATAGTGCTAACAGGTTGAGGTATGGCTCAAAAAATAAAAAAAGGGCTTGTGAATAGGCATGAACACATAAAATTGAATTTGGTTGGGTGCAAGAGGGTCAGATTAGCTTTCTAGTTTTTGGTGCCACAAGTGATTGTCACTAGTCATGCAATTGTCACTGATCAAGGGTAACTGTTGTCGATTAGGTAACCATCACTAGTTTCCTGTCACTGAATCTGGAAGTGAAACTAAGGTTTGGGTTTGTTAATTAATGGGATTTAGGAAGTGGATTCCAAGAGATAGCTTAGGCTGAGAATGAAAACCTGGTAAAAGAATACAAGAAAATGAATACGTCTTACCAAAAATTAGTTGATGAGTTGTTGATGTGGACTTGCCTATTGATGGAACTTGGGCTGATTATGGAAGTGTAACAGTACTTGGGAGCTTAGTAGAAGGTCGATGGAAAGTAGGCTCCCTATGTGATGGTTGATAGCACTTTATAATGTGAATCGCCCTGATTGACCGGCAAAAAGAGATTTTGGATACAAAGAGCTCTTGATAACAATTGTAGATCATTTGACCTCCCAAGGATCTCTCTCTTATAGGCATAAGTAAGAGGTGGAAGTGGTTGTCCAAACTGGACTTGAAGAAGGATTCTAAATATAAGTCATCCACAAAAATAGCTCACAACTGGATTTAGACTACAATATTTATAAAATCAAGGTGCTGGTTTACATGTAGGTTGCATGCTAAGTCTAGGCTATCCAATCTGACCGTCACTGGTTAGGGTGACCATTATCGATCACCCTGACCTCACTGATCAAGGACCTAGGAAAAAGATAGGTTAAAATGGGTGAAAAGGTGAGTTAAGCTAGACAAGTGACTAACTTGACTCTGGATTAGGTAAGTAAGTTAGGTATGCTTATTGAACTTATTTATCTATGATGAACAACATCAATGGGTCAAATGGTTACCATTTATAGAATGGTGGTACATACCTCCCATCACACAACCACTAGGATGAATCCTTAAGAACTTTCTATGGTCAAAAGCTACAATCTCTTCATTCTTATTTAAACCAAGTATCTCTCATATGTAGGAAGTGGCCTCTACCTTCAACACCTCAGACAATATTCTCTACCTTCTCAATGATAATATCCTAATAACACAAAAATGTATGAAGTAATAAGCATATTAGCATCGTTCTGAACATACCTTCCAATTTGGAGATATGGCCTTACGCTGACTACAACCTTATAATAAATCATATATCAATCTAAAACAAAATCATAAAATTTCTAATAAGTTATATGAACCTTATAAGGTTCTTCAATAGATTTTTCGTGTTGCATATAAGTTGGAACTTCCACCCTTTCCATGTGTCCATCTAGTTTTTCATGTCTCATGCTTGAATAAATTTCTAGGCCATAATACCACAACTTAGATAGTACATCTTAAGCTCAATGTATGAGGATTTCTCATTATTGAACTTAAAGCTGTTCAGGAAAGGTACTCTGATTAGCTTCAAAATCAAACCATCATTCAATATCTAGTCTAATGGTATGGAATGTATCTAAAATATGTGATGTGGGAACCCTTGCTCTAACTCCTCTAATAGTTTCCTCATGTTCAACTTTGAGGGAAAATATTTTAAAGGGGGAGGGCATGTTAGGAGTCCTCCATCCTAACTCTTTATTTACAAATATTTTCTTTAATAAAAGCTACATAAACATATTCTTTGTAAGTCATCCCTTGAGCTAATTTTAAGAATCTTTCATGCATGGGAAGTAGAACTTAGTTATGATATAATTAGTATAAATAAGAGCAAAGGCTAGTGAAAGACATCCATGAATTATATAGTATTGAGCTTGCTCAAAATAGGTTTTCCCCTTGAAAAGGCCAATGATATTTTAATACACTTTGCTCCCTTTTTATGTAAATTAATCTTTTTCCTTTCATTTGTAGTATTTTCACTATTGTTGTAATCTATTGCAGGAAGGGTCATATCAAAGGATTTCCATGGAATTTGATTAATTGAATATTTATAAAAATAACCATATTTTAATAGTTAAGTATCTTCTTTCTTGTTCAAAATCTTTAAGCATCCATTGTTTTACTTTTTCATGAAAGTATCTTTGAATCCAACTTCTAATAACTACCATAGATCTGGTGGGATAAACAATGTCTTCCCCATCTATTAAAAGTGTGGTTAATTTAGTTTTTACTTGTACACAGTGAGATAAGTATCAGTATGTTCCCTCATCATTATATTTAGGGCACAAAAAGTGCAAAAATTTACCTTACATTTTACGTATAATAAATTTTTAAAGATATATGAAAAATTAACATATCACTAATGTTTAAAGCTAAATTTATATTAAAAATAAATTGTATCTGGTTTCACAAGATTTAAGATGTAGTCAAAGTCAATTATTGATGCCATTTCATGATCCCCTAATGTTGTAATGAATGAATTGTCTCCTTAGTACGTATAGTCCTACAACATCATTATTCAACCCATTATTTTGACACACATTCACTCCAATAAAAATCCATATAGACACAAAAAACATGCCATGTCTTTAGCATAAATAGTCCATGAACTAGAATTTGAACTTCAGAATTAGTGTAAATCACTTGATCTAGTTACTCTAATGCAATCTTCATACATTGACTTATTTTGTTTCTCCACTAACCAAAATAATATTTTCACATGTGAATTTTTATTTGTTATGATAAATGTTTCATTACACCAAGCCACAATACTTTCAACATTAATCAAATCAACACCATCCTTGTACTTATTTTGTTATTTTTTAATGGCACTTTTTACACATGCATGAGAAACATCATGCTCCCTTTTGTCATGTTTGGCCTCAAATAAACTCTAATTTTTTTACCCCACTCTTCTTATGCATATTTCTCAACTAGTAAAACATTATAGAATTCTTGAACTATCCTACACAATTATCTGACCAAATGTAATGTGTATTGAACATGATTTATCTTGAGTTCAATTTTATATAAAATATCTCAAAAAAACCTTGGATGAAATTTATAAAATGTAATATGTCATCACTCATGTAAAAGTGGCACTCCCTCAAAATATATCCACTATCCTTTGTGCTATCAGGTACATGTTTGAATGCAATATGTATGAAAATTTCAACTTGAATCAAATTATAATATTGGGATCAAACCTTATTTTGTGGTTGTAATGTGTAGTTTTTTAGTAAATTCCATAGTTGAAACAATGGTCCTAAGTGGGAAGTTGTCCTAACATAGATTGAATTATGTTGGTGTAAACTTTTGTCCCATTAGGTTTTATCTATAAAGTTTAGTCAAACTTGCTTAGGTTTAATAAAGGTCCTTAGTGGAAAATAATACCACATACATGATGATGTTGGGACATGTCCATTTTTAAATCATATAAGGACCTTATTATGTACTTTTTGGCCAATGCATTTTTAATTGCAAAATACTCTTTCTATAACTTCTCTTTAGTGAGACAAGTTTCTTTCTCTTGAGAGTTTTAAGATTTTATACAAGTTATCCATATAGGTTTTTTGTGCAAGCTTCATTATTTAATTGATTTTGGAATCATCTTACATTGTATTAGAGCCATTCTAATAGTTATTTGTTATTTGAATCTTGGTGGAATCTATTCATTGCACTCTTACTATTTTCTTGATTTTGGTTTTCAAGCGTTTGGTGGGGTTTCTTAAAAATCTATGCAAATATTTGCAATCAATGTCTCTAGATAAAAAAACAAATAGTACCATTGGATTCAAAGGCTATCAAACCTTAGGACTAGCTGTAAACATGACCTAGTTCCTTGACAATCATTTTTGGCCATTTTTTTAGGGTTTCAAATAGTTTCTTGGTTTTTATGCATTTATGTACTGCTACAATCTTAAATGCAAAAATGTTTTTTGAATTTTTCTAGGTTTTAAAAATTACCAAGTGGGTCTTTACTAGTTTTCAAAAGGCCAAACCAATTTTCATAGATCTAAGTTCTTGTAGGCATTTTTGCCATTTTTAGTTGGTTTTAGCAATTTTTTGCAAAATTCTACATAGAGAATATTTTTAGTATTTTTTTGGGCCTTATTCCATTCAGTAACGGCCCCATAAATGCATGAACATTTTCATGGATTCATGGCACCAAAATCCTACTGCCTTGAACCACACCAATGTGAATGCACAGATGCATAATTCTACACCTGTGCCTCGTGCCTCCACAGGGCCCAAGGCTAGTTGGCTCAACCCCCAACTACATGTGACATGGCTCATGATAATTCAACCACACCTTGTGCCATTGTGGGGCCCAAGGATAGCTAGTCCCTAACTTTATGGCTCATGGAAACTCACCTACCCATGACTTTGTAGGATCAATAGTCTATCATCTTAGCCCTTACCTATGCAATGACATGGAAAAGCCAAAACTACACACCCTTGAGTGTCATGTGATCATGGATCCTAGGGTCCTATAGCCTGACAGCCTAACCTCAATACCCCTTAGCCCCCAGGTCATATGGTGTGGTCACATGATGTAAGCACCTAGCTTAACCTTTAGCCTTTGGTCATATGAAAATTAAATCCATGGTTACTTCCAACCCAAAAATGTTTAACTTTTACTCAAGAGAGGCTTAAGTTTTTTTTTTTAAAATTGATGCATAAAAATTTTATTTGGGTAAGTTGATCAAAAAAAATTCAACACTATTGCCACTCAAAGTCTTCGTGCAAGCTAAGATTTTCAAATGACTATAAATTCTGATCAGTAACTTAGATTTGAGTGTCATTTTTTTAAAAAGTGCTTGTTTTTTCATGTTCTATGCATTGGTGGTGTTTTTGGGACCTCTATACCTCTCTTGAAACCAACTATTATACACTCTTGGATGTATTATCAATTGAGTCTGATATCCCTCCAGTTATTTCATACATACACATATTTACTCAAGATGCATTCATCTCTCTATCTGATGTTTATACAAGTGTACTTGTATTTACAATTGAAGTGGGGTCACTCTGATAGTTCTAAGGGGGTACTATGTGGTTTTATGTAAGTTTATTTTATGTATTTCTTATTTACTTTATACAACCACCTCTTTTCTTGAATCATGGAAAATTGCTGCTCATTTCCTCTTTTTACAACATTCAATTATCATGATTGAAAAATCAACGTGCTACTTGCTATAATAAAATAAGGATTCTATAGGATTACTTTTAATGATGAATGATAAAATTGAACCTATAGTAGATGTAGAGAAAAATAAATGGTTAAAAATATGTGATCAATCACATGGATGTCTTAGTTTGTCTACTTTTACTAACTTACATTTTCACATTGAAGTTGCTAAAACACTAAATGAAGCATGGACCACATTGAAAAAACTCTTTGAGAAGCAGGATGTGATGAGAGGTCATGAACTAGAGAATGAGTTCATCAATTTGACCCTAGGTGATTTTGACATGCTACATGACTTATTCACTAAGTTTAAATCTCTAACCTATTGTAGTTAAAAGAATGTGGAATAGATAATAAAGATGATCGACTTGTTTTGTCTATACTCCCCAAATTGGGTCTAGACCATTTTATATTTGTATCCACTTTCCGTGCCATAAAAAGTGATCTTAGATTTGCATGGAAGATGCCTTCTTTAGATACCTTTGTTATTGAATTGACTTGGGAGAAAGATAAGTTGATACCAATGGGCACTGTGAAGTCCTCAAAATCTCATGTACTTTTTTCTAAGAAAGAGAAGGCTTCAATCTACATAGAGAATAAATAGAACAAAAAGGATCAAGAGAAGGATGCAAATCCTCCCACCTATAAATACAACCATGAGACCTCTTCTTGTAGTTTTATGCCTAAGAAAAATTGGAACAATTGTGGGTTTTGTTCAAGAAAACATGATGGAAGCAAATTGACCAACTAATTAAGATGTTCGATAAGCAGAACATCAATGTCCTTGATTCTACTAATCAAAACTCATCAACCCATGAATCCTCCAAGGTAAACGGCCATGGTAAAGAAAAGGCAAAGGAAAATAGTAAGGGGAAATCAAAGGACAAGGCCTTAGTTTTAATTGTACCTCTAACTCCTACATGGGTCATTGACACTGGTGCTTCATATCATATTGCCTCTTCATAGATTGAGTTCAGTTACTTAGAACCATGTGACATGTCCTCTACAATTGGGTGATGGCACTTCTAAAAAGGTTCTCAAGAGAGGGTTGAAGTGAGTGGTGAAACATTCAATAATGTTCTAAGTGTTCCCTCACTTTCAACTAATCTCCTAATAGTTTACCAAATCACTCACCTTGGTCCAAGCATGCAAGTTGAGTTCACTCCATATTTAGTGTATGTTAGAGAGCTGCATAGTGACACTATATTAGTAGTGGGAATGGTTGATCATTTAATTCAGGATATATAAATTCTCATGCTTTACTCCTTACTCTCCTTCATACTCTTCTTATTCATACTCACCTAAACTTGATGACATTTCTAAGCCTAAGCAAATTTATGATATTGATGAATCTTCCTCTATAGATGACTATAATAGTGAGGGGGACACACCTCTACCATCTCCTTGTCACCTTATAGATATTGGAAAGTTATTTCCTAATATACCTACTTTTGGTCCACTTTAGACATTATAGGTAACAAGTATTCTGATCTAGAACACATTAGACACCAATCAATCTATTCCATAGTTTTAGGGTATCTAAGAGTCTTTCTTAGCCTTTGCCTCTAATATGCCATCATGGCATAGAGAAGTTGTCCCTTCTACCTTGCATGAGAAGAACAATTCTTTTTATAGGAATCACACTTTGGTTGAAGATACATCACGTAATTGGAGGAATCATTCATTTTTCCAAGGTGATATTCTCTTCATTTCATCTACTTCTGATCTACAGTCACTTTAGGGCACTCAATTAAATGAACTATGATGGATTCATGCTAGATTCTAGTGGGGATTTTTAGCCCTACCTTATTCTTTGCTCTCTTTTGGAGATGAGTTGTATTCTAAAAAGCTTTCTCATTTTTTACACTTTATGGGAGTTGCATTGTGTTTGGGTGCCTCATCGGTCCTCATTTTGGGGACTCAATTCATCTATCCTCCTAAGCTATGCTTAAGGGGGGTGTTGGTGTATATTTTAGTCCCATTGGGTTTTGTCTACATAGTATAGTCAAGCTTGCTTAGGTTTAATAAAGGTCCTTAGTGAAAAATAATTCCACATACATGATGATGTTAGGACATGTCTATTTTCTACCTATATTTGTACTTCTTAAAATTAATTGGTTTCTTTCAAAATTAATTCAAAATTTCCTCGTGTATGCAACTATGAAAATTTGACAAACCACCACAAGTGTTACATGTTCTATTTAAACATTATTTGGAAAAAAAATTGCCCCTCAAGTCTTTGACATAAAATATTTTGGATTGATTATCATGAATTTTTAGGTGGAAAAGCCACCATACATTCATGCATAATCTCATCAGTATTTAAAGTATAATGTATATGACATGAAACATTAAAATTATTATCAAATTCAACATGGATCCTATAGTAAAAAGTGTGTGTTTGGTTCATTTTGATGTATAAAGGCTTGTAAATACCAAATGACCTTTGCATGATCACCAATTATCCAATTTTAAAAAATAAAATTATTATAAAATTGTGTTTGTGTCCATGAAGTGTTTTGCATGTGGCTCATGGTTTTTTAGCCTTTTATTCTTTTACAAATATATTTTATATTAGGTGAAACACTTATGTTATCATGCCAAAATTTCTCAATCAAATGTCTGATTGCTTCAACTAAGACCTTATCTTTTGATGGGAGTCTACAATTAAATTCCTAATAATCTATGAGCAAAGAGTCATCAAGTCATGTTCTTCTTCCAATTACTCAAAGTAAAGTTTTCCTATTCGAGTTCAAAGTTTTACTTGTTTGACTAAAAAATTAGTATATAGATATTGGCTTACTCACTATAGACTTTGTTATTACTCATCTTGCCACATTACTAACTTTGTTTTGAGTTGTCTTACCTATTATATTAAATACATTACTTAGATTCTTAACTATTGCATTATTTCCTCCCTCTATATTGTTTGTTCTTAAACCTAAATTATGCATCGCATGGCACTTTTTTTACATTTTCAATATTTCAACATATAATTGACATTATTTTGTATGGGGTTTCTTCTCAAATGCATAGTTTCATACATGTTGAGCATGATGTTTAACTATATGTTTTCCCATTTTACCTTAAATAGGTTATAATTTTTTTCATCTATTTCAATCAAATACCTTGGTGTTCATTGAATTATCCTTGGAGGTGTGGGCTTAGGAGTGTCATTTTTTATTAAATTTAATGGTGTTAGCAATTTAACCATGGAAGAGGGATTCAAGCCTGATTTAACATTATACTTTACAATTGAAGTAAATTCATCTTCATTTGGAGAGAATTAAATTGGGATCAATATGTGAAGTTCATTATCATCATGCCAATTATGTGCATCATCATGGTCAAAAAATTCATTATGGATAGATGTTTTAATATATTATGTTTCTCCATGTGTTTCCTCATTCAATACAAATTCGATAACAAGTTTTATATATTGAGTTTCATTATTCAAAAAGGATTGATTAACTCTTATCGCACTTGAAGTTTTTATAAATTAAATTCCATCTAATTGAGAATGTTACTTTCAATTGAAACATTACTTGGTGTCGAAGAAGTACCCTTATCTTGTCTACAAGCTCTTATGGATGTTCTCTTATTTTCTTATCCTTTTATTTATTTTTGTATCTTCACTTCAAGTTTTTCATTTGTTAGCTCCTCAATTAGTCTTTTGTGGTGACTACCTAATCCCATGATCTATATTTATTATTCTAAATCAAAGTAAGATAAAAATAAAATAAAAAAATGATAAATTTTTGATAATTGAAACATGGTAAATGAATAACTTTTAAAATGTTAGCTCTAAAAATTAGTTTAAAGCTTTCAAAAGGTAAAATGGTTGAGTAAAAACTATGGAGACAATGTAAATTTGATGATTTTTTTATAAAACTAAAAAAGGCATGTGCCATTTCTAATATCACACATGCCATGATAAATAGTTGATATAAATAGGAAAATGTGGTAAATACATATCTATTACAAAAAGGGCATGGACCCTTCTATTTACTTCAAATTTGAAGTTGATGAATTTCCATCCAAAACAACCTTGGCTTTAGGTTTGGAGGATCCAAACCTAGATCAAAACCCTATCATAGACCAACCGACATGAACTTTTCTAAATTTATAAGTTATTTTTGACTTCATAGAGGGGAAAATTTAGTTTCTAAATTTAAAAAAAAATGTTAAATAATTATTTTTAATGATTACTCAATTTCTACATAACATACCTCATTATAGTTCATGAATATATTATTTCAAATAGTATAATAATACTTTTAATAGTAATCATTTAAAAAAAAGGTTATATCTCAATAATCAACACATCACTATCTATGCTTTAATAAATAGTAAGGTTTATGAAGCTAAGGTAAAAAATTTGTATCCATACACTTGCGCCTTCATTTTTCCAACCTTCTTGAATTATAAAATCAATTAAAAAAATATATTAATTATAAATTTAACAAAAAATATTCTCAATAATTTTTGGCATTTTTTCGATCCCTATATATGATTTCATACAAAGACTTATTCATTTACTTTAAAAGTGTGTCCTTAAAAATGCATTTCAATTATTTTTTCATGACAAATTACTGTCATTTTCATATTTAAATCAATTTTGCATAATTTTCTCTATTAGAGTGAATGTCAAGATCTCTGGAACAAATGAATGCATAGCTTTATGATAGGTATGAGTCAAGCATGTACACAACATAATAGCTATAAGAAAATGAAATCACATATGATAATATTGCATAGACAAGATAAGAGCCAAAACCCATCTTCCATTGAACAATAGATCACCAAGAGAGATGTACATATAGGAGTGCATGAGTAACTCCTCTCAAGAAAGGAAGTCAAAGTGTCAATAATAGAAGAGTAACTCCCATACCCAAAATAGCTAGTTAGGGGAGTTACTTCATATTCATCTGGTCAAAATGTAACTCCAAGTACACCTAAGCAAGCTTATCCATAAAAGTAGGAAAACTCCAAATAAGGGAGAAAGCCAATAATAAATAAATATGGAAAAAAATTAAAACCCTATTTTAACATCCCCCATAAGCACAACTTAGGTGGGTAGTGTAAAAAATGAGAAATAGGTCTTGAAAACTAGGCCTGATTAGGTACTCAATACAAAGCAATCTCTTATAAAGTAGAGAAAATGAGAAAACTCATAGGATAAACTCCCCCTTAAAAGAGAGACATAGAAGAAGTGAAGAGGCTAGAAGCCCCCCCTAAATATGATGTTATTATTAATGTAGACCACACCCTAAGAAAATCTCATAGATGAATAAACTTGCTCTCAGTGAAGGGTTTAGTAAAGATATCTGCAACCTGCTCTAAATATTAACAAAATCTCAAGTCGATGATCTAATCATGAATAAGTTCTTAGATGAAATACATGTAAATCTCAATGTGTTTGGTCTGCTAGTGATGAACCATATTCCTACATATTTGTATGGTACTCTAGTTATCATAATAGATGATGGTGGGTTGCCTGAAAGGAATGCCAAACTTAGATAGAATCTCCTAAAGTCAAAAAGACTCAATAACTATGTTAACAACTCCCCTATACTCTACCTCTATGGATGATATAGAAATAGCATTTTTATTCTTGTTATACCAATTGATGTGACTAAAACGTAAAAAAAATTATAACCTAAAGTGAAATTGTGATTTTGAGTATTGTCAGCCCAATTTGAATCTACAAATCCAACCAAGTCAACCTCTATGCCAAATCTGTATTAGATCCCAAATCTATAAGAGCCCTAAATGTAGTGCAAGATCTTCTTATCTAATTTTTAGTGTAGCTCATAGTGTTCCTACATGAATTTGAAGACAAGTCCTACTATTTATGAAATATAAGTTTGACTCTTGATAGAAAGGGAGTCAAAGATGGCTTATAATCAACCATGTGAAACTGATCTAAAAGATTGGGGGCATATTTTGGCTGTGCAAGTGAAATCCCTAAATTGGACTGCAAAATTTTGATGCTAAGGAAATAATGCAGAAGACCCAAGTCAATCATGTCAAATCTATCTTGTAGAGCTATCTTCACCACTACAATAGTAGATGAGAAACTCTTGGTGATCAAAATACCATCAACATAAAGAGCCAGTATCAACAAAGAATCATCTAATTATAAAAAATATGCATTGGGTACGAATGATACCTAGTGAAACTTGAAGTAAGGAGGAAGGAATCCATCTTGGCGTACAAAGCTTGAGGGGCCTTTTTGAGGCCATAGATGGATTTCTTAAGTCTTTAAATTTAGGATGAATTTTGAACAAACCCAGGTGGCTATTCCATGTAGATCTCATCCTCAAAGTGGGTAGATGCAGGATAATGGGGGACAAATGGTGGGGGGGTATAAAGTGACACTTTTTTTCTAAAAATAACAATAGCTGAACTTGGAGAGAATGTTAGAGACACTTAAAAACATAATTTGACAATGACATAAGAACATGAATTATGACATTTTGAATTTAGTTTCTAAATATATAATTTTTTCAATACTTAGATGATAAACGTACACAAAATAAATGCATTTATGACAATACATTGGTCAATTTTCTTGAAAAGATAAGGAGATTGCATGTGTATGAACACACTTTTTTGAGCAAACGAATGAATTTTTGTATGAAATTTCATGTATGGATACATGAAATATCAAAGATTATTGAGAATATGTTTTATTATATATAATTTTAAAAAAAAATTTACAAGTCAAGACAACTGAAAAATTGAAACTACAAGTGTATGAACATTATTTTTTGACCTTAACTTCATGAAAACCATTTAAAAAAAAAACCATAGTTGATAATGTGTAGATTGTTAAGATATAAGTTTTATAAGCATTCGATTAATATTCAAAAATTTATAAGGGAATTTTTGATGATATGTATATAGTCCATGATGAGGTATGTTATGTAGAAATTAAGTAATAATTATAAATAATAATCTAACATTAAAAAAAATTATATATTCTAAAACTACACTTTCTCCTCGACAAACCCATATAATTGTTTTTTAAAAATAATAAAATTTGTCTAATTAAATATGTCAAAAAAGACAAAAAAAGACACCTAAATTTATTATAAAATAAGTGTGTTGCTCCATGACTAGTTTCAAGATAGTTCGAACCTCCCCAAGCTTGCACCCAAGGAAAATTTAGAGAGAAAATGTAAAAAAAATAGAAATTTTTAAAGGACGTGTGTCTTTTACAAATGCATTTTTTTGCAATTAGAGTTATTATTTTTTCATTTGAAGGCATTTATTTAATTATTATTTTTTAAATAGAGATCTTTTTATGGTGTTTGAAGATGTGTATGTGTTTTTGGTTGTGGTTTTATTTCTATGTGTAGCCTTAGGTGGTTGTTTTTGTTGTGTTGTTGATTTTTTGTTTATGTTTGCAAGGATATATTTAGTAAAATAAATATAATAAACATTTAATTTATATTAAATTTTATATTCTTATACTTTAATTATATTTTACTAAACATAACAAATTAGGGCCACTCTGCATCTTATGAAATCTATTCCAAAGCTGTAGGATTTACCATTTAGAAGTTAGTTTTTCAAAATCCATTCTAGTCAATACTTAATTTTTAGAATTTTAAGATTGGAAGAGAGAATGAGAAATAAGGTTAAAAATCATGTTACATATGTAATATATCTATACCATTGATTATGCCCCATATTTTACCTAATTGAGTATGCCATACCCACTTTATGCACTTGAGTGTGTCCTACCTAATTGAATTCTTGAGCTTGAAGGTGGATTCCTAAATAATTTGTGGGTTTTTCAATCAATGGGTCTATCAATATGCATAAATGACTACCCTATAACATGTAACTTGTAAAATACCTATAGTCATGATACAATCACTCATACATGACATCTATCACATACTTATTACATATATGTATGCTTTCACTCATACATGACATCTACATGTAGCCACAATATGATAACTTATACCAAACATGAATGTAACTAGTCACCCTAATAGACTCCATTCAGAATAGAATAAATTGAAATACCATTCAAAATTCATTCTAAAAGATACCATTCACTCTAAAACAAATTTTAGAAAGATGGTCAATCCATGCATTCTTTAATTCTAATCTCATGCATCATTCTAAAGTCACATAGAATAAAGTAATATTCTAGCACTCCAAATTCACATATGACACTCTCTCATTCACCTCATCATCCTTAATCACTCCCTCATCAGTTCTCATTGTCCCTTATTATCCCTAATCACTCTCTCATTATCTATCATCATCCTTAATTATTGCTAATCATTCCCTCATTGACCCTCATGATCCCTAATCATTCCCTCATCATCCCTAATCATCTCTCATTATCATTTATCATCCTTAAACACTCCCTCATAAACCCTCATCAACCATAATCATACCTAATCACTCTCTCATCATCCCTCATCATCCCTAGTCACACTCTCATCATCCCTCATCATCCCTAATAACTTCCTTATTAACAATCATCATTTCTTATCATTTATAGTCAATCCTTCATCATCTTCCATTGTCCATAATCATCCCTAATCATTCCCTCATCAATATTCATCATCTTTAATAATCCCTAATTACCCCCTCCTCATATTTCTTCATCCCTCATTGTCCATAACCATTCCCTCATTGGCCCTCATCGTACATAATCTCTCCTTCATCACCCCTATCACTCCCTCATTTAGTAGAGTGTGTTATAATCTAGTAGTCAGTAGAAATTTGTCTAAGACTAAATAATATATTTTTTAGATGAATCTTGAATGGTGTTTTGATCCTTTTTATTCTAATTTGTGTGTACTAGGGTGATTATTCTCATTCATGTATAGTAGATTAGGTAGGGTCATGATGGATTAATCTAGAGATATTGTACTAGGATGATTAGCGTTTAAAGTTTATAACATTCAAGTTTTAGGTTAAGGTTCAACATTCAGGGTTTATGGTGTTTAGGTTTTGAGGTTTGGGGTTTAGGGTTAATGGTTTAGGTGTAAATGGATTGTACTAGATTGATCAGCTACATTTGTGTTTGGTATGAATGACTGTATCATGAATACAATAATATGCCATGTATGAGTGACAACATACCTACATATAGTACTAGGTATGGGGTAGATGTAATGTATGAATGAATGTATCATTACTATATGCATGCTATAGGTTGAATGATATAGGCTAGCCATTTATGCATATTGATAGACCCATTGATTTAAAAAACCCACATATTATTTAGGAGTTCATCATGAATCCACCTTCAAGCCTTTTACACGAATGTCCATAATCACTCCTTTCTCTATATAGGTGAGAATGACTCTTATCCTTTTAATAAATGGTTTATCCATTGCCCCCTCTCCTTTCTCTATATAGGTGATAAATCAATATTATGGTTTATGGTTAGATGTTTAGGATTTAGAAATTTAGGGTTTAAGGTTTATGTTTCATGGTTCAAGATTCATATTTTAGGGTTTAGTGTATAGGGATTAGCATTTAGGGTTCAAGTTTTAGAGTTATGGATTAGGGATTAGGATTTAGGGCTTATAATTTATATTTTATGCTTAAAGTTTTGGGATTTATTATTTAAGGCTCAAGGGACCAAGGGTTTATATTTTTGGGTTTGGGGTTAGGGTTTTAGGTTTATAGTTTCACACTCAAGGTTTAGGGTTTAGGGTGTAAGGTTCAATTTTTTGGTCTTGGGGGTTTGGTTAATTATTTGGATTTGAAACTTATTGTTTAGTATCTAGGGTTTGGAATTTAGTGTTTGGGGATTAGGAATTATGGTTTAATATTAGGGTTTAGTGTTTAAAATTTAGAGTTTATGGTTTGGGGTTCTTGGTTTAGGGTTTAGGGTTTAGGGATTTAGGTTTAGTTTTTAAGGTTATGGATTTTAGGTTTGGGTTTATAATTTTTGGTTTAGGAGTTAATGTTTAAGTTTTATGAATTATGGTTTATGGTTTTAGTCTTAGGGTCAAGATTTTATGGATTAAGTGTAAGGGTTTAGATTTGGAGTTTAGGATGTATGATTTAGAGTTTAGGGTTTACATTTTGGCATTTAGGTTTAGGAGATAAAGTTTTAGGGCTTAGTTGTGGGGGTTTTGGGTTTAAGGTTAGGGGTTTATGGTTTAGGGTCTATAGATTAGGTTTTGGGGTGTAGGGCCTATGTTTTTAATTTAGGATTTGGGGTTTACATCTTATAATTTAGGTTTTTGGGGTTGGTGTCAAGTTTTAATGTTTAAGGTTTAATGGATTGGGGCTTGCAATTTAGGATTTAAGTTTTAAGGCTTTAGATTCATGATTTAAGTTTTAGTGTTTAGATTTAGTGCTCATGGTTTAGGGTTAATGTTTTAGGGTTTGGGGTGATGGTTTTAGGGTTTAAGTTATATATTTTAGTGTTTGGGGTAGGTTGTTTGGGTTATGACATTTAGGTTTTAAGGTTTAGGATATATGGTTTTAGGATTTAGGGTTTATGGTTTTGAGTTAGAAGTTTTATGGTTATGGGTTTGTCGTTTAGGGTTCAACTTTAAAGTTTTAGGGTTTAATGTTTAGGATTTCAAGATTAGAGTCTAGGGTTAAGAGTTTAGGGGTCAAGGTTTAGGGTTTAGGGTTGAGAGTTTGAGGTTCAATTGTTAGGGTTTAACATTATTGATTTTGAATTTTTTTATGGTTTAGTGTTTAAAATTGAGGCTATAAGGTTAAGGGTTTATGGTTTAGTGTTTAGGATTTAGGATTTTAGGTTCATGGGTTGGGATTTAGGGTTAGGAAATTACGTTTAGGTTTTATGGTTTAGTGTCTAGGGTATAAAATATAGGGTGTTTTAAGTTTCTATGTTTAGGGTTTATGGAATTTTTTTTGGGGTTTAGGGCTAATGAAGTAAGGTTAAGGGTTCAAGGTTTATGGCTTAGGGTCTAGGTTTTAGGTATATTATTTAGTGTTCATGGTTAAAGGTTTATGGCTTAGAGTTTGGGGTTTAGGGTTTAGGTTTCAATGTTTAGGTTTTAAGGTTTAAGGTTTGGGGTTAATGGTTTAGGTGGAAATGGAGTGTACTAGGGTGATTAGTTGCATTCATGTCTAATATGAGTGACCATATCATGATCACAGGAAGATGTTATGTATGAATGATTGCATACCTATATGTAGTACTATATATGTGGTAGATTTAATGTATGAATTATTATATCATTTATATATATGTTATAGGTTACAAGATATAGGCTATTCATTTATGCATATTGATAAACCCATTAATTAAAGTTCATTTTCTAATTTGCGAACAAGGTTGTTAAGAAGATTCCAAGCCAAAGATATAAAACTCCAAGTATAGTATATCTCCAACAACTTGATAAAATTCAAAACTATAAAAAAATAAGGAATTGAAGGTTAGAAAAAGCTTAAGAATTGAAGAATTTCATGATTGTAAGCAGAGTTGATAGTCTACCAAGATAAAACAAGGATATATATAGTCAAAATAATCATTTTCTTGTGAATAAAAGGTGTGTTATTACTTAATTTGTTGTATTCACAAATTTATTTCATGTGTGAATGAAATGCAACTTCATTTTAATATAAATTATAATTTATCCAAGGTTCATGTCATTGAAACCTTCTAAAGCCTATTTTCTATGTATCTAAAATCACTTGCAGTCTCTTGTATCACATAGAAAAAGTTTCAAGAGTTTTTTTAGAAGATTGGAGAAGTTAATGAAGGTATTCAAGACTCTTTTTTGAGTGTTAGTTATTAAAAATAGTCTTTAAGTTTTATGAATAATCAATTTGAATCTATTAGGCTTTATGTGCAAAGTCAAACCTTAGAATAGGGTTTTTGATACAAAAAGAACCATAACTTGCATTTGAACTAGTGTAATATCCTAAAACTCATAGGGAATTTATTAGATAAGGTTTATAAAGTATTATAATAGGTATCATGTTCAAACTCACCTTTTTTTTACAAATATAGAGGATTATTTTTTGATCTGCCTGTAGATAGTCATATGAAAGCCGAATGAAGAGAAACTTCAAGTGTTTTACTTTGTTGATTGAGTATACTCCTCCTATGAATGTCCAATGTTATTGTGTAAAAACTATATAATAATTACTTAAAAATGTTCAAATCATTTGGTAGCTAATCCAAGTCAATATCCTTATAAGTAAGCATATTAAGCCATCCAGGCCTAAAGAGTAGAGTTGCCATTGAAGTCCAATTATTAAGAAAGCAATAAAGGATATTGGTTTTTTCATCCTAAAAGATAGTCTCCAAACATCTTAAGAAAGATTCATAAGATTAATTTGATGATATTATATTCTTAACACCTTTTCAAGACCAAACATGCCTATACATAATACTGTAACAATGTTTAGGATTTAGTCAACTTTTTGGGCACTTTGGTGATCTAATTTGTATATTGAACTTGTGTGAAGACACATATGAGTCTTGTATCATTGTCTTGATATTTTCATTGAGTTTTTAAAGTGAATGAGTTCAAAAAATAAGTTATTTGTAGACCTATTTGTATCAAGTACTTAAGAGGTAGAATTTAGATCACTTACTATGACACCAACAGGGAATAGTAAAGATCAAGATATGGCTTGTGTATTTAGGTAAGGCATACTCCTTGAGATAAATATATGGATCAATTATTTAATAAAGTAAGGCATACTCAAGTAAAAAAAGTAGGTAGGGAATACTTAAGTAGGTAAATCAGACATGTAATCCTTAATGGTATAGATATATTACATACATAACATGACTTAAAACCTTGTTTCTCATTCTATCTTTCGATCTTGAAATTCTAAAAACTAAGTATTGACTAAAATGGAATTTGAAAAAATAACTTATAAATGGTAACTCCTATAGCGCTATAATCAATTTTAGAAGATTCAGAGTGGCCCTAATTTGTTATATTTAGTAAAATAAATTTAAAGTATAAGAATATAAAATGTAATATAAAATTAATTGACTATAATAGAATTTGAAAAACTAACTTCTAAACGGTAACTTCTACATCTTTGTAATTAATTTTAGAAGATGTAAAATGGACCTAATTTGTTATTACATTTATTTTAATATATATACATACTTGTAAGAAACCAAAATATTTTACTGAATGTATCCTCCTAAAAAACCAAATAGGGCATACACCCTTTATAGTCCAAAGGGCATATGCCCTTTGAAAATGGTGTACACCTTTTGTAGTCTAAAGGGCATACACCTTTTGGACTGAAAAGAGCATATACCCTTTAGTGTTAGGACCAAACCTTTCAAAGTTTTCATTGGTTATTTTTTAAAATGGCATATAGCCTTTTGAAAAGGGTGTACACCCTTTATATAAAATGTTTTTAATTTTTCATTGTGTCATGTTTTTTTTTCCCCAACTTTGACACCCTTTATATAAAATGTTTTTAATTTTTCATTGTGTCATGTTTTTTTTCCCCCAACTTTGAGCATCTACCTAGGTCTCCATGAAGAAAGGCACTCTTCACATCCATATGGTGCACATCCCAACCATGTGTTGTGGTTATAGTTAGTGTGATTCAGATTGAAGTCATATTTACAATAGGTGTAAATGTCTCTGAGTAGTCAATGCCGACTAGCTATGAAAAACCCTTGGTGACCAATCGTGCCTTATACTTATCAACCAACCCATCTACTAAAAAATTGGTCTGATATATCCACCTACATCAAACCATCTTCCTTCCCTTAGGAAGAGAAGTCAAATCCCAAGTGTGATTTTTGATTAAGGAAGAATATTCTTCTTGCATAGCACTATCCCACTCAAGTATAATTGAAGGCTCTCAAAATGTCAATGGATCTGAAAATAAAGTAAAGAAAGCATGTGGACCACTCTAATAATATGTTTGAGTACATATGTCTTCTATTGGATCCCATACTCAAGTGTTGGCACTCTGAAGTGTCTACCTAGCACAAAGGGGCCCAAATGTGAGTGACTCAAGTGTTGACTCCTCATCCTATAAAACATGACTAGAGGTAGATGTAGAAGACTCCCCATCATTGCCCTCACTGTTAGAACTAGAAGAAGAAGAAGACCATGGTGTAATAACCTGCTTTAGATGATCTGAGTCAGAAGAATAATAATCAAGTTTGAGTGAATCCAATGCAAGAAAAGATGTGTCAAGTGTTAAATCTGTGGGACTCTCCTAAAAGTGAATAATTTTATCTATGACCAACTCATGTGTGGTTGGATGTAGAAGGCATTACCCCTTGACACCATCTAGCTAACCTACAAAGATGCAAGTCTTGGACTGAGGTTATATAGCTTTGCATATCTTATTCGATATATGTGTCATAGCTGGAGATCCAAAAAACCTAAGGTGATCAACATTATGTTTCCTTCCATGCCAAGTTTCAAAGGGTGTTACAAATTTAAAAGCTTTGTGAGGAACCTTGTTTTGAATATAATAAGCACAATTAATGGATTTGGCCCAATACTGGGGTACTAAGGACTTATAGTGAATCATATAGCTAACCATCTCTTTCAAAGACCTATTCTTGTAATTTGTAACTCTATTCCATAAAGGATTGTAAGTATTTATTTGTTGCAAATCAATCCCCTCTATGGTATAAAATTACTCAAATCTTTTATTGACATATTCACCTCTATTGTCACTTCAAAGAATCTTGATGGATTTCTCATATTATTTCTCAACAAGTGCCTTGAAGTGTTAAAATTATTCAAACACTTCAAAATTTTGCTTAAGAAAGTAGACCCATGTATATATTAAGAAATCATCAATGAAATTGAGAATGTACTTAGCCCTTGTAAAAGATAGACTAGGGAAAGGCCTAGATACATCACTGTGTACTAACTCTAATGCTTGTGAATCCCTCCAAGATTTGCATTTGTCAATTTTTTCTTCAGGATGATTTCTAAGATAGCACCCCTCACAAAGTCCCTTATATAATTGAACTTGAGGCCAACCTATGACCATGCCATTTTTTCTAAGTTATTCACGGAATTGGTAGTTAAATTGGCCAACTACTCATGATATAATTTATTAACTCCATGTAAATGAGTCATTAATGCTATCGAAGAAGAATCAAGTGAAATGTGAGAACGTGTATAACCTAGCTTGGTGATCTACCCTACCCACTGCCATTGTAGTATCACTATGCAACTCCCTGATGATAACTGAATTTGGTAAGAAATAAACCCTCATGCCTTTGCTCAAATGAGTGATTTGACACATTGATAAGATATTGGTTAAAAGGGAAGGGAAACTTATAACATTATTAAGTGTTCCTCCCTCCATTTCAATAGACCCTCTCCCTAAAATAGGTAAAGTGTCATCACCGAAACTGATAGAAGACATGATACAAAGCTTTAAAGAAGAAAACTCAACTAGTGAAGAGCCCATGTGGTGAGAAGCATCCAAGTCAATGACCCATGAAGATGTTGAAGCTAAAACTACTACAAGATCCTTTCCATTTTCTTTCTCTTTCCCCTTGCCCTTTGCCTTAGTATAATCGTGGGTAGATTAATTATGCTTTATGGACTCAGGAACACCTATGTTGTTCTTCTCTAAGAGATGAGTTAGGTGATCTATTTGTTTCTTCATGCATTTAATATCATCATGCCCATTGTTATTATAGTAGGCACACTTAACCTTCTTTTTTTAGTTTTGCCATTGGAAGATGAGGCTTCAGTGTTGGTTTTAGCAAAGGTTGATTCTTTCTTCTTCTCTTGATCCTTATTCTTCTTCTTTTTATTTGAGGTCTTTGCTTTCCCATTCCCATTAATTAGGGTTTGAGGTTTTGTGGAATTCAATGTGCCCATCTGGATCAACTTGTCTTGCTCCTTAATTAAGTCAGTAATGAAAGAATCTAAAGAGGCCATTTTCATGCAGTGCCCAAAGCACTTTTAGTGGCATGAAAATTAGATACAAAGATTGAATAATTAGGGCCTAGTTTAGAGAGTATAGAAAGAACAAGTTGGTCATCTTATTACTTTATCCCATATTATTTTAACTATAATCTCAAGGATTGAACTTAGTGAAGAAATCCTAAAGGGTGTCAAAGTTACAAGGACTCAGGATAATGAGTTCATTCTCAAGCTCATAACCTCTCATCACATCTTGCCCCCCAAACAGTTTACCTAGAATGGTCCATGCATCATGAGGTGATTTGGTAGGCTCTAAGTGAAATAAAATATCAGGTGCTATAGAAATACATAATAGCCCATAGGCTTCTTCACTATGGTTATACCACTTAACTATCTCTACATCTGTGCTAGGTTTAGTTTCATTACCCATGGTTATCCTATACAAAACCTTACTCCTTAGAATGATTTTCATCTTGATCGTCCATTCAAGATATTTAAAGGGAATTAGTGGGTTGATTGAAATTGAATCCATTAGTTCAAAAATGAGAACTATTAGTAGTGCAAGTTGAAGTTGTTACAAAAATGAAAGTATAAGTAGAATACAAAGAGGGACCAAAAAGGCACAATATACCTCTCCTAAACTATGAAATGGTGAACCCACCTCCCTAAATGTTTTAAATACATGCTCAAAAGACATCAGACTCGACTGATAGTGTCTTGAGAAATCAGTGTAATGAGTCAAAAGATGAGATTTTACAAATAAAAATTATGTCAAACTTAATCGATAATGCATCCAACAAAACAAGTAAAATGTGAGCAAATGAAAAAATGAATAACACTTTATTTTCAAATATTGCCCAAAAAATATTATTTTATAAAAAATAATAACAAATATCCACTAACAATGCTAAACTTGACCAATCTTCTTATGAATTACTTGTGTATTAAAAGAAAAGTAGTCTATTTGCCCTTATTTTAAATCAAGCTATTTAAAAAAGAATTTAGCATGCTAAAAAAATTAGGGAAAAGTTGAATAGACTTAGCTTCTTTTGGAATAAACTTTCAAACCTTTGAAACAATAGGAGTCCTTTTTTATGCTTCTTGACTAACTCACATACATCAAGCACAACTAAAGGCCTAGCTAGGGGGTTACAAGGGGTGGGATATATCCCCCTGCTACAATCAAAGGCTATTTTTAGTGAGGTAATTAGGCCAAATTAGACTATTTTGGTGTAGAGGTTGCATGGACTAGTAGTTATGACTAGTTAACAATGAGAGTAGTTTTAATAGGTGAAAATATTATAGCCATGAGCCATCTAAAAGAAATGCAAAAATAGGGTTGAACACGCAGAACTAGTGGAGGCCGAATATAGGCTGATACTAAATAGAGGAGACCATAGCTAAGGCTATATGTTGGCACATAGATTTTTGTAAAAAAATTCACCAAGGCACATTGAACACACAATCACAAAGAAACCATAGAAATTGTGGTAATGGCTACCATTGAACCAGTTATGTAAAAAAGATGACTCCACCAAAGATATAAAAACTCCCACGAATAAATTGTGAAAACTAGCTTTTATTTTCAAATAACAAATCTTAAGATTTCAAATAAACCAACAGAAATAAAAAACCAAATAATCGAATACCAAAGTGGCTCTAATACCATATCGGATTTGATGTCAAGATCTCTGGATCAAATGAATGCACAACTTGATGATAGGTATGAGTCAAACATATACACAACATAATAGCTAAAAGAAAATGAAATCACATACAAGAATATTGTATAGATAAGATAAGATCCAAAACACATCTTCCATTGAATAATAGCTCACCAAGATAGATGTTCATATAGAGTGCATGAGTAACTCTTCCCAAAAAAGTAAGTCAAAGATCCAATAATAGAAGAGTAACTCCCATACCCAAAATAGTTGGTCAGGGGAGTTACTTCCTATTCATCCAATCAAAATCTAACTCCAAGTACACCTAAACAAGTTTATCCATGAAAGTAGGAAAACTTCAAATAAGGGAAAAAACCCATAATAAATAAATATGGGAAAAAAGAAAACCCCTACTCTAACATTCTCATCTTGGTATTATAAATTGTATATTTAGAAACTATATTCAAAAATATACAATTCATCATTATGATCAATTATTTGTACGAGTATCTCTAAAAGTCTCTATGAGTTTAGGGATTGTTTTTCTCAAGAAAAAAATGTTGCACATTAAGACCCCCCTTTTGTCCCTAATTACCCTAAACCCACCTAACTTGATACGTCATTTGTTTACTATTTTCCTTATGGAATTGGATTTTAAGCTTCAAAATATAACTAAAAAAGGTTTTCTCATACAACGTCCCACAAAACTTTGTAAAATTTTCAAGTAAATCTATCACCTGGAGCTTTATCATTTGTCATTTTCATAAAAAAACTCACACAAGTCATTAATGAAGAAAGGCTTATCATAGGCAACTCATTGGTATTGAGAGAATTTGAATGTTTTTTCAACTTTGAACACTAGTTGGTAATGGTGAACAAAATCTTGGATCATTTCCAACACCTTACTTAGCTTTTGATTAAATTTTTTAATAGCTTTGATTTTCGTAGTTACATGTTTTACCTTAATAATCTTAAGGAACTCCTTAGAGACTTTATGACCTAATTTGAGCCAATTAAATATAGCTTATGTTTGTGCACCTCAATCATTGTAAAGGTCTGTAATCTAGATGTGTTTCCAAAGTGATGCTACTTGAAGTTGCAAAGGTTCATGGAAGGGGGACTACACTAAAGTGGTCTACATGACTCAACTTTGAAGTGGTGATAAAGTTAAAGTGTTGGTGAATGTCTATCAGTTGATACTTGTAGAATTGAATAAATTTATTACAATACATGTGATAACATATGGCCACCATTCAATCCAACTAAAGGTTCCTATAGGGCAGCGTACAAGGTTCTAAACTCATTAGATGTGTGTTAATGTGGATCTATGATTCAAAAGTGTAATACTGAGAAAAAACTACATTTTTTTTTTATATTCTTAAATTTACAACTAATGTGAAAGTGAATGGGAAGGTGATCAAAAAGGGTAAAATCTAGCAATGTCTCCATTGGCAATGGAAAATATTTGTCACATGAGAAGTATGGTAACATGGAGATCATGGATCTATCAAGCCATTTAAAACTATTTTAGATCCATGGTGAAGGTTGTTCCATGTGTGCCATTGTGGGGTCCTGAGTAGAATTGCTATCATAAAACCCAAATTTATTACACAAACAACCATGGCTATCACTCACTAGGTGTCCATCACAAAGGGTGGTTCCAATTTTTTAATTTGGTAGCTCAATCATATTAAAGTTCCCACACATAAGCTAGTGCACATCTAAAAATTTGTCATTAATCCACTTCCAAAGATTCACCCTTTACATTGTGTCATTAGATGCATAAATATTAATAAAACTAAAAGAGTGGTTTTCAATGTTTAATAGCACTTGAAGAACATGATTTAAGGGGTCACACCCATAAGACACATAATGTGGCCACCACTTGGGAGAAATAAATGTTAACATGCCTCCACACCCTGGTTCATGCTTACTATTAAGAACTAAACTATCAGACCAAATCACTATCTTAAAAGTTGTAAGTAAAAACCTTGCCACCTCAATTTCTTATAAATAAAAAATGTCCATTTTTGAAAATTTTAGCCAAAAATCATGCACAATGTACTTTCAATTTGAATTTGTGAGGCCTCACATGTTTCATGAGAATAAATTAATTGGTTATATGAGTCAAGGGGCATATCCTTAGAACCTAAGACCTCCAAGGAATGAAACCTAATTTGTATAAAATAATGTTGGATTGGTTACATAAATTCATTCATTTGAAATGATCTTCAAGGTTATGAAACAAATTATCCTTCCTCCAAATGATGACGACTGTGAGAGTGTCAAGGTGATGCTTAACATGACGAGCCATGGAAAATATTCAATTATGAACCTAAAGAGTTATCTTGAGTGGTAATTTAATCAACCGATAAAGAATGTAGCTAGAGGTGTGCTAAAAAAATGAGGTTTTTATGTATCTTTTGGTGTTTTAGTTTGATTATGAATTAGCTCCCTAGAGGGTTGAGGGAACTGCCCTAAGTTTTTACACATAACTTGGTCTTGAGGACCTAGACTCAGGGTTTATTTAGTGGATTTATTATTGGTTGTTCCAATAATAGGGTTAGTAAAAACACCCTTATTACAACCATTTTGATGCCATCTATCAATGTTTTTCCCTTCTTTACAATTGGTCATACAAGTTTCACAAGATGACTTTATCATGGCTTTATTTGAAAAGGTAAACAATGAAAAAACTATGATTTTTATATTCAGTATATTGACATTGAAAATAATTATTAGATAAATTAATGTTAAAAGTATCAATTATTAGATAAATTAATGTTAAAATTATTTATAAATGATGGGCATTACCCACTTGAATTTTAAAAAACTCCTTAAGGTCATGGGAAAAGTCTACTTTCATATAAATGCATTTTTTGGGATGATCCAAATAGACATAAAATGGCTCTTCACATATAATGCAGCCTAAAGTGGCTGCTAGTTTGTCAATATAATGGCACAAGGTAATGGAAGTCTTTGGAATTCAACCCAAATTGGGACCTTAAGGGTTGTATGTTTTGAAACAACAAGATTATGCATCCAAGGCAATAAAACTATAAGAGAACTATGGACATACTAGGTAGATAATTTATTTAGAATAAACCCTACATTGGTTGGGTTAAGGAAAAAAAAACACCTTTTGTTATATTTTAGGCACCTTCTAAATTAATTGAATCTTGCATCCATGCATATTGAACTCACTTTTCAACATACATTCAAATGAAATATTCCAACAAAATAAAATATTAAAGAAAATTGTTCAAAAGATTTAATGAATAATCAAATTCATGAATAGGTAAAACAATATTAGATTGATAGTTTATACCTCGTAGATTATCTTGGGGACAAATTGTTTAGGCTTCTTGAATGAAAGAACCAATCTAAACAGCTCCACAATTTTCTATCATAGTTTTAACAACTAGAATGAAAATTGGAGAGGCTATTAATTAGACTATTATTACCCTAAATTGAAATTTCCAAAAGAAGAAAAAAATATAGAGAACAAAAACCAAACCCCATAAATTTCAAAATAAAATATAATTTGAAAATTAAAAAAGACATAACAAAAATTAGTGACAAATATTAAACCCTATCCAAACTTATTCTTCATATAATACTTAATTGTCTCTAATTTTCTCATACCAAAAACATTAAAACTTAAAATTTACGCTTATTTATTGAAATAACTCTATCACTATACTCTAATCTCTTTAATATACCCTACTTTTTTAATGTATTATTTCTTAAAAATTGCCCTCTTTTTATAATACTTAACATGTATCCTTGCTTATATAAAGTATTATTTTGTAATATTGAAGTGTTATCCTCTAAATTCTTGAGGCTTTTTAAAAAAAAAAAAAAACCTTGGGTGTTGGTACCTTCTTAAAAAGTTTAAATAAATGAGGACTTGGTCAATTTTGTTTTAACTATTTTTGAAAATTCTTTTAACTCGTAAATTTTTATATTGTAGTCTAACCTCAATTTCTATTAAGTTTATTGTAAAGGGCATTGAATTTTTATTTTTTAAAATATTATTTTAAGTATGAGCAATCTTTAATTTTAATATTATATTACTTTTTATGATTGGTGTTTTAGTTCTTTGAAATCACATTCAGTGTGAAATGTTTAGAATTTTTATTTTGTGTTTTTTAATTAAGAATTACTAATAAATAAAGTATTTTATATATTAATTAAAGGAATGTAAATCGTCATTTAAGTTTAAACTAAATTATTTATAAATTAAATGTCGATAACTTTAATAATATTATAAACTATTTACCAACTAACAAATTATAATAATTTATTGGTTAAGTTTAAAAATAAATTAAACAAAAACTCAACAATCATTATAAATCATGTGAAAAATAATAATAATGATATATTGATATTTTCAAACCTAAAACATATATTATGATAAGTAAAATAATTCTGACATGTCATTTCTAAACTTAAAAATAATTATAAATATTGAATTAAAAAAATCATTGTATTCTTATAATTAATAAAATATACCCTTTATCATTTACCTTCTTTACAATATAAATAAATATTTTTTTAGAAAAAAATATTTAAAAAAGACAATGCACATGAATTCCAACCTCAACATCTAGGCCCTTTTATATTTTCTTGATATAATTTTACAATAAAGTTAAACGTTAGCCACTAAATATTTATTCCAATAATGTTTCTACAATAAAATAAAGTTAGAACTTTGTTGCCAAAAAAAGGGTCTACCAATTTCGTATCTAGTTATCAAATAAAATTCAATTGGATATGATGTCATAGTTTTGATTTTTAAATATATTTTACACTCTTGACTTTAGATATGATGAGATATCAATGAAAAATATTCATAATTATTTTTTTAAAGTTAAATTAAAGTGTTTAATTTTTAATCTAAATTTTAGATACTTCTCCTATTTTTCTAAAACTTAGAATACCACTTTTCATAATTATACTTCTTATTTCAACAACTCTTTCTTTGACGTCCTTTCATTTTTGGAGAACCAAAACTAAATTCTATTTTCTTAGATTTAGATAAAACTACCTCTTCTTATAACTATCTCTTCTATGTTGATCTTTTCTAGCTCACCTTCTTCTAGCAAAACATCTTCACCTGACTCCTATTTTTCATTTGTTATAAAGTTAACTTCATCTATCCATAGATTCTTACAAGTTTTTTTTTGTCATATCCATTCTTGCAAGTTCAAATGCCACTGGAAGTGGGGTCCCACCCATACCTAAACTAATACATTCATAAGGAGCTTCCAAGTCCATGGTTGTACCAACACTCTATAATTGCAAATATAGTAATTTCATACTATTTTACATTTCAATCATCCGAAACCTGAAACCCAAAACTTGTTGTGAATAGTTATTTTTAATCATTTTTATATTTATTTTAATTTTTTATACATATAATATTAAATTATATAATTAAATTTTTATATTTTATTTTTAATATATTAAATTTAATCTATTTTTTAATATATAAATAAAATAAATCTTCATAAAAATAAATGTGATTTATATATTTAAACAAACTTTTTTGATATGTAACTTTTTGGAAAGACTTTGGTATGCTTCAAATTAAAATATTTTGTTTTACAATGAAATGTGACTTGCTACATGAAATGTGAATTATTTCTCATTTTTTAATGTGTAATAATGTAAATGAAAGATAGTTATATAAATATTTTGTTTTTAATAGATTTGGATTTTTCATTATATGAATGTATTTTATTATTTAAATTATTATGAATATATTTTAATATTTAAAATATTTTATAAAATTAGAATGATTATATATTTTAATTAAAAAATTATAAATATATATATATATATATATATATATATATATATATATATATATATATAATTTTTATTATAAAATAATAATTAAATAAATATATTTTTGAAACTATAAAATTTAATAATAATTAAAAGATGTGTGATCTCTTTAGTAGATAAAGACATTCAAAAAGATAGAATTAGATTGGAATTGAAAATGAAATACTTTAGTAGATAAAGACATTCAAAAGGATAGAATTAGATTGGAATTGAAAATGAAACACTTCAGTAGATAAAGACATTCAAAAGGATAGAATTAGATTGGAATTGAAAATGAAACATTTTAGTAGATAAAGACATTCAAAAAGATAGAATTAGATTGAAATTGAAAATGAAACAAAATTAAATAAAAGTAATACGGTATATAAATATATGATATTTTTTATTTAGGAAAATAAACTAAAACATGTATTAGAGTATACTTGAGGTTCCATGGCCACACAACAGCATGGTGGTTATTTATAAAAGGAAATATATGTATGCTTGACTAAGAGATAAGCGTCGATTATCTTGAAGAGGGTGACAAGCTTAACAATATAAGGTGGGGTTGGCAAGGAGATAGTTCTCAATCGTCTTGAAGAGAGTGACACTATTATCCTTCAACTCCTTCTCTTTAGCTTTGTCATGAGTAATCCCAGGAAGGCTATCATAGTAGCATATCGACGTGACAACACATCCACCCTCTGATTTGGGAGTGAATTTTATCTTGAATTTGCAAGAAGCTAGTGTCTTGCCCAGAAGTCCTCCCTCCACATGGCTAAACGAACAAACAAAGTTTTCTTCATCCAGTTCATCCACATGCTCCTTCACATAGCTGAAATCCTTGTTCACTGTACCACCAATTTTATATGATATTATATATATACCTTAAAATGAGAAATTTAACTACAAATAATAAAAATAAAACAGATTATAATAATACAAAACTAACATACCATCAGTGAAATGAACTTCCTTGATAGTGCCAACGCCTCCATTGCCTTGAAGAATTTTGGAGCTTACATATATATGTGGTGCTTGCTTTGGGAGGATATTATGACCATCCTTCACTAAAGCATTCCAAAGTCTCTTCACTTCCACCTTAGATTCGATTTCTATGGTTACAGTTCCTACAACCATTTTCGCTTTTATCTATATAACTTTTACTTCACTTTTTTTGATTCTTTGTTTTTTTTAAAAAGATGTGCAGTATTTATAAGAATAAGAAGAGCTCTTAACATCTTCTTGTGAATTCATAAAGATGAATATGAACGCGATTATAATTTGAAAATATTTTTTTAAAATAATTATAAAAAATGAACATTTCAAATCATACCACTAATCCATTATAAAAGTCATATGAATATAATTACATAGTAACCTTAGTCCAATTATTTTCTTTGAATTTATCCATCGTACCTACTCCATCTATATTTTAAATTGAAATATGGGCTATTTTCTTTAATAAGCCAAAACAAAATCATGACAAGAAGAAATGGCACAAGGCTAAAGACCCAAATTTGAATGATTCTTATTTCTAAGTAACACTAGTCAGAAATGGCCAACGTCATTATTGTAGTCCACCAAGTTTTGTCAAATCTTCTAGATAATTAAAACATCATGTGTTGATGACCGGTTCAGTGGGTTTAGTAGATTTCTTAAGTTTTATGTTCTACTAAATTGTCATTATATAATTTATTTTTTTAAAATTATATAATTAAATTTATATTAAATTAATTTTTATTGTACAATATATTATTTTCTTTAACATGATTTATATGTATTTTCAACCTCCAAAATAAATATATGTATGATAATGTGACACTTGTGATTTTGTGAGGAAAATTGCAATAGAAAATCAAGATAATATAACTTTTTTTTTTGGTAGATTATAAAATTTGAAGATAGAAATAAAGTTAATGTTATTTTTGTGAACAAATAGTTGTGTTCCTTCACCTATGAATTGTGATGATCCCTGTAACTTCAATACTAGAAGATGGTTCTATACTATTTTTACTTCTTTAAAGTAATTATTATGTAAAAAAAAAATTATGTATATATATTAAATAATTTTTTTTTAGATTTAGATTTTAAAATGTATTAAATTTAAATTATTTCGATATTATGTTATAATATTTTTAAATTTAACAATGAATACAAATGTCATTATTAAGTGTTTCGTATATTTAATATTTATAAATTTAACAATGATTATTATTGTCGATGCTATACGTGATAGACATTGAGTTTGGAAACTACAAAAGAAAATTATTGTTAATATTTATCATCTTTTTATAAAATTTATTTGTATATTTAAAATATATTTTTTACGGAAAAAAAATAAACAAACAAAAAAACCAAAAAACTAGCTCAAAATTTGATAAACCACCATAAAGAAGATAATATATAGTTGCATAAAAACCAAACAGCATAAATAACATGTTAGGTTAAACAATATCACCCAAACAACATAAATACCATATTAGAAGTAAACAATATTTTTTATTACATATCCTTAAATTTTTTTACAAGTACTATTTTTTAATTCTAATCACAAATGTCATGTCACATGATCATTTGCTTACAAATATCATGTCACATGGTCACATATATACTATTTTTTAATTCTACTCACAAATAATTATGTCATATCTCACAAATGTCATGTTTATCATAACTATATGACATGACATTTGTGAGTAGAATTTAAAAATTATATATGTGTGTGTGTGTGTGTGTGCGCGCGCATATATAGAATTTTTTAATTCTACTCACAAATGTCATGTCACATGGTCATGATATATAATATATATAATTTTTTAATTCTATTCACAAATGTCATGCCACATGATTATATATTATGACCATGTGATATATATATACTATGTGACATGATATATGTGAGTAGAATTAAAAAATAATATATATTCATATGATCATGATATATAATAAATATATTATTATTTAATTTTACTTATAAATATTATCCCATCTCATATATTAATTATATTTGTGAGTAGAATCAAATATTAAATTAAAAAATGATCTATATATAAAAAATGACCATGTGTCATGACATTTATGATTAATTTTTTAATTCTACTCACAAATGTCATGTCACTAGGTATATATATATATATATATATATATATATATATATATATATATATATATAATTATTTTTTTAATTCACAATCATGTCACCAACTATATATATAATTATTTTTTTAATTCACAATCATGTCACATAGTTGGTATATATATATATATAAAATTAATTGCAATGTTTAATTATTTTTGATTAGTTGCATTATATAAGTATACCAAATAGAGAATGTCTCCCAAAAAACAAAACACTATATCAAGTATTTACATTTCGAGTTTTATCACCATAAAATGAATAATGATTATTTTGATTTGAATGAAGACTTGAATATGATAAGGTGTGATGATGATTATATTGAAGAATATCAAGTGGGAGAAACTAACGCACACATCCAAAAAAAAAAACACACACTCAAATAAAGAGAGAGTATAGAAAGGAATGGAAAGTTAAATTTAAGTGGTTGAGATGTGTATTCCATGAAGGAAGAAAAGTTATGAAATGTATATATTGTGAAGCACACAATGTAGTTAGACCATAAGGAATAGTAATGGTTGTATTAATATGTAACATGATTCACTATTTACTCATACCAATTCAAGTATTCATAAAGTTTAACAAATAAAATGGACATATGGGAATGAAAGGAAATCAAAATTATTGTAGAACACACAAGAAATGTTGATGATATCAACAATAAAAGAATAATCACAATTATGAAAATCATTTATTGGATGGTTTCTGTAACTTTTTTAGATTCAAATGGCTTGAGACCACCAACTTCACAATTTTTAAAGCTCATATTTGTGATGGAAGAGGGAAGACAATATATGAAAATGGGGTTTTTAAAATAAAATATTGATAGTAGTATCTACAAATGATGCTTCATCTAATGTTGGAATTGGAAATAAGTTTGTTACTCTTTTGAGAAAATAAGTACCTAATGTTATAGGTATTCATTGAATTGTTCATTATGAAGCTTTAGTTACATCAAATCATTCCAAAACAAAAAAATGAATTATTATTTGTTAAGAAATTAGCAAATAAGGTATACTCTTGGGTTCAAATTTCTACTAAAAGGAACAATGAACTTATTTCCCTACATGAACTCATTCAACTTGAAACTCTTCAAGCTCTTCAAATCCATGGAGTTATATGGCTTTTAAAAGGACAAGTTATTGAAAGGATTGTTGTATTGATGCCTCCTATATTTATTTTGTGGGAAAAAAAAGGAGGGAGTCATGGTATAAGGCAAGAACATTTTTCAGTCCAATTTTGTTTACATATGCTTGGAGATGTAATGTGTGTGCTAAGAAAATTGAATAAAAAATTCCAAGAAGATTATGTGGATGTCATATCTTTAGGGACATCCATAGTTGTTACTATCAACACCTTAAATAGGTAGTTTTCAAGGAGTGACACATTTTTAGATTTCACATGTTACTTATCTAAATTTTTAGATGCCTCTAAATTTAGTAATTTATAGATTTTTTATAAAGAGGGTTTTGTTCATAGGCATGAATTGTAATTTTTGGAAACTCCACATGCATAAAGATTATATTGATATACAAAAACAATCATGGAATCCTCACATTGATGGTTCACTTGAGAGTTGTAAACAACTTGCAAAGGAATGTGCTCAAACACTTGCAGATTGTTTGAATGTAAGAATTATAATCTTGCATTTTTTTATTTTGTTAAATTTGTTTAGACCTTGTCATTATCCAAAGGATGTTCATGATAGATAAGATAATGTTGGAACACCATTATCTATTGAGAGGGGGGGGTGAATTAGTAGATTGACTAAATTAGTCCTTTTTAAATCCCTTTTAAAAAAAAGCTAGAAAGGATATGTAGATTAAAACATATATGCATGGATCACACATACAAAAATACATAACACCATATGTATATGTGGAAAAACCAATATGGGAAAAACCATAGTGAGAATAGCTGCTAGAATCCACTATTCTAATCCAGCCTCACAGTCAAAACCTCACTGGTTACACATTTAAGGGCACCAACTCCCTAATTTAAGAGCACCAACTCTAAAGAAGCACCCACTCCCTAACTGAGTAACAACTTAACTTATCTGATGACACTCACCAATCAGATCTATATGGAGCTGCAAATCCAAAGTACAATATAGATTCATAAAAGAATCCAATCTTAATTCTCTATTATAGATCTAGTATGTAACTACTCATACTATGCACATTATCTCTCTCTACTCTTTCACTCTGCCCCTTTATCTCTGTGTCTAGATATATCTCTTATTCAACACACTTCATCTCTCTCTAAAACCTCTTCTCTTCTGGTTCTGTGTCTCTTATATTTCTCTATTTGACACAATCAACTACATCAGTAGTAGCAACTTCAACTTATGACTATCTTAGATGACATATCTAAGCATTTGATCTAGGGTTTCGTATAGTCTTTGTATTCACACTTGTTTGCTAACACATCACACTCAGTTCTATTAGAATTTAGTTATTGACTTTAATTTCAAGTTTTTTGCATCTTGAACTCATGCTCCACTACCATGATTCTTAGTCTCATTACTATTTTTAGCATATACTGGGCTCTAGTTTTGATGCACATGCCATATTACACAAATTTGATCGATTACAAAAATCAAATTCATTGTCTATGTCATAATTTATGTCTTAACTTCATGTTCCTATATGTTCCAATGCTTGACTGTTAGGATGAACATATCTTTAAACATTGACCATTGTTTTTAAGCTTTGCACTAAGATCTGATGATCCTCATTCAATCTGCTAAAATTTAAAATGTGTCTATTAGATCAATCTCCGACAAGTTCACACATTCCATTAGATCTTTGTACACTTCTGGGATATAATGATTCAACTTTAGAACATGTCTGTTGGATCCTTTGATTTGAGGTCCTAAATGTCATTAGATCTTCAAACTAGCACAAACTTGACTTATTTCTTGTCGTTAAACATCAATCTCTTTATCTCATCTCACTACTTCCTAAGTCTTTAGAACATATACGCTCCATAAATATCATCAAACTAGTTTAGTATTTAACGCACCTCTATCTCATTAAATATCAAACACTTGATCCCATTGAGTCCACTCACTTTGTTAGATCTTCATTGTACGATCATCCACTCATCGTTTGATCTTCTGATAAGCTTGATCTCTATCTCTGATGAGCTCTCAAGAATGTGACACTTGGCATTAGTTTGTGCCTTCTACACATTGATGTCAATTATTGCTATTGAGACACTTGGCATCCTCATGTTGATTATTAACTATTTGATTTTGAACTTCACTATAGATTTATTTTTCAAGCTCCATGATTGTGAAACTTGTCACTAGCACGTTCACTCATAGGTGCCTTTGACATATTGACTTTGTTGTGAATAATTGGATATTCAACATATGATTAAGCACTCACTATTATATCTTTTAAAAAGTTCAAACTTTACCTTGTGCAGATTTGACTGAGTATGTGGACCATCTCAATATGCCTAGAAGGCTAACTTTACACCTTCATATATTTTGATTTATTCATCCACATGTTCTAAAATTTGGACCACATGAACTAAGCATGATAATGAACAAACCCATATGCTCATTTATTCTTGAAGCCTTCACACATGCGAGATATAATTCCATTAATCTGCTAACTTAGATTCTTTTGCCCTAGAGTCAACTATGCTTAGAACTACTTAGAAGGCCAACTTTGTTCTTGCATAAATTTTGATGCACCTAAACACATGACCTATAATTTAGTGTATAAGATCCTCTCACATAGGGGATTCTATCCATATATTCATCTACTCCAAAAACCTTCATACATGCAAGTTATGACACCATAGAAATGCCTACTCAACTTTTTCTTGCAATTTATAAATTTGACTATGGAAAAACACTGTCAAAATGCTTGAGAACCCAACTTTGCTCATGCATATCTTTTGTCACACTGCATCGCATGACCTAAGATTCAATGCATAGAAACTAGGCACAAAAATGAACAAACCCATATGATCATTTTCTCTTGACACCTCTATGTGTGTGAATGTTGACCTCATTAATATGCTTACTTGGCTCTCCTTAAACCCTTTTGTAAATTTGGCTATGTATAGAAACTTAGTGAATTATATTAGAGTAGCCAACTTTACAACCCCATATCTTCAACTATTCTTTGTCGCATGGATTTAAATCTGGTGCATAATAACTAGGAACTAATGTGATCATAACCTTATGACCAACTCCCCTAGACTCATCCACATGTGGCAATGGTTACATCAACAAACTACCTATTCATATTTTCATCTATGGACAAAAAATGTCTAGATGATCAATATGAAAAACCAGATGAATTCCACTTATGCACACAAGCACTCCATTTATCCTTGACCTCTGATAGGATCCCTTGCACATCATCTAATCACCATACTTATCCTTGAATATTAATGACATCCATAATGCCAATAATCTCCCTTTTGACATCAATGAAAATCATATTGCCAACAGATAATTCAAAACATCAACTTCATAATATTTTTTAACATATGCAACATATTTTAAATCATGGGGAAGGAAATGAAATATTATTTGATTTTGAAGCTTGTACATGAAAGTTTCATATAACTATTGATACTCTTCATCTTGGTTGTCATCAATTGTCAATAAAAGAATCTTGGAGGGTTTTTTATCTCACAAAATCACATACTAATTTTCCAAACATGACAAAGTTGTGGCAAACAATTTTCACTATTCTTGCAAGTGCAATTGTATGTGAGAGAGGACTTTCAAGGTAAAATATAATAAAACATATCTGAATAACAAATCTAACATTGGATACATTAAATGCCTTGATGAGAGTGTCATTAGCATCACTTGATTCATCAATAATTGAATGGAGTAAGATGTATGAATTTTGGCAAGATGCTAATTAAAAAAATCTAATATATATATATATATATATTTAATGGTGTTGTATCCCATATGAGGTAGAACAAATAACACACTAAGAGTTTTTTAGTTTTATATTGGTGATATCTTAAATCAATATTCATAATTATTTATGATTTTAAAAAAAATACATGGTTTTATATTCTCTAAAATCATTTTATCAAATATTTTATGGATATGGAATATGTGTTAAAATATATTTCAATATAGAATATATTTTATTTTTCAAATATGATGTAATGAATTATTTATTTTTAGGGGCCATAATTAAATTAGAAACCATATTAACATAAATTATTGTCTATTAATAACTTTAAATATGACATTATGTGTAATTTTACATTTAAATTACATAGATCCATGTTGCCAAATATGGTTGAAAAGTTGGGCTCAATTGTACTAACTCAAGATTTGTGATGGTAAATATAAGGAGTTTTTTAAGTCTCTCATGACTAAGCAAGCCAAAAATCAAATCAAATCCATCATAATAGCACATAATCACCTCACAAATCTACTAGATATCTCTTTCACCTTTCTAGACCATTACAAACTTGTGTTTTAAGCTTGGGAAAATGTGACAAAGAAAGTTCAAGCATTGAAGGAATGTTTAGACATGATGCGTTGCAAATTAATACCTTCGACTCAAACATTTTGTGATTCCCCTCTCTATATATGAACTTTATAGATCTATGAAATGCTGGGATAATGATAAATCACTAGGAGTAGACAATTTTCCATGGGAATTTTATAAATCCACTTGGCAATTTATTGATCTCAACTTTCTTTAAGGTTATAGAGAAGTTATGAATTATAAATATTTATGAACCATCATCAATAAAGGTAATACTAAGTTTATTTCTAAAATTGGAGATATATAACTCATTAGTGGGATTCCGATCACCCTCTTGAATGTTTCCTATAATATCATTTCGAAAATCTTAGTATTTTTCCTTCACCATATCTTCCCTACAATAATCAAATCAGAATAAATTGGGTTTATCAAAAGCAACTACATTCTTGTCAATATGAATGTTGTTTGGGAAAGAATGGAATGGGATCATATCTCTTCACAAAGTACCATATTATTCAAGTTAAACTTTGAAAAATATTATGATCAGATTCAATGACCTTTCATTCTCACCATGCTTAAAGCTTTGATTTTTGGTGACTTTTTTCAATTTGTGGTTCATATTATACTCTTAGAATCCTCAAATTATATCACCATCAATGGTCTAATATTTGAAATCTTTTGGGTTTTATGCACCATTAAGAGCATTTCCCTCTCACCCCAACATTGTATGCCCTAGTGGTTTAAACGTTTAGATAATTGTTTGTTCATAAAGCTCATTATGGGCTGATTAAGGGAATTTCCATTTCTAATCACTCCACTCAGTGTATTGATAGGCATTTTACATATGATTCTTTCCTCACGCAACTAAGCCCATAATAACATAGGGGGAAATGAAAAGAACTAAATAAGCCCAAAATAAAATAGAGGAAGACTTAAATAAACAAATAAGCTCAAGATTGAGGATTTGGATTTTGGAAATTTGGGAATTTGAAAGCAACAAAGATATTTGTCTTTAAGAATATGAAGAAGTTAGTTTTAAGAGTCCAACAAAATTTAATCAACCAAGCTTAAGGGGAAATCCACTTCCTTCAATTGTCCATTCTCTATTGGGCCTATTTGAGTACTTGGAAACCATAATTCAATCTTCATGATGCATTTTTTCCATGAGCTCATGAAAATGGAGATATTTTTTAATAAGAGGCAGATAACCATCCCAAGAATCAGTCCAAAAGTAGGCCTTTTTACCATTCTTGATGATCCAAAAAAAAATTGTTCTTAATCAAAGACTCACCAATTTTCAAAACAACCAGCATAGGAGAGCCTTTTGAGGGAAGGGATAACTGGATAATTTGATCAAGAAGTTTATTTTTAGGATATTTGGATTTTAAGGTTTGTACCCAAAGTTGTCATGGGGACTAACTTAGATGCCAATAAATCTTATTAGCTAAAGCTGGATGATTTAACTAAGCCAAATGGAAATTGTGGAGACAAAGTATTGTCCATTTCACTAGAGACCATTTTTTAATAAGTTGAGACCCCTTCTATAAAAAATTGTGTCATATTTGATCGATTTCTTTGAAGATGGCCTTGGGAACATGCAAGATGGAAAATAAGTAAATGAGAATTGCTTGTAGAATATTCTTGATTAAGGCGATTCTTCCCTCCATAAAGAGCCCTATACTGGTCCACTTGGAATTTTTAGTTTTCATCTTATCCACTAACCAACTCCAATTATAAATTATTTTTTCCTCAAGGGAACTCTGAGGTAGATAACTAAAAAAGAAGCTTTCTGAAAGTGAAGTCTATCAAGAATCACAGCTTCTTGTCTAGGAGACATGTGAAATAAAAAAAAATTGACTTATTCTAACTAATAATTTCACCAGTTGTTGCCTTGAAAAGTTGTGACTTATTAAAGTTTGAAGCCTCTTAAGTTGTTGTTTAACCCTAAAAATCTATTTTGGGGTTATCTAGGGTTAAAGGGGATAGAGGTATCTTAGGGTATAATGATGATAAACTATCTCTATAATAGGCCAATTAGATGTTAAACTCAAATATAACATATAAGGAATTCATTAAACTGAGATAGGCTTAAAATAATAAGTACAATTATGCTAGATATGGAAGTGACAAAAAACTAATTTACTTTTCTGATTTTGATGTTGACGGAGTTTTAAATCTGGAACAAGAAGGAAGTAAACTAGAAAAATATTATGGAATAATCACCAAATTCTAGATTGAGTGTCTTTGGAGCTGCATACACTAGTATTAGCTTTGGATGTTAGCATCAACACCATTATTTAAACTGAATGCAGGTGTCCTATATAAAATACCTATTAGAAAAGGATGCAACCACCTAAATAATTTTGGGTTTTGTTTTCACCTTTACTCTAGTGTATTCAGATCTGGGTCATAGATGTCATTCCTCATGAAATTTCAAAACCTTGGTTCTTCATCTTCATAATAACCTTGGGAAATATGGGTTGGTGGGCACATGGTTTTGCGCTGATGCCAAATAACCATCTATCAATGAGTGTTACCTACATATCCAATACTCTGAAGAGTGTCATAGTTTAATGTAGTTCCTACCTATGTATTGGCTTATGTGTGAATCATGCAACATATAGAAAGCAAGTGCAATAGTGACCTAGCTTGTAACTTTGCAAATATAACTCTTATTCTACTCATTCAATAATTCAGACTTATGTATGTGTTGTCCCTATGATTAATTAAAAATAGGTGAAAATAAGGAAGCTTTGCTCACTTGAGTGCTTGATTGAATGCTTTTTTTAATTTTATTGGTGAGTAGGTAAGAAGTTTCTAGGTGAGGAATGAATGCAGAGTGATTGTGAGTATATACGACTCCTATCAAGAAATAACTCACATTAAATCACCTAGGCTAACCATTAGGATACATTTAATTTGAAAATTAAATAAATTTAAGGTAATAGATACTTACATTGGAATATGACACCTATGTCGATGCAAGTGTCTATCTGGAAAGCTAGTATTCAAGGAACAAAAAAGTAGGTACATGCTCAAAACTTGTAGAGGTAGAAGATAAGCAAGTTTTAAGCATTCCGGGTAATACATGTTGAAATATAATATCTAATGCAATTGGCATGTTTAAAGCCAAACTCCTGAACCTTTGCTGCATCCTCCCAGCCTATGCCATAATGCTAGCTTTGGAAGAGGGTATGCACATGAATCAAACAACGATTGAGCAGATATTTTCAGATGTCATAGTTGCGAATGCCCTGATAGACATGTAAGGAAAATGCGGAAGCATATTGAAGGCAGGTGCACCAAACCATTTGACAAAATATATACAAATCCACTCTTTCATCACATGGCATTCAAATTTTGACCATGAATATCAAAAGGCCAATTCATTCAATTTTTAACTGAGAATGTCAACAATCTGGATCATATTTAGATATTTAGGAAGCACAATGTTATTTGAAGTCTGAGAGGCCCTGGTGAATTTTCCTAAATACTGAGGTATCAAGAATAAATAATATAAACAAGCTTAGCTATGCAAAGATGAAAACTTCAAAAACAAAGAAAACAAGTGTCGCTTAAAAGAAAAATTTATTGAATACACCAAACGCATTTTGCTCTCATGAGATCGAAAAAGGTCTCACTCTAAAATACATTTCCTATTTTCTTAAGGTTTTATGTGCTTTATTCAAAAGTTTGGGGAATGCCATAAGCAAATAAATATTTTTTTGGAGAAAATTGGATTAAAATAGACACAAAATATTAGGATGAAGTTGTTTCGAAGCCTGGTTGTCACTTCTCTGTAGAACAGAGCAAATTTCATACTGTTTTACATTTCAATCATCCGAAACCCGAAACCCAAAACTTGTTGTGAATAGTTATTTTTAATCATTTTTATATTTATTTTAATTTTTTATACATATAATATTAAATTATATAATTAAATTTTTATATTTTATTTTTAATATATATTAAGTTTAATCTATTTTTTAATATATAAATAAAATAAATCTTTACAAAAATAAATGTGATTTATATATTTACACAATTTTTTTTTATATGTAACTTTTTAGAAAGACTTTGGTATGCTTCAAATTAAAATATTTTGTTTTACAATGAAATGTGACTTGCTACATGAAATGTGAATTATTTCTCATTTTTTAATGTGTAATAATGTAAATGAAAAATAGTTATATAAATATTTTGTTTTTAATGGATTTGGATTTTTCATTATATGAATGTATTTTATTATTTAAATTATTATGAATATATTTTAATATTTAAAATATTTTATAAAACTAGAATGATTATATATTTTAATTAAAAAATTATAAATATATATATATTTTTTTGAATTTTTATTATAAAATAATAATTAAATAAATATATTTTTGAAACTATAAAATTTAATAATAATTAAAAGATGTGTGATCTCTTTAGTAGGTAAAGACATTCAAAAAGATAGAATTAGATTGGAATTGAAAATGAAACACTTCAGTAGATAAAGACATTCAAAAGGATAGAATTAGATTGGAATTGAAAATGAAACATTTTAGTAGATAAAGACATTCAAAAAGATAGAATTAGATTGAAATTGAAAATGAAACAAAATTAAATAAAAGTAATGCGGTATATAAATATATGGTATTTTTTATTTAGGAATATAAACTAAAACATGTATTAGAGTATACTTGAGGTTTCATGGCCACATAACATTATGGTGGTTATTTATAAAAGGAAATATATGTATGCTTGACTAAGAGATAAGCGTCGATTATTTTGAAGAGGGTGACAAGCTTAACAATATAAGGTGGGGTTGGCAAGGAGATAGTTCTCAATTGTCTTGAAGAGAGTGACACTATTATCCTCCAACTCCTTCTCTTTAGCTTTGTCATGAGTAATCCCAGGAAGGCTATCATAGTAGCATATTGACGTGACAACACATCCACCCTCTGATTTGGGAGTGAATTTTATCTTGAATTTGCAAGAAGCCAGTGTCTTGCCCAGAAGTCCTCCCTCCACATGGCTAAACAAATAAACAAAGTTTCCTTCATCCAGTTCATCCACACGCTCCTTCACATAGCTGAAATCCTTGTTCACTGTACCACCAATTTTATATAATATTATATATACACCTTAAAATGAGAAATTTAACTACAAATAATAAAAATAAAACACATTATAATAACACAAAACTAACATACCATCAGTGAAATGAACTTCCTTGATAGTGCCAACACCTCCATTGCCTTGAAGAATTTTGGAGCTAACATATATATGTGGTGCTTGCTTTGGGAGGATATTATGACCATCCTTCACTATAGCATTCCAAAGTCTCTTCACTTCCACCTTAGATTCGATTTCTACGGTCACAGTTCCTACAACCATTTTTGCTTTTATCTATATAACTTTTACTTCACTCTTTTTGATTCTCTCTTTTTTTTAAGAAAGATGTGCAATATTTATAGGAATAAAAAGAGCTCTTAACATCTTCTTATGAATTCATAAATATGAATGTGAACATGATTATAATTTGAAAATATTTTTTAAAAATAATTATAAAAAATGAACATTTCAAATCATACCACTAATCCATTATAAAAGTCATATGAATATAATTACATAGTAACCTTAGTCCAATTATTTTCTTTGAATTTATCCATCGTACCTACTCCACCTATATTTTAAATTGAAATATGGGCTATTTTCTTTAATAAGCCAAAACAAAATCATGACAAGAAGAAACGGCACAAGGCTAAAGACCCAAATTTCAATGATTCTTATTTCTAAGTAACACTAGTCAGAAATGGCCAACGTCATTATTGTAGTCCACCAAGTTTTGTCAAATCTTCTGATAATTATAAAACATCATGTGTTGATGACCGGTTCAATGGGTTTAGTAGATTTTTTAAGTTTTATTTTCTACTAAATTGTCATTATATAATATATTCTTTTTAAAATTATATAATTAAATTAATTTTTTATTGTACAATATATTATTTTCTTTTAACACAATTTATATGTATTTTCAACCTCCAAAATAAATGTATGTATTTATTATTTTCTAGAGTCATTTTGTGATTTTGTGAGAAAAATTGCAATAGAAAATCAAGACTATATATATATATTGGGTAGATTATAAAATTTGAAGATTAGAAAGAAAGTTATTGTTAGTTTTGTGAACAAATAGTTGTGTTCCTTCACCTGTGAATTGTGATTATCTCTGGAACTTTAATACTAGAAAATGGTTCTATAACACTTTTACTTCTCTAAAAGTAATTATTATGTTAAAAAAAAATTTATGTATATATATTAAATAATATTTTTTTTAGATTTAGATTTTAAAATGTATTAAATCTAGATTATTTCGATATTATATTATAGTATCTTTAAATTTAACAATGGATACAAATGTCATTACTAAGTGTTTCGTATATTTAATATTTATAAATCTAACAATGATTATTATTGTCGATGTCATACGTGATAGACATTGAGTTTGGAAACTACAAAAGAAAATCATTGTTAATATTTATCATTTTTTTATAAAATTTATTTGTATATTTAAAATATATTTTTTACGAAAAAAAAATAAACAAATAAAAAAAGCCAAAAACTAGCTCAAAATTTGATAGATCACCATAAAGAAGATAAGATATAGTTGCATAAAAACCAAATAGCATAAATAACATGTTAGTTTAAACAATATCACCCAAAAAACATAAATACCATATTAGAGGTAAACAATATTTTTTATTACATATCCTTAAATTTTTTTACATGTACTATTTTTTAATTCTAATCACAAATGTCATGTCACATGGTCATTTGCTCACAAATGTCATGTCACATGGTCACGATATATACTATTTTTTGATTCTACTCATAAATAATTATGTCACATCTCACAAATGTCATGTTTATCATAACTATGTGACATGACATTTGTGAGTAATTAAAAAAATTATATATATATATATATACAGAATTTTTTAATTCTACTCACAAATGTCATGTCACATGGTCATGATATAATTTTTTATTATATATAATTTTTAAATAATTTTACAAGTCAAGACAACTAGAAAATTGAAACTACAAGTATATGAACATAATTTTGTGACTTTAACTTCATGATAATCCTTTTAAAAAAATACCATAGTTGACAATATGTAGATTGTTGAGATATAAGTTTTATAAGCGTTTGATTAATATTTTAAAAATTATAAGGGAATTTGTGACGATATGTATATAATCCATAATGAGGTATGTTATGTAGAAATTAAGTAATAATTATAAATAATATTCTAACATTAAAAAAAATTATATATTTTAAAACTACATTTTCTCCTCTCCAAACCCATATAATGATTATTTTTTAAATAATAAAATCTGTCTGATCAAATGTGTCAACAAAGACAAAAAAAGACTCTTAAATTTATTATAAAATAATTGGGTTGCTCCATGACTAGTTTCAAGATAGTTCAAACCTCCCCAAACTTGTACCCAAGGAAAATTTGGAGGGAAAATGCAAAAAAATTAGAAATGTTTAAAGGACGTGTGTCCTTTGTAAAGACATTTTTTTTCAACTAGAGTTATTGTTTTTTCATTTGAAGGCATTTATTTAATTATCTATTTTTAATTAGAAATATTTTATTGTGTTTGAAGATGTGTATGTGTTTTTGGTTGTGGTTTTGTTTCTATGTGCAGCCTTAGGTGGTTGTTTTTGTTGTGTTGTTGATTTTTTGTTTATGTTTGCAAGGATATATTTAGTAAAATAAATATAATAAACATTTAATTTATATTAAATTTTATATTCTTATACTTTAATTCTATTTTATTACATATAACAAATTAGGGCCACTCTGCGGTTAATTTTTAAATAATTTTACAAGTCCAGACAACTAGAAAATTGAAACTACAAGTGTATGAACATAATTTTGTGACTTTAACTTCATGATAATCCTTTTTAAAAAATACCATAGTTGACAATATGTAGATTGTTGAGATATAAGTTTTATAAGCGTTTGATTAATATTTAAAAATTTATAAGAGAATTTGTGACGATATGTATATAGTCCATAATGAGGTATGTTATGTAGAAATTAAGTAATAATTATAGATAATATTCTAACATTAAAAAAAAAAAAAAAATTTCAAACTACATTTTCTCCTCTCCAAACCCATATAATTATTATTTTTTAAATAATAAAATCTGTCTGATCAAATGTGTCAACAAAGACAAAAAAAGACTCTTAAATTTATTATAAAATAATTGGGTTGCTCCATGACTAGTTTCAAGATAGTTCAAACCTCCCCAAACTTGTACCCAAGGAAAATTTGGAGGGAAAATGCAAAAAAAATAGAAATGTTTAAAGGACGTGCATCCTTTGTAAAGACATTTTTTTTCAACTAGAGTTATTGTTTTTTCATTTGAAGGCATTTATTTAATTATTTATTTTTAATTAGAGATATTTTATTGTGTTTGAAGATGTGTATGTGTTTTTGGTTGTGGTTTTGTTTCTATGTGCAGCCTTAAGTGGTTGTTTTTGTTGTGTTGTTGATTTTTTGTTTATGTTTGCAAGGATATATTTAGTAAAATAAATATAATAAACATTTAATTTATATTAAATTTTATATTCTTATACTTTAATTCTATTTTACTACATATAACAAATTAGGGCCACTCTGCATCTTATGAAATTGATTCCAAAGTTGTAGGAGTTACCATTTAGAAGTTAGTTTTTCAAAATCCAATCTGGTTAATACTTAATTTTTAGAATTTCAAAATTGAAAGATAGAATGAGAAATGAGGTTAAAAATCATGTTACCTATGTAATAGATCTATACCATTGATTATGCCCCATATTTTACCTAATTGAGTGTGCCCTACCTACTTTACCCACTTGAGTGTGTCCTACCCGATTGAATTCTTGAGCTTGAAGGTGGATTCCTAAATAATTTGTGGGTTTTTCAATCAATGGGTCTATCAATATGCATAAATGACTAACCTATAACATGTAAATTGTAACATACCTATAGTCATGATATAGTCACTCATACATGACATCTATCACACACTTATTACATATATGTATGCTTTCACTCATACATAACATCTACATGTAGCCATGATACGATAACTTATACCAGACATGAATGCAGCTAGTCACCCTAATAGACTCCATTTAGAATAGAATAAATTGAAACACCATTCAAAATTCATTATAAAAAGATACCATTTACTCTAAAACAAATTTTAGAAAGATGGTCAATCCATGTATTCTTTAATTCCAATCTCATGCATTATTCTAAAGTCACATAAAATAAAGTAATATTATAGCACTCCAAATTCACATAGGACACTCTCTCATTCACCTCATCATCCTTAATCACTCCCTCATCAGTTCTCATTATCCCTCATTATCCCTAATCACTCTCTCATTATCTATCATCATCCTTAATTATTTCTAATCATTCCCTCATCAACCCTCATCATCCCTAATCAATCCCTCATCATCCCTAATCATCTCTCATTATCATTTATCATCTTAAACACTTCCTCATCAACCCTCATCAGCCATAATCATATCTAATCACTCTATCATCATTCCTCATCATCCCTAGTCACACTCTCATCATCCCTCATCATCCCTAATAACTCCCTTATTAACAATCATCATTTCTTATCATTTATAGTCAATCCTTCATCATCTTCCATTATCCCTAATCATCCCTAATCATTCCCTCATCAACCTTCATCACCTTTAATCATCCCTAATCACCCCCTCCTCATCTTTACTCATCCCTCATTGTCCCTAACCATTCCCTCATTGGCCCTCATCATACATAATCTCTCCTTCATCACCCCTATCACTCCCTCACCTAGTAGAGTGTGTTCTAATCTAGTAGTCAGTAGAAATTTATTTAAGACTAAATAATATATATTTTTAGATGAATATTGAAAGGTATTTTGATCCTTTTTGTTCTAATTTACGTGTCCTAGGGTGATTATTCTCATTCATGTCTAGTAGATTAGGTAGGGTCATGATGGATTACTCTAGAGATATTGTACTAGGATGATTAGCGTTCAAGGTTTATAGCATTCAAGTTTTAGGTTAAGGTTCAACATTTAAGTTTTATGATGTTTAGGTTTTGAGGTTTGGGGTTTAGGGTTAATGGTTTAAGTGTAAATGGATTGTACTAGGGTGATCAACTACATTTGTGTTTGGTATGAGTGACTGTATCATGAATACAATAATATACCATGTATGAGTGACAACATACCTACATGTAGTACTAGGTATGGGATAGATGTAATGTATGAATGACTGTATCATTACTATATGTACGCTATAGGTTGAATGCTATAGGTTGGCCATTAATGCATATTTATAGACCCATTGATAAAACACCCACAAATTATTTAGTAAGTCATCCTAAATCCACCTTCAAGCCTTTTACATGAATGTCCATAGTCACTCCTTTCTCTATATAGGTGAGAATGACTCTTATCCTTTTAATATATGGTTTAGCCATTGCCCCACTCCTTTATCTATATAGGTGATAACTCAATATTATGGTTTATGGTTAGATGTTTAGGATTTATAAATTTAGGGTTTAAAGTTTATGTTTCATGGTTTAAGATTCATATTTTAGGGTTTAGTGTATAGGGATTAGCATTTAGGGTTCAAGTTTTAGAGTTATGGATTAGGGATTAGGATTTAGGGCTTATAATTTATATTTTATGCTTAAAGGTTTGGGATTTATGGTTTGTGGCTCAAGGGACCAAGGGTTTATATTTTAGGGTTTGGGGTTAGGGTTTTAGGTTTATAGTTTCACACTTAAAGTTTAGTGTTTAGGGTATAAGGTTCAGTCTTGGGGGTTTAGTTAAGGGTTTGGGTTTGAAACTTAGTGTTTAGTATTTTGGGTTTGGGATTTAGTGTTTGGGGATTAGGGATTAGGGTTTAATATTTGGGGTTTAGTGTTTATGGTTTGGGCTTCTTGGTTTAGGGTTTAGGGTTTAGGGATTTAGGTTTAGTTTTTAAGGTTATGGGTTATGGGTTTGGGCTTAGTATTTTTGGTTTAGGAGTTAATGTTTAAGTTTTATGAATTATGGTTTATGGTTTTAGTCTTAGGGTCAAGAGTTTAGGGATTAAGTGTAAGGGTTTAGGGTTTAGGTTCAGAGTTTAGGATTTATGATTTAGAGTTTAGGGCTTATGTTTTGGCATTTAGGGTTAGGAGTTAAAGTTTTAAGGCTTAGTTGTTGGGGTTTTGGGTTTAAGGTTAGGGTTTTATGGTTTAGTGTCTAGAGATTAGGTTTTGGGGTGTAGGGCCCAGGTTTTTTGTTAGGGTGTGGAGCTAAAAGCTTCACCAAGGAGCATACAAAACAGTTTCGGGTCTACACAGGCGCCGGCATTGGTCAGGAGCGACCGACGTCGGTCAGTTGCAGTTATAGAGGCACCGACGTCGGTAGAAGGGTCGGCTGGCGACGGTCACAGGCGAACAGACAGGAACCGACGTCGGTTATCTGCGTGTCCAGAAAGCGATTTCCGAGGACAGAAGCGAGTGTTTGCATGATGAGTTTGAGTTGTGAACTCAAACTCGCGTCTCTATTATTAGCAATGTTATTTTTAAAGCCCTTGTTGAAGAGGTTAACTGTTTGTTGTAAAGGCATGCTTAAGTTTCCAATTTTCTATATGTAGGAAAGATCTTCTTAGCTATTGTGTGTAAGAGAGTTGAACTGTATGAGTAGAACATTGTGAATGTTTGAAGGACAGTATTGAGTTGCATCAATCCAGGTTGTTGGATTTGATTGTACTTGAGAGAGAGCTCTTGAGGAATAGAGATCTAGTGAGAGATCTTGTGTGCATCTGAGAGAGGTGTGGAAGAACGAAGTTTCTTCAAATTGTATTCCTATTGTAAAGAGTTTTAATACAAGTTTTCAGGGTGTTTTCTTGTATATCTTGTTCTGTGCTATTTATCATTTCAGTTAATTATCTATCTGATTTATTTCCGCGTTTATTGCTTTCACAAGTGTAATCCATTGTTGGTTGATCCCCAACAAGTGGTATCAGAGCTCAGGTTCACTAACAGGTTGTTCAGATCTGTGTAGTGTGTTTGGATTATAGGTTGCTCACAGGGATTTCTGTTTGAGTGGGAGAAGCAATGGCAGAAGAAAGTAAGTTGAGAATGGAAAAGTTTAATGGCAAGAACTATCAACACTGGAGAATGTAGATAGAGGATTATCTGTATCAGAAGGATCTTTACTTACCGTTAGGTGGGATTGCGAAGAAGCCCAAAGACATGGAGGATGAAGAATGGGAAGTTCTTGACAGAAAGGCTCTTGGGTCTATAAGACTGAGTCTGGCCTCCACTGTGATATCTAATTTGTCACAGGCAAAAACTACGGTAGAGTTAATGACTACGTTAGCAAATCTGTATGAAAAACCCTCAGCTTCAAATAAGGTATATTTAATGAAGCAGTTATTTAATTTGCATATGTAAGAAGGTGGATCTGTCTCTAATCACCTGAATGATTTTCATGGTATTGTTAATCAGTTAAGTTTAGTCAATATTGTATTTGAAGATGAAATAAAAGCTCTTTTGATATTATGTTCTTTGCCTGAAAGCTGGCATGGCTTAGTAATGGCAGTTTCTAATACTGCATCTGCATCAAATATTTTGAAAGTAGAGGATGTTGTTAGTGTTATCTTGAATGAAGAAATACGCAGGAAAAGCACAGAAGAGGCATCTGGGAACGCTTTAAGTTTTGAGAGCAGGGGAAGGCAAAAAGAGAAGAGCAAGAAAGGCAGAGCAAGATCCAAGTCTAAAGGGAAAGGCAGATCTAAATCCAGAAATGGCAGGAAGCCACAATGCTGGAACTATGGAAAGATGGGGCACATAAGCAGAGATTGTTGGTCAAAGCCTAAAGAGGACAACCAACACGAAGGAAAGGAAGAAGCCAAGATTGCAGGTATTGCACAGGATGCTTTAATTTTCTCTCTGCATAATAATATAGAATCTTGGGTACTAGATTCTGGTGCATCTTTTCATGCTACTCCTAACAGGGAATATTTCAGTGACTATATCCAAGGGGATTTTGGAATAGTATACTTAGGGGATGACGAACCTTGTAAGATTACTGGCAAAGGTAAAGTGCAGCTAAAGATGCAGAATGGCAACACATGGGTGTTGAGAGATGTGATGCATGTTCCTAGTTTGAAGAGAAATTTAATTTCTGCAGGTAAACTAGGTGATGAGGGTTGTACAGTAACTCTCACAGCAGATTCTTGGAAGGTGACCAAGGGTGTACTCGTTATGGCCAGAGGTAAGAGAGAAGGTACTCTCTATTTGTGTAATTGTGTTACTAACAAATCTCCTTCAGTTTTATCTACTTCAGATGTGGATGCTAAATTGTGGCACTCAAGGCTTGGCCACATGAGTGAGAAGGGGATGTCAATTCTTAAGTCTAAAGGTATGCTTTCAGATTTGAAAAGTTTGGATCTAGAATTTTGTGAGCATTGTGTATTTGGAAAATAGAAAAGGGTTAGTTTTCTCAAGACTGGGTCTACTAAGAAAAGGCAGAAGTTGCAGCTTGTTCACACAGACGTGTGGGGACCGGCTCAGGTAGCCTCTATTGGTGAATCACGATACTATGTCACATTCATAGATGATGCTACAAGGAAGGTATGGATCTACTGTATTAAAAAGAAATCTGATGTTTTTGAGACTTTTAAGATTTGGAAAGCCATGGTTGAGAATGAAACAGGCAGAAGATTGAAGTGCTTGAGATCCGATAATGGCGGTGAGTTCTGCAGTCTAAAGTTTAACTGGTATTATTACACTCACGGAATCCGTAGGCAAAGGATGGTTCCAAGGACACCTCAGCAGAATGGTATTGTTGAAAGGATGAACAGAACTATTATGGAGCGTGCAAGATGTATGAGATTGCATGCAGGGTTGCCCTTAGAGTTTTGGGCAGAAGCAGTTGACACCGCAGTGTACCTGATCAACAGAGGACCCTCTACAGCTCTGGATGGTGGAATTCCAGAAGAGGCATGGACAGGTAAAAAGGTAGATCTCTCATATCTCAAAGTTTTTGGTTGTGAAGCCTTTGTGCACATAGATAAGGAAAATAGAAAGAAGCTTGACGCTAAGTCTATGAGGTGCACGTTTATTGGCTATGGCTCAGATGATTTTGGTTTTAGATTTTGGAATCTAGGAACTAACAAGGTAATTAGGAGCCGTGATGTTGTTTTCAATGAAAGAGTGATGTACAGTGATTAGATAAGGAAGCTGGATCAATCTGGGCAGAGCAATGGTGAATTGGATGAAGTTATGGTCCAAAATGAGCTCGCGGGAAAAAGAAATAATCACTTACAGGAAAACACAGAGACCGACGTCGGCAGGTTAGGAACCAGCGTCGGCTGTACAGATACCGATGTCGGTCATACAGAGACCGACGTCGGCAGACCAGGAACCGACGTCGGTCAGGAAGAACCGACGTCGGCCAGTAACAGGTCTACAGGTGGCCGAGGTCGGTCACTGTCAGAAAACTTGGGTGGACAGATTGTTGAGAATGAGTCCAAGACACCCATCAGGAGGTCTGAAAGGGTGAGTAAGCCTCCAATTAGATATTCTCCTTCCTTATATTATTTATTGCTTACTGATGGTGGAGAACCAGAAAGTTTTGAAGAAGCATTACAGGTGGAGTCCAGGAGTAAGTGGGAGCGTGGCATGGTTGAGGAGTTGGAGTCCTTAAGAGAGAACCAAACATGGGATTTGGTTGAATTGCCAGCTGGTAAGAGAACACTGAAGAACAGATGGACCTACAGGTTAAAGGAAAGTGAGGATGGTCAAATGAGATACAAGGCCAGATTAGTGGTAAAAGGATTCGCACAAAAGCCAGGTATTGACTTTGGCGAGATTTTTTCTCCAGTTGTAAAAATGACTTCAATAAGGGTTGTATTGTCTTTGGTTGCTTTTGAGGATTTGCATCTTGAGCAGCTAGATGTTAAGACAACGTTTCTTCATGGAGATTTGGATGAGGAAATTTATATGGAACAACCAGAAGGATTTGAGGTCAAGGGTAAGGAGAAGTTTGTGTGTAGGTTGAAGAAAAGCTTGTATGGCCTCAAGCAAGCTCCTAGGCAATGGTACTTGAAATTTGATAGGTTTATGACTAAGCATGGCTACAGTAGGTGTCAATCAGACCATTATGTGTATTTCAAGAGATTTGATAACGGTAGATATATTATTCTATTGTTGTATGTAGATGACATGCTGGTTGCAGGGTCTCACATGCAGGACATCTCAGAGCTTAAGGAAAAATTAGCTCAAACGTTTGCTATGAAGGATTTGGGAGCAGCAAAGAAAATCCTTGGCATGAGCATTAAGAGGGACAGGAAAAATCACAGGTTGATATTGTCTCAAGAAGATTATGTGGACAAGGTGTTGAAATGGTTCAATATGCAGGATGCTAAACCGGTAAGTACACCTTTGGCTGGACATTTCAAGTTAAGTAAAGAACAATGTCCCAATTCATATGAAGAGGTAGAGTACATGAGTAAGGTTCCATATTCTTCCACGGTAGGAAGTTTGATGTATGCAATGGTATGTACTAGACCAGATATTGCCCAAGCAGTGGGAGTGGTAAGTAAGTATATGGCCAATCCAGGTAAGGAACATTGGAAAGCAGTTCAATGGATCCTTAGATATCTGAGAGGAACCAGCAGTAGACACTTGTGCTATGGAGGTTCAGATACTTCTCTACATGGCTATGTAGATTCAGATATGGCAGGGGATTTGGATGGCAGGAGAAGCACCACAGGTTATGTTTTTACTGTAGGTGGAACGGTGGTTAGTTGGATATCTAAGTTGCAGAAGGTTGTAGCCTTGTCAACTACAGAAGCAGAATATATTGCAGCTACAGAAGCTAGCAAGGAGATGATATGGATGACACGATTCTTAGTAGAGCTTGGAAGGGAGCATGGAAGTTGCAGATTGTATAGTGACAGTCAGAGTGCAATCCATTTGGCTAAGAACTCAGCGTTTCACTCAAGAACCAAACACATACAGCTAAGGTACCACTTCATACGGCAGGTATTGGAAGATGGTGAGTTGAAGCTGGAGAAAATCCATACAGACAAGAATCCTGCTGATATGCTAACAAAGCCGGTTACTAAGGAGAAGTTGAATCTTCATTCAACTTCTATTGGTCTTCATGATTGAGTTGAAGATGGAGGAGCTAGAAGATATTGCTGTGCAGGTACTGGTGCAGCTGGTTTATCTCCAAGTGGGAGATTGTTAGGGTGTGGAGCTAAAAGCTTCACCAAGGAGCATACAAAACAGTTTCAAGTCTACACAGGCGCCGGCGTCGGTCAGGAGCGACCGACGTCGGTCAGTTGCAGTTACAGAGGCGTCGACGTCGGCAGAAGGGTCAGCCGGCGACGGTCACAGGCGAACAGACAGGAACCGACGTCGGTTACCTGCGTGTCCAGAAAGCGATTTCCGAGGACAGAAGCGAGTGTTTGCATGATGAGTTTGAGTTGTGAACTCAAACTCGCGTCTCTATTATTAGCAATGTTATTTTTAAAGCCCTTGTTGAAGAGGTTAACTGTTTGTTGTAAAGGCATGCTTAAGTTTCCAATTTTCTATATGTAGGAAAGATCTTCTTAGCTATTGTGTGTAAGAGAGTTGAACTGTATGAGTAGAACATTGTGAATGTTTGAAGGACAGTATTGAGTTGCATCAATCCAGGTTGTTGGATTTGATTGTACTTGAGAGAGAGCTCTTGAGGAATAGAGATCTAGTGAGAGATCTTGTGTGCATCTGAGAGAGGTGTGGAAGAACGAAGTTTCTTCAAATTGTATTCCTATTGTAAAGAGTTTTAATACAAGTTTTCAGGGTGTTTTCTTGTATATCTTGTTCTGTGCTATTTATCATTTCAGTTACTTATCTATCTGATTTATTTCCGCGTTTATTGCTTTCACAAGTGTAATCCATTGTTGGTTGATCCCCAACATTTTTAATTTAGGTTTTGGGGTTTACATCTTATGATTTAGGGTTTTGAGGTTGGTGTCAAGTTTTAATGTTTAGGGTTTAATGGATTGGGGCTTACAATTTAGGATTTAAGTTTTAAGGTTTTAGATTCATGATTTAAGTTTTAGTGTTTAGATTTAGTGCTCATGGTTTAGGGTTCATTTTTTAGGGTTTAGGGTGAAGATTTTAGGGTTCAAGTTATATATTTTAGTGTTTGGGGTTGGTTGTTTGGGCTTTAACATTTAGGTTTTAAGGTTTAGGATTTATCATTTTAGGATTCAGGGTTTATGGTTTTGAGTTAGAAGTTTTATGGTTATGGGTTTGTGGTTTAGGGTTCAAATTTCAAGTTTTAGGGTTTAATGTTTAGTATTTCAAGATTAGAGTTTAGGGTTAAGATTTTAGGGGTCAAGATTTAGGGTTTAGGGTTTGAGGTTCAATGTTTAGGGTTTAAAATTATTGATTTTGAATTTTTTATGGTTTAGTGTTTAAAATTGAGGGTATAAGGTTAAGGGTTTATGTTTTAGTGTTTAGGATTTAGGATTTTAGGTTTATGTTTTGGGATTTAGGGTTAAGGGCTTACATTTAGGTTTTAGGGTTTAGTGTCTAGGGTATAAAATATAAGGTGTTTTATGTTTCTATGTTTAGGGTCTATAGTTTAGGGTCTATGGATAATTTTTTTGGGTTTAGGGATATTGTAATAGGGTTAAGGGTTCAAGGTTTAGGGCTTAGGGTCTAGGTTTTATGTATATTATTTAGTGTTCATGGTTCAAGGTTTATGGCTTAGGGTTTGGGGTTTAGGGTTTTGGTTTCAATGTTTACATTTTAAGGTTTAGGGTTTGGGGTTAATGGTTTAGGTGGAAATGGAGTGTACTAGGGTGATTAGTTGCATTCATGTCTAATATGTGTGACCATATCATGATCACAAGAAGATGTTATGTATGAGTGATTGCATATCTACATGTAGTAATATGTATGTGGTAGATTTAATGTATGAATTATTATATCATTTATATATATGTTATATGTTAAAAGATATAGGCTATTCATTTATGCATATTGATAGACCCATTAATTAAAGTTCATTTTCTAATTTGAGAACAAGGTTGTTAAGAAGATTTTGAGCCAAATATATAAAACTCTAAGTATAGTATATCTCCAAAAACTTGATCAAATTCAAAAATATAAAAAATAAGGAATTTAAGGTTAGAAAAATCTTAAAAAGTGAAGAACGTCATGATTGTAAGTAGAGTTGATAGTCTACCAAGACAAAACAAGGATCTATGTGGTCAAAATAATCATTTTCTTGTGAATAAAAGGTGTGTTGTTATTTAATTTGTTGTATTCACAAATTTATTGCATGTGTGAATGAAATACAACTTAATTTGAATATAAATTATAATTTATCCAAGGTTCATGTAATTTAAACCTTCTAAAGCCTATTTTCTATGTATCTATAATCACTTGCAGTCTCTTGTATCACATAGAAAAAGTTACAGGAATTTGTTTAGAAGATTGGAGAAGTTAAGGGAGGTATTCAAGAATCTTTTTCTCAGTGTTAGTTATTAAAAATAGTCTTTAAGTTGTATGAATAATCAATTTCAATATATTAGGCTCTATGTGCAGAGTCAAACCTAACAATGATTACAAATGTCATTACTAGGTGTTTCATATATTTAATATTTATAAATCTAACAATGATTACCATTGTCGATGCCATGTGTGATAGACATTGAGTTTGGAAACTATAAAAGAAAATCATTGTTAATATTTATCATCTTTTTATAAAATTTATTTGTATATTTAAAATATATTTTTTAAAGAAAAAAAATAAATAAATAAAAAAACCAAAAAACTAGCTCAAAATTTGATAGATCACCATAAAGAAGATAAGATATAGTTGCATAAAAACCAAACAGCATAAATAGCATGTTAGTTTAAACAATATCACCCAAGAAACATAAATACCATATTAGAGGTAAACAATATTTTTTATTACATATCCTTAAATTTTTTTACATGTAGTATTTTGTAATTCTAATCACAAATGTCATGTTACATGGTCACGATATATACTATTTTTTTATTCTACTCATAAATAATTATGTCACATTTCACAAATGTCATGTTTATCATAACTATGTGACATGACATTTGTGAGTAAATTAAAAAAATAATATATATATATATATATGTGTGTGTGTGTGTGTGTATTGATATATAATATATATAATTTTTTAATTCTATTCACAAATGTCATGTCACATGATTACATATATCATGACCACGTGACGTGATATGTGTGTGTGTGTGTGTGTGCGCGTGTGTATCATGACCATGTGACACACACACACACACACACACACACACACACACACACACACACACACACACACACACACACACACACACACACACACACACACACACACACACACACACACACACACACACACATAATGACTATGTGACATGACATTTGTGAGTAGAATTAAAAAATAATATATATTCACATGATCATGATATATAATAAATATATTATTATTTAATTTTACTTATAAATATCATGTCATCTCATATACTAATTATATTTGTGAGTAGAATCAAATATTAAATTAAAAAATGGTCTATATATAAAAAATGACCATGTGCCATGACATTTATGATTAATTTTTTAATTCTACTGACAAATGTCATGTCACATGATCTATATATATATACCAACCAACCATATGACATGACTTTGAATTAAAAAATTATATATATATATATATATATATATATATATATATATATATAAAATTACAATATTTAATTATTTTTGATTATTTACATTATATAGGTATATCAAATAGAGAATGTTTCCCAAAAAACAAAGCACTATATCAAGTATTTATTTTCTCCATATTCTACATCTCGAGTTTTATCACCATAAAATGAATAATGATTATTTTGATTTGAATGAAGACTTGAATATGAAAAAGCATGATGATGATTTATATTGAAGAATATCAAGTGGGAGAAACTAACACACACACACACAAAAAAAAAAAAAAAAAAAAAACAAACATTCAAATAAAGAGAGAGTATCGAAAGGAATGGAAAGTTAAATTTAAGTGGTTGAGATGTGTATTCCATGAAGGGAGAACAGTTATGAAATATATATATTGTGAAGCACACAATGTAGTTAGACCATAAGGAATAGTAATGGTTATATTAATATGCAACATGATTCACTATTTACTCATACTAATTCAAGTATCCCTAAAATTTATCAAATAAAATGAACATGTGGGAATGAAAGGAAATCAAAACTTATTGTAGAACACACAATAAATGTCGATGATATCAACAATAAAAGAGTAATTACAATTATAAAAATCATTTATTGGATGGTTTCTGTAACTTTTCTAGACTCAAATGGCTTGGGACCATCAACTTCACAAATTTTAAAGCTCATATTTGTAATGGAAGAGGGAAGACAATATATGAAACAAGGGGTTTTTAAAATAAAATATTGATAGTAGTATCTACAAATGATGCTTCATCTAATGTTGGAAGTAGAAATAAGTTTGTTACTCTTTTTAGAAAATAAATACTTAATTTTATAGGTATTCATTGAATTGTTCATTATGAAGCTTTAGTTGCATAAGATGTTTCCAAAAAAAAATTGAATTATTATTTGTTAAGAAATTAGTAATTAAAGTATACTCTTGGGTTCAAATTTATCTAAAAAGAAAAATAAACTTTATTTCCATACATGAACTCATTCAACTTGAAACTCTTCAAGCTCTTCAAATTCATGGAGTTTTATGGCTTTTAAAAGGACAATTTATTGAAAGGATTGTTGTATTGATGCATCCTATATTGATTTTGTAGGGAAAAAAAAGGAGGGAGTCATGGTATAAGGCAAGAACATTTTTCAGTCCAATTTTGTTTACATATGATTGGAGATGTAATGTGTGTGCTAAGAAAATTAAATAAAAAATTCTAAGAATATTATGTGGATGTCATATCTTTAGGGACATCCATATATGTTACTTTCAACACCTTAAATAGGTAGTTTTTAAGGAGTGACACATTTTCAGATTTCACATGTTACTTATCTAAATTCTTAGATGCCTCTAAATTTAGTTATTTATAGATTTTTGATAAAGAGGGTTTTGTTCATAGGCATGAATTTTAATTTTTGGAAACTCCACATGCATAAATATTATATTGATATACAAAAACAATCATGGAATCCTCACATTGATGGTTCACTTGAGAGTTGTAAACAACTTGCAAAAGAATGTGCTCAAACACTTTCAAATTATTTGAATGTAAGATTTATGATCTTGCATTTTTTTATTTTGTTAAATTTGTTTAGACCTTTTCATTATCCAAAGGATGTTCATGATAGATAAGATAATGTTGGAACACAACTATCTATTGAGAGGGGGGGGGGGTGAATTAGTAGATTGACTAAATTAGTCCTTTTTAAATCCCTTTTAAAAATAAACAAGAAAGGATATGTAGATTAAAACATATATGCAGAGATCCCACATAAAAAAATACATAACACCATATGTATATGTGGAAAACTCAATATGGGAAAAAATAGAGGGAGAATAGCTGCTAGAATCCACTGTTCTAATCTAGCCTCATAGTCAAAACCTCACTAGTTACACATTTAAGTTTACCAACCATAAGGAGACACCAATCCCCTAGTTTAAGAGCACCAACTCTAAGGAAGTACCAACTCCCTAATTTAAGATCACCAACTCTAAGGAAGCATCCACTCCCTAACTGAGCACCAACCTAGCTTATCTGATGACACACACCGATCAGATCTATATGGAGATACAACTCTAAATTACAATATAGATTCATAAAAGTATCTAATCTTAATTCTCTGTTACAGATCGGGTATGTAACTACTCATACTATGCACATTATCTCTCTCTACTCTTTCACTCTATCCCTCTATCTCTATGTCTAGATATATCTCTTATTCAAAACACTTCATCTCTCTCTGTAACCTCTTCTCTTCTGGTTCTATGTCTCTTATATTTCTCTATTTGATACAATCAACTACATCAGTAGTAGCAACTTCAACTTATGACTATATCCTAGATGATATATCTAAGCATTTGATCTAGGGTTTCATATATTCTCTGTGTTCACACTTGTTTGCTAACACATCAAGCTCAGTTCTATTAGAATTTAGTTCTTAACTTTAATTTTAATTTTTTTGCGACTTGAACTCATGCTCCACTACCATGATTCTTGGTCTCATTACTATTTTTAGCATATAATAGGCTCTAGTTTTGATGCCCATGCCATATAACACAAATTTGATCGATTACAAAAATCAAATTCATTTTCTATGTCATAATTTATGTCTTAACTTCATGTTCCTATATGTTACAATGATTGACTGTTAGGATGAACATATCTTTAAATATTGACCATTGATTTTAAGCTTTGCACTAAGATCTGATGATCCTCATTCAATATGCTCAAATTTAAAATGTGTCCATTAGATCAATCTCTGACAAGTTCACACACTCCATTAGATATTTGTACACTTATGGGATTTAATGATTCAACTTTAAAACATGTATGTTGGATCCTTTGATTTGAGCTCCCACATGTTGTTAGATCTTCAAACTAGCACACACTTTACTTTTATCTTGTCGTTAAACATCAAGCTCTTTATCTCATCTCACTACTTATTGAGTCTTTGGAACATATATGCTCCATCGATCTCATCAAACTAGTTTAGTATTTAACTCACCTCTATCTCATTAAATATCAAACACTTGATCCCATTGAGTCCACTCACTTTGTTAGATCTTCATTGTATGATCATCCACTCATGATTTGATCTTATAATAAACTTGATCTTTATCTCTGATGAGCTCTCAAGAATGTGACACTTGGAATTAGTGTGTGCCTTCTACACATTACTATCAGTTATTTCTATTGAGACACTTGGCATCCTCATGTTGATTATTAACTATTTGATTTTGAACTGCACTATAGATTTATTATTCAAGCTCCATGATTATGAAACTTGTCACTAACATATTCACTCACAGGTTCCTTTGACATATTGACTTTGTTGTGCATAATTGGATATTCAATGTATGTTAAAGCGCTCACCGTTATATCTTTTGAAAACGTTCAAACTTTACCTTGTGTAGATTTGACTAAGTATGTGGACCATCTCAATATGCCTAGAAGGCTAACTTTACACATCCATATCTTTTGCTTCGTTCATCCACCTGTTCTAAAATTTGGACCATATAAACTAGGCACGATAATGAAGAAACCCATATGATCATTTCTTCCTAAAGCCTTCACACATGAAAGATATAATTCCATTAATCTGCTCACTTAGATTATTTTGCCATAGAGTCAACTATGCTTAGAACTACTTGGAAGGGCAAATTTGTTCTTGAATAAATTTTGATGCACTTAATCACATGACCTGTAATTAGTATATAAGATCCTCTCACATAGGGGATTCCATCCATATATTCATCTACTCAAAAAATATTCATACATGCAAGATATGACACCATAAAAATGCCTACTCAACTTTTTCTTGCCATTTATAAATTTGACTGTGGAAAAACACTGTCAAAATTCTTGAGAACCTAACTTTGATCATGCATATCTTTTGTCACACTACATCGCATGACCTAAGATTCAATGCATAGAAACTAGGCACAAAAATGAACAAACCCATATGATCATTTTCTCTTGACACCTCCATGTGTGCGAATGTTGACCTCATCAATATGCTTACTTGGTTCTCCTTGAGTCCTTTTGTAAATTTGGCTATGTATAGAAACTTAGTGAATTATATCAGAGTATCCAACTTTACAACCCCATATCTTCAACTGTGCTTCATCGCATGGCTTTAAATCTGGTGCATAATAACAAGGGACTAATGTGATCATAACCATATGACCAACTCCCCTAGACTCATCCACATGTGGCAATGGTGACATCAACAAACTGCCTATTCATATTTTCATCTATAGACCAAAAATGTCTAGATGATCAATATGAAGAACTGGATGAATTCCACTTATGCACACAAGCACTTCATTCACCCTTGACCTCTGATAGGATCCCTTGCACATCATATAATCACCATACTTATCCTTGAACATTAATGACATCCATAATGCCAATAATCTCCCTTTTGACATCAATGAAAATCATATTGCCAACAGATAATTCAAAACATTGGATTCATAATATTTTTTAACATATGCAAAATTTTAAATCAGGGGGAAAGAAATGAAATATTATTTGATTTTGAAGCTTGTACATGAGAGTTTCATATAATTATTGATACTCTTCATCTTGGTTGTCATCGATTGTCAATAAAAGAATCTTGGAGGGTTTTTTATCTCACAAAATCACATACTAATTTTCCAAACATGAAAAAGTTGTGGCAAACAATTTTCACTATTCCTACAAGTGAAATTGTATGTGAGAGAGGACTTTCAAGGTAAAACATAATAAAACATATTTGAATAACAAATCTAACATTGGATACATTAAATGCCTTGATGAGAGTGTATTAGCATCACTTGATTCATCAATAATTTAACGGAGTAAGATGTATGAATTTTGGCAAGATGCTAATAAAAGAAATCTAATATATATATATATATATATATATATATATATATATATATATATATATATATATATATATATATATATATATATATATATATATATATATATATATTTGTAATGGTGGTGTATCCCATATGAGGTAGAACAAATAACACACTAGGAGTTTGTTAGTTTTATATTGGTGATATCTTAAATCAATATTCATAGTTATTTATGATTTCAAAAAATATACATGGTTTTATATTATCTAAAATCTTTTTATCAAATATTCTATAGATATGGGATATGTGGTTAAAATATATTTCAATATAGAATATATTTTATTTTTCTAATATAATTTAATGAATTATTTATTTTTAGGGACCATAATTAAATTAGAAACCATATTAAACTAAATTATTGTCTATTAATAACTTTAAATATGACATTATGTGTAATTTTATATTTAAATTACATAGATCCATGTTGCCAAATATGGTTGAAAATTTGGGCTCAATTGTACTAACTCAAGATTTATGACTGTAAACATAAAGAGTTTTAAAAGTCTCTCATGACTAAGTAAGCCATAAATCAAATCAAATCCATCATAACAACAAATAATCACCTCCCAAATCTACTAGATATCGCTTTCACCTTTCTAGACCATTCCAAACTTGTGTTTTAAGCTTAGGAAAATGTGACAAAGAAAGTTCAAGCATTGAAGGAATGTTTAGACATGATGCCTTGCAAGTTAATCCCTTTGACTCAAACATTCTGTGATGCCCCTCTCTATATATGAACTTTATAGATCTATGAAATGCTGGGATAATGATAAATCACTAGGAGTAGACAATTTTCCATGGGAGTTTTATAAATCCACTTGGCAATTTATTGATCTTAACTTTCTTTAGGGTTATAGAGAAGTTATGAATTATAAATATCTATGAACCATCATCAATAAAGGTAATATTAATTTTATTACTAAAATTGGAGATATATAAATCATTAGTGGGAGTCCGATCACCCTCTTGAATGTTTCCTATAATATCATTTCCAAAGCCTTAGTATTTTTCCTTCACTCACCATATCTTCCCTACAATAATCAAATCATAATAAATTGGGTTTATCAAAAGCAACTACATTCTTGAAAATATGAATGTTGTTTGGGAAAGAATGGAATGGGCTCATATCTCTTCACAAAGGACCATATTCTTCAAGTTAAACTTTGAAAAATACTATGAACAGATTCAATGACCTTTCATTCTCACCATGCTTAATTCTTTTGTTTTCTGTGACCTTTTTCTATCTATAGTTCATATTCTACTCTTAGAATCCTCAACTTATCTCACCATCAATGGTCTAATGTTTAAAAGCTTTTTAGTTTTATGCACCATTAAGAACATTTCCCTCTCACCCCAACATTAAATTGTTTGTTCATAAAGCTCACTGTGGGCTGATTAGGGGAATTTCCATTTCTAATCACTCCACTCAGTGCATCAATAGGCATTTTACATATGATTCTTTCCTCACAGAACTAAGTCCATAATAACATAGGGGGGAATGAAAATAACTAAATAAGCCCAAAATAAAATGGAGGAAGACTTAAATAAACAAATAAGCTCAAGATTGAGGATGGGGATTTTGGAAATTTAAAAGCAACAAAGATACTTGTCTTTAATAATATGAATAAGTTAGTTTTTAGAGTCCAACAAAATTCTAATTAGCTAAGCTTAAGGGGAAATCCACTTCCTTTCAATTGTCCATTCTCTATTGGGCGTATTTAAGTACTTGGAAACCATAATTCAATCTTCATGATGCATTTTTTCCATTAGCTCATGAAAATGGGGATTTTTTTTAATAAGAGGTGGATAACCATCCCAAGAATAAGTCTAAAAGTGGGCCTTTTTAAATGTAACGAACCGCTACACCAAAAGCCCAGACTATTAGTGAATCCGCCCACCATGATCATAACATCCCACCACGCTTCCGAAGCCCAGACTCTGGGCTAACTTTACGTACGTACACGAGATCCACTACATGTACGAGCCCCGAACGAACACTGCAATGCCGGTATAACACACCCACTCTGTGACTCAAACACGGGTGGTTGCTCTGATACCAAATGTAATGAACCGCTACACCATAAGCCTGGACTATTAGTGGATCATAACACCATTCTTGATGTTTGAAAACAATTTTGTTCTTAATCAAAGACTCGCCAATTTTCAAAATAACCAGCATAGGAGAGCCTTTTGAGGGAAGGGAGATCTGGATAATTTGATCAAGAATTTTATTTTTAGGATATTTGGATTTTAAGGTTTGCACCCAAAGTTGTCATGGGGACTAAAGAAGATGCCAATAAATCTTAGCAGCTAAATCTGGAATGTTTAACTAAACCAAATGAAAATTATGGAGACAAAGTGTTATATATTTCACTAGAGACCATTTTTTAATAAGTTGAGACCCCTTCTATAAAAACTTGTGTCATATTTGATCGATTTCTTTGAAGATGGCCTTGGGAACATGCAAGATGGAAAAGAAGTAAATGAGAATAGCTTGTAGAATATTCTTGGTTAAGTTGATTCTTCCCCCCATAAAGAGCCATATATTGGTCCACTTGTAAATGTTAGTTTTCATCCTATCCACTAACCAACTCCAATTATAAATTATTATTTCCCTCAAGGGAACTTTGAGGTAGATAACTAGAAAAGAAGCTTTTTGAAAGTGAATTCTATCAAGAATCATAGCTTATTGGCTAGGAGACATGTGAAATAAATAAAAAAATACTTATTGTAACTAATAATTTCACCAGTTGTTGCCTTAAAAAGTTGCAACTTCTTATTAAAGTTTGAATCCTCTTGAGTTTTAGTTGTTTAACCTTAAAAATCTATTTTGAGGTTATTTAGGGTTAAAGGGGATAGAGGTAGCTTAGGGTATAAGGATGATAAACTATCTCTATAATAGACTAATTAGATGCTAAAATTAAATATAACATATAAGGACTTCATTAAATTGAGATAGGCTTAAAATAATAAGTACAATTATGCTAGATATGGAAGTGACAAAAAAGTAATGTAATTAGCTGATTTTGATGTTGACATAGTTTTAGATCTAGAACAGGAAGGAAGCAAACTAGAAAAATATTATGGAATAATCACCAAATTCTAGATTGAGTGTCTTTGGAGCTGTGTACACTAGTATCAACTTTGGATGTTAGCATCAACACCATTATTTAACCTGAATGCAGGTGTCTTATATAAAATACCTATTAGAAAAGGATGCAACCACATAAATAATTTTGGGTTTTGTTTTCACCTTTAATCTAGTGTATTCAGATCTAGGTCATAGATGTCATTCCTCATGAAATTTCAAAACCTTGGTTCTTCATCTTCATAATAACCTTGGGAAATATGGGTTGGTAGGCACATGGTTTTGAGTTGACACCAAAGACCCATCTATCAATGAGTATTGCCTACATATCCAATACTCTGAAGAGTGTCATAGATTAATGTAGTTCCTACCTATGTGTTGGCTTATATGTGAATCATGCAACATATAGAAAGCAAGTGCAATAGTGACCTAGCTTGTAACTTTGAAAATATAGCTCTTATTCTACTCATTCAATAATTCAGACCTATGTTTGTGTTGTCCCTATGATTACTTAAAATAGGTGAAAATAAGGAAGTTTTGCTCACTTGAGTGCTTGATTGAATGCTTTTTTTAATTTACTTAGTGAGTAGGTAAAGTTTCTAGGTGAGGAATGAATGTAGAGTGATTGTGAATATATAGAACTCCTATCAAGAAACAACTCACATTAAATCACCTAGGCTAACCATTAGGATACATTTAATTTGAAAATTAAATAAATTTAGGGTAATAGACAATTACGTTGGAGTATGACACCTATGTCGATGCAGGTGTCTATCTGGGATGCTAGTATTCAAGGAACAAAAAAGTAGGTACATGCTCAAAGCTTTTAGAGGTGGAAGATAAGTATGTTTTAAGCATTCTAGGCAATATAGAAAGTTTGGGTAATCAACATAAGACTAATCATATAAGAGATAGGCCAAAGGGTGAAAAATAGAGTAGATGCAAGACTTTTGAAATTACAAAAGACCCATAACTAAGAGGAACAACCAAGGTTTGAGTTTTCTAAGTGTATAATATTAAGGTGCTATATATCTCATAAATATTGTCTACATTTCCCCCTTTAATCTAGTAATTAACTTACTAGTTTAAAATAGAATAAATGCATACCTAGGTGTGTATAACACACCTTGCCTTTGCTTGATTTTCACTTGAGTGATTTTTTGGTGAATGACCTCTAACCATGAGCATGTTCTAATAAAAAATTAGTACATATAATCTAAAATTGAAAACATTTAAAATGATTAAAATTGAAACAGTAAGGCTTAGGAGTATACCTATGTATCGATGCAATTACCTTGCCTATTGGCAACTTGATTTGAAAGATGTATCATTATGAATCATTGAAATTAAAATTAGGAAAATTTTATAAATTAGGAAAGTGCATATATCTAAGGAGATAGAGAGATATTAGAAGGCACATGACCCCAACCTTGGAGAAAAGGTGAGTTGCCACCCGATAGTTGAGATTAACTCAACCATGTAACCTAATCATACTTATAACATGGTGTGCATGAAAGAAAAGAATCAACTCATAATATCAAATTGGTGAGGCTAGATGATACAATCAATTATAACCTAAAAACCTGGCAAGATCGAGTGATTAAGTCACCTCATCCATACCAAAATCCAACCAACTATTATAGTAGATTGGTTGAATACAATTCATAAAAGTTCATCCTAGGGGGTGATGATAGTCCCTAAGAGTGTTTGGAAATCTAAAATTGGTTTAGATTTTGTAATATTAGGCACATATTGTATATCATATGTACCTTAGATATGTCTCATGATGAAACTAATGGTAACAATGTATATAATTTTTCCACAACTGTGAATTTCAATTACATAATTGTGTATTTTGGCCAATTCAAAAATTATGTAAGTGTGCATAACATGCTTCAAAATCATGCCCATACTATATATGGAGAAATCTATAAACTAAAATAAGTGCCAATGTAGAGGACATGTTTATAAAACATGCCCCCACTGAATCTGGGTATGCCAAATATTGAATAAGTGTGGAGAACATGCTTCTAAAGCATGCCCCCATTTAATCTAAAAATTATGCCAAATGTGAAAAAGTGTGGAGAACATGCTTCCAAAGCATGATGTCACTAAATTTATATGTGTCAAATACTAAATAAGTGAGAATAACATGCTTTTAAATCATGCCCTCACTAAATCTAAAAAAGTGTGCCAAATGTGGATAACATGCCCCTATGACATGACCCTACTAATATATCCCCACTTTGAGGTGATGGAAGAATATAAAATGGTAGTTATCTCACCTTAAAAGTATAAGATAATTTAAGAATCTATGAATGAAGCATGTAACATATAGAAAAACATGTATCGATAAATGTAGCATTGAAGTGCATAGAATAATGTGATCATATGAAGGCCTAAGATGCCTAATAAAGGTAATGGAAATGTAGATATCAAAAGTAAAAGATCAAAAAGAAAAACACACACACACACAAGAGCACTCAATATCAAGTAAATATACAATGGTCTTAGGGTAATGCAAACAAGGGGCATGCTCAAATGCCACATAATCAAATGGACATGACTTAGTTAAATGTTTAAAAAATCAAGGATGACATTCAATTCTCCATAAAAATAATAATGAAATGTTCAAATGTCAAATAAAGCATATATAGGCATGGGGACTAAAAATAAAGGATCACATTCAATTTCTCAAACATGCAAGACAACATCAAGGCAAGACACTCTAGGATATCCATATAAGAAATCATAAGCAAACAACATAAACATATCATAGTAGCTCATGTATCAAATATATTAGTAAAAATTATCAAGTTCATATCGTATCAAGTACCATGTGAAATACATAATCATGGATAAAGGCATGTCTAAGTATGTAAGATCTCAAACATGATAATTAAGAGAAAATAGAATGATATAACCTATATGTATCTAGATAAAAGAAATTGGATGTCATTAATGTCCACGTGACATAATTAGAGGGAAGGCCCAACATCCCAAACAAGAATATATCATGTATTAATGTATGCATATCACTCAAGTAGGTGTGTGACACACATGTGTATGTATAAGTAACTAATATGCCATCCATCAACATGGAACTAACACAGATTCCAATGATCCACTAGAGTATGTAGGTGCTGAAAATGTTTTTAGATTTTGAATGTTTTTTTATTTTTATTTTTTTATTATTTTTGAAAAATTTGAAGAGGAAATATAATCCTATAATCCCATCTAAAGAATGGTCATAGGTATCTCCCCACTCAAAATCTAGTGTAGGGAGTTTAAGGTACTACTAAGGATTGTGTATAGGTGCAATATATGTCACTGTAGTATCTATGATGCTATATGTGTGTATAATAGGACTTTGCAGACATGAAATAGAAGGAATAGAGGTTCATAGAACCCTTCTCTATGTTCTCTATGGTTTTTTGGAATAATAATAGGATAAATGTGTTTATGTGTTTAGGATGTTTGAATATGTTACGTAATAGAATATGATAATTCTATGGAATCCACTATATGTCTCTGATGTAATGGTTTCTCAAGTATCAGCTACCTAGTAAAGGGGATTGTCTGTTGCTTACCCTTTTATGGTGGATTAACCTTAGTAGGTTTGATAGTTATTTAATTGGGTATAAATTTTACATGTTCAAGAGGATGCTCATATGGGATTCCAAGAATTGTAACTAACTAATTAGCATGAATGTATTTAACACACCCATGCACTATAGAAGGTACTACTCGAAGTGTATGGATCCAAGGTCTTTACAATAACATATCAAGATTCTAAAGGAAGGTATATCTAAAAATGTAGTAACCACATGTACGGGACCACCCTGTAAATTTAGGTCAATCTCTCTAAAAACCTTCTAGGTGGTCCCCTTGAATGTTCTAATTGATCTAGTATAATAATGAAAATCATGTTGAGTATGACATAGATGCATAAGTCATGTTATGGTGCAAAAATTTTCACTTTCACAATTATCAATCATAACACCGTGTATAGGCTAGTAATCAAGGAATCTCAAATGAATAAAGAATGAAGATCAGAGTCATCATCCTTGATCTCAGTGTCATCAAAAGTAATATAAGGTCTATGAACCATAGGAGGTATATGTCATGCATAAGTACCAATAATCCCATGTAATGGGTTCCAAAAATGTGATGGAGGAGGATGTGCATTATATACCATTTACACTTTTGGTTCCTTTTTAGAATGGTCTTGCAAAGGATTGTTAAATATTTTCTATTTCTGGTGATCACTAGGTTATGAATGAAATTCCTTGGTAGGGTCATTAAATGTATTCTTTTGGTCAACAATGAGGTTTTGGATCTTATGTTTCAAGGTAAAACATTTGTTCATTGAATGTCTAGGTCTTTGGTGATAATCACAATAAATAGTCGCATCATATCCATTGGGTAGAGGTCTATTCATATCAACGTATATAGGATGAGGGAGATATATAATATGACACTCTACTAGCCATGGGAGTAATGAAGTGGGAGACTCAGGAAAGCATGTGAATTTTTTCCTCAATGCATTACATAAAATAATCTATTTAGGCTATTGTGAAAGTGTGTTAATCAAGGTGGTTACTTATTTTTTAGGCTTAGGAGGATTTACCTTATAATTTGGTTTGATTATAAACTTGGTATTCTATGTAGATGCAGTTGATGTGTTTGCTACATATTCTATATTATTAAATGAATTAAGCTTCATTTCATCATCTCGTACAACATGCCATAAGTCATAAAAATATTTTAACTTCTTGAAAATAATGGACTCATGTAAAGGAACAAGTAAACTATGCTTAAATATGTCTTGCACCTCCTTCTCTGCCATGAGATTAGTCATTTTAGCCAACATTATCTTATACCCCAAGGCATGTTCATGATAGGTTAATTTGTTCCTTGTCTAATTTTGATAATTTAAGCATAAGAAACCTTTTAATAAATATTAATAAAAAAGTGTGCTAAAAAGTGATCTGCCAAAAGTTTGAATGCTTTCATAGATTAGAGAGGTAAATCATAGAACCACCTCAAAGCATAGTCATTGAGGCTTCTTGGGACTAATTTGGTAAAAAGTTTATCATTGAAGGCATAAGCAAGTCATGCCACATAAAATGATTTAAGATGTTATTCAGTGTCACCCTTTCCATAATAAAATGTGAACTTAAGTGCAACGAAACCCATTAGCGAAGAGTGCAAAGATATCTCAAATGCAAGAGGGTTATGTGACACATCTTGGGAATCAATAGCATGAGTAGACTTTAAATTGTTTTGTTTAATGTTTTTAACCTTACCCTATAAGTTATTTATAACTTGATAGAGGGTTTGAATTGTGGACCCATTGGGGTTTAGATTAACAAGTTGAGTAGTCACCAACGAGGATGTAATCATGGTTTGAAGAAGCATAGAAATTGGTATGTGAGTTGAAACATTTGTTAGCCCCATGGTAGATGTATTAATAATATTTTTAGGAAACAAATGATAAAATAAATATCCCATGGCCCCCATTATAAGTATTAGGTTATAATGTGTTTAGGGGCAGGGTTATTGGTATATGGGTATAAGCCATGGTTTTAATAGCATGATCCATAGATGGACTTGTTTAGTCATCTATACTTCTTACGATCTTAGTTTCTAAAATGGTTTTTAGGATTTCATCAAGATCTTCAAGGTATTGATGAATATGCTCATGAAATATTACAATTGCTTGCACTAGCTCATGATTTATTTGCTCATGTTCATTGGTTTCATTAGACTCATCGTTTTAAATATCATAATTTTATTCTATGATAACCTCATTATTATGTTTTTCATTCGCATCACTAGTATCATCATGATCCATAGGATTATGTCCTTCATTGGTTTGAGATATCTTAGGTGGTGGGATGGGAAGCTCAATGTGTTTAATAGACACAACTCCCAATATAGGGCTACAATTGGGTTGCATGTAAAATAATATAACCAAAACATGAAAAAGTGCAATAATATGAAACCCTAGTTGATTAAAAACTTTAGTAATTAGAATTTTTTGTATTCATATGAATCAGGTTCACCAAATGTTTAAACCTAAACATATAAATTTAGGTTATCTAGGGTTAAAGGGGATAAATATAGCTTAGGGTACAAGTGTGATAAACTATCTCTATAAGAGGCCAATTAGATGCTAAAATTAGATATAACATATATTGAATTCATTAAACTATCATAGGTTGAAAATAGTAATTAAAATTATGTTAGATATGGAATTAAAAAATGATCCATAAATAGGAAGTAGACCCCCTACTATTAAACAATTTACAAACAGATACTAAAAATGGTTTAAATAACTCTGATCAAACTTGTTATAATGTGTTTAAAATGGATTCAAAACTAAAATATGAGTGTTTTCAATAACTCATTCGTATCTTCTTCACATTCAAAATGATTAGAAAGCCGCTTATATGATTTTTTCCTATAAATGTCATAACTTAATTAAACTTGCATCTAAATATTAAGAACTAAATAAAATATTATAACATATTGCCCATTTGTGATTTTTATTGGTTGTGATCAAAAAAATGGCAGAAGGAGAGAAGGAAGGTGCACGGGGGAAGGAGGGCACGAAGGGGGAAAGTGCAGGTCAAAGCTACAGGGCAGCACTGAGAGTGCAACAGTCGGCCTAAGGAGTGCAACAGTCAGCCTAGGGAGTGCAACAGTCAGCCTAGAGCCTGAGGAGTGCTGGAATGGTTTTCCCCCCACTATTTCTAGGTCCATGTGATGCTGAAGAGCCAACTGGGATGAGACTTGCCAAGGTCAATGGATGCTTGGAAAGATGTAAGGAGAGGCCCAAATTGGTCATACCTATGGACATGATTGCTGAGGATATCAAATATTATACAAATCATTCTCTATATTACAAGTTTTTGGGGCTCAAGACTTCACTATAGTTCTTGGAAGCGTGGGCTCAGAGGACATGGGCTCTGGAAGGAGAAATGGATATCACAATGTTATCCAATAGTTATTTTATGGTCACTTTTACCTACTTAACTGACTATAGTAGAGTCTTTTCTAGAGGTCCATACTTTCACAATCAGGTGGGGCTGTTTATCAAGCTGTGGCATGCTGGTTTTATACCTTCAGAGGAATTTACAAACTGTATTCTGGTGTGGGTGTGACTACCTCACTTTTCAGTGGAATGTTGTCGTGAAGATACCTTGATATTTCTTGCGTCCCTCTTGGGAACACCAGTCGCTTCATCAATGTCAATCCTTGGGAAAAAGGTAATAACTTATGCCCGCATTTGTGTTGAAATTGATCTTAGTAGGCCAATACCTGATGCTATTGAAATGAGTGTGGGACCCTTTTCTTGGGTACAATAATTGGATTATGAAACTCTTCCTTTTCACTATCATCTTTGCCATGCTTATGGTCACTTGCAATGATGGTGTCCCAAATCTAAAACCTTTGAATCTCAGCGTGTTCAACCTGATCACAATCCACCTGGAACTGACAAAGGGAAGGGCCCGATTCCAAGTGAGGCACCAAAAACTGATGGTTTTATCGTAGTTAAAGGGCGATATAGAAGCAGGGGTCAAAAATAGTCTTTAAAGGAAAGATAGGTAGATGACTCTCTTAACATATTTGAAATTCTAGATGACCTTAACCAACAGGAGGTGAACCTAGGGTTGATGATTTTGGATCAACAGATTGAGGGCCCAGCCCAGGAGAACAATGTTTCAGTTGATTTAATTGAATCACAGGATGTTGGGGATGGGCACATGGATATGGACCAACAGATGTTGTTATCGAATGTTTTGACTTCCTCAGTTGTTCCCTCTAAAGAAGATGGAAATTTATCTTTAACAAGGAAATCCAAAGAATTAGGAGCAACAAGGAGTAGTAAATGTTCTCCTCACTTGGGACTTTTGCAAAAAGACCTTAAGAAGGGTGGGGGAGAGAAATCGATCAAGCTTGGTAGGAAAAAAAATTGGAAAAGATGAAACTAATGGGAGAGACTTTGGTGGAGTCGGGGTCAGTAAAGACTCTAGATGCTCACTTTCTAAATCCTTTGAAATGATTGTACTATCTTGGAATGTAAGGGGTTTGAACAGCAGCCCTAGACAAAATCATGTTCACATTTTGATTAGAAATCAAAGACTTGATGTCCTTTTTTTGTAGGAGACTAAGATTTCAGTAGATGCTATGTCCAGATTAGCACCTAAGTTGTGGAGACAAGGGGACTATTAATGCATTGGGGCTACTGGATCTTCAGGAGGATTAGCTTGCCTTTGGAACCCCCACAAGATCGGCCTCATAGGATGGTTGTCCTCTAAGTTTTCCTTGACTATGATGGCTTCCAGCTTTGAGATGAGGGAAGTCATTCTTCTATCCAATGTCTATGCCCCTACTGATTGGCAAGGTAAACAATCCTTATGGGGCCACATTAGTTTTGTCCGTAGCTTGGCTCCCCTCCAACCTTGGATTATGACTAGAGATTTTAACGCTATTTTGGATTTGACTAAAAAATGTGGTGGTATGACAAAGCTTGACCCCTCTGCTTTGCTTATGTGAAATTACATTGAAGTTTTAAATTTAGTCGACATTTGGCCCAACAATGAACAATTTACTTGGAACAATCGGAGGACTAGCCAACATTGCATTACTGAGAGACTGGATCATTTTTTGGTTTCTAGCTACTGGGTCAGGGGTATGTGGTCTACAGGGTCTAAAATTTTAGACTGGAGAGGATCAGATCATTGGCCTATTAAGCTAAACAGTGTTTCAAAGTACCAGCCTCACTCTCCTTCCTTCAGATTCCAACTCATGTGGCTGCATGATTAGTCATTATTCGAATGTGTGGCCAATTGGTGGAGGTGGGGTAGGCCTGCCCATGGTACGACGATGTATATTTTTGCTAAATCACTGCAATTCATGAAGTATAAGCTTAAATAGTGGAATCATCAAAGCTTTGGAAATATTTTTCATGCTAAGGCTGATGTGTAGGCTAAACTTGATGGTATCACAGGAACAATTAGGGAGGAAGGATTGACTGAAATCTTACTTTAAGATGAAGCTCAGGCTATGAAAGGCCTGGAGGAATGCAAGCTACGGGAGGAAGTTTTTTGGAAGCAGAAAGGTCAAATAGAATGGCTCCAAGAAGGTGACAAAAATACTTCTTTTTTCTTTCAATCGTCCAAACCTAAGAGGCATGGCAACTCTATCTCGGTCTTGGTTAATGAAAGAGGTGAGTGGTTTAATTCCTTTCCTACAATGTCAGAGGAGGTGGTGTAGTATTTCTCTACTCTTTTTAGGGAAGATGCAAATGAGGAATTACCAAAAGAAGCACAGATTCTCTACTGCATTCTGCCCTTGGTGACGCGTGAAATGAATGAGAATTTAATGAAGGATATCACACTTGGGGAGCTTGAGGCGACTATTTCCCAGATGAAAAAGGGGAAAGCGACTGGTCTTGACAGCTTCCCAACTGAATTCTATCAAGAATTCTAGGATATTATCAAACTAGATCTTTTAGCTATTGTTCAAGAATCTTAGTGGAATAATCAAATGCTTAAGGCTTCAAATGTGACTTATCTCGCCCTCATATCGAAATGTGAATGAGCTAATAGGCTAAGTCAGTTTTGCCCTATATCTCTTTGTAATGTTGTTTATAAAATCATATCTAAAATCATTTCAAAAAGGTTAAAAACTAGGCTCAACAATGTGATTTTTGAAGACCACAGTGGTTTTGTGGAAGACAGGCAAATTCTTGATGGTATTGTCATAGCGATAGAGTCCATTCACTCCATGGCCAGCTCCAAGGATAAAGCAATGTTTATTAAGCTGGATATTGCCAAGGCTTTTGATAGGGTCAGATGGTCATTCATGTGGAAGGTTATCAAATCTTTTGGTTTTGTGGATGAATGGACCCAATGGGTCATGAGCTGCATTTCCTCGATTTCCTTTTCGGTGCTTATCAATGGAGAACATACGGAGTTATTTGGTGCCTCAAGGGGGCTACAACAAGGAGATCCCTTGTCTCTGTATCTCTTTATTCTTCTTTTTGAAGGCTTGGGGAAGATGATCAAAAGGAATAGAGAGGATGGGCATATTCAAGGCTGGCGATGGGGGGGTGAACTGTCGGTGCAATATCACTTGCAATTTGCTGATGACATTGTTCTGATGGGCATGGCCACAATGAGCGAAGCCACCAATTTGCGTAGGGTGTTGGATGTTTATCTAGTGGCCTCAGGGCAAAAGGTCATTGAGGATAAGTCATCCATCTTCTTCTTTAATACACTGGCTCCCATACAATAATGAATTGCTTGGACTATGCATTTCCAGATTGGGACTCTCCCCTTGATTTATTTGGGTATTCCTATTACAGCTGGCTGCATACACAAAGAATCTTGGAAAAATATTTTGGATAAATTTTGTGTGAAGGTGAATCATTGGACTCACAGGTGGCTTTCTTTTGCAAGCCATGTTTAATTAAATCAATCTATGGTGCAGGCTTTGGCCATTTATAGATGTATGCTTCAGGTTTCCCTGGTGGGAATTTTTAAGGAATTTAACTCAGTTACTAGGAAATTTTTATGGGCTGGTACTTTGATGACCTCAAAATGGAGCTTAGTTAGATGGGAGATGGTCTGTAGCCCCAAACAACATGGGGGCTTAGCCTAAGGTAGATGAACTTAAATGGAGTTGCTTTGGAAGCTAAGCTTTATTGGCACTGGTGCAATGAACAAGACAAGGCCTGGGCAAGAATTCTCTCTCAGAAGTACTTTTTGGGGCCCACTCAGAGTGTTATTCCTCGTTATCCACTCATTGGGAAAGGCTCAGTGATATGGAGGACTCTCAAAAAAGGGGTTGTTCTTATTAAGGAAGGCTTATTCTGGATTTGTAAGCGGAGATCCAAGGCTCTCTTTTGGACTAATTCTTGGGACAATAACCCTCCCATTATTTCTTAGTTCCCTAATCTATCGAACCTTTGCCAGAGATTCCTTAATGATGGTCTCAGGTGAGTGATTTTAAAGCATACATTTCCTGTGGATAGTTGGAGGTGGCAAAATGGAAAGTGCCTGAGGTTTGGCCAATTGTTGGAACACAGGAGGAGCATGATGAGATTTTGAACCTCCTTTCTAGGCACCGATGTAGCTCCCTCTAGGAGGAAGATGAGCTTGCTTGGTCTCCCAATCCTAAAGGAAACTACACAGTTGCTTCTAGATATCAGGCTTTATTATCTCAAAGATTGGGCAGGGGAGAAGTACAATGGTGGAGACAGGTCTGGAATAAATTCTCATGGCCAAAATGCAACTGCTTTGTTTGGTTGTTGGCTTGGAACAGGTGCTTGACCTGGGACAACCTCTAGAAAAGAGGCTTCCAAGGCCCGTCTGTTTGTGTTATGTGCGGACCGGCTGAGGAGGATTCTGCTCACCTATTTTTTTGTTGCTCCTTTGCTTTGCAACTCTGGCATTATTGGTGGGATGAATGGCAACGCCCCTATTTCCATGTTTCATCCTTGGTCAATTTTTAGAGTGGCATCGGAGAACCCCCCTCAAGGATGGCTTTTTTACAAAATGTTTGGTTAGGGGGGCCCATCTTTTTGTTGTGGCAGCTCTGGTTAGAGAGAAATAGTCAGATATTTTGGAATGAGAGGATATGGTGCAACAAGTATGGTAGAAAGTTGTAGGGATGATTCAAGAGACTATGCAGGCCAAGAGTGAGGTTTGTCTCCCTTTATCCAAACAAGACACTGAGGTGGTGGTGCACTTAGGGTTCCAGTGATTTGCAGGTAATTCAGCTTGTGTCAGGAGAGGTCAACAGGGCAAAGAGAAGATTCATAGGGACGGTCAGTGGTAGTACCCTCCCAATGGGTTTCTCAAGATCAATATGGATGGCTCTTCCAGGGGCAATCCCGGTCTTGCGGGTACTGGTGGGATAGGCAGGGACTCTGAAGGTATGGTGATTTTTCTCTTTGCAGTCCATGAGGGGATGCAAACCAACAACATGATGGAAGGCCAAGCTATTCTCTATGATCTTGAGAAGGCTCAGGCATTGGGTTGGTGTAGGATCAGTTGTGAATTGGATTCTCAAGTCGTGATCAACGTGCTTGTTAAGAGGAAAGTGTTGGATGTCAATTGGCAATTGGCTAGGATTGTGAAGCAGATTTTGAGGATTAGCTCACTCATGGATACAATTAGATTTGTTCATATTCCCTATGAATGGAATAGGGTAGTGGATTGTTTGGCAAAATGGGCATCTAAGTATTTAGATGGTGGTAATTATGAGGATTGGGAGTCTCTCTCCTCGGAGCTACGCTTTGATCTGGAACATATTTTGGAGGAAGATAGGAAGGCTCATATCAACATATAGGTGGGTTCATCCCTAGTTTTTTTGCACTTGTTGTTTTCCTTTGGGGTTTTCAGTCCCCTATTCTTCTTGTAATGCTCTTGTTCTCTTATTAATATATTTTTACCCTTTTTATTAAAAAAAGAACTAAATAAAATCTATGTAAAAACTAAATGCAAATAGATACAAAGACAAAAAAATTGTTTACGAAATTCACCCAAATAGGCTATGTCTCTGACTTCTTTAGAACTATTCCATTATAAACAAGATGTAAATATAATGATTATAAACTTACATCCCTAAATGATTTTTAGTAACTTGCAGTTGGTTGATCAACCTCTAAATAACTCTTATCGTATATCACAAATGTCCTTCACTCTCAAGACAATCACCTTATGGTTTTTTACAAGGTATCTCTATAATTTACACAGGATTACAATCCTCCTAAAGTCTCTGGAATGAACAAAAATGGCTTATATTTGGCCAATACAACATTTTTCCTTGTAAATTTAAAACATAGTCATAGACCTCTATTACAAAATGTGAATGGCCTATGTAAATATATAGGCATGTATCTTCTCTTTCTACCAGATCATTCAACAACCTTTTCATTTATAATAATATTCCCATCTTCGAAGATTCCTCAGCCTTATAAAATTGATGATGGATCCTTCATAGGCTCAGATTATCCAACAAAAACTGACTATAATTAGAATTTATAACCATTTGATTGTCGCTTATATTTGTCAATACCTTTTACCATTGGTTGGGCATGTTTATTATCTTATTTTTAGACTCAGTTTAGCTCCCATAAATCTTCATTGCATGTCTTATTTGTAACAAAGATCCCACATACATGGTGCAAGGTGATTTTGGTAGTTTTAAATTGAGTCACATTCCATAATAATATGTCTTATAATAAAATGTGATTCCCTCCTTCCATCATGTCCATGTGATAACCCATGCATAGGGTGTGTTGGGAGCCAAGAATGGCATGTTAGTCAATGCCAAGTGGAGATTTGGTGGTTGGAATAAACCACTACCTTGGAATATATACACATGCAACTCTTAAGATAGAAATATCATGATGGGATAATGTGGGAATAATTGGAATTGAGATAATTGCATTGGAAAATAAAAGGATATGTGGAATATAAGCAATATTCAAAGGCATATAAAACAAGGTCCTTCAGTGGCAATATAATATGAATATTGGGATGTCTAATTAAAATTGCATGGTTATGAGGTGGCATGTTCACTGGATAATACCAAACACGTGACTAAAGCATTAGCATAACATCAAAATAATTCCAATATAAAGAGTAGTTAAATACAATAGAAAAAGACTCCCCTCCATCAAAAGAGTGATTTGATCCTGGTTGAGGGGCCCCAACAGGTAAATAATGACGTGCATTTTGACCTAAATGTAACAAAACTTCTATAAACTCTTTATATTTTTGTCATGTGTCAATTTTTCATTGCAACAATTATCCTTTTCAAAATTTTCCATTCGAACCATATGAAGGGTGAAAATCCCTCCAGATCAAACCTCCCCAATAAGACCCTTTTGGCTCACAAAAGGTCAAGTCACCCACTGACTCTGTTAAACAATTCTCCTACAAAATTCTCAACTTTGCAAAACATCACTAAAAAATATCATGGTAATTATTCAATAATCAAAGTAAATCCTTGAAAATGTTAATGAAATAAATATCTATCCAATATCAAATTATAGATAGAAGTAAATTGCCTTTATAAATGTCACATCTTCAAAATAGTGAATTTGCCAATGACAACAGAAAGATCACCAAGTGCAACTACAAACCAGTTTTTTAGTGTAATAAACGTACACCTCAATTGTAACCACATTTGATAGTTACAAATAAATTTTCAAAATGAATAAGGGACTTATAACATGTGCAAATATCATGCATGACTACAAAAAGTTTGTGAAATTATTACAATTACAAACGATGCCTAAAAAGGGTCTTATAAGCCTCTATCCACACAATGTAAATGATAACATATATATTGAAATGCAAATTTTACCAAAATAGACATACTAATCATGCCCCATACAACCTACATATACTATTGTCAAAGTTCAAAACTAAAGTTTTTCAAAAACCTTAAACGTGAGAAAATAATCCAAGTATGATAAACATGTCCCTTGGATTTTCTCTACTGGTCACTCCAATAAACCATAATAAAATCTTAAAATCATTTGAGAATATCTCCAAGTTTAAAAATGAGTTAATTCCTTTTACTAATGCATTAATAACTCAAAGCTTATCAAGGAGAATCAAAATAGAGCTTTTATCAAAACCATAAACATGAGAAAATAATCCAAGTATGATAAAACTTTCACCCAAATTTTATCATAGCTGGTAGCTCCAAAATTTATGTTCAAAACTAAATTATATTCCTTTTAATGGAATTCCAAAATTACTTTGAACATTTGCATGCTAATAAAGTAACAAAACTATGCAAACATAAAACTAATGAATTGTTCGCCAACCCACTTTATCACATTTTCTTGTTTAAGTGGTTTAATTTCCTCAGTGAATACTTGAGTAGCTGCATGGGTCATATATATATATATATATATATATATATATATATATATATATATATATATATATATATATATATATATATGTATGTATGTATGTATGTATGTATGTATATATGTATGTATGTATGTATATATATATATGTATGTATGTATGTATGTGTATATATATGTGTGTGTATATATATAAATATATATATGTATATATATATATATATATGTATATATATATATATATATATATATATATATATATATATATATATATATTGGTTTAACAATGCTTTCCTTTTTCATTACTTTCCAATGTTGTTGTAGATGAAGCTTCCAACACTTATTAACCTCATGTCCTTTCCTATTACAATGAGTACAAAAATGTTTGTCCACTCTTTTGGAAAATATACTCTTACTACCATTCTCAGAACACTGTCTAGGAGAGAGGTCTTTCAAAATCTTTCCTAACAATGATTTACATTTTAAAAATTTGGCTACACAGTGGTTAGACAATCCACAAAAACTGTATGGATAAACATACCATAAATTTTGTGTACCATAATCAAAAGGAACATTGAAATATTTACATTGCCTAGATTTACTAGATTCCATATTAATACAAGTATGATTAGAGAAATTTTTGAAAAAATGCAAAATACCATTACCTCTCATGTATTTTGGTGTAGGTCTCTTCCTTGTATTTTCAATTGCCTTGAAACATTCACTTGTTTCAACCCTATCACCAAAATTAAATCCTAATTCTGCATGGTAAAGTTTATCCTCTATTTGAATGGGGTTAGTAATGCCTTGGCCATATTTTCCAAGGCCTTTTCCATTAAATCCCATTTTAACAAGTTATTTTGAACCTATTCCTTTTGTATACTATTCAAATTTACCAAAATCATTATTAGTAGATTTACCATGGGAAGGAAAATTAACTGGTGACTCACATTCACTTACAGTTCATTCATCTGTCATAGTTTTTGTATAATATGTGGAAGTCAAATTCTTCATTTGGTCACCATTTTGTAGCCTTGATAGGAGCTCATTCTTGGCTTGCAAGTCATTTTTTACCTTTCAACTTCATCTTCCAAGGAATAAAACATTGATCTCAAGAGAGAGTTATCTTCTTGAATCTGCATATTAAATGCTTCGAGGTCATCAAGTTTATCTTGTTTGGACAACTTGCCCATGGTTTCCTATTCCTACAAACATTCTGTACTTCTAACTCTATAAATGGAGTAAACAATATGTCTGAAAATAATCCAACCAAACACTGAACTAAAATCAAATTTTCACATAATAAAAAACTACTCCCTGCATTCTAACTGCTCTGATACCAAACAAATATGTGAAAAATAAGTAGCCCCTTACTAATTAATATTGTTTATTAAAAAAATGGATTTTAAAAAATAAGTCATTTTTCAAAATTTTAATTAAAGGAATTAACTTTTAAATTTTAATGTAAATTATCTGAACAATTCTAAATGTGAGTGTTTTGTAAACTCATATAACTTTATTTTGAATGTGAGTGTTTTATAAACTCATATAATTGTATTGTTTAGTTAAAATATTCCATTTGTATTTTATCTCTTCAAATAATTTCATAATCAATTTCTCATAATTTAATTTTTAGATATCAATGAATAATTTAAAACTGATATATTGATGAATTATTAAAAAACCAAAATAAAATAGAGACAAGAGATTGTTTACGAGGTTCACCAATTGGATACATCCCTAGGTTCATTTGAACCGTTCCATTATAAATAAGATGTATATACCATGATTAAAAACTTACATCCCTGAATGATTTATAATAAATTGTAGTTGGTTGATTAAGCTTTGAAGAAATCTGATTGTAGATCATAAACATCATTTGTTCCCAAAATGATCACCTTCTAGTTTTTACAAAGTTCCTTTGTAATTTACATAGGTTTACAATCCTCCTAAAGTCTCTAGAATGAAAAAAAATGGCTTATATTTGGCCAATACAACATTCTATCTTGTAAATTTAAAATACAGTCACAGACCCCTATTAAAAAATGTGAATGGCCTACATAAATATACAGGAATGTATCTTCTCATTTTGTCATCTCATTCAAAGTCCTTTTCATTTAGAAGAATACACCCAACTTCTTGGATTTCTCGGCCTTACAAAACAAGTGATGCATTCCTCATAGGCTTAGATTCTCCAACAAAAACTGACTAAAATTAGCATTTACAACCATTCAACTATTGATTATATTTCTCAACTCATTTTGGCATTATATGGGCATGTTTATTGTCTTTTATATAGTCTCGATTTAGCTCTCATAAATATACATTACATGTCTTATTTGGAACAAAAGATCCCACATACATAGGCGAGGTGAGTTTGGTAGTTTTAACTTGAGTCATGTTCTATCTTAATATGTCTTACAAAGACATGCAAGTCCCTCCATCTGTGTTGTACATGTGATATCCCATGCATATGGTGTGTTGGGTGCCAAGAATGGCATGTGATTCAATGGCAAGTGGAGATTTGGTGGTTAGAACAATCCACTATCTTGGAATATATACACATGTAACTCTTAAGAAATCATTATCACGATGGGATAATCTGAGAAAAATTGGAATTAAGATAGTTGCAATGGAAAATAAAAGGATGATGTGGAATATAATAAATATTTGAAGGCATATAAAACAAGGTCCTTCGATGGAAATATAATAGGAATATTCAGATGTCTAATTAAAATTACATAGTTATGAGGTGACATGTGGGTTGGATAATACCACACTTGTAACCAAAGCATTAGCATAATGTCAAAATAATTCTAATATAAAGAGTAGTTAAATATGGTGGCAAAATACTCCCCTCCATCAAAAGAGTGAGTCGATCTTAGTTGAGGGCCCCCAACCACTAAATAACAGGGTCCATTTTGACCTAGAAGTAACAAAATTTTTATAAACTCTTTATATTTTTTTCATGTGTCAATTTTTCATTGAGACACTTGTCCTTTCCACATTTTTCCATTCAAACCATATAAAGGGTGAAAAATCCTCTGAATAAACAAAGAAATAATGTACTTAGTTGATTTTGATGTTGACACAGTTCTGGATCTGAAATAGGCAAGAAGCAAACTAGAAGAATATTCTGCAATAGTTTCTAAACTTTGGATTGAGTGCCTTTAGAGCCATGGATACCAATGTTAGCCTTGTATTTTAGTATTGATGTTACTATCTGAATCAAATGTAGGTGTTCCATATAAAATTCATGCTAAAAAGGATGCAACCACTTGGATGCTTTTGGGTTTTGTCTTTGCCTTCAGTCTGGTGCACACAGATCTTGGCATGGACTATTGTACCCCATGAAACTACAAAACCCTAGTTCTTCATCTTCATAGTGAACTTGGGAAAATGTGTTAGTGGGAACATGGTATCTATCTGACCCCAAAGACCCCTCTATCAATGAGCACAACCTATATATCCAATACTCCAAATAGGGCCTCGAACTGATGTAGTTCTTCCCTATATGTTGGATTATGTTTTAATCATGAAATATGTGGAAAGTAAGTACAACAATGACCTATGTTGTAACTTGGAAAATATATCTATTGGGCTACTCCTTTAGTACTTCAGACTTGTCTATGTATTATCCCTATAACTGATATAGAAATAGGGGAAAATAGGGAATCTTTTCTCACATAAGTGTTTGATTGAATGTCTTTTGTAAGTTGTTTGGTGAGTAGGTAAGAATTTTCTAGGTGAGGAATGAATGAGGAATCATTTTGAATATATATCACTCCTATCAAGAAATAAATTGCATGAAAGCACTTGATCCAACCATTAGGATATGTTTTATTTGTAAATTAGATGACTTTAGGGCATTGGACACTTATGTCAAAGAATGACACCTACATCGATGGAGTTGTATGCCTAAGATGCTAGTGTACAGGGAACAAAAAAGTAGGTACAAGCTCAGAACTTCTAGAGGTGGAAGATAAACAAGTTATAAGCATTTTGGGCAAGAATAAGGTATGGGTCATCAACATAAGACTAGTCAAACCAAGATATATCCCAAGGGCCACAAGTTAGATCAAATATGAAACATCTAAAATTGGGAAAGGTAAAAAACTAAGAGGAATAACCAAGGTCTAAGTTTTCTAAGTGTAAAATATTGAGGTGCTATATAATCCATAAATATTATCTATAGTAGATTTGCTCATCCGAGAAGAATCATACACAAATTGTAAATGTGTCATTGGCTTAAGGCCTCTATCAAGAGTAACACCTTCAATAATTATTTCTTCTCTATCTCTATCAGTAATTATGTCAAAAAAATTCATCATAATGATAAACAAATAAGGATAAAGAGAGTCTACTTGCTAAATACCTCTTGAGGCACTAAAAGGCCAAGTGGGACAACTATTAATCATAACTGAGAAAGAAATCAAGGAAATATAAACTTTTACCCAAATATTCCATTCCTCAAGATAAATGAAATGCTTGATCATTCTTAAGAGGAAGGCCTAATCAACCCTAACATAGTCTTTGGAGAGATCCAACCTTATAAGCATAGTTGGGGTCTTTTATGTTTCATAGAATGGATGGATTCTTGGGCTAACACAATCTCATCAATGATTTGTCTACCATCCACATACCTACCTTATTAAGGGGGGGGGGGGGGGGGGGGGGGGGGGGGGGGGGGGGAATTATGGAGGAGGGGATGAAATATATTAGCCATAATTTTGGAAATGATTTTGAAAAAACCATTACATAGAGTAGTGGGATGAAATATATTATCTTTTGGATTAGAATATACCTTGAGCATATTTATTTTAAGTATTTATAAAAAAAAATGGTATATAGCAATTCAAATTAAAGAGTTTGAGGGCATGTTCATGAAATTGAAACATTGTTTTCTTTATAATAAGTGCTTTAACTTAACACTCCATCAAGCTTTTAAATTCATTATAATTTTTTTATATGAAATAAATATATATTAAAATTAAATAAATATTACAAAATATTCATAAAAATATTTGAGGTATGAGAGGATATCATGTCATAGCCATACTAGGCACTAAAAATGTTTAAGAACAAAACAACAATAAATGTCTACAAAAAACTAGTAGAGTTACATCAAGAAACAAAGTAGCCATAGAAAAAATTCAAGAGATAGGGAGTCGTTATGATTAGTATTTCCCCAACCAACATTAAGGAGGTCTTCCCCTATAAGTGTTGGATCCCAACCACTATTAGAATTATTCAAATCTCCTCCTTTTTTTGTAATCCCTAGATCTACATGAGTAGGTGAGAATTCTAAGGCTAGATGAGAGAACTTATTTATATGAGGCAACATAACCCATCTATTATTGAGTGTAAGTGGTGATGCACTCTATCTCCCATGTTAAGTATGTAGAAGAGGTAGAGTAGAACCCCAATCACCATGATGAGTAAGGGGAGGTGAGTAGAAGCATGGTAGAGACCATCTAGGTCAATTGTGATAATGGCTTCAAGAGCAGATGTGGTAGTGAATCCCATCGAAGTGGTATCCCTTAAAAGTGAGGAGTTAAAAACATGAACAAGAATACATGGTGTATTTCCCCAATGAGCTAGAAGGATCATGAAATTGGAAACCTCTAGAGTCACCTTATTTTCTTGTACTTATATTTGCATAAACACATCGTAGATAACCATTACAATATTATAAGCATATAAATTAACATCTACTTTAGAGTTAGGAAAATCCATAGCGTTTATTACTTTCCAAATATAAAAAATAATTTTTACTCTAAAATTTGCCCAGATTTGTGTGTACGTTACAAGGATCATGAGCCAATCTCCTAGGAGGATATTTTGATAAACAAATGACTCTGGGCTCAAGGGTTTTAATAAATCATGGATCCAAGACCAAATATGTTGTGATATCGTAAAAACCCAAAAAAATTTAATAAGAGTATCATAATGTCCAAAAAATTGACATTTTAGTTTAGCAACCCCTAACTAAACAAGGCATTGACCAAGAGGGGGACCCTGATAAAGTAGAAACCATATAAAGTGTATGATTTTAGGCTCAAGAACAACACTCTACTTTGTTTGAACTTGTCTACTTGAAGTGTTATCAATAAAATGAATAACCCACCCATCATTGATCTTGTCAACCATGGGTAGATGAGTTGAAAGACATTCATATCCCTTGTTGGGAGTATAAGTATGGAAAAGAGTTTCAACATACCACATAGAGTATTTAAATAAAAATTATTCTAGACTTCTAACCAAGAAAGCCAAGATCAAGTTTGTTTATAGAAAATATCTTTCACAAAATACATTCCTCTTCTAAAGAATTTGAGAGCATGAACACATAGAAATTATTCAAGAGGAACTTCATGAAATGTTGGTTAATAGATATACCATCCCTTAAAAAATTACCATTTGAGAACAACCAAGGCTTGATTTTTTCCCATTCTTTCATAAGGGTAATTTTAATGGCTATTTATATCCATTTGGCTATAAGTAGGTTTTTTTTCGTTGTGAAAATGGTTAATTGTGCGAAAATATGAATTGGTTGAAGAGCCTAAATTTTATACAATTTCCTATATTTGTGCTTCTAATCATGTTATAAATATACTATAACCTATTTTAGAACATAGTTTCACCATAATTACTACAAGTGTGGTTCTAATTCACTCTGAGATTATAGGAGACATGTATTAGTTATTTAGAATTTCTAGTTATGGGGTATGTATACATACATACATATGTATGTATGTATGTATATTTGTGTACATGTGTGTATGTGTGAAGTATTTCTCAAGTGTTTTTTCTTGGCATGTTTCACGTTGGACATTTTGGGTTACAAAGTCAATATTTATTGTGAAGAAGCATTATGTTAGAATTTGATAGGGTTGGACATCAATTTGGTTATCAAAATCAATAAGTTTATAATAAACGTCAAGGTGGCACATTTAATTGAAACTAAGGTGAGTTTTTACCAAATTTAAGATGGAGGGAATGGTGAAAACCAAGAGGAAAGCTATAATTAGGTAGTGCATTCAATCAAGATAGAGTGTCTAATATAGGTCAATTAACCTTAGGGCACAAAGGAATAGGTGGTATAGGCAAGGGTTGGGGTCCCATGACTTGATTCAAGTGTGGAAAAGGCCACTATTAAAATCATTTTACTGATTATCTTATTTATAAATTTTATTCATAACTCGTCTATGACTTAAACTCATAAGCACGATAGTTGTAGTGTTGACAGTTGTAGTATCCAAAAATAAATCTATAACATCAGGGGTTGTGCCTAATTTGAGATACATTAGACCACCATAAAACTTGGAGAGAGTATGTATAAACTAGTGGGGATTCAAATCTAGGTCCAATAGACTACCCAAAATTGGTAGCACTTGTGGTCTAATCGTCAATTTTACCTTTTCTCTATTCATTGAATAAAGAGAATTGAGTGTTATTAATACAAATACAATGGTTTTTTTAGTGTGATTGAGAATGAGAATGGAAAAATGTTGGAAATATCTATATCCATATCCATTTTAATATAGAATCCTACATTAGTCGATCAGATTATATAGAAGGCATATTTCATTAAAGAAGTATTTTCCATTTTTATTTTAATTATTTTATAGTCATATAAATCTCCATTTTTAACAATTTCTTGAGAATTACATCAGTTCCACAACTTCACAAAAATTTATTCAAGATAAATGCATTTTTTAATAAATTTATGAAGATAAAAATAATAATAATAATAACATGAAATATCATTAGAGTCATGGATGAAGAGTAATTCATTAGGATTACGAAACACCAATAATAGTTATTCCCATTACCCAAAGATAAGCTATTAACCCTTACTTACCAATTGAGTCCCCATGTATAAGTAAGATTTAATTTTCAAAAAAATATTTTATGAGAGATCTTCTTTCAACTCTCTTACAATTATTAGATCTATTAGATAATAGTTAGAAACATGAAAAGTCCCAAATAGCAAGGTTATAGTTTGGAGGACATTCCAAACTTAATCAATAAATCTTTGAGGTCATACCCTAGATCAATATAGGGGATTCCATCCATATATTCATCTACTCCAAAAACCTTCATACATGCAAGATATGACACCATAAAAATGCCTACTCAACTTTTTCTTGCCATTTATAAATTTGACAGTGGAAAAACACTGTCAAAATGCTTGAGAACCTAACTTTGATCATGCATATCTTTTGTCACACTACATCGCATGACCTAAGATTCAATACACAGAAACTAGGCACAAAAATGAACAAATCCATATGATCATTTTCCTTTGACACCTCCATGTGTGTGAATGTTGACCTCATCATATGCTTACTTGGCTCTCCTTGAGCCCTTTTGTAAATTTGGCTATGTATAGAAACTTAGTGAATTATATCAGAGTAGCCAACTTTACAACCCCATATCTTCAATTGTGCTTCATCACATGGATTTAAATTTGGTGCATAATAACTAGGGAATAATGTTATCATAACCATATGACCAACTCCCCTAGACTCATCCACATGTGGCAATGGTGACATCAACAAACTTCCTATTCATATTTTCATCTATAAACCAAAAATGTCTAGATGATCAATATGAAGAACTGGATGAATTCCACTTATGCACACAAGCACTCCATTCACCCTTGACCTCTGATAGGATCCCTTGCACAACATCTAATCACCATAGTTATCCTTGAACATTAATGACATCCATAATGCCAATAATCTCCCTTTTGACATCAATGAAAATCATATTGCCAACAGATAATTCAAAACATTGGATTCATAATATTTTTTAACATATGCAACATTTTAAATCAGGGGGAAGGAAATGAAATATTATTTGATTATGAAGCTTGTACATGAGAGTTTCATATAATTATTGATACTCTTCATCTTGGTTGTCATCGATTGTCAATAAAAGAATCTTGGAGGGTTTTTTATCTCACAAAATCACATACTAATTTTCCAAACATGACAAAATTGTGGCAAACAATTTTCACTATTCTTGCAAGTGTAATTGTATGTGAGAGAGGAATTTCAAGGTAAAACATAATAAAACATATCTGAATAACAAATCTAACATTGGATACATTAAATGCCTTGATGAGAGTGTATTAGCATCACTTGATTCATCAATAATTTAATGGAGTAAGATGTATGAATTTTGTCAAGATGTTAATAAAAAAATCTAATATATATATATTTGTGATGGTGGTGTATCCCATATGAGGTAGAATAAATAACACACTAGGAGTTTGTTAGTTTTATATTGGTGATATCTTAAATCAATATTCATAATTATCTATGATTTAAAAAAATATAAATGGTTGTATATTATCTAAAATCTTTTTATCAAATATTCTATAGATATGGGATATGTGGTTAAAATATATTTCAATATAGAATATATTTTGTTTTTCAAATATGATTTAATGAATTATTTATTTTTAGGGGCCATAATTAAATTAGAAACCATATTAAACTAAATTATTGTCTATTAATAATTTTAAATATGACATTATGTGTAATTTTATATTTAAATTACATAGATCCATGTTGCCAAATATGGTTGAAAATTTGGGCTCAATTGTACTAACTCAAGATTTATGACTATAAATATAAGGAGTTTTAAAACTATCTCATGACTAAGCAAGCCATAAATCAAATCAAATCCATCATAAAAACACATAATCACCTCACAAATCTACTAGATATCGCTTTCACCTTTCTAGACCATTGCAAACTTGTGTTTTAAGCTTGGGAAAATGTAACAAAGAAAGTTCAAGCATTGAAGGAATGTTTAAACATGATGCCTTGCAAGTTAATCCCTTCGACTAAAACATTATGTGATTCCCCTCTCTATATATGAACTTTATAGATCTATGAAATGCTGGGATAATGATAAATCACTAGGAGTAGACAATTTTCCATGGGAATTTTATAAATCCACTTGGCAATTTATTGATCTCAACATTTTTAGGGTTATAGAGAAGTTCTGAATTATAAATATTTATGAACCATCATCAATTAAGGTAATATTAAGTTTATTCCTAAAATTGGAGATATATAAATCATTAGTGGGAGTCCGATCACCCTCTTGAATGTTTCCTATAATATCATTTCCAAAGCCTTAGTATTTTTCCTTCAACATATGTTCCCTACAATAATCAAATCATAATAGATTGGGTTTATCAAAAGAAACTACATTCTTGACAATATGAATGTTGTTTGGGAAAGAATGGAATGGGTTCATATCTCTTCACAAAGGACCATATTCTTCAATTTAAACTTTGAAAAATACTATGATCAGATTCAATGACCTTTCATTCTCACCATGCTTAAAGCTTTGGTTTTTTGTGACTTTTTTCTATCTACAGTTCATATTCTACTCTTAGAATACTCAACTTATCTCACCATCAATGGTCTAATGTTTAAAAGATTTTCAGTTTTATGCACCATTAAGAACATTTCCCTCTCACCCCAACATTCAATTGTTTGTTCATAAAGCTCACTATGGGCTGATTAGGGGAATTTCCATTTCTAATCACTCCACTCAGTGCATCAATAGGCATTTTACATATGATTCTTTCCTCACACAACTAAGCCCATAATAACATAGGGGGGAATGAAAAGAACTAAATAAGCCCAAAATAAAATGGAGGAAGACTTAAATAAACAAATAAGCTCAAGATTGAGGGTAGGGATTTTGGAAATTTAAAAGTAACAAAGATACTTGTCTTTAATAATATGAATAAGTTAGTTTTTAGAGTCCAACAAAATTCTAATTAGCCAAGCTTAAGGGGAAATCGACTTCCTTTCAATTGTCCATTCTCTATTGGGCGTATTTAAGTACTTGGAAACCATAATTCAATCTTCATGATGCATTTTTTCCATTAGCTCATGAAAATGGGGATATTTTTTAATAAGAGGTGGATAACCATCCCAAGAATCAGTCTAAAAGTGGGCCTTTTTACCATTCTTGATGATCGAAAACAATTTTTTTTCTTAATCAAAGACTCGCCAATTTTTAAAATAACAAGCATAGGAGAGCCTTTTGAGGGAAGGGAGATCTGGATAATTTGATCAAGAAGTTTATTTTTAGGATATTTGGATTTTAAGGTTTGCACCCAAAGTTGTCATGGGGACTAAAGAAGATGCCAATAAATCTTAGCAGCTAAAGCTGGACTATTTAACAAAGCCAAATGAAAATTATGGAGACAAAGTGTTATCCATTTCACTAGAGACCATTTTTTGATAAGTTGAGACCCCTTCTATAAAAACTTGTGTCATATTTGATCGATTTCTTTGAAGATGGCCTTGGGAACATGCAAGATGGAAAAGAATTAAATGGGAATAGCTTGTAGAATATTCTTGGTTAAGGTGATTCTTCCCCCCATAGAGAGCCATATATTGGTTCACTTGGAAATTTTAGTTTTCATCCTATCCACTAACCAACTCCAATTATAAATTATTATTTCCCTCAAGGGAACTCTGAGGTAGATAACTAGAAAAGAAGCTTTCTGAAAGTGAAGTCTATCAAGAATCATAGCTTCTTGTCTAGGAGACATGTGAAATTTAAAAAAATGGCTTATTCTAACTAATAATTTGACCAGTTGTTGCCTTAAAAAGTTGCAACTTCTTATTGAAGTTTGAATCCTCTTGAGTTTTGGGTATTTAACCCTAAAAATCTATTTTGGGGTTATCTAGGGTTAAAGGGGATAGAGGTATCTTAGGGTATAAGGATGATAAACTATCTCTATAATAGAATAATTAGATGCTAAAATCAAATATAACATATAAGGACTTCATTAAATTGAGATAGGCTTAAAATAATAAGTACAATTATGCTAGATATGGAAGTGAAAAAAAGTAATGTAATTAGCTGATTTTGATGTTGACATAGTTTTAGATCTAGAACAGGAAGGAAGCAAACTAGAAAAATATTATGGAATAATCACCAAATTCTAGATTGAGTGTCTTTAGAGCTGTGTACACTAGTATCAACTTTGGATGTTAGCATCAACACCATTATTTAACCCGAATGTAGGTGTCCTATATAAAATACCTATTAGACAAGGATGCAACCACATAAATAATTTTGGGTTTTGTTTTCACCTTTAATCTAGTGTGTTCAGATCTAGGTCATAGATGTCATTCCTCATGAAATTTCAAAACCTTGGTTCTTCATCTTCATAATAACCTTGGGAAATATGGGTTGGTAGGCACATGGTTTTGAGTTGACACCAAAGACCCATCTATCAATGAGTATTGCCTACATATTCAATACTCTAAAGAGTGTCATAGATTAATGTAGTTCCTACCTGTGTTGGCTTATATGTGAATAATGCAACATATAGAAAGAAAGTGCAATAGTGACCTAGCTTGTAACTTTGAAAATATAGCTCTTATTCTACTCATTCAATAATTTAGACCTATGTATGTGTTGTCCCTATGATTTATTAAAATAGGTGAAAATAAGGAATCTTTGCTCACTTGAGTGCTTGATTGAATGCTTTTTTTAATTTACTTGGTGAGTAGGTAAGAAGTTTCTAGGCGAGGAATGAATGTAGAGTGATTATGAATGTATACAACTCCTATCAAGAAACAACTCACATTAAATCACCTAGGCTAACCATTAGGATACATTTAATTTGAAAATAAAATAAATTTAGGGTAATAGACAATTACATTGGAGTATGACACCTATGTCGATGCAGGTGTCTATCTGGGATGCTAGTATTTAAGGAACAAAAAAGTAGATACATGCTCAAAGCTTGTAGAGGTGGAAGATAAGCAGGTTTTAAGCATTCTAGGCAATATATAAAGTCTGGGTAGTCAACATAAGACTAATCATATAAGAGATAGACCAAAGGGTGAAAAATAGAGTAGATGCAAGACTTTTGAAATTGGGAAAGACCCATAACTAAGAGGAACAACCAAGGCTTGAGTTTTCCAAGTGTATAATATTAAGGTGCTATATATTTCATAAATATTGTCTGCATTTCCCCCTTTAATCTAGTAATTAACTTACTAGTTTAAAAGAGAATAAATGCATACCTAGGTGTGTATAACACACCTTGCCTTTGCTTGATTCCCACTTGAGTGATTTGTTGGTGAATGACCTCTAACCATGAGCATGTTCTAGTACAAAATTAGTACATATAATCTAAAATTGAAAACATTTAAAATGATTAAAATTGAAACATTAAGGGTTAGGAGTACACCTATGTATCGATGCAATTACCTTGCCTATTGGCAACTTGATTTGAAAGATGTATCATTATGAATCATTAAAATTAAAATTAGGAAAATTTTATAAATTAGGAAAGTGCATATATCTAAGGAGATAGAGAGATATTGGAAGGCACATGACCCCAACCTTGGAGAAAAGGTGAGTTGCCACCCGATAGTTGAGATTAACTCAACCATGTAACCCAATCATACTTATAACTTGGTGTGCATGAGAGAAAATAATCAACTCATAATATCAAATTGGTGAGGCTAGATGATAAAATCAATTATAACCTAAAAACTTGGCAAGATCGAGTGATTAAGTCACCTCATCCATACCAAAATCCAACCAATTATTATAGTATATTGGTTGAATACAATTCATAAAAGTTCATCCTGGGGGGTGATGATAGTCCCTAAGAGTGTTTGTAATTCTAAAACTGGTTTAGATTTTGTAATATTAGGCACATATTGCATATCATATGTACCTTAGATATGTCTCATGATGAAACTAATGGTAACAATGTATATAATTTTTCCACAACTGTGAATTTGAATTACATAATTGTGTATTTTGGCCAATTCATAAATTATTAAAGTGTGCATAACATGCTTCAAAATCATGCCCCTACTATATATGGAGAAATCTATAAACTAAAATAAGTGCCAATGTGGAGGATATGTTTCCAAAACATGCCCCCATTGAATCTGGGTATGCCAAATATTGAATAAGTGTGGAGAACATGCTTCTAAAGCATGCCCCCATTAAATCTAAAAATTGTGCCAAATGTGAAAAAGTGTGGAGAACATGCTTCCAAAGCATGATGTCACTAAATTTGGATGTGTCAAATACTAAATAAGTGAGAATAACATGCTTCTAAAGCATGCCCTCACTAAATCTAGAAAAGTGTGCCAAATGTGGATAACATGCCCCTATGACATGACCCTACTAATATATCCCCACTTTGAGGTGATGGAAGAATATAAAATGGTAGTTATCTCACCTTAAATGTATAAGATAATTTAAGATTCTATGAATGGAACCATGTAACATATATAAAAACATGTATTGATAAATGTAGCATTGAAGTGCATAGAATAATGTGATCACATGAAGGCCTGAGATGCCTAATAAAGATCATGGAAATGTAGATATTAAAAGTACAAGATCAACAATTAAAAAAACACACACACAAGAGCACTCAATATCAAGTCAATATACAATGGTCTTAGGGTAATGCAAACAAGGGGCATGTTCAAATGCCACACAATCGAAGGGACATGACTTAGTTAAATGTTTAAAAAATCAAGGATGACATTCAATTCTCCATAAAAATAATAATGAAATGTTCAAATGTTAAATAAAGCATATATAGGCAAGGGGACTAAAGATAAAGGATCACAATCAATTTCTCAAACATGCAAGACAACATCAAGGCAAGACACTCTAGGATATCCATATAAGAAATCATAAGCAAACAACATAAACATATCATAGTAGCTCATGTATCAAATGTATTAGTAAAAATTATCAAGTTCATATCATATCAAGTACCATGTGAAATACATAATCATGGATAAAGGCATGTCTAAATATGTAAGAGCTCAAACATGATAATTAAGATAAAATAGAATGATATAACCTATATGTATCTAGATAAAAAAAAAAGTGGATGTCATTAATGTCCACATGAAATAATTAGATGGAAGGCCCAACATCCCAAATAAGAATAGATCATGTATTTATGTATGCATATCACTCAAGTAGGTGTGTGACACACATGTGTATGTATAATTAACTAATATGGCATCCATCAACATGGAACTAACACATAGATTCCAAGGATCCAATAGAGTATGTAGGTGCTGAAAATGTTTTTATATTTTGAATGTTTTTTTATTATTTTTGAAAAATTTGAAGATGAAATAAAATCCTATGATCCCATCTAAATAATGGTCATAGGTATCTCCCCACTCAAAATCTAGTGTAGGGATTTTATGGTACTACTAAGGATTGTGTATAGGTGCAATATGTATCACTATAGTATCTATGATGTTATATGTGTGTATAATAAGACTTTGGGGACATGAAATATAAGGAATAGAGGTTCATAGAACCCATCTCTGTGTTCTCTATGGTTTTTTGTAATAATAATAGGATAAATGTGTTTATGTGTTCATGATGTTTGAATATGTTACGTAATAGAATATGATAATTCTATGGAATCCACTAATGTAATGGTTTCTCAAGTACTGGCTACCTAGTAAAGGGGATTGTCTATTGCTTACCCTTTTATGGTGGATTAACCTTAGTAGGTTTGATATTTATTTGATTGGGTATAAATTTTACTTGTTCAAGAGGATGCTCATATGGGATTCAGGGAATTGTAATTACCTAATTGGCATGAATGTATTTAACACACCCATGCACTGTAGAAGGTACTACTCAAAGTGTATGGATCCAAGGTATTTACAATAACATATCAAAGATTCCAATGGAAGGTATATCTAAAAATGTAGTAACCACATGTACGGGACTACCCTGTAAATTTAGTTCAATCTCTCTAAAAACCTTCTAGGTGGTCCCCTTGAATGTTCTAATTGATCTAGTATAATAATGAAAATCATGTTGAGTATGACATAGATGCACAAGTAATGTTATGGTGTAAACATTTTAACTTTCACCATTATCAATCATAACACCATTTATAGGCTAGTAATCAAGGAATCTCAAATGAATAAAAAATGAAGATCAGAGTCATCATCCTTGATCTCAGTGTCATCAAAAGTAATATAAGGTCTATGAACCATAAGAGGTATATGTCATGCATAAGTACCAATAATCCCATCTAACAGGTTCCCATAATGTGATGGAGGAGGATGTGCATTATATACCATTTACACTTTTGGTTCCTTTTTAGAATGGTCTTGCAAAGGATTGTTAAATATTTTCTATTTCTGGGGATCACTAGGTTATGAATGAAATTCCTTGGTAGGGTCATCAAATGTATTCTTTTGTTCAATAATGAGGTTTTGGATCTTCTGTTTCAAGGTAAAACATTTTTTCATCGAATTTCTTGGTCTTTGGTGATAATCACAATAAATAGTCGCATCGTATCTGTTGGGTAGAGGTCTATTCATATCAACCTATATAGGATGAGGGAGAGATATAATATGACACTCTACTATCCATGGGAGTAATGAAGTGGGAGACTTAGGAAAGCATGTGAATTTTTTCCTTAGTGCATTAGATAAAATAAGCTATTTAGGCTATTGTGAAAGTGTGTTCATCAAGGTGGTTACTTATTTTTTAGGCTTAGGAGGTTTTACCTTATAATTTGGTTTGATTATAAACTTGGTATTTTATGTAGATGCAGTTGATGTGTTTGCTGCATATTCTATATTATTAAATGAATTAAGATTCATTTCATCATCCTGTACAACATGCCATAAGTCATAAAAATATTTTAACTTCTTGAAAATAATGGACTCGTGTAAAGGAACAAGTAAACTATGCTTAAATATGTCTTGCACCTCCTTCTCTACCATGAGATTAGTCATTTTAGCCAACATTATCTTATACCCCAAGGCATATTCATGATAGGTTAATTTGTTCCTTGTCTAATTTTGACAATTTAAGCATAAGAAACCTTTTAATAAATATTAATAAAAAAGTATGCAAAAATTGATTTGCCAGAATTTGGAATGCTTTCATATATTAGAGAGGTAAATCATAAAACCACCTCAAAGCATAGTCATTGAGGCTTCTTGGGATTAATTTGGTCAAAGTTTATTATTGAAGGCATAATCAAGTCATGCCACATAAAATGATTTAAGATGTTATTCAGTGTCACCCTTTCCATCATAAAATGTGAACTTAAGTGCAACAAAACCCATTAGCAAAGAGTGCAAAGATATCTCAAATGCAAGAGGGTTACGTGACACATCTTGGGAATCAATAGCATGAGAAGACTTTAAATTGTTTTGTTTAATGTTTTTAACCTTTCCCTACAAGTTATTTATAACTTGATAGAGGGTTTGAATTGTGGACCCATTGGGATTTAGATTAACAAGTTGAGTAGTCACCAACGAGGATGTAATCATGGTTTGAAGAAGCATAGAAATTGGTATGTGAGTTGAAACATTTGTTAGCCCCATGGTAGATGTATTAATAATAGTTTTAGGAAACAAAGGATAAAATAAATATCCCATGCCCCCCATTATAAGTATTAGGTTATAATGTGTTTAGGGGCAGGGTTATTGGTATATGGGTATAAGCCATGGTTTTAATAGCATGATCCATAGATGGACTTGTTTAGTCATCTATACTTCATACGATCTTAGTTTAGAAAATGGTTTTTAGGATTTCATCAAGATCTTCAAGGTGTTGATGAATATGCTCATGAAATAATATAATTTCTTGCACTTGCTCATGATCTATTTGCTCATGTTCATTGGTTTCATTGCACTCATGGTTTTAAATATCATAATTTTATTCTATGATAACCTCATTAGTATGTTTTTCATTCTCATCACTAGTATCATCATGATCCATAGGATTATGTCCTTCATTGGTTTGAGATATCTTAGGTGGTGGGATGGGAAGCTCAATTTGTCTAATAGACACAACTCCCAATATAGGACTACAATTGGGTTGCATGTAAAATAATATAACCAAAACATGAAAAAGTGCAGTAATATGAAACCCTAGTTGATTGAAAACTTTAGTAATTAGAAATTTTTGTATTCATATGAATCAGGTTCACCAAATGTTTAAGCCTAAACATATAAATTTAGGCTATCTAGGGTTAAAAGGGATAAATATAGCTTAGGGTACAAGTGTGATAAACTATCTCTATAAGAGGCCAATTAGATGCTAAACTTAGATATAACATATATTGAATTCATTAAACTATCATAGGCTGAAAATAGTAATTAAAACTATGTTAGATATGGAATTAAAAAATTATCCATAAACAAGAAGTAGACCCCCTACTATTAAACAACTTACAAACAGATACTGAAAATGGTTTAAATAACTCTGATCAAACTTGTTATAATGTGTTTAAAATGGATTCAAAACTGAAATATGAGTGTTTTCAATAACTCATTCGTATCTTCTTCACATTCAAAATGATTAGAAAGCCACTTATATGATTTTTTCCTATAAATTTCATAATTTAATTAAACTTGCATCTAAATATTAAGAACTAAATAAAATCTACGTAAAAACTAAATGCAAATAGATACAAAGACACAAAAATTGTTTACGGAATTCACCCAAATAGGCTGTGTCTCTGACTTCTTTAGAACTATTCCATTATAAACAAGATATAAATATAATGATTATAAACTTACATCCCTAAATGATTTTTAGTAACTTGCAGTTGGTTGATCAACCTCTGAATAACTCTTATCGTATATCACAAATGTCCGTCACTCTCAAGACAATCACCTTATGGTTTTTTACAAGGTATCTCTATAATTTACACAGGATTACAATCCTCCTAAAGTCTCTGGAATGAACAAAAATGGCTTATATTTGGCCAGTACAACATTTTTCCTTGTAAATTTAAAACATAGTCATAGACCTCTATTACAAAATGTGAATGGCCTATGTAAATATATAGGCATGTATCTTCTCTTTCTACCAGATCATTCAACAACCTTTTCATTTAGAATAATATGCCCATCTTTGAAGATTCCTCAGCCTTATAAAATTGATGATGGATCCTTCATAGGCTCAGATTCTCCAACAAAAACTGACTATAATTAGAATTTATAACCATTTGATTGTCACTTATATTTGTCAACACCTTTTACCATTGGTTGGGCATGTTTATTATCTTCTTTTTAGTCTCAGTTTAGCTCCCATAAATCTTCATTGCATGTCTTATTTGTAACAAAGATCCCACATACATGGTGTAAGGTGATTTTGGTAGTTTTAAATTGAGTCACGTTCCATAATAATATGTCTTATAATAAAATGTGATTCCCTCCTTCCATCATGTCCATGTGATAACCCATGCATAGGGTGTATTGGGAGCTAAGAATGGCATGTCAGTCAATGCTAAGTGGAGATTTGGTGGTTGGAATAAACCACTATCTTGGAATATATACACATGCAACTCTTAAGATAGAAATATCATGATGGGATAATGTGGGAATATTTGGAATTGAGATAATTGCATTGGAAAATAAAAGGATTGTGGAATATAATCAATATTCAAAGGCATATAAAACAAGGTCCTTCAGTGGCAATATAATATGAATATTGGGATGTCTAATTAAAATTGCATGGTTATGAGGTGGCATGTTCACTGGATAATACCAAACATGTGACTAAATCATTAGCATAACATCAAAATAATTCTAATATAAAGAGTAGTTAAATACAATGGAAAAAGACTCCCCTCCATCAAAAGAGTGATTTGATCCTGGTTGAGGGGCCCTAGCCAGTAAATAATGGGGTCCATTTTGACCTAAATGTAATAAAACTTCTATAAACT